>CM057339.1:601132289-601761710 GCA_030015575.1 Agapanthus africanus
GACTTTCGCAGTCCAGGTATATCGACACTATACTGAAAAGATTCAGTATGGAAGATTCTAAGCGCGGTAATCTACCGGCTTGTCACGGAATCACCCTCTCCAAAGAGATGTCTCCCAAGACTGATTTGGAAAGGGAACGCATGTCTATTATACCCTACGCTTCTGCGGTAGGCTCTATAATGTATGCGATGTTGTGTACCAGACCAGATGTAGCTTACGCACTGAGCGTGGTAAGCCGGTATCAGTCAGACCCAGGGGAGAAACACTGGATAGCAGTAAAGAACATTCTCAAGTACCTGAGGAGGACTAAGGAGATGTTCTTGGTTTACGGCGGAAAAGACCTCAGGTTGGAGGCCTTTGCTGATTCCGGCTTCCAGAGTGATAAGGACGATTCCAAGTCCATGTCGGGTTATGTCTTTACCCTCAATGGAGGGGCGGTGTGCTGGAAGAGCTCCAAGCAGGACACCGTTGCTGACTCGACGATGGAAGCGGAGTATATAGCTGCTTGCGATGCCGCAAAAGAAGCAGTCTGGATGAAGATGTTCCTAACAGAACTTCAGGTTGTTCCTACCATAGTTGATCCAATACCTCTGTATTGCGACAACAACGGAGCTATAGCTTTAGCAAAGGAACCAAGGTCCCATCAGAAGTCCAGACACATCTTGAGGCGGTATCACCTGATCAGAGAGATCATTGATCGTCAGGAGATCGAGGTTCGGAGAGTTGCTTCAGAAGAGAACATTGCTGATCCATTCACGAAGGCCCTTCCTCAGATTCAGTTCGAGAGGCTGCTCGAGATCATTGGTCTACGATATGCCAGTACATGGCCCTAGTGCAAGTGGGAGATTGTTAGTGTTTATGCCCTAGAAGGCCATTACTGTATCATACTAGCTTGTATATTACTTAATGGAAGCTTGGGATATTCACATGTATATAACAGTCTTGCTAAACATGGTAGTATGCTACTTGGTTTTTCTATCTTAATATGTGAGTGTACGTATTGATAGAGCTCTTAGGATCTTGCTTGTCTACCAGCGTTGTGATGGCAGTCACACTAGTGGGGGCTGGGTAGTCTACAAGCACATCCTTTTTCAGGTCCCTGGTCGTTGGATTATCGAGACAGAGCATCGATACTCCGGAGTAGACTAGTGTGTACGCTTCTCATCCCAGTTGGGGAGATGGTCTGTCCCACAGCCGTCAGTACGTCGTACTGGAGATAGTATACAGGTGCTCGTTGGGTTACGGGTACACCGGACAGGACTCACAGGGAACTGTTGGTTGGTTTGATACCAGTCGTCAGTGAACAGTTCCCAGGTGACATGAGTACAGCGTAGTCCGCAGACTTGACACTGCTACTTCGCCTCGAGTGTGTCCCACTGTTCTTAGATTGCTACCCTACCATGGCTCAAAGGAGTCGTGCAAACAGGTAGCAGTTGGGTGCAGTCCCGAGCACTTGGAGGCGAGTAGCGGTTAGACAGGATTCGTCCCTCCTGGTATTGGGAGTAGATATCGTGCTGTGTCAGAGAGCCATTACGCAAAGTCCCTGGCCAGGGCAAGCGAGATTTGCTGGTAGGTTCCAGTAGTTTCTCAGGGTGTAATGGGCTTCCCTCCGACACGACTTATACCGCTATTAGGGGACTGACGCTTGCCGCCCCCCTAGGCCCGATATGCGATAGTCTTGGACGAACGGACCGGACTGTATGGAGATTGTCACATCAGACTCAGTAGGAGTTCGGATGGGTTTTCTCATCGGCCTTCTTATCGACAACTACCTGGGGACCGTTACGTACAGCTAGTGCCGCTTGCGGTCTGTGGTTAAACCCACTGCCAGCGTAGTAGTCGAGTCTCTAGAGTCCCACACAGAGAGTTTCCTACTCCAGGCGAAACGATATAGAGGTTGCATGGTTTTGCGACAAAGGGTTCGGACGCATACGTGCGTTTACGCGCGTACGACTTTCGGACAGTTTTTACCAGTCGGCTTTGGTTTAAGCCAGTTACTGGTATCCGGTTATTGGATTTTTACAGTCTAAAGTTTTTCCGTATTTTTGCGGATCGGAGGGGCGTTCTCGTAATTGTACGAGAAGCTTCTAGAAGATGTGACTAAGGAGGTTACTTTGGATGAGGTTGTGAGTCATGGTGGTGATTTATTCATTTCATTAATGCACATTTATTGCTTAATGACTCATGCTAATGAATCACCACTAGATATTTTATGAAGCATGCTTATTCATTTCTTTTATTCATTATTCTTAAATAAGAATGCTTCATAATATATTATGATACACTCTCTCTCTTCTCTCATTATCTTATCCCATATTCTCTCTCCTCAAGCTCTCATCTTCAAGATACTAATCCTTAATCCTCATGTGTTGAGATCAAAGGTTTGGTTAGACTTAAGCATCCATTACCTTCACTCTATATCATCCTTTCATCTTTGATTAGCAATCAAAGTTGATTAGTTACCTCAAGTTAGAGGTTTAGCTTGGAGTTTCGCTCTCGGGTGGATCGTCTACTACCTAGAGAAGGCCGAGGAGAACAAGGAGATCGTAAAGACGAAGGACCGGTTTCATTAGGTATAATCCCTTAACACTATAGTTTAGTATAGCTATGTGTTCGGTTATTATTTGTTTAGCTTCGATTCAAGCGGTTAGTCGATGTTCGTTCTTTAAACTTGATCGTTTTTGAAAAATTCCGCCTCCCCATAAGTACTAGGGTGTACTACATCGACTTACAGATTCGTCTCTCCCGGTATTGGGGGAGAGGTCATGCTGTGTCTAGGAGAGCCATTACACAAAGTCCATGGCCATGGCGGGAGATTTACTGGTAGGTACTCCAATAATATCTCAGGGTGTTATTGGGCTTCACTCCGACACGACTTATACTGCTATTGGGGGTCTGACGTTACTAGACCCCTAGGCAGATATGCGATACTCATAGACAAACGGACCGGACTGTATATACATTGTCACTGTTAGGCTCAGTAGGGTTTCCGGATGAGTTCGCTCATCAGCCTCCCTTGAGGTCAGTCCATGGGCAGCCGTTACGCATTGCTAGTGCCGCTGACGGTTTGTGGTTAAACCCACTGCTAGGGTACTGACGAGTCATTAGAGTCCCCCACAGACAGTTTCCCAAGTTCGGGCGAAACGTTGTAGAGGCCGTATGGTTTTATGGCAGGGTTCGGAAAATGCACGTGCGTTTACGCACGTGTTATTTTTCGGGCAGATGATACTGGTCGGCTTTGGTTTAAGCCGGATCCAAGTATTATATTGAGTAGATATAATATCTTTGTCTCAGTTGCATTTGTATTCGGTCGTATTACAATTGCGGGTATATTTATACAGTTACGGGGTTATCCTGAAAGTCGTTTCAGGATCACTTTTGGAAGTTGCCAGTTTCCAGTTTTCTATCAGCCGTCTTTTAACATTCGGTTAAAGACGGATTTATCTTTTCTTGGATGAGGGTGAGTCATGCTTCTAGAAGGTTCTAGAAGTTTCTAGAATATGGTGACAAGGATTGTGACCCATCCTTTGATTTCAATCATTCTTGTTTTCCTTAAGATATTTATTTGTGTTCACATATGATATTTGTTCTTAAGGTTACTCTCCCCTCTCCTACACTCACCTCCCTCCACCTATAAATGGCCGGCCCCTCCTCTCTCTCTCACACTTATTTGAGTTTCCATTTGCAAAAGATTATGATAGTTTCCGGTGTATGGAATTCAAAGCTCATTTCATTCCATCACCCGATTCCCTCGGCAACTTCATTAACCGATCGTCCACGGATTTGGACAAAGTGAGACAAAGTCATCTACTCTTTCTCAACATCAGTCTTGGTCGTCTCTTTTAGAAAACTTGACGACCGAGTTGCCTCAAGTCAGAGGCGGGAGCCCGTTTAAAGAATCGTCGACGTGGTGCCACCTCGACGAGGAGATCGGAGATCGACGAGATCGGAGCAGCCGCAACGGAGCGTGGGATGATGGTTAAAGAACGAAGGAATCGGATCGTTCGGTATAACCTTTCTACACTCTTTACAGTTTGTTAGTTTAGCAATAATGGCAGATCCGGGTTAAAGTATACGATAGCGCCAGTTAAAAGTTTTTGTTCCGCATTTGGCATCTGTAGACGGCCGGGGAGCTAGCGTAGACTTACAATACCGTATTTCATTCTCGCGATGAATGTTTCGATTGGTTGTATGCGATATAACCTAGTTATCGAATCGAAGATTGATTCGATAAGTCGATACATTGTATACTAGTCGGTTATGTGCGACATGACCGGATCATTGAATCAAGTGTTGATTTAATGATTTAATGTATAATTATATATTTGATATATTACTTTGCATTAACTAGTATTGGTTCACTTTAAAAGGATTTTCTCACTTGATGTGCACATTGTATATGTGATATATTTTTGTGTGCACTTGATTGTATCATGTTTGATGATACATGTTAACTTGAGTTTGCGTAAAGATTAAACCATGGTTATATGAATGGTTAGGGTTTTGTTTACTTATTCATTTATTGATTTTGATTATTTATTTTGGAAAAGAAAATGGAAATGGTGGCTTTATTTATTTCTTTCATGAAGCTTCATGAAGAGTTGAAACCTTGACCATTTTTGTTTTCTTCTCTTAACCTAACCATTCACCTAACCCTGGTTTACTCTCTACACTTGACCATAGTTAGTATATGATAAGTATTCATATTATTTTCATTTTAAATGTAACACTTATCATATTCTATCTTCTTCTTCTTCCTTTTGATCAAGAAGAAAGCTTGACTCCATTAATGGCATCTTGAGTAAAAGAGTAAGAAATCCAATTCTAAAGTGAACCCACCTCCTATTTCTTCATCCTTTACCTCTTGCCAAGTAGTATAGGGTGTTTTCTTCACAAGTTTCATTGCTTGGTGAAGTTGGAGCTTGATCTTGTGTTGCCTCAACGTAGATCATCTTCGGCAACGAAGCCGACGACCTAGCCCGCCCTTTTCTCCGATGAAGCCGATGCTAGAGTCCGGGATCCGATATGGACAGCGAGAGGACATCTACGTGGAGCTAAAGAAGTGGAGAACCGGATCTACAAAGGTTGTACCCTCTTTCTTTTAGTTAAGTCATTAACTTGTTTCACTTTTCGCCTAAACTCTAGTCAACGAATCCGTATTAGGGTTTCTCGGCAAATGTAAAATTTGAAATTGGCATGGTTGATGCCTTGTGAGACCTCATTAGCGTGCCTAGGAACCCTACACCTCCCTCCCACCTACGCCCAGTTTATTCTGAACTTCAACATTCAAAGAAAAGAAGTTGAACTTTCAGAACTCCTTAACATGTTGAGGAGTGCAGAGGGCACCTTGCAGAAGGCAAGGGAAACACTCTATGTTTGTTCGCGGTACTTCTTCTTCCGGGTCCAAGGCTAAAACCAAAGGAAGGAAGAATAAGGCCCCCAACAGACCTAGAGGAGGTGTTAGTAAGGTGGCAGGGAAGGGAAAGAAAAAGTTTGCTGGTACCGGTAGTGGGCCAGGATGAGTGCTTCCATTGTCACAGGAAAGGGCATTGGAAAAAAGGATTGCAAGGCGTGGAACGCCAAGAACCAGGAACCGAAGCAAGCTGTGGCTTCGACTTCAGGTGTGTTTGTAATTGAGAATTGTCTGTCAATCAACTCTACTTCCTGGGTATTGGATACCGGATCAGGATCTCATATTTGCAATTCATTGCAGGCACTGAGAAACCGTAGAGTACTGAAGGAAGGTGATATGACCCTGATGGTTGCTAACGGAGCTAGCGTGGGAGCTGTCCATAGAAGATTATCACCTGGGATTGACGAGTGGACACATTTTGATTTTACATAACTGTTTTTGTGTACCCAACTTAACGTGTAATATCATATCTGTTTCCTTGTTATCAAATAAAGGTTATGATTTCACGTTTGGAAGTTGTGTTGTTAACATCCACCTTAATCATGGTTTGATTGGGTCCGGTACACTGGATAACGGTATATATGTGTTAAACCAACTCCAAATTTTCAATGTCCAGAACACACAAAAAAGAAAGTCTCCAGATTTAAATAAAGCTTTCTTATGGCATTGTAGACTGGGTCACATCAATGAGAGAAGGTTGACTAAGTTGCATAGAGAAGGTTATTTCGACTCGTTCGAATATCAAACTTATGACACTTGTCAATCTTGTCTCAAAGGAAAGATGACAAAGACTCCATTTGCTGGACATGGAGTAAGAGCGAGCGAGCTCTTAGGACTCATACACAGCGATGTATGTGGTCCAATGTCTACACATGCAAGAGGTGGTTTTTCCTATTTCATTACTTTCACGGATGATTACTCAAGGTACGGAATCATTTATCTGATGAAACATAAATCCGAGGCTTTTGAGAAATTCCAAGAGTATAAAAATGAAGTAGAAAACCAAACCGGCATAAGTATCAAGACACTAAGATCTGATCAAGATGGTGAATACTTAAGTGCCGAGTTCCTAGGTTACCTAAAAGAGAAAGGAATTCTCTCTCAGCTTACTCCTCCATACACTCCCCAGTATAACGGTGTATCGGAGAGACGGAATCGAACCCTATTGGATATGGTACGATCCATGATGAGTAATGCTGAGTTACCGCGATCTTTTTGGAGTTATGCGCTAGAATAAGCGGCATATCTTTTGAACATGGTACCTACCAAGACTGTGCCTACCACTCCATATCAGATGTGGAGTGGGAAGAAACCCCATCTACAGTATATAAAGATTTGGGGATGTCCAGCTTTTGTTAAAAAGCAGCAAGCGGACAAGCTCGAGGCACGATCAGTAAAGTGTAAGTTTGTGGGATATCCAAAGAACTCCAGGGGATATCTATTTTATTACCCAGAGGAACAAAAGGTATTTGTTTCTCGTAATGCCCATTTTCTAGAACATCAGTTTTTAGAAAAGGAATCAAGTGGGAGCGAAATAGAGCTGGAATAAATTCCAGAACCACAAACTAATACTGAAAGTTTTGTAGAACCGGTAGTTCAAGAAGAACAGGACATTCCCGCACCCCTCCGCAGGAGTAGTAGGCCGTCTCATTCGCCTAAGAGATACTACGGTTTTCTCATAGATGGGGATAGAGAGGATTGCATCATAGATGATGATGAACCTACTGGCTTCCAGCAGGCCATCCAGAGTGGCGACTCGGTACGATGGCTAGATGCAATGCGGAACGAAATGGAGTCCATGTACACCAACAAAGTATGGACTTTGGACTTTGCTCCAGATAGGGTAAAACCCATAGGATGCAAATGTATCTTCAAGAAAAAGATTGGTGTAGATGGACAGGTGGAAACCTATAAGGCTAGAGTTGTTGCAAAAGGTTTTCGTCAAAGACCTGGTTTGGACTATGACGAAACTTTTTCTCCAGTGGCTATGCTCAAATCCATTCGGGTCCTTCTTGCTATTGCTGCCTTCCATGATTATGAAATCTGGCAGATGGACGTAAAAACGGATTTTCTGAATGGTAATTTAGAAGAGTGCGTCTATATGGATCAGCCAGAGGGTTTCAATCAGAGTGGGAGCAGCGGGAAAGTATGCAAGTTGCTTAAGTCCATTTATGGACTGAAGCAGGCATCGCGGAGTTGGAACATCTGTTTTGATGAAACAGTCAAAGAATATGACTTTATAAAAAATCCAGATGAACCGTGCATATATAGTAAAGTTGTAGCAAGAACTGTCGTATTCCTCGTCTTGTACGTGGATGACATTCTATTGATAGGAAATGACATTCCTATGCTCCAATCTGTCAAAGGATTCTTGTCACACAGGTTCTCCATGAAAGACCTGGGTGATGCCTCTTACTTTCTGAGGATCCGGATCTATCATGATAGATCCAAGAGGATATTGGGACTTTCGTAGTCCAGGTATATCGACGCTGTACTGAAGAGATTCAGTATGGAATATTCTAAGCGCGGTAATCTACCGGCTTGTCACGGAATCACCCTATCTAAAGAGATGTCTCCCAAGACTAATTTGGAAAGGTAACGCATGTCTATTATACCCTACGCTTCTGCGGTAGGCTCTATAATGTATGCGATGTTGTGCACCAGACCAGATATAGCTTACGCACTGAGCGTTGTAAGCCGGTATCAGTCAGACCCAGGGGAGAAGCACTGGATAGCCGTAAAGAACATTCTCAAGTACCTGAGGAGGACTAAGCAGATGTTCTTGGTTTACGGTGGAAAAGACCTCAGGATGGAGGCCTATGCTGATTCCGGCTTCCAGAGTGATAAGGACGATTCCAAGTCCATGTCAGGTTATGTCTTTACCCTCAATGGAGGGGCGGTGTGCTGGAAGAGCTCCAAGCAGGACACCATTGCTGACTCGACGATGGAAGCGGAGTATATAGCTGCTTGCGATGCCGCAAAAGAAGCAGTGTGGGTGAAGAAGTTCCTAACAGAACTTCAGGTGGTTCCTACCATTGTTGATCCAATACCTCTGTATTGCGACAACAACGGAGCTATAACTTTAGCGAAGGAACCAAGGTCCCATCAGAAGTCCAGACACATCTTAAGGCGGTATCACCTGATCAGGGAGATTATTGATCGTCGGGAGATCGAGGTTCGGAGAATTGCTACAGAAGAGAACATTTCTGATCCATTCACAAAGGCCCTACCTCGGATTCAGTTCGAGAGGCTACTCGAGATCATCGGTCTTCGATATGCCAGTACATGGCCCTAGTGCAAGTGGGAGATTGTTAGTGTATATGCCCTAGGGGCCATTATTGTATCATACTAGTTTGTATATTAGTTAATGGAAGCTTGGGATATTCACATGTATATAACTGTCTTGCTAAACATGGTAGTATGCTACTTGGTTTTTATATCTTAATATGTGAGTATACGTATTGATAGAGCTCTTAGGATCTTGCTTGACTACCAGCGTTGTGATGGCAGTCACACTAGTAGGGGCTGGGTAGTCTACAAGCACATCCTTATTCAGATCCCTAGTCGTAGGATTATCGAGACAGGGCATCGATACTCCGGAGTAGACTAATGTGTATGCTTCTCATCCCAGTTTGGGAGATGGTCTGTCCCACAGCCTTCAGTACGTCGTACTGGAGATAGTATGCAGGTGCTCGTTAGGTTATGGGTACACCGGATAGGACTCACAGGGAACTGTTGGTTGGTTTTATACCAGTCGTCAGTGAACAGTTCCCAGGTGACAGGAGTACAGCATAGTCCGCAGACTTGACACTGCTACTTCACCTCGAGTGTGTCCCACTGTTCTTAGATTGCTACCCTACCACGGCTCAAAGGAGTCGTGCAAACAGGTAGCGGTTGGGTGCAGTCCCGTGCACTTGGAGGCAGTGGCGGTTAGACAGGATTCGTCTCTCCCGGTATTGGGGGTTGATATCGCGCTGTATCAGAGAGCCATTACGCAAAGTCCCTTGCCAGGGCAAGCGAGATTTGCTGGTAGGTTCTAGTAGTTTCTCAGGGTGTAATGGGCTTCACTCCAACACGACTTATACCGCTACTAGGGGGCTGATGCTTGCCGCCCCCTAGGCCCGATATGCGATAGTCTTAGATGAACAGACCGGACTGTACGGAGATTGTCACATCAGACTCAGTAGGTGTTCGGATGGGTTTCCTCATCAGCCTTCTTATCGACATCTACCTGGGGACCGTTACGTACAGCTAGTGCCGCTTGCGGTCTGTGGTTAAACCCACTGCCAGCGTAGTAGTCGAGTCTCTAGAGTCCCACACAGAGAGTTTCCCTACTCCAGGCGAAACGATATAGAGGTCGTATGGTTTTACGACAAGGGTTCGGACGCATACGTGTGTTTACGCACGTACGACATCCGGACAGTTTTTACTAGTCGGCTTTGATTTAAGCCATTTTCTAGTATCCGGTTATTGGATTTATACGGTCTAAAGTTTTTCCGTGTTTTCACGGTTAGGAGGGGCGTTCTCGTAATTACGCGAGAAGCTTCTAGAAGATGGTGACTTGGGGGTTAATGTGCCATATGCATTAAATGATATTAGTGAGTCATTTGAGTGATTCATCCAAGTCATTAATGCATCATAAATGCTTAATGACTCATGGAGATGAATCACCCTCTCATATTTATTAAGCATGATGATTAATCATTTATTTTATTTTATTTGGATAAATCATAATGCTTAATATATATTATGATAGCTCATTTTCTCATCTCATTCTCTTGCTCACTTTCTCTCTCCTCAAGCTCTCCCTCTTCAAACCCTAATCCTCCCCTCTCATGTGTTGAGTACAAGGATTAGATTAGACTACTTAATCCTTAACCATTCTCTATATCACCTAGGTTGCTTAGATTAGCGATTTAAGAAACCTAGTTACCTCTAGTTTGAGGTGAAGCTTGTAGTAAAGCTCTCGGGTGGATCTTCTACTACTTAGAGATGGCCGGAGAGGACGTGGAGAACGACCAGACGAAGGACTCGGTTCTGCAGGTATAATCACTTTTCATAGTAGTTGTTAACTCCTATGTTTGTTGTTAGTTATTGTTTATACAAAGATTCTCGGTTAGTCGATGTTTACGCTTTAAACAAGATCGTTTTTCATTATTCTGCCTCCCCGCAAGTCGTGGGGTGTTGTACATCGACTTACACTCACGAGTTGGCAACTCACCCCCATTGTGCCACAGTTTCTTACAGGTTTTTGCCGTACAGGTTTCGTTGCGGTTTTGCTGCCACACTGCTTCCTTCCGGGTGATTGCTTTGGTAGGTGGGTTCACTCGTGTCGTGACCACCATTATACTTTATTATTTCAGTTGTATCTAGTTACTCCATCAACCAGACTTGTATTATTGATAGACTTAGAAGACCAGTGTTTATTCGTTCGACCTTAGAGTCGCGCTTGTATTATTATGGTTTTCTGGTGGTTATTGGTTTCCTTCTGAGTTTTGATCCTCGCCCTTCGGCGTTGTATATTATATTGCTTGTATGGTTGTGACTGCCAATTGGCGAAGAGCTAGATCCCGCTTAGGGATGCCTTTATATATATTAAATGTGTTGTACCCGTTTGGGGCCAGTGTTTACAAAGGAGACTCTGCCGAAATTTTCAGAAAAGACTTGATGTTTTAAAAATGCATACTCCGGCTTATTTTGTTAAACCACTTGAGTTAAAACTAAACTTTTCCTTCTCTCTCTTTTCAAATGGTTTAGATTTCTGGGATTTTGGCTTACTTGAATTAAATGGGGTCCTATAGACTTCAAATGATTCAAATGTCAGTCATGTGTCGTTTCAGGTCATGACATTATACCACGAAGTTACAAGTCCTTCGGGTCTTCTTCTCTTTTGCTTAAGCTCCTCGAAGGTGCGGATCTAGCTCGGTCATCGGCCTCCTCGTGTCGAAGACGATCCAACCGAAAGTCTATGGTTCAAGCTCCAACCTCAAAACCGAGGTAACTAAAGTACCTAGTTCGCTAATATAGGTAGCTTAGGACATGTAGAGAGTTAATTGGAGTGTTTTATCTCAAATGACCCTATGATTCACAACACATGTGAGGGTTAGGGTTTGAGGAAGAAGGAGGAGAACAATGGAGAGAGAATGAGAAAATGCAAATAAACAAGTGATAAGGCTAGTGAAGAATGGCTCATTCTTTTCTCACAATCAAGCATGCATTATTTTCCATTGAAAATTCTATCCATGTTTAAATAGTGAGAGCAAACCAATAAACTAATGAATTATCCATGCTTCACCCATGCGACAAATAACTCCATTTTCCACCTCATTAATCTATTTTCCAAAAATAGATTAAACCAAAATAAGGTGTCCCCTTCTAGAAGCATCTCTTGTAAAATTACAAGAATACCCTCACCGTATATATATACTTGTATTCGTACTGCAAAAATACGAATACAAAGAGATAAAAATAATCTAATAATATAATACTAGAATTCGGCTTATTCCAAAGCCCACTAGTATTATCCGTCCGAACAATATCCGTGTAGCCAGTACGCTTATATGATCAGAACCCTGCACGTAAAACCATACGGACTCTACATCATTTCGCCTGAACCAGGGAAACCCTTTCTGTGAGACTCTAAAGACTCAACAGTACGTTGGCAATGGGTTTAACCACAAGTCCGTCGGCGGTACTAGCTGTACGTAACGGCTACCAATGTAACTATCGAAAAGAAGGTCGACGAGCGAACTCATCCAAACCCCTACTGAGCCTATACGTGACAATCTCCGTACAGTCCGGTCTGTTCGTCTAAGAGTATCGCATATCTAGCCTAAGCGGGTGATAAACGTCGGACCCCTAATAACGCAATAAGTCGTGCTGGTGTAGAGCCCAATACACCCTGAGAAACTACTGGTATATCTACCAGTAAATCTTACTTGCTCTGGCCAGAGACTTTGTGTATTGGCTATCCAAACACAGTGTGATATCAACTACCAATACCGGGACAGACGAATCCCTTCTAACCCGTACTGCCTCCAAGTGTTTCGGGACTGCACCCAACCACACATGTTTGAACGACTCATTTGAGCCGTGGTAGGGTACTAATCTTAGTACATTGGGAACACACTCGAGATGAATAATGTTGTCAAGTCAACGGACTAATCTGTACTCATGTCACCCGGGAACTGCTAACTGACGATATATGTTGGGTTGCTGGGCACACGCACAAGGGTCTACGAGGCATCAACCATGCCCGATTTAAAATTTAGCCGTGCCGAACAACCCAAAGTCGGATCTTTAAACTAGAGTTTAGGTGAAAACAAGGATATTAAACAGTTTAACACTACGTGAGAGGGATTACAACCTTTGTAGATCCGGTCCTTCACTTCTTAAGCTCCGTGTTGAGGTCCCTTCGCTGCGATCATCGTGTTCCGGACTCTCGAGAGGCTTCACGAAGAGAAAGGTGCAAGCTTGCTTCCGATCTTCGATAACAAAGATGATCTACCTTGAAGTTTCATTAACACAAGCTCTCACTCACAAAATGAAGTGAACACCCTCATCTAAATGGAAAGGGTAGATGAGGATGATGAAGTAGGATTTTTGCTCTCATTTGTTTTCATATTCTCACTCACTTTCATCACTTAGCAAAAAGCTAGAAAGCTTTTTCCAAGAAGGAACTCAAGGAAGAAGATGATAGATCCCTTTTGTGATGAACAATGAAAGAAGATAATGATCAATAATGCAACCATGGTTGCTAAACCTTTGTAAATAATTAACCAAGGGTGTAGGGTTTGGGTTAGGTTAAAGATGAGTCATTTGTAAATATCTTTTCCATGACAAAATAAAAACCTTCAAGAAACTTCTAGAAAGCATTAACCCAAATCAAACCCTAATCTTGTTTAATCTCCACTAATCATGTTGCATTAGTTATCATATCATGTTACAATATTATATATCACATATATAATATTTATTGTAACAAAATAAAATAATAGTATTAACATATATCACATATATATCAATGTATTACCCGAGTGAGAAAAAGAATCTTTTAGTGAGCTAATATTAGTTAATGTAATTTAATATATCATATATATTATTATACATTAAATTATCGAATAAACACTTGATCCGACAATCCGGCTATATCGCATATAACCGACTAATACGATGACCCGGCTATATCACATATACCCGGCCGATATCTCATATCACGAGAATTCAATACGGTATCACATACCACATTATCCTCGGTCCCACACATATCACATATGTGCTCCTACTCCGTTTTTCCTGAGCCAAGAAACCTCTGTGTAGAACTCTAAAGAATCGTCAATACGCCGGCAGTAGGTGATGATCGTATCAAACACCCACAAGCCGCAAGAGGTCAGCTAAACGTAACAGCCACCCAGGTATTGAGCGCTCAGAAGATCAAAAAGCAAGCCTGTACATTCTCCTGTGAATCCAATCAGTAACAGTCCCGTACAGTCCGGTCTCGTCGTCTGATATGTCGCATATCTCCCCTATGGGTGGTAAACGTCAGACCCAGTAGCTCGATAAGTCGTGTCGATATGAGGTTTATAATAGTTCGAGAAACTACTGATAACACTTACCAGTAAATCTCAGCAACCCTGGCCAGGGATTTCCGGTTATAGCCAATCGAACACAGCACAACATCAACTCCCTATACCGGGAGAGATGAATCCCCTCCTATCGCTCATTGCCTCATATGATTCGGGACTGTACCCAAAAGCCACCTTTTTGCACGCCCTCTTGGACGTGGTATGATGGAAATCAAAGCACAGTGGGAATCACACAAGACTCTATGACGATCTCGGGTCAACAGACTACTCTGTACCAGTGTCACCGGAGAACTGCCATCTGACGTGAGGTATAATACCATCTGGGAGTTTTCGGCGAGTCCGTCCAGTGTATGTTAGTGTATATGCCCTAGAGGCCATTACTGTATCATACTAGCTTGTATATTACTTAATGGAATCTTGGGATATTCACAGTTGTATAGACAATCTTGCTCAAAATTGTAGTATGCTACTTGGTTTGTTTCTACTTTAATATGTGCATGTGTTTCTTTTAGCATATTGCTTATACATATTAGTGGAGCCCTTAGGATCTTTGCTTGATTACCAGCGTTGTGATGGCAGTCGCACTTGTGGGGGCTTGGTAATCTATAAGCACATCCTTATACAGGTCCCTAGTCGTAGGATTATCGAGACAGGGCATCGATACTCCGGAGTAGACTAGCGTATGCGCTTCTCATCCCAGCAGGGGAAATGGTATGTCCCACAGCCATCAGTACGTCGTACTGGAGATAGTATGCGGGTGCTTGTTAGGCTACGAGTACACTGGACAGGACTCGTCGGGAAATGTTGGTTGGTATTATACCTATCGTCAGTTATCAGTTCCCAGGTGACATGAGTGCTGGTAGTCAAGCAAGAATTAAGCTATACTAACTTGTGCTAACACGTTTAAAAGATCGATCGAACGGAATTTCCGAAATCACTTTTTTCAGTAGTAAAGTTTCTGTTGATTTTTAAAAGGGTCTTAAAATTATTTTGAGCATCACAGAAAAACAAGCAGGTTTTTTAAAGAATAACAGAGAAATACGGTCCACTGAATCGTCCGTACGACCACCGAACCGCGGTCAAAGCCTAGCTTTGAGCGCGGAACCGAGGTCGTCTTGGCGTTTCAGTTGGTCATTTTTCTACTGTTGGTTCTTTGTTGGAAATTGTAGTTTCTGGTACTATTCTTTTGGGCCCAGATTTTGTTACTGTACAGCAGATGTACATAGGGCCCACTTCGGGAAATTTTATCGATCGAAATTTTAAACTTGTTAGTTTATAGTACTTACTTTATATCTCTGACCAGGAATGCCATTTGATCGGTAAACCGCGTCTAATTGCTATACTTCTTTTAGACGCGTTTGCGAACGTGACATTCGCGTTGATATTCTGTGTTGTCCTGTGATGTTGCGGATTTGTCGTGGTGGATAGCAGGGTGCAATGATAGTGCAGTTTGGATTTATTTGTACATTTGATATTGCGGGGCAAGCGTCCAACATGTGGATTGCCGTCACTGCCTGTTGTATATTATTCTTTTGGGGCACAACCGGGCTGAGGTCGATGTACCCGTTGTATATATTTTTATTTCTATACTAGGTTTATCCGACGAAGGAGTGCACGGATAGCCGGGTTCTGGAGGGCAACGGGTCCGTATCTCATGGCTTTGAGAGGCAAAAGGACCTCACTCTATAATTGGCGGACTATTCGCCGCACTCGTAGGGGGTACAGGTTGACCCAAAGAGGGGTGCTCAATTTACCGGATTCCGTGAAGTGCCGGGTGTTCCATTCACTATGTTGTGGGGACTACCTCGCTTCAGGTTTTGGCGGGTAACTTGCCGCACCCGTAGGGGTCTAGGTTTCATTGCACAGGCTATCCACGCGACCAGGGGAATGTCGGGTTTCAGCAGCGGCTCTGTGAAACCTGGGGATCCCAGATTATCTGTATTGTTCTGTGATGCTTATTACTTTTCTGTAATGTTGCATATTATCACGCCTGGAGCGATTATTGTATATTGGTATATATATTATTAGATGTTGTATATGCTTTACACCCGCGCTAGTCCAGCCCCCGCCCTGTCGTTAGTTAAGTAACCTAACGGGTGATGACGGGACCCAGTGACGAATGCGGATGGCATATACGTACATTATATTTTCGTTCTTTTCTGGTGTGATTGATTGATGGGACTGCGTTGATTCTTATCAATGCAAGGATAAAACAAACCTATATTTGATGTTGTTGGAACAAATTTTAAAAGGTGTTATTACAAAGATATTTCCTTTTGTTTTGCATAGTGATATTCAGTTAGAATATCCCGCACCTCATTCCACGAGGCAAGGGCCGAGATCCCTTCACCGGGAATGACCCCTTGGACAGAAGTTTACGTCAGGGTAGTAACTTTACTATAGTTGATTACAAGTTGATTTGCATCGAGGTATTCAGTTGGAATATCCTGCACCTCATTCCACGAGGAAAGAGCCGAGATCCTTTCACCGGGTGTGACCTCTTTAACAAAAGATTTTCGCCACTATATTTTTATAAAAAGCTACCAGGTTCCTACAACGAGATCAAGTTCATTACGTTAAAGTTTTTTCGCCAAAAACCAACCGTAGCCCTCCGTCATTTCTTTTGGGTATTCAGTAATATTCAAGCTATGTATTTTGACCTAACGCCAAGGCATAGTGTTTAGTAGCTGCTGGGTATTCAATTGTTGCATAGATAGATGAGTTGGATTGGGACAGTCGTTCTGCCATTTTGACCTAACGCCAAGGGCATGTGCGGGTGGGTTCAAATTAACCTGGATAATGATGGATAGAACTTGACATGTGACTTATGATATTTTGACATAACGCCAAGGTCATAAGAGCATGGGGCAAAAAAAATAACATCGGGAGTTTCAAACATACAGGAAACTTGCCAGGCATGCGCATACCTTCTGGAGTGTGATAACTTGAGTGGCTTCCATCAACTTATCATGCGATGATAGTTGGATCCCGATTCTCACTGATGAGTTGGTTTACTCTTCGGGTGAACCCGACTAATTCTTCTTTCAGGTTTGGAGGAGAATTTGAGATTACAGTGGGAGGTTTCCTGATGAGATAAAGTGATAACCATTCTGATCTAGGTTAGAGTGCACGCAGAGTATTTCTTCTCTCTCTCTTTGGCAGCGACCTTTGACCGACCCTAGACTATGACTCAGTGACCAAGTTGACCGAACCTTCTTAAAATACTGGCTTTTGGATTGTCCGAGTTGCATAAGTCATTGCCGCTCCATCTTTTACCCTTTGCATTTCTCAGAACACCCTGTATTACTACGGATATCCACTTCCATTGGATAGATCCATCGTATTGTTATATACGAACTCGAAAGGACTACTTCGAGGATGGATCCAGATTCAGGAGAAATAGAATAAAGTATTATTCAGTTGTCTTTTATTATCACCTTCTCTCAGGTTGCGAGGGCTCCTTGGTTTAGGAGAGTACACCTATTACGCTTATTGGATAGTCTTATTCTAAACCATAGGCTGGTGCCGAAAGGTAGGGAATGAAGAAAACCAATTAACCTAAGTAGGGTGTACAAAAGGTAATAGCTAAAGACAAAATAAAGGGATTAGAAAGAGGGCAAAGTAAATTGCGACTGTTATCATTCACGACCAAACCACGTACTTCATCTCCACTCCTGTTTCACCTTTGCCTTTTTCCCCAGTTCGGGAGAAATAGAATAAGGTATTATTCAGTTGTCTTTTAATCTTCACCTTCTCTCAAGTTGCGAGTACTCCTAGGATTTGGAGAGTACACCTATTATTCTAACTGGATAGTCTTCTTCCAAACCATAGGCTGGTGCCGAATGGTAGGGAAGGAAGAAAACCACTTAGCCTAAGGGGTGTACAGGAGGTAATGAATAAAGACAAATAAAGGGATTTGGAGAGCAGGCAAAGAAATATACGGTTAAAGTCATGAATTGGATTATGGAAGAGGCATTACTAGGAATACCAGAATACCCCTACGAGACATTTTAATGTTTCAGTTTCACTGCGCATTGTTAAAAGAAAACTGTTTTCCCGATTTGATACTTACTCCAGCGTATGTATTTACCAGGTTTCATTCTCAAATCTGTATGGTTTTTTACAGATGATGATGTTGGAGATAGTGCCCTCGGAGTCAATTATTAGATCACAGGCACGTGATTGCAATGATTGAGGGAGGACCTATCCCGGTAGGACAGTCTTACTCGAGATGATAGTATGCTATCTGGTTTATCTTTATCATCGTGTACTGCTTTAGGTGACCTGACATGTCGCTATTACACGTTGATAGAGCCCCTAGGATTCTTGCTTGACCACCAGCAGTATGAGGGCGATCATATAAGTGGGAGCTGGGGTCTATAAGCACATCCTTAAAAGGTCCCTAGTCGTGGGAGTTTCGAGACAGGGCATCGATACTCCAGAGTAGACTAGTGTATACAGTCGAGACCCCGACGAGGGACGGTGGCCGGTCTCACAAGCCACTGGTGTCAGTTGGTTCACCTAAGATGTATACAGGTGCTCATTGGGTTATGAATACACCGGACAGGACTCGCCGGGAACATGCTAGTTGGTCTTATACCTGACGTCAGATAGCAGTTCCCTGGTGACATGTGTACAGGTTAGTTCATCGACCTGGGGATCGTCATTTGTCTCGTGTGAGTTCCCACTGTACTTTGATTACTACCCTACCACGCTCAAAGGAGACGTGCAAACTGGTTTTCGTTGGGTACAGTCCCGAGCCACATGGAGGCAATGAGCGGATCTTCAGGGGTTCGTCTCTCCCGGTATTGGGGGTGAGGTCGCGCTGTGTCTAGGAGAGCCATTACACGAAGCCCTCGGCCGAGGCAGGAGATTTACTGGTAGGTATTCCAGTAGTATCTCAGGGTGTTCTGGGCTACACTCTGACACGACTTGTACCGCTTTTGGGGGTCTGACTTTTACCAACCCCCTAGGCCCGCCATGCGATGCTCGTAGACGAACGGACCGGACTGTACGGATATTGTCACTGACAGGCTCAGTAGGGTGTCAGGATGAGTTCGCTCATCGACGTTCCTTTTGGTCAATACCTGGTAGCCCGTTACGTATTGGCTTATACCTCTGACGTGCTAGTGGTTAAATCCACAACTAAGGTGTTGACGAGTCTTTAGAGTCCCCCACATTCAGTTGCTCAAGTTTCGGGCGAAACGCTGTAGAGGCCGTATGGAGATATGGCACGGTCCGATCAGATACGTGCGGTATTGCACGGATCAGGATCGGACAGTTTGTACTAGAGGCCGTATGGAGATATGGCACGGTCCGATCAGATACGTGCGGTATTGCACGGATCAGGATCGGACAGTTTGTACTAGAGGCCGTATGGATATATGGCAGGGTTCGATTAGATACGTGCTGTATTGCACGGATCAGGATCGGACGGATAATACTAGCCGGCTTTGGTTTAAGCCGGATCCTAGTATAGTACAGTGTAGATTTTGTCTCATTGCATCTGTACTTCGGTCGGAATACAAATGCGGGTGTGTATACACAGTATCGGGGTTTTCCTGTAATTTATTACGGGACCAGTTTTCTGGAGTTGCCAGTTTGCTTTCCATTTCGGCCAATTTCCTTTGTATCCTTCATTGGCCGAAGATTGGTGGAGGAGGGCTTATTTGCATTTGTGCAAATAAGCATTTGTGGAGGGTGGTCTTTGCATATTGTGACATCATGATTGTTGCTCCATTGACTTCATAACCTCATGATTGCTTGACATTCTTTAGCATCATGGTTTTGATGATGGTTGTTGGTGGAGTATGGATTTGTTTGTGATGATTGTTTCTTATCACCATTCTTTTCTCTCTTGCATTATGATAGTGGTTCCATCATCCATACACCACACACTCATTCTCACTCTCCCCTCAATATGCATGGCCGGCCATTCCCTCTTGGGGCTGTCCAAATTTTTGGATGTGGGAATTGTTGTTCTTTTCATGCCACAAAATTCCCAAGTTCATCAAAAATTCCACTAGTTCAATTCCTCCACCATTATGGCAACCTCCATGAACCCCATGAGACACATAGTTCTCTACACGATTCTACAGCAAACCTTGGGCACGTCGACTCGCCAGCTTCGTGCCCGAGTTGCCTCGGTATAGAGGTGGGAGCGCGTAAAAGAAGCCGGCGACGAGGTGGAGACCGGAGATTCCGTAGGGAGATCGGGACGACGACGAGAAGACCAGAGGACTCGGATCACTTGGTATATCTCTCTTCCCTCTCTAGATAGCTAGGACTAGTTAATGGCCCGATCCGGGTTTTAGTGCACGGTGGTGCCGGTTCAAGAAAATTAAAGTTAACCATCGCTTCCGCATTTGGCCTCGGGATGGATGCCGGGGCGCCGCCGTGCACTTACAATGGTATCAGAGCCTCGCCATTAACATAGTCTAGTTTTGTCTAATGTGTTTTACATTTCCGATCGAACAATTTTCCAAAAACCGTATTTTTCTTCACATCAGTTTCTGTCGAAATTTTTTGAAGTCCAAAAATTTTTCAGGTTGTTCCAGAATGATGTGTAGGAAATTCTAAGAGTTCTGGGAATATTTGGTTTCGTGAACTGTCTATACCACCGCGGAACCGCGGCCAAACCCATGCTTGGGCCGCGGTTCCGCCGCTCTTTTAACTGTTCATGGCCCCAAAATTTTACAGAATGCTCCTAAGTGGAAAATAGGTTTTTTGGAATATTAATTTTGGGCCCAGAATTTCTTGATGTGCTACAGTAGTACTTGGGGCCCACTTGTTAAAAATTTGATCGATCGTATATTTTAAACACATTATTTCACAGTATTTACATTATATCTGCGACCGTGAATGTCACTTGATCGGTAAATCCTGTCTAACTGCTATAGCCCGGTTAGACGGATTTGCGAATGTGACTTTCACGTTGATGTTCTGTGTATTGCTGTGATGTTGCGGATTGGTCGTGGGGGATAGCCTGGTTCCAATGCAAGTACAGTTTTTGTTGTATTATGTATATTTGATATTGCGGGGCGAGCGTCCGACATGTGGACTGCCGTCACTGCCTGATTGTATTATTATTTTGGGGCACGACCAGGTTGCGGTCGATGTACCCGTTGTATGTATATTTTACTTTCTGTACTAGGATTACCCCGCGGAGGGGTGCACGGATAGCCGGGTTCTAGAGGGCAACGGGCCCGCATCTCATGGCATTGAAACGGAGGGGGCTTCACTTTAGGATTGGCGGGCTATTCGCCGCACTCGTAGGGGGTACAGGTTGACCCAGGAGGGGTGCCCAAGTTACCGGATTCCGTGAAGTGCTGGGTGGTCCATTCACGTTGCTGAAGGGGGCTGCCTCGCTTCAGGTTTTGGCGGGTAACTTGCCGTGCCCGTAGGGGTCTAGGATTTCATTGCACAGGCTATCCACACGACCAGGGGAACGTCGGGTTTCAGTAGTGGCTCTGTGAAACCCGGGGATCCCAGATATCTGTATTGTTCTGTGTTGCTGTACATTTCTGTGATGTTGCATTTTATCACGCCTTGAGCGAAATATTATATATTGGTATATATATTAGTAGATGTTGTATATGTTTTGCATCCGCGCTAGTCCAGTCCCCGCTCTGTCGTTAGTTAACTAACCTAACGGGTAATGACGGGACCCAGTGGCGAATGCGGATGGCATATACGTACATCAGTATATTTTCGTTCTTTGTGGTGTGATCAATTGATGGGACTGCGTTGATTCGGATCAATGCAAGTTAAAAACAAACCTAATATGATGTTGTTGGAACACTTTTCAAAAAGCTGTTATTGCAAAGACGTTCTCTTTTGTTTTGCATCGTGGTATTCAGTTGGAATATCCTGCTCCTCAGTCGACGAGGCAAGGGCCGAGATCCCTTCACCGGGAGTGACCCCTTGGACAAAAGTTTGCGTCAGGGCAGTGACTTCACTATAGCTGATTACTTTTCCTTTGCACCGTGGTATTCAATTGGAATATCCTGCACCTCATTCTACGGGGAAAGAGCTGAGATCCCTTCACCGGGAGTGACCTCTTTAGCAATGGTTTTCGTCACTATATTTTCAAAAAGCTATCCGTTCCTTCAACGATATCAAGTTCATTACGTTAAAGGTTTTCGCCAGAAACCATTCGTAGCCCTCCGTCATTTCAGTTAAATATTCGGTAGTATTCAAGCTATGTATTTTGACCTCACGCCAAGGCATAGTGATTGGTAGCTGCCGGGTATTTATCTGTTGCATAGATAGATGCGTTGGTTTGGGACAAACGTACTACTATTTTGGCCTACGTCAAGGGTATGTACGGGTGGGTTCAAATTAACCTGGATAATGACGGGTAGAACTTGACATGTGACTTATGATATTTTGACCTCACGTCAAGGTCATAAGAGCATGGGGCAGAAATCACATCGGGAGTTTCTAAAGAAACTGAAACGTGCCAGATATGCGCATACCTTCTGGAGTGTGATGACGTGAGCGGATTCCGTCACGTTATCATGCGATGATAGTTGGATCCCGATTCCCACTGATGAGTTGGTTTACTCCTCGGGTGACCCCGACTAATTCTTCTTTTAGGTTTGGAAGAGAATTTGAGGTACAGTGGGAGGTTTCCAGATTAGATAAATTGGTAACCATTCTGATCTAGGATAGAGTACACGCTGAGTGTTTCTTTTCTCTCTCTCTTCGGCAGCGACCATTGACCCGACCCTAAGACTATGACTCAGGGACCAAGTTGACCGAACCTTCTTAAACACTGGCTTTTGGATTGTCAGAGTTGTGAACCTCATTGCCACTCCTACTTTTACCCTTTTCTCCAGGACACCCCGTATTACTACTAACGTCCACTTCCATTGGACAAAACCATCGTATGGTTAGATACGAACTCGAAAGAATTTATTCGAGGATGGTTTCCGGTTCTGGAGAAAACGGATAGGACTATTCAGTTGTCTTTTCCTTTTACCTTCTCTCAGGTTGCGAGTACTCCATGGTTTAGGAGATAGTACGCCTATTACGCAAATTGGATAGTCTTCTTCCAAACCTTAGGCTGGTGCCGACCGATAGGGAATGAAGAAAACCAATTAGCCTAACGATGGTGTGCAGAAGGTATTAAGTTAAGACAAAGCAAGGGATTAGTAAGAGGGCATAGTAAATTGCGACTGATATTCACGACCAAACCAAGTATTTCTTCGCCAATCCTACAATCACCTTTGTATTTCTCCAGGACACTCCGTATCACTACGAAGATCCACAGTTTATTGGATACTCCATCGTATGGTTATATACGAACTCGAAAGGAACTTGTTCCAGTTCGGGGATGGATTCTGGTTCAGGAGAAATAGGAATAAGGTTTATTCGGTTGTCTTTTATCTTCACCTTCTCTCGCATTGCGAGTGCTCCTAGGATTAGGACAGTACACCCATTATGCTTATTGGATAGTCTTCTTCCAAACCATAGGCTGGTGCCGAACGGTAGGGAAGGAAGAAAACCATTTGGCCTAAAAGGGTGTGCAGAAGGTAATGACTAAAGACATATAAAGGGATTTGGAGAGGTGGCAAAGAATTATACGGTTACAGTCGTGAATCTGGAAGAGGCATTACTAGGAATACCGGGATACCCCATCGAAACATTTCAATGTTTCAGTTTCACTGTGTACTGTTAAAGAAAAACTGATTTCCCGATTAGTCCTTACTCCAGGGTATGTATTTACCAGGTAAGATTCTCACATCAGTATGGTTTTACAGATGATGAGTGGGAGTAAGTTGTTGGGAATTGGGTGATCATCCTCATTATATCGGGATTCGTTGTAATCGGTGATATTTGAGGAAGTCACCTGGGCTGTTTGCCGGTCGGCAAATATTTGGTTTTGAATATCCGCTGTTATGCACCAATTACAAACTGATATATCTGTACGTCTATTTTCATCGAGTGAGATATACCTTTTTGAAATTATGTCTATGACATTTACCTATATCAGTGGATGGTTAGGTAAGGAGCATTAAACAGCGGTGTAATTCTTCATAACCAAAGGTACAGTTTTCAACCTACGACACATAGTGAATGAGTTCTCAAACTCAAGGGACTTATACAGAGTATTATATGTTGTCCAGAGTCCATCAGGACAGAGAGGTTGGTCCTCGTACTATATACGGTTTACTTATGACTTCTCTAGTTTTTAGACAGGTGTTTCACGGAAACACAGGGTCCGAATTTTGAGAAGTTATAGGTATTTGAATAAAGTAGAGAACCAGGTGTTGCAAGTATCGGGATTCTTCAAGTTGATCGAAGATGTAGATACTTGTGTATGGTATTCAGTTGATAGTGATGATTAAGAGAACTTGCTTCTCTTTCAGGTTACTCATAATTGGAAGCATTCCTAAGTTGAGTAACGCTGATCAGCCTCCTTCCATTTAGTTGACATGCACTGGAGACAGCCGCATGATTTGAATCTGGTTCAATTAAATCAGTGCCTCTGATTCTATATTGGATATAGAACAGTTCATATCTTAACGATGTTAAGGTACGAGGAGTTGTCCGGCTTATGATTATAACCAGACACTGGACAACTCAAGGCACGTTTCTGTAATGGCTGTTTGTGGGTTGACCCAGGCTATGATGAGGGTTGACTTTCGACCATCTGGAAGATCAATAGTGATATTGTTCTAGACTCGCCACAGTTTTAATAAAAAATGCTTTTTTTCAGAAAACAGTAGTGGGAGTATGGTAGAACTGGAAGTGATTCCAGAACCACAAACGATTACTGAAGATTTGATAAGGAACCTAAAGATTCAATCAGGTTTGACATTCCATTGGCAACTCCGCAGATAAGGTGGGTAACCTCAGGAACCCGAGGGGTACTCCGGTAGCCTCAAGGACGGTGACAGGGAGGTTCTTGTTTACCCACACTTACCATTGCTATTGTTCCAGACTGTGAGACCCGGCAGGAGGATGAGTATAGCGTCGTTCTAAACTAGTTTTAGAAGTGTACGTGTATATGACTCTGCCAGAGGGTTGTCGTAGTCAGTGGGAGCAGCGGAAGCATTGGTGGACAGGTGGCTTATGTCTATTTATAGACTAAAGCAGATATAGCGGAGATAGATCATCTATTTTTGATGTGACAGTCATAGGTTTGACTTCATCAGAATAGGGGATGGATCTGTTGAGAAGGTAGTAGGGTGTGATGTCATGGTATTTGGATGACATACACAGAGTAGGAAAAGAAACACCTATACTACGATCGGTTATACTTTGGTCGTCACACAGTGGTTTCTCCACATGGGACTTGGACATTATATCAAACATACTGGTTACTAGATCTATGGTTTTAGATCTAGATTTGGGTGGTTTCCCAATTAAGGGTACTTAGACAGCATTCTAAGAGTATTTAGAATGGACGACTCCTGGCACGGTAGTGTACCTGCAGGTGATGGAGTCACCCTCTCTAAAAGTGTCTAACAGACTAAAGGGGAGAGGTATGTGCATGATTGGCAGATCACTTGCTCAGGCAATTGAGTCAATCATGAGATGTCAAGTACCACACCAGATGTTGTTCTTGCACTAGATGCAATAAGTTGACATTGATCCTATCCTAGAGAAACAGTCGGAAGCAGTTTTAGAACATAAGTGGATGTTCTAGGGATATGATAACGACAGCCTCATGCAGGAGACAGTTATCATTCCAGGCTTTCAAGGTGACCTGGACAACAAGGAGGTTGTCAGAGTTATAGTTTTTCCTTCCGACGAGGGGCAGTATTTTGGACAGGTGGTCCAAGGCAATACTGAGGGAGGCATGGCACTGGATACTGATTATGTTCAGTTGACAATACAGTCTAAGAAGTTTGGATTTGGAGTTCTTTTATGAGCTAGGTCCCATCAGACATCCAGACACATTCTATGATAGGTATTGCTCATTTCGGGAGATGGCTTTCTCCGCAAACTTGAGATATAGACAGACATAGAAAGAAACATCAAGGTGGATCCACTCACTGAGGCTATTCCTCGAACGCAATAGTTTCGCAAACGAGCTTTGTGAGACTGACTAGTAGAGGAGTTGGGTGTTCGGTATCACACGGGCTGTGAGTATGCGACATCGCAATAATTAGCCTTGAGTGCAAGTGGGAGATTGTTGGAGATAGTGCCCTCAGAGTCAATTATTGGATCACAGGCACGTGATTGCAATGATTGAGGGAGGACCTATCCCGGTAGGACAGTCTTACTCGAGATGATAGTATGCTATCTGGTTTATCTTTATCATCGTGTACTGCTTTAGGTGACCTGACATGTCGCTATTACACGTTGATAGAGCCCCTAGGATTCTTGCTTGACCACCAGCAGTATGAGGGCGATCATATAAGTGGGAGCTGGGGTCTATAAGCACATCCTTAAAAGGTCCCTAGTCGTGGGAGTTTCGAGACAGGGCATCGATACTCCAGAGTAGACTAGTGTACACAGTTGAGACCCCGACGAGGGGCGGTGGCCGGTCTCACAAGCCACTGGTGTCAGTTGGTTCACCTAAGATGTATACAGGTGCTCATTGGGTTATGAGTACACCGGACAGGACTCGCCGGGAACCTGCTAGTTGTCTTATACCTGACGTCAGATAGCAGTTCCCTGGTGACATGTGTACAGGTTAGTTCATCGACCTGGGGATCGTCATTTGTCTCGTGTGAGTTCCCACTGTACTTTGATTACTACCCTACCAGGCTCAAAGGAGACGTGCAAACAGGTTTTAGTTGGGTACAGTCCCGAGCCACATGGAGGCAGTGAGCGGATCTTCAGGGGTTCGTCTCTCCCGATATTGGGGGTGAGGTCGCGCTGTGTCTAGGAGAGCCATTACACGAAGCCCTCGGCCGAGGCAGGAGATTTACTGGTAGGTATTCCAGTAGTATCTCAGGGTGTTCTGGGATACACTCCAACACGACTTGTACCGCTTTTGGGGGTCTCACTTTTACCGACCGCCTAGGCCCGCCATGCGATACTCGTAGATGAACGGACCGGACTGTACGGATATTGTCACTGACAGGCTCAGTAGGGTGTCAGGATGAGTTCGCTCATCGACGTTCCTTTTGGTCAATACCTGGTAGCCCATTACGTATTGGCTTATACCTCTGACGTGCTAGTGGTTAAATCCACAACCAAGGTGTTGACGAGTCTTTAGAGTCCCCAACATTCAGTTGCTCAAGTTTCGGGCGAAACGCTGTAGAGGCCGTATGGAGATATGGCACGGTCCGATCAGATACGTGCGGTATTGCACGGATCAGGATCGGACAGTTTGTACTAGAGACCGTATGGAGATATGGCACGGTCCGATCAGATACGTGCGGTATTGCACGGATCAGGATCGGACAGTCTGTACTAGAGGCCGTATGGATATATGGCAGGGTTCGATCAGATACGCGCGGTATTGCACGGATCTGGATCGGACGGATAATACTAGCCGGCTTTGGTTTAAGCCGGATCCTAGTATAGTACAGTGTAGATTTTGTCTCATTGCATTTGTACTTCAGTCGGAATACAAATGCGGGTGTGTATACACAGTATCGGGGTTTTCCTGTAATTTATTACGGGACCAGTTTTCTGGAGTTGCCCGTTTGCTTTCCGTTTCGGCCAATTTCCTTTGTATCTTTCATTGGCCGAAGATTGGTGGAGGAGGGCTTATTTGCATTTGTGCAAATAAGCATTTGTGGAGGGTGATCTTTGCATATTGTGACATCATGATTGTTGCTCCATTGACTTCATAACCTCATGATTGCTTGACTTTCTTTATCATCATGGTTTTGATGATGGTTGTTGGTAGAGTATGGATTTGTTTGTGATGATTGTTTCTTATCACCATTCTTTTCTCGCTTGCATTATGATAGTGGTTCCATCATCCATACACCACACACTCATTCTCACTCTCCCCTCAATATGCATGGCCGGCCATTCCCTCTTAGGGCTGTCCAAATTTTTGGATGTGGGAATTGTTGTTCTTTTCATGCCACAAAATTCCCAAGTTCATCAAAAATTCCACTAGTTCAATTCCTCCACCATTATGGCAACCTCCATGAACCCCATGAGACACATAGTTCTCTACACGATTCTATAGCAAACCTTGGGCACGTCGACTCACCAACTTCGTGCCCGAGTTGCCTCGGTATAGAGGTGGGAGCCCGTAAAAGAAGCCGGCGACGTGGTGCCCTTCCGGCGACGAGGTGGAGACCGGAGATTCTGCGGAGACATCGGGACGACGACGAGAAGACCGGAGGACTCGGATCACTTGGTATATCTCTCTTCCCTCTCTAGATAGCTAGGACAAGTTAATGGCCCGATCCGGGTTTTAGTGCGCGGTGGTGCCGGTTCAAGAAAATTAAAGTTAACCATCGCTTCCGCATTTGGCCTCGGGATGGAGGCCGGGGCACCGCCGTGCACTTACAGATGAGTGGGATTAAGTTATTACGAATTAGGTGATCATCCTCATTATATCGGAATTCGTTGTAATTGGTGATATTTGAGGAAATCTCCTGGGTACAGTTTTCAACCTACGATGCATAGGTTATGAGTTTTTAACTCAGCGGACTTATACAGAGTATTGTATGTTGTCCAGTGTCCGTCAGGACAAAGGGGTAGGTCCTCATACTTTGTTCTGTTACTTATGACTCTCTAGTTTTTAGACAAGTGTTTCGTAGAAATACAATGTCTAAGTTTTGAGAAGTTGTGGGTATAAGAATAAAGTAGAGAACCAGGTATCACAAGTATCGGGATTCTTCAAAAAGATCGAAGATGTAGATTCTTGTGATTGGTATTCAGATGATAGTAATGGTTTTGAGAAACTTATTTCTCTTTCAGGTTACTCATAATTGGATGGATTCCTAAGTTGAGTAATACTGAGTAGCCTTTCTCTATTAAGTTGATATGCACTGGAAATAGCTGCATGTTTTTGAATCTGGTTCCAATTAAATTAGTGCCTCTATTTCTATATTGGATATAGAATGGTTCATATCTTAACGTTGTTAAGATACGGGGAGTTGTCCAGCTTATGCTTAAAACCAGACACTGGATAAGTCAAGGCACGTTTCTGTAATGGCACTTTGTGGGTTGACCCTGGCTTAGACGAGGGTTGACTTTTCTACCATCTGGAAGATCAATAGTGATATTGTTCTTGACTCGCCACAGTTTTAGTAAAATGGATTTTTTCAGAAAACGGTAATGGGAGTATGGTAGAACTGGAAGTGATTCCAGAACCGCAAACGATTACGGAAAATTTAATAGGACCTATATATTCAATCAGGTTTGACCTTCCATTAGCCACTCCGCAGATATAGTGGGTAACCTCAGACACCCGAGAGGTACTCCGGTAGCCTCAAGGACACTGATAGGGAGGTTCATGTTTACCCAGACTTGACACTACTGTTTTTCCAGACTATGAGACCCGGCAGGAGGATAAGTATAACGTCGTTCTAAACTAGCTTTAGAAGTGTACGTATATATTATTCTGCCAGAGGGTTGTTGTAGCCAGTGGGAGCAGCGGAAGAATAGTAGGCAAGTAGCTTTTGTCTATTTATAGGCTTGAGCAAATATAGCGGAGATAAGATCATCTATTTTTGATGTGATAGTCATAGGATTGACTTCATCAAAATAGGGGATAGATCTGTTAAGAAGGTAGTAGGGTGTGATGTCCTGGTATTTGGATGACATACACAGAGTAGAAAGTAAAATTCCTATACTACGATCGGTTGTACTGTGGTTGTTACACAGTTGTTTCTTCACAAAGGACATAGATATAATATCAGACATTCTGCTTACTAGATCTATGGTTTTTAGATCTAGATTTGGGTAGTTTCCCAATTTGGGTACTTTGACTGTATTCTAATGGTATTTAAAATAGATGACTCCTGGCATGGTAGTGTACCTGCAGGTGATGGAGTCACCCTCTCTAAAGGTGTCTTACAGACTAAAGGGGAGAGGGATGCGCATGATTGGCAGATCACTTGCTTAGGCAATTGAGTCAATCGTGAAAAGTCAAATACCACACCAGATGTTGTTTTTGCACTAGATGCAATAAGTTAATATTAATCCAATCCTGGAGAAACATAAGGAAGCAGATTTATAACATAAGTGAATGTTCTACGGATTTGATGACGGCAGCCTCTTTCGGGAGACGGTTATCATTCCAGGGTTCAAAAGGTGACATGGATGACAGAGTGATTGTCAGAGTTATAGTTTTCCCTCTGACGAGGGACAATATTATGGACAGGTGGTCCAAGAGGATATTGTGGGAGGCTTGGTGCTGGATACTGATTAGGTTCAGTTATCGATACAGTCTAAGAAGTTTGGATTTGGAGTTCATTTATGAACTAGGTCCCATCAGGTATTCAGACATATTCTAAGACAGGTATTACTCGATTCGGGAGATGGCTTTCTCCACGAACTTGAGATTAAGAGATACATAGAAAGAAACATCATGGCGGATCCACTCACTGAGGCTATTTCTCGAACACAAGAGTTTTACAAACTAGCTTTGTGAAACTGATTAGTAGAGGAGTTAGATGTTCGGTATCACACGGACTGTGAGTATGCGACATCGCAATAATTACCCTTAAGTGCAAGTGGGAGATTGTTGGAGATAGTGCCCTCAAAGTCAATTATTGGATCGCAGGTACGTGATTGCAATAATTGAGGAAGGACCTATACCGATATGACAGTCTTGCTCGAGATGATAGTATGCTATCTGGTTTGTTTTTATCATCGTATACATGCTTTAGTTCGCTATTGCATATTGATAGAGCCCATAGGATTCTTGCTTGACTGCCAGCGGTATGATGGCGATCATATACGTGGGAGCTGGGGTCTGTAACCACATCCTTAAAGGGTCCCTAGTCCTGGGAGTTTCGAGACAGGGCATCGATACTCCAGAGTAGACTAGTGTATACAGTCGAGACCCCGACGAGGGGCGGTGGCCGGTCTCACAAGCCACTGGTGTCAGTAGGATCACCTAAAATGTATACAGGTGGTCATTAGGTTATGAGTACACCGGACAGGACTCGCCGGGAACATGCTAGTTGGTATTATACATATCGTCAGATAGCAGTTCCCTGGTGACATGTGTACAGGTTAGTTCATCGACCTGAGGTCGTCATTTGTCTCGTGTGAGTTCCCACTGTGCTTTGATTTCTACCCTACCACGGCTCAAAGGAGTCGTGCAAACAGGTCTTTTTTGGGTACAGTCCCGAGCCACATGGAGGCAAGTGAGCGGATCGGCAGGGGATTCGTCTCTCACGGTATTGGGGGTGAGATCGCGCTGTGTCTAGGAGAGCCATTACACAAAGCCCTCGGCCGAGGCAGGAGATTTACTGGTAGGTACTCCAGTAGTATCTCAGGGTGTTCTGGGCCACTCTCTGACACGACTTATAAAGCTATTGGGGGTCTGATGTTACCAGCCCCTAGGCCGATATGCGATACTCATAGACGAACGGACCGGACTGTATGTATATTGTCACTGTTAGGCTCAGTAGGGTTTATAGATGAGTTCGCTCGTCAGCTTCCCTTCCAATCAATACATAGGCAAACGTTACGTACAGTTTGTACCTCTGACGTGCTAGTGGTTATACCCAGTGCCAGTGTGTTGATGAGTCATTAGAGTCCCCCACAGACACTTTCCCAAGTTCGGGCAAAACGTTGTAGAGGCCGTATGGTATTATGTCAAGGTTCGGAAAATACACGTGCGTTTTCGCACGTGTCGTTTTTCGGGCAGATGATACTGGTCGGCTTTGGTTTATGCCGGATCCGAGTATTATGCTGTGTAGATATAATATCTTTGTCTCAGTTGCATTTGTATTCGGTCGTAATACAAATGCGGGTATGTTTATACTGATACGGGGTTATCCTGAAATTCGTTTCAGGATCACTTTTGGAATTTGCCAGTTTCCAGTTTTCTATCAACCGTATTTAACATTCGGTTAAATGTGGATTTATCTTTTCTTCTTGAGGGTGGGTCATGAGGTGAGTCATGAGAGTGGAAGCTTCATGTTGTGGTGACTAGTATGGTGAGGTGGCTTAGTGCATTAATTAGATGATGATAATGTGTTATGAATCATTTGTTTCATTAATTGTGTTCATACTAGGTGTTCTTTGACTCATGTTTTTTACTTAGTGCTAATGGTTACCACTTCTCTCTTTCACTCACTCTCCCCTCTCTATAAAGTGGTCGGCCCTCCCCTCCTCTTGAGGCTCATGGTTGTTACTCACTTGGGAAAAGATTATGATAGATTTGTGTATGGAAATTTCATATAGCTCAAATTCTTATCACCCGATTCAAAAGGCAACTTCATTAACCGTTCGTCCATAGCTTTGAATGTAACGAGACAAAGTGTTCAACTCATTCTCTACATCATCTTGGTCATCTCTTTTAGCAAACTTGATGATCGAGTTGCCTCGGTTCAGAGGCGGGAGCCCGTTTAAAGATCCGTCGACGTGGTGCCACCTGGACGAGAAGACTGGAGATTCAGGAGATCGGAGCAGCCGCAACATAGCGTGGGATGATGGTTGAAGACCGAAGAACTCGGATCGTTCGGTATAAACTTCTACCCACTTTGTAGTTTGTTAGTTTAGCTTTAATGGCAGATCCGGGTTATAGTACGCGATAGCGCCAGTTGTAAAAGTTTTTGTTCCGCATTTGGCGTCTGTTAGACGGCCGGGGCGCTACCGTGGACTTACAATGAGTACAGCTTAGTCCGTTGACTTGACACTGTCACTTCGCCTCGAGTGTGTTCCCACTGTTCTTTGATTACTACCCTACCATGGCTCAAAGGAGTCATGCAAATAGGTAGTAGTTGGGTGCAGTCCCGAAGCACTTGGAGGCAGTGACGGTTAGACAGGATTCGTCTCTCCCGGTATTGGGGGTTGATATCGAGCTGTGTCTAGAAGAGCCATTACACATAGTCGTCCCTGTCCAGGGCAAGCGAGATATACTGGTAGGTTTCCAGTGTTATCTCAGGGTGTTCTGGGCTACACTCCGACATGACTTGTACCGCTATTAGGGGACTAACGTTCACCACCACCCTAGGCCCGCCATGCGATACTCTTAGACGAACAGACCGGACTGTACAGAGATTGTCACATTCAGGCTCAGTAGGAGTTCGGATGGGTTTACCTCATCGGCCTTCTTATCGACATCTACCTGGGGACCGTTACGTACAGCTAGTGCCACTTGCGGTCTGTGGTTAAACCCACTGCCAGCGTAGTGTCGAGTCTTTAGAGTCCCACACAGAGAGTTTCCCTGCACTGAGCGATAGGTGTAGAGGCCGTATGGTTTTACGGCAGGGCTACGATCACTTGCGTACACTTGTGTGCGTATGCTGTTCGGGCAGGCAATACTAGTGGGCTTTGGTTTAAGCCGCATCCTAGTATTGCACGGATGGATTTGTTTTGTCTTCTCTGCATTCGTATTCTACGGAATGTGGATGCGGGTGTGTATGCACAGTTGTGAGGAGCGAAGAGGAAGGAGGTGCCTCATTAGGGTTTTGACAGTTGATTCGGTCGAAGCCATAATGAGGCGGACTCATTAGGGTTTTGGCAATACGTTCGGTCAAAACCATTATGAGCCAGGGATATTATTTACTAATCTTTTTAGTGATAATTAAGTGATGGCTAGTTGTTTTGACCATTTGACCATACTTGACTTTGTTGACCATTTGACCAAAGTTGACTAGGACCTTCATGAGAGGTCTAGAATTTTCTTTGGTTTTCTTTTTATTTTTGGATATGAAAATGGTCAAGTCAATTGTTGCCATCAACTTAATCTTGAAAAGGTTAGTAATGATGATTTTTGTGTATTATTGCAACTATGGTTCATTCTCTCTAGCTCATAATTCATTTTCTCATTCTCTCTCTTGAAAAAGAAATGAGAAAGCTCCATGGTTGCTAGCTTCATCTTCCTCCTCTTGAAAATTCTTTTGATCTCATGTATTGAGAGAAAAAGGATCCAAATAAACAAACACTTCCATCTACCTCTTCTACACATCCTAGGACATCAAGGCTAGCGATCTTGTTGCCCTAGCTGCCTCGGCTCGAGGTGGAGCTCAGAGTACAACTCTCGGGTGGATCATCTTCGACTCTAGACGGCCGTGGAGATGATCAAGATCCGGATCGACCTTCGGAGCGTGGATGGACGAGAAGGACAGCGGAATGAAGCCCCGAAGGACCGATATCATGAGGTATAATCTCTATGGCATAGTATATAGAACCTCAAGTAGTTTTCTAGTTTGATGTTTAGCAAAGATCTTTCTTTTAGTCCATGTTGCCTTTGCACTAAAAAATCGTTTTTTACCGTTTCCGCCTCCCCGTAAGAACTTGGATGAGCAATGTGGACTTACAGTGGTATCAGAGCCTAGCTAAACATAAACTAGCAAGTTAGCGAAGTGTTTAGAATTTCGATCGGGAAAAAAATCGCAAAACACGTCCGGAAAAACCATGTTTCTGCTGATTTTTTATACTGCTCAAAAAATGATTTAACATACATGAAAAATCGGCTCAGGGTTTTGTAAAAACACATAACAAAAACGATCCAGTGGCTCGGTCAAAGCGCCGCGGAACCGCGGCACGAACATGCTTCCTGCCGCGGATCCACGGCCGAGTTGACTCGGCCGTGGAATGGGTTTTGTGCAGTGTTCTTATATGGATGTTTTGGGATTTTTAGTATAGTTTGTTTCTGCCCAGATTTTCCAGAGAACAAATTTGTTTTTGGGGTGGTTACAAATCCGTATTTTGATCGAAATTCCGTAGACTTTGGCTAATAGATATTATCTGTGATGTGATATATGTATTGAACGTCTGCTAATCGCTATACGTCGATTAGTGGGGGTTATACATATCTGTGATCTGTAATATTGATGGTTTGTGTATATGAATTCGGTTGATTGTCGCGGATGAATAGCCGGGGGGTTGTGAGATGAGAGTTTTCTTTATCTTTCAATTTATGTAATATGTAAATTGATGTAATATTATTTATATGGCCGCACAACCGGGATGGGGTTGTAGCCGTCATTGTATAATTTCTTTTTACTTTTTTTGCTCATAGGATAGACCTAAGGTGGGGTGCAAAAACTACCGGGTATCTCGAAGTGCCGAGTGGCCAACTCACGTTGTTGAAGGAGGTTGCTTCACTTCGGGTACTTGGCAGATAGTTTGCCGCACCCGTAGGGGTCTAGGGTGGGGTTTGGCTATTCATCGCGACCGTGCAATCCGTCTTTCGTTGCAGGATTGAACGAAACGCGGATTCCTAGTATATCCAAAGTGTTCATCTGTGATCTGGAATGGCTATCATTGCATCTGACGAATATGATATCTATTTAGGCGTTGCTTATGTTTTGAATCCGTGCTAGTCCAGCCCCCGCTCTGTCGTTAGTTAACTAACCTAACGGGTGATGACGGGACCCCGTGGCGAATGCGGATGGCATAAGCGTACGTCATATTTTAGTTGTTTTCTGCAATGGTAGGATTAAATGATGGGACGCATTAAAATTAATGCAAGAAAATAAACCAAAGTTAAAGTCGTTGGAACAATTTCAAAACCACTCGGTTTCTTTTCAAAACAGAAAAATTTTAAACGCGGAGCTTAAACCACTCCTTTTAAAAGCTATCAAGGTTTCTTCGATTATATCAAGTTCACTACGTTCACGGTTTCGCCAAAACCATTCATAGCCCTCCGACATTTCATATAAATATTCAATAGTATTCAAGCTGTGTTTGTTGACCTTCGTCAAGGCATAGTGATTGGTAGTTGTTGGGTGTTCATATGTAGCATAGATAGATGCGTTGGTTTGGGACAGTCGTATTACCTTGTTGACCTTCTTCAAGGGTATATACGGGTGGGTTCAAATTAACCTGGACAATGACGAGTAGAACTTGACATGTGACTTATGATTTGTTGACCTTCGTCAAGGTCATAAGAGCATGGGGCAAAAATCCACATCGGGAGTTTCTAAAGAAACTGAAACTTGTTAGTGCTGCATACCATTTGGAGTGTGATGATTCTGGTAGGATTCCTTCAGTTTTATCACACGATGATATTTGGATCCCGATCCTACTGTGAGTATATGTTGTTCCTCAGGAACTTTCTCGCTTAACGATCAATGCTATAAACCAAGTAGGTGTCTAGAAAGGTGTTAGCGGGGCTACGCCCACAGGGAAAAGAGGTTACTTAATTAAGGAACTTCGCGAAAGCGTTGGAAAACCTCCCTCGAAGTACCGACACCAGCCTGGCTGAACGGTTAAGAAAGTATTGTACGGTGAGATTGATCCCGAATAATTCTTCCTTTATGGTTTGAGGAGGGATTCGAGAGACAGTGGGACCCATCCTGTTTAGATAAATTAAAAACCAATCTAAACTTGCAAGAGAATCATGCTAAGTGTTTTCTTCTCTCTCTCTCTCTTAAATGCAGCGACCCAGTGACCAGACATAGGTTACATCTAGATAATAAAATGACTGAATCTGACTGTTATGAATGGCAAAGGTCTGTCCAGATGTCCATTGCCCTTGACAAGCTAGGACACCTCTTGACTGATCCAACCCCTGCCGTATCAGGTCCAGTTTCTCCTGTCACGGATATTCATATCCGCAAGACATCGGAAAAAGACTGTGCGAAAGCCAAGTTCCTCGTGTTAGCCTCAGTTGATGGTGCATACCAGAGGCAGCACGAGAAGATGGACTTAGTTTCTATCTTCCTCCATAACAAAGATTTATATGGAGAGCAATCTCGTATCGCAAGATATGAGACCTCGAACGAATTGCTTCCAGCGAGGTTGGCTATCGGGTCATCTGTAGGGGCAACGTCCTTACAGAGACCAGCTATTTTGAGCTCACGGACCTGAAGACCACGTTGAAGAACGGGTCAGATGCTGACTTGATTCTACAGTCTCTACCTTCTACCCTGAAGGAAACTAGGGAAATAGAAGGAAAGGGAAGGGCAAAAGTTTCGGGACTGGATGTAGTAAAAGAGAGACGTTCCTATTGTTACGAGAATGAACATTGGCAGAAAAATTGCAGGGCTAGCAAAGCCAGTAGCCAGGATTCGAAGCATGTTGTGGCTTCAGCTTCGGGTGTGTTTGTGATAGAGAACTGTATGTCAGTTAACCCTACCTCCTGGGTATTGGATACCGGATCAGGATCTCATATCTGTAATTCGTTACTGGCTCTGAGAAACCGTAGGGTTATCAAGATAGGTGATATGACTCTCAGGGTTGCTAACGGAATGAGCATGTACGCTGAATCCGTAGGGGAATATCATCTTGGACTGACAACTGGGCAGATATTGATTCTGCGTAACTGTTTTTATGTACCAGGTGCGACTTGTAATATCATATCTGTATCCTTACTTACTAAGGAAGGATATGATTTTACTTTTGTAAGCGATGTGGTCCACATCCACCTAAATCATGTTCTGATTGGGTCAGGTACATTAGAAAACGGAATATACGTTTTGAATCAAGCTCAGACTTTCAGTGTCCAGAACACACTTAAAAGAAAGTCTCCGGAATTAAATCAGGCTTTCTTATGGCATTGTAGACTCGGTCACATTAATGAGACACGGTTAACAAAGTTACATAAAGAAGGATACTTGAATCCGTTCGAGTACCAGTCTTATGCCACTTGTGAATCTTGTCTCATGGGAAAGATGAAAAAGACTCCGTTCACTGGACACGGAGTAAGAGCGAGCAAGCTCTTGGGACTCATACACAGTGACGTGTGTGGTCCAATGTCTACACATGCGCGAAGTGGTTATTCATACTTCATTACTTTCACAGATGATTTCTCCAGGTATGGACATGTCTTCCTAATGAAGCATAAATCCGAGGCCTTTGAGAAATTTCGGGAATACAAGAATGAAGTTGAAAAACAAACAGGCAAAAGTATCAAAACACTGATGTTGGATATATGTATGCCCTAGAGGCCATTATGTGATAGTGGATGTATTTATACATGTATATATATATATATATATTCAGTGTACATTCTTGCTCGACATGATAGTATGCTATCTGGTTCTTCTTTATCTGACATGTTGATTTGATCATGCTTTTACTCATTCATACATGTTGATAAAGCCCTGAGGATATTGGCTTGACTACAGTGATTATGATAGAGATCATACTAGTGGGACATCTGTAGTTTATAAGCACATCCTGAAATGTCCCTCGTCGTAGGTGTATCGAAACGGGGCATCGGTATACCAGAGTAGACTAGCGTATATGATACTAGACCCATATGATGGGCGATGGATGTTCCCACATTCATCGATGTTTGACATCAAGATCATATACGGGTGCTCAGTGGTGACTGGGTATACTGGACGGACTTACCGAGAACTCCTATATGGAATTATATCTATCGTCGGATAGCAGTTCTCAGGTGACACTGGTACAGGTTAGTCTGTAGACCCGAGATCGTCATAGAGTCTTGTGTGCTCTCCCACTATACTTTGATTACCACCCTACCACGGCTCTACTGAGTCGTGCAAACAGGTGGCCGTTGGGTACAGTCCCGAGACACACGAAGGCGATGAGTGATAGAAGGGGTTTCGTCTCTCCCGGTATAGGGAGTTGATGTTGTGCTGTGCTCGACTGGTTATATCAGTAAGTCCCTGGCCAGGGCTGCTGAGATTTACTGATAAGTGTTATCAGTAGTTTCTTGATCTGTTATAGACCATTCACCGGCACGACTTATTGAGTTATTGGGGTCGACGTGACCATCCCTAGGCTCGATATGCAGCATATCTTACGAAGAGACCGGACTGTACGGTAGTGTTGCCGGTTGGCTCGACGGGAGTTGTAGCGCGTTCGCTTGTTTTCTTCTGATCGTTCAATACCCGGGTGGCCGTTACGTTTAGCTGACCGCTTGAGGCTTGGGGGTGCTTGATATGATCATCACCCACTACCGGCGTATTGACGAGTCTTAGAGTCCCACAAAGGAGTTACCTAGTCCAGACGAAACGTTGTGGTGCGCGTATGCGATAGGCGCATGGACCTGGTTAAAATGCGTGTATGAGATACCGTATATTAATCGGGCGGCTTGCTTTTAGTTAGGTCATATGTGATATGGCCGGATTGATAAATCAAGTGTTGATTTATCATTTAACCATTAATTTCTCACTAGAAATCATGTCTTGTATTTTTGATGTATGCATGCATGTATGCATTCTTTCTTGATTCATGCACATATGGATGTGCATGCACACATACATACATACATCATCCTTCATGGTTGTTTATACATAGAAAATGGTGGCAATATAAGACTCACACCTTCGTTATTTATATGGATAATTATTTCTATTTGTTTTAAAACAAAATGAAAAAGGAAAGGATAATTCATGGTTTGTTTCTACACTCTTCTTTGACCTAACCATGCTCACCTACTTTTAACCATGGATTAAACTTTCCTTTTATGTTTTAACTCAAATTAAATAATATCTTAATCATTTAACCATTGTTTGAGATGAGAAGAGAAAAATATATATTCATATATATTCTATTTTCTTTTATGAGATTATCTTTTCTCTTCTTCTTAAAAAAGCCATCATCTTCTTCAACCTTGCTCTTTTGCTCTCTAGATCTTTCAAGTGAGCAAAATACTCAACAAGATAGGATTTTGAAGTGAGAAAAAGAACAACAACACCATTCTACATAAGTCTTGCCCACTTGTTTAGAGTGTTAGCTTCATTTCTTTCTCTTGATAAAGTGAAGTTGCAAGCTTGGACAAAGGAGCTTCGGGTGGATCGTCGTGGACGTTAGAAGACCTCAAGCTAATCGTTTTCCAACTCTCAAGTGGCCAAGAAGTCTATAATTGGGAGCTACAAAGGTTGTACTCTCAAAACCCTAGCCTTTGTTGCTTGTGATGTGGTTTAAAATTTTGAAACCCTAATTTTCTAGGATTGATTCTTTCTGTGTTCACTTAGCACTCTAAAAAACTTAATCTTTATGACATGTGATGCTTCCAAACCTTTCATAGGGTGCTAGGTAAACCTAACATTGGTATCAGAGACGACCTAGAACATTAGGCGACACTTTAGCGAAGTAAAAACTCCGATCGAACCGAAATACGGATTTTCGGGACACTCTCTGGACATTTTTTGGAAACTGTTATTGTTCAAAATTAAAAATATGCAAAAAAATTCAGCAGGTAAATATAAGGACAACTGTAAAAAACGATGCCATGAACAGTACATTACACCGCGGAACCGCGGCAATAGCCTGCTTTGGCCGCGGTTCCGCGGCCGTAAGGATGAATTATTGTGTCGTTTTTGTACAGTAATTGTTTTGTCTGCTTATATATTTTTTAGGGTATTTTTAATCTGAATTTAGTGCTGTATGTTCTGGAGATTGTTTTGAGTTCATTGATTCGATCGGAATTTTAACTTCATGTTTTTTTCGGATAACTAGAAAGTATTGAATTGTTCGAACGAGTGTCGTTTGCTCACTTTTCACAGGGTTTAAATCTTTCGGAGATACATGCAAGTTCTGTGGTAGACCCTCTAGAAGACAACAGACCTTAACTCGATTATGTGACCGTCTTGAACTGCCTTTTGAACCTTAGGGTTTGGGGCAGTACGGCGTGCCACATGTGAGGCGTTGGCTTGACCCTTCTACGGCTGGACGCTACTACTGTGACAGACTCCGGATTTTTTGAACTCCGCTCAAGCGTTGAGCTTTAGGGAATTTTGGGTATTTGATCATTCGGTCGAAAACTTTAATACTGTCTATTTATCTGGAATGTGATACAATATGTGGAATTCATATCGTTAGGCATGAAATACGAAGTATGTGATATTTCGCATTTATGATGTCTAAAGAGAATGTGGATTCTAAATATTGTAGTTTTACACTTTCTTTTCTGTGACCGTAAGTGTAGTATGTCGATATCGCCGGTTTCGTTGCTATACATCAACGACAATTGGGGTACGCATACTTACTTACGTTGATGATATATGATTTTATGTGTTGCTGAGATATGATGTGCAGGATTGTCGCGATTGAATAGCCGGGGGGTTTTATGTGAGATGAGAGTTTTATTTTCATTCATGTAAATTAAAATGTAATGTAATATTCTTTTATTTGGGGCACTTCCGGGTTAAGGTTGATGTCACCAGTGTTGTATATTATTTACTTTTCCGCATTAGGATAGACCCAAGGAAGAGAGCACAAGTGACCGAGTTCTGAGGTTCAGTGGGAGGCCATCTCGAGGAGTCGAGACCGGGTCTCCTAAACTCCAGGATTGGCAGGGTCGCTTGCCGCTCTCGTAGGGGTCTAGGGGTGTGGGATTGGCTATTCATCGCGACTGTGGAATCCGTATTTTCTATTGTTAGCTAAATACTAAATACGGACGTCCTAGTATATCCCACATTATATATATGTTTTCTGCTGCCTGTGTTCTGTGATATCTGAGACGAATGAAATATTATATATGAGATATATAGTAGACGTTGCTTATGTTTTACACCCGTGCTAGTCCCGTCCCGGTATGCCGTTAGTTAAGTAACCTAACGGTGCATATCGGAACATTGCGGCGAATGCGGATGGCATAAGCGTACGTATTATTTTCGTTTCTTTTCTGTGATTGGCTTAAGGACTTAAATGATGGGATTACATTAATATGATTTATGTAAAGAAAATAAACCTAAATAGATGTTGTAGAATCAAATTTGAAAACCACTCGGCTCTTTATGAAAAAGCTATATTTCAAAAACTGCGGAGAACAAGCCACTCCTTTTGAAAACCATTTGATTCTGCGACGATATCAAGTTCAAAGCGTTAAAGATTTTCTTAAAAATCATCCGCAACCTTCCGTCATTTTAGGAAGTAGAGTACTTAGTATTCGTGCTACGTTTGTTGACCTTAGCCAAGGCGTAGTGTACGGTAGCTAAGTGATGTCTTCCTACAATGCATATGATGCAGATTAATTAGGACGGGCATATGACTTTTTTGACCTTAGCCAAGAGTCATGTAAACGGGTCTGATTAATCAAGAAATGACGGGCTGAACTTGACTAGTACTTATGATTTGTTGACCATAGCCAAGGTCATAGATACTAGGGGTAAAAATCATATCGAGAATTTCAAGTGTTGAGATTTGCAATGAGATTGCATACCTTCCATATGATGGTTGGATCCCGATCCCACTGTGGGCAATAGTTGCTCCTAGGAGAGTTTTGCAGTTTACAATTAGCTAACTCATTAGGTGTCTAAAAAGGTGTTAACGGGGCTACGCCTCTGGGAAAACGAGGTTTACTTTAATTAGGTCCGTGCGAAAGCACGGGGAACCTCCCTCAAGTACCGACACTGGCCTGGCTGAACGGTTAGCGAAGTTGTAGACTGTAATTAATCCTGGCTAGTTTTCTTTTTAAGGTTTGAAAGAAAAACTTGATTAAAGCAGTGTGAGACATCGATTGGACAAGATAATAACCAATCTGATCTTTGCAAGTGTTTTCGCTGAGTGTATTCTTCTCTCTCTCTCTTAATGGCAGATACCAATGACTGGACTCAAGCTTCTACTAGATAAAAACAAACTGAATGGGACCAATGATAAAGACTGGCTGAGGAATCTGAAAATAGCCTTGACTTATGATAAAGTATCATATGTCCTCACGGCTTCAGCCCTGCCCACCCCAGGTCCAAAATCCTCAGTTGCGGACATTGAAGTCCGCAAGACATGGGACGCTGACTGTTCTACGGCCAAATGCCTCGCGCTTGCATCGATGGACAATACACATCAAAAGAAGCCCGAGAATATGGACATTCATGACATATTCCTCCATACAAAGGAGTTGTATGGAGAGCAATAACGCGTATTACGATACGAACTATCAAAGAAATTGTTTCAGCTGCTAATGGCCCCTGGCATATCAGTAGAAGACCATGTTCTGAAGATGATAGCTCTTATAGAAGAGCTTGAGGACCTTGGATGGACGATGGACAATGAAAAATATACCGATATTATTCTGCAGTCCCTCCCCTCCACCTTTGCTCAGTTCATAGTTAACTTCAACATGCACGGCATGGAGAAGGAGCTACCTGAACTCCTTAATATGTTAAGGAGTGCAGAGAGCACTACGAAATCAGTGAAAACTCCCGTTATGACTATTGGACAATCTTCCTCTTCTCGCCCAAAGGCTAAGGCTAAGGCCAAGGGAAAGAAAAAGAAGAAGCCCACCAATCCTAAGGGTGGAGTTAAAAAGGTGAAGGGAAAGGAAAAGTCCAAAGATGGAGACTCGGGGAAAAGTGAATGTTTTCATTCCCACAGACAGGATATTTGAAGCGCAACTGTACAGAGTACTTGAACCTCAAGAAGAAGCATGGGGATGCTTCCGCTTCAGGTGTGTTTGTGACAGAAAACTGTTTTTCAATAAACTCTGCTTCCTGGGTATTAGATACCGGTTCTGGTTCTCACATTTGCAATTCTATGCAGGGGCTGAGAAATAGCAAAGTTTTGAAGACAGGTGACCATACTCTCCGCGTTGGAAATGGTTCCAATGTACATACAGTCGCAGTGGGAGAGTATCACTTGGGGTTGCCATCAGGGTGTATATTGGTTTTGAACCCATGTTATTTTGTACCAAGTATGCTATGTAATATAATATTAGTTTCTTTGTTAGACAATGAAGGATATAACTTTATATTGCAGAACAATGTTATGAACATTCACCTGAATCAAATGTTGGTTGGGTATGGTACACTTAATAACGGGATATACGTCCTAAATCAACACACAGTTTTCAGTATACAACACACTAAGAAAAGAAAACTTTCAGAAATAAATGAAGCTTTTCTTTGGCACTGTAGACTTGGTCATATTAACGAAACAAGACTAAACAAGCTACACAAAGATGGATATTTAAACCCTTTTGAATATAAATCTTATGCGACTTGCCAGTCTTGTATCAAGGGTAAAATGACCAAAACTCCGTTTACCGGACACAAAGAAAGAGCTACCGAGCTCCTAGGACTCATACATAGTGATGTATGTGGGCCAATGTCTACACAAGCTAGAGGCGGTTTTTCTTACTTCATTACTTTCACTGACGATTTCTCAAGATTCGGTCTTGTATTTTTATTAAAGCACAAATCCGAAGCTTTCGAGAAATTCACTGAATATAAACAAGAAGTAGAAAAACAAACCAGCTTGAGTATCAAGCTACTTCGATCAGATCGAGGTGGGGAATACCTCAGTACAGAATTTGCAAACTTTCTAAAAGAGAATGGGATTCTCTCTCAGCTCACTCCTCCTTACACACCACAGCACAACGGTGTGTCTGAACGACGGAATAGGACCCTATTAGATATGGTCCGGTCCATGATGAGTGACGCTGAGTTACCTGTCTCATTTTGGGGGCATGCATTGGAGACTGCAGCGTTTCTTTTGAACAGGGCTCCAACCAAAACCGTATCTACCACCCCATATGAGATATGGTATGGGAAGAGACCATCTCTTAAGAGAATTAAGATTTGGGGTTGCCCGGCCTATGTTAAAAAGCAGAATCCGGACAAAATCGAGACACGGTCAGTCATGTGTAACTTTGTAGGATATCCAAGGAACTCTTATGGATATCTATTCTACCACAAGGAGGAACAAAAGGTATTTGTTTCTCAGCATGCCACATTCTTAGAAAAGGAGTTTTTCACAGATAAAGATGATGGCAATGTGGTGGATCTAGATGAGGTTCTAGAGACACAAACTACAAATGACGACTTGGTTGAACCGGCTGTTGCAATAGAAACTGAGGAACCTCGGCCACTCCGTAGGTCTGGTAGGACTTCTCGCCCACCGGAGAGGTACTACGGTTTCCTCATTGATGGTGACAGAGAAGACTGCATCATGGAGGATGATGACCCTACCGGTTTTCAGCAAGCTATCACGAGTGGTGACTCTGTGAAGTGGCTCGATGCCATGAGATCCGAAATGGAGTCTATGTACACCAACAAAGTTTGGACATTGGACGTTGTACCCCCTGGGGTAAAACCTGTGGGATGGAAATGGATCTTTAAAAGAAAGATTGGTGTAGATGGACAGGTAGAGACCTACAAGGCAAGACTTGTGGCGAAGGGTTTTTGTCAAAGACCAGGTTTGGACTATGACGAGACTTTTTCGCCCGTAGCCATGCTTAAATTCATTAGGATCCTACTTGCTATTACTGCTCACTACGACTATGAAATCTGGCAGATGGACGTTAAAACAGCATTTCTAAATGGAGATTTAGAAGAATGCGTTTATATGGATCAGCCAGAGGGCTTCATTGACAGTGGGAGCAGCGGAAAAGCATGTAGATTGCTTAAATCGATATATGTGTTAAAGCAGGCATCACGGAGTTGGAACATTTGTTTCGATGATGTTATCAAAGAGTTTGATTTCATCAAAAATCCAGATGAACCTTGTGTTTATAAGAAGGCTGTAGGAATAGCTGTCACATTCCTCGTATTGTACGTGGATGACATTATTCTGATAGGAAATGATATTCCTATGATACAATCGGTCAAATCTTTCTTATCACTAAGGTTCTCCATGAAGGACCTGGGTGATTCCACATACATCCTGGGCATAAGGATCTATAGGGATAGATCCAAAAAGTTATTAGGAATGTTCCTGGGCATAAGGATCTATAGGGTCAAATCTAACCAGGGGAGAATCACTGGACAGCTGTGAAGAACATTCTTAAGTACTTATGAAGGACTAAAGAATTGTTCTTGGTGTATGGTAATGGAGATCTCCAAATGGAGGCCTTTACCGATTCGAGCTTCCAGAGCGATAAGGACGATAGCAAATCTATCTCAGGGTTTGTATTTACCCTCAATGGAGGGGCGGTAAGTTGGAAGAGTTCCAAACAGGATACCGTTGCAGACTCTACGATGGAGGCTGAGTACATTGCTGCAAATGATGCAGCCAAGGAAGCCGTCTGGATGAAGAAGTTCGTCTCGGAGCTAGGAGTAGTTCCAACCATTATTGAACCAATACCATTGTATTATGATAATAATGGGGCTATGGCGTTAGCCAAGGAGCCCAGGTCCCATCAGAAGTCCAGACACATCCTGAGGCGCTTTCATTTGATCCGGGAGATTGTAGATCGCCGCGAGATCGAGATTAAGAGAGTAGACACAAAGAATAACGCCGCGGATCCACTCACCAAGGCCCTCCCTCAGCCGCAGCATGAGCGACTTTTTGAGATGTTGGGTATGAGATACGCCAATAACTGGCCTTAATGCAAGTGGGAGATTGTTGGATATATGTATGCCCTAGAGGCCCTTATGTGATAGTGGATGTATTTATACATGTATATATATATATATATATATATATATATATATATATATATTCAGTGTACATTCTTGCTCGACATGATAGTATGCTATCTGGTTCTTCTTTAACTGACATGTTGATTTGATCATGCTTTTACTCATTCATACATGTTGATAAAGCCCTGAGGATATTGGCTTGACTACAGTGATTATGATAGAGATCATACTAGTGGGACATCTGTAGTTTATAAGCACATCCTGAAATGTCCCTAGTCGTAGGTGTATCGAAACGGGGCAACGATATACCAGATTAGACTAGCGTATATGATACTAGACCCATATGATGGGCAATGGATGTTCCCACATTCATCGATGTTTGACATCAAGATCATATATCGGTGGTCAGTGGTGACTGTGTACACTGGACGGACTCATCGAGAACTCCTATATGGAATTATATCTATCGTCGGATAGCAGTTCTCAGGTGACACTGGTACAGGTTAGTCTGTAGACCCGAGATCGTCATAGAGTCTTGTGTGCTCTCCTATTGTACTTTGATTACCACCCTACCACGGCTCTACTGAGTCGTGCAAACAGGTGGCCGTTGGGTACAGTCCCGAGACACACGAAGGCGATGAGCGATATGAGGAGTTTCGTCTCTCCCGGTATTGGGAGTTGATGCTGTGCTATGTTCGACTGGTTATATCAGTAAGTCCCTGGCCAGGGCTGCTGAGATTTACTGATAAGTGTTATCTGTAGTTTCTCGATCTGTTATAGACCATTCACCGGCACGACTTATTGAGTTATTGGGGTCGACGTGACCATCCCTAGGCTCGATATGCAGCATATCTTACGAAGAGACCGGACTGTACGGTAGTGTTGCCGGTTGGCTCGACGGGAGTTGTAGCAGGTTCGCTTGTTTTCTTCTGATCGTTCAATACCCGGGTGGTCGTTACGTTTAGATGACCGCTTGCGGCTTGGGGGTGCTTGATATGATCATCACCCACTGCCGGCGTATTGACGAGTCTTAGAGTCCCACAAAGGAGTTACCTAGTCCAGGCGAAACGTTGTGGTGCGCGTATGCGATAGGGGCATGGACCCGGCTAAAATGCGCGTATGAGATACCGTATATTAATCGGGCGGCTTGCTTTTGGTTAGGTCGTATGTGATATGGCCGGATTGATAAATCAAGTGTTGATTTATCATTTAACCATTAGTTTCTCACTAGAAATCCTTTCTTGTATTTTTTTATGTATGCATGCATGTATGCATTCTTTCATGATTCATGCACATATGGATGTGCATGCACACATACATACATACATCATCCTTCATGGTTGTTTATAAATAGAAAATGGTGGCAATATAAGACTCACACCTTGGTTATTTATATGGATAATTATTTCTATTTGTTTTAAAACAAAATGAAAAAGGAAAGGATAATTCATGGTTTGTTTCTACACTCTTCCTTGACCTAACCATGCTCACCTGCTTTTAACCATGGATTAAACTTTCCTTTTATGTTTTAACTCAAATTAAATAATATCTTTATCATTTAACCATGGTTTGAGATGAGATAAGAAAAATATATATTCATATATTTTCTATTTTCTTTTATGAGATTATCTTTTCTCTTCTTCTTAAAAAAGCCATCATCTTCTTCAACCTTGCTCTTTTGCTCTCTAGATCTTTCAAGTGAGCAAAATACTCAACAAGATAGGATTTTGAAGTGAGAAAAAGAAACACAACACCATTCTACACAAGTCTTGCCCATTTGTTTAGAGTGTTAGCTTCATTTCTTTCTCTTGATAAAGTGAAGTTGCAAGCTTGGACAAAGGAGCTTCGGGTGGATCGTTGTGGACGTTAGAAGACCTCAAGCTAATCGTTTTCCAACTCTCAAGTGGCCAAGGAGTCTATAATTGGGAGCTACAAAGGTTGTACTCTCAAAACCCTAGCCTTTGTTGCTTGTGATGTGGCTTAAAATTTTGAAACCCTAATTTTCTAGGATTGATTCTTTGTGTGTTCACTTAGCACTCTAAAAAACTTAATCTTTGTGACATGTGATGCTTCCAAACCTTTCATAGGGTGCTAGGTAAACCAAACAACTGAAATCTGATCGAGGTGGTGAATACTTGAGTGCCGAGTTTCTGGACTACTTAAAAGATAATGAAATTCTCTCTCAGCTTACTGCTCCATACACACCACAGCACAACGGTGTATCAGAAAGGCGGAATCGAACCCTATTGGATATGGTTCGTTCCATGATGAGTAAGGCTGAGTTACCGCGATCTTTCTGGGGTTATGCACTAGAAACAGCTTCATATCTCTTGAACAAGGCTCCAACCAAAACTGTGCCTACCACCCCATATCAGATGTGGAGTGGGAAGAAACCCTGTCTTAAGTATCTTAAGACATGGGGATGTCCAGCTTTTGTAAAGAAGCGGAATGCGGACAAGCTCGAGGCACGCTCGGTACTGTGTAAGTTTGTGGGATACCCAAAGAACTCCAGGGGGTATTTTTTCTATTCCGCAAAGGAACAAAAGGTTTTTGTTTCTCAGCATTCCCACTTCTTAGAAACTGAATTTTTGGAAAATCAGATAAGTGGAAGCGCAAAGAACTGGAAGGAATTCCAGAACCACAAGCTATTACTGAAACCTTGGTAGAACCAGAAGGTTCAGGAGAACCAGACATCCCGGCGCCACTCCGCAGGAGTAGTAGGCAGTCTCATCCGCCCGAGAGATACTACGGTTTTCTCATAGACGGGGATAAAGAAGATTGCACTATTGATTATGGTGAGCCTACTAGCTTCCAGCAAGCCATTCAGAGCGGCGACTCGGTAAAATGGCTTGATGCAATGCGGACCGAGATGGAGTCCATGTACACCAACAAAGTTTGGACTTTGGACTTTGCTCCAGAAGGGGTAAAACCCGTAGGCTACAAATGGATCTTCAGAAAGAAGATTGGTGTAGATGGGCAGGTTGAAACCTATAAAGCTAGACTTGTAGCAAAGGGTTTTCGTCAACGACCTGGTTTGGACTATGACGAAACCTTTTCTCCAGTGGCTATGCTCAAATCCATTCAGATCTTTCTTGCCATTGCTGCCTTCCACGATTATGAGATCTGGCAGATGAACGTTAAGACGGCTTTCCTAAATGGAAATTTGGAAGAGTGCGTCTATATGGATCAGCCGGAGGGATTCATTCAGAGTGGGAGCAGCGGTAAAGTGTGCAAGTTGCTCAAGTCCATCTATGGACTAAAGCAGGCATCGCGGAGTTGGAACATCTGCTTTTATGATACTGTCAAAGAATTCGACTTTATCAAAAACCAAGATGAACCATGCATTTACAGTAAGATTGTAGGGAGAACTGTGGTATTCCTCGTCTTGTACGTGGATGACATTCTCCTAATAGGGAATGATATTCCTATGCTACAGTCAGTCAAAAGATTCTTGTCACAGAGGTTCTCCATGAAGGACCTGGGCGATGCCAACTACATTCTGGGGATCCAGTGTTAGTTATATGTATTCCCTAGAGGCCATTACTGTATATTGGATGTATATTGTAGTGGATGCTGGGACATATATAGGGAGGACTTTCTTGCTCGACATGATAGTATGCTATCTGGTTGCTCTTTACCTTAACGTGTACACAGATTGTCTCTCTATTACATGTTGGTAAAGCCCTTAGGATGTGTACTTGACTACCTGGACTATGATGCGGATCATACTAGTGGGGACATGGTAGTCCATAAGTACATCCTTGAAAGTCCCTAGTCGTGGGTGTATCGAGATGGGGCATCGATATACCAGAGTAGACTAGCGTGTACCTTCTCGACCCATACAGATGGGCGATGGATGATCCCATATCCATTGGTGTTTGACATCGGAGATGATATACGGGTGCTCAGTGGAGACTGGGTACACTGGACGGACTCGCCGAGAACTCCCAGATGGTATTATACCATACGTCAGATGGCAGTTCTCTGGTGACACTGGTACAGAGTAGTCTGTTGACCCGAGATCGTCATAGAGTCTTGTGTGGTTCCTACTGTGCTTTGATTTCCATCTTACCACGTCCAAGAGGGCGTGCAAAATGGTGGTTTTTGGGTACAGTCCCGAGTCACATGGAGGCAATGAGCGATAGGAGGGGATTCGTCTCTCCCGGTATAGGGGGTTGATGTTGCGCTGTGTTCGATTGGCTATAACAGGAAATCCCTGGACAGGGTTGCTGAGATTTACTGGTAAGTGTTACCAGTAGTTTCTCGAATTGTTATAGACCTCATATCGACACGACTTATCGAGCTATTTGGGTCTGACGTTTACCACCCCTAGGCAAGATATGCGACATATCAGACGACGAGACCGGACTGTACGGTAGTGTTACTGGTTGGATTCACTGGAGTGTGAGAGGGATTGCTCGTCGATCTTCTGATCGCTCAATACCCGGGTGGCCGTTACGTTTAGCAGACCGCTTGCAGCTTGTGGGTGTTTGATATGATCATCATCTGATGCCGGCGTATTGACGAGTCTTTAGAGTCCTACACAGAGGTTTCCTGGCTCAAGCGAAATGAAATAGGAGCACGTATGAGATATATGCGGGACCGAGAATGATACCAGTATGTGATACTGTATTCGATTCTCGCGATTTGTGACATTGATCGGTTATATGCGATATAGCCGGAATATCGGATCAAGTGTTGATTCGATAAGTTGTTACTGTTTATATTAGTCGGTTATATACGATATGACCGGATCATTAAATCAAGTGTTGATTTAATGATTTAATGCATAATTATATATTTGATATATTACTTTGCATTAACTAGTATTGGTTCACTTTAAAAGGATTTTCTCACTTGGTTGTACAAGTTGTATATGTGATATACTTTTTGTGCAAATGATTGTATCATGTTTGATGATACATGTTAACTTGGTTAAGTGTAAAGATTAAACCATGGTTAAATTGATGATTAGGGTTTTCTTTTTCTTAATCATTTATTTATTTATTTATTTGGCAAAAGAAAAGAAAATGGTTGCTAGTTTTGTTTTTACATTGAAAGTTCATGAAGCTTTGACTAAGTGACCATTTTGTCTTCATGCTTAACCCTAACCATTCCATCTAACCATGATTTATTCTCTACACTTGACCATGGTCGACACATGATAAGTATTCAATTTATTTTCTATTTTGAATAACTTATCATATCATTATCATCTTCTTCTTCTTCTTCTTCAAGATGAAGAACCTTGAGTCCATCAATGGTGATTGATAAAAACAAGTGAGAAATCCAATTCTAAAGTCTACCCACTTCCTATTTCTTCATCATCTACCTCTTGCCAAGTAGTAGAGTGTGTTTTCTTCACAAGTTTCTTGACTTGGTGAAGTTGGAGCTTGATCTAGTGATGCCTCGACGTAGATCATCTTCGGCACGAAGCCGACGACCTTGCCCGCCTATTTCTCTGATGAAGCTAACGCGAGAGTCCAAGATCGGATTTGTACAGCGGAGAGGACTTCTTCACGGAGCTATGGAGGTGGAGGACCGGATCTACAAAGGCTGTATTTCCGTTCCTTTAGTTAATTTGTTAGCTAGTTGCTTGTTTCGCCTAGAATTCTAGCCAACGATCCGTAGTCTAGGGTTTCTCGGCACCGTATTTTTGAAATTGGCATGGTTGATGCCTTGTGAGACCTCTTGAGAGTGCCTAGGAACCCTACAGTAGTATCAGAGCCAAGCTAGAGCCTTAGGCAAAGTCTAGACGATGTTTGAAACCCGATCGAACCGAAAACCCAACCCGGAAAATGCTCTCTGTACTTTTTCTAAAATCGTGATTTTTTCCAAATTAAAAATATGCAGAAAAACCAGCAGGGATATCTAAGAGTTACGGTGAATTTTGATGACCTAATTCCATCATTCCGCCGCGGATCCGTGGCACGAGCATGGCTCGTGCGGCGGATCCGCGGCCGTTTTGTCGTATTGTTCATCGAAATTTGCACCATAATCAATAATTGTCGGTGCTGGTTTTCCTGGGAATATTTTAATATTTATTCCAGAGTTTTATTTTCTAGGTTGTTTTGGGGATTCGGTGTTTCGATCGGAGTATCAGATTTTGTCTATGTGGCTTTCCGGATAAATTTTAGAATATGTTAAAAAGTTCGACCGGATATAAATACCCAATTTTTCCCCTGTCGGGAAATTTCCAAGTGTTGGATTTTTCCGTAGTTTAACAATGTTCTAAGTAGTGCAAGTAACGCAATGGACCCTCTAGAAGACAACAAACCTTAACTCGATTATGTGACCGTCTTGAACTGCCCTTTGAACCTTCGGGTTTGGGGCAGTACAGCGTGCCACATGTGAGGCGTTGGCTTGACCCTTCTACGGCTGGACCGTTGGTACTGAGGCACGAACTGAATGTTTTTAGACTTGTTTCATATGTTGATCTGTATCGGTAAAACTTGGGTGTTCGATTGTTCGATCGGAAAGTTTGACATTTTCTATTTATCCGGAATGGGATACAATAATTGGAATTCACAAGAAGTTATGAGATAACTGAATGAATGTTATAAACATAGCAGTTTAGTCTCACTTGATCGGTTGCCACGGAATTTTGATGTGATCAAAAGTCCATCGCAATCACGTAGCGTATGCGGATACTCGCCGGGTAAACTTAATAGACAGCTACACCCCCTAGCCCCGACCAAGTGACTGCAGGAGAACCCCGTCGCCGAAAGCATCCGTTCGGGTGCTCCCGGTAGCGGTGTTCCGCCTTGGTGCACTTCGTCGACGGTATCAGGAGTGCGACCGTCTACTGAAGTTTGCGACGAGCATTTGATCAAAATGTCGGGAATCCTGTTGAATTGCCCGACTTGGTATTGAAAAGAGTTTTCGATAATGAGACTAAAATGCGGGGTTTATAATTGTTAGGCATGCGATGTCTAAGTAGTTCATTTGGTCAGGCATGCAATGTCTGAGGTGGTTACGGATTCCAACTGTTGTAGTTTTACACTTTCTTTTCTGTGACCGTAAGTGTAATATGTGATATCGCCGGTTTCGTTGCTATATGTCAACGACAATTGGGATGCGCATATTTACTTACGTTGATGACATGTGATGTTATGTGTTGCTGGATATGTTATATTGGATTGTCGTGTTTGAATAGCCGGGGGTTTTTATGTGAGATGAGTGTTTTTCATTTTCATTCATGTAAAAAAAACTGTATGTAATATTCTTTTATTGGGGCACTTCCAGGTAGCGGAAGTTGTCACCTTCTGTATATTATTTACTTTTCCGCACTAGGATAGACCCAAGGAAGAGGGCACAAGTAACCGGGTTCTGGAGTCCAGTGGGAGACCAACTCGAGGAGTCGAGGCCGGGTCTCCTAACTCTAGAATTGGTAGGGTTGCTTGCCGCTCTCGTAGGGGTCTAGGGGTGTGGGTTTGGCTATTCATCACGACCGTGGAATCCGTGTTTTATACTGGCTCGTATTGAAAACACGGACGTCCTAGTATATCCAATATTTCATATGTTTCTTCTGCTGCGATATCTGTGATGTGATCATGTGATATTCTGTGATAGATACAGTATATAGTATATATGATATATTATATAGACGTTACTTATGTTTTACACCCGTGCTAGCCCTGCCCCGCTCTGCCGTTAGTTACCTAACCTAACGGTGCACGAGGGGACATCGAGGCGAATGCGGATGGCATAAGTGTACGTCGTATTTATCTGTGATGTTTAGGTACTTAAAAGATGGGACTTCATTAATGTGATTAATGAAATAAAAGAAACCTAAGATGTTGTAGAATCGAATTTCAAAATAAAACAGGTAGCTACAGTTCTTTCTTTGCACAGAGGTATATGTGATATATCCTGCACCTTATTCGATAAGGAAAGGACCGAGATCCCTTCACCGGGAGTGACTCCTTTAGAAATAACTGGCAGATGCTACACCCATCGGTTTGTCTTTTGATTGCTTTTAAGTGTTTTTGCTTTGCACAGTGATATATATGATATATCCCGCACCTCATTCGACGAGGAAAGGACCGACGATCCCTTAACCGGGAGTGACTCCTTTAGCAAAACTAGAAAAGCCTCAAAAACAATCCATTTTAAAATCATTCGATCATACAACGATATCAAGTTCATTACGCAATAGGTTTTCAGAAAAACCTGTCGTAGCCCTCCGTCATTTCAGATAAGTCCTACTTAGTATTCGTGCTACGTTTGTTGACCTCCGTCAAGGCGTAGTGTGCGGTAGCTAACTAGTATTTATCTGCTTATGCATATGATGCAGATTGGATTAGGGTAGTCGTGCGGCCTTGTTGACCTCCGTCAAGGGTCGTGCGGGTGGGTTTAATTCGATCAAGAAATGACGGGTTGAACTTGACTAGTAGCCTATAGTTTGTTGACCTCCGTCAAGGTCATAGGGTGCTAGGGGCAAAATTATCGGGAATTTCAAGTGTTGAAATTTGCAATGAGATTGCATACCTTCTATGAGATAGTTGGATCCCGATACCCGCTGCGAGTAAGAGTTACTCCTGGGAGAGTTTTATACATTACAATTAGCCGATCAAGTAGGTGTCTAGAAAGGTGTTAACGAGGTTACGCCTCTGGGAAAACGAGGTTTACATTAATTAGGTTCGTGCGAAAGCACGGGGGACCTCCCTCAAAGTACCGACACTGGCCTGGCTGAAAGATTGGCGAACTTGTAGTGTGTAATTAATCCCGGCTAGTCTTTCCTTTTAGGGTTTGAAGGAAGATTTGATAAAAAGCAGTGGGAGCCATCCTGATTAGATAAAATAATAACCAATCTATTCTTACAAGAGCATACGCTGAGTGTTTTCTTCTCTCTCTCTCCTGGTAGCAACCATATCACGCCTTAATCAAGATAATAATACGGATTATTGACCGAACCCGCTTGTTATACTGAGCTAGGGAACGTTGGTCCCGCTCCAACGTATAATTGTTATAAGACAGAGCAGGAAATTGGGTAATACTAGATTTCCCGTGCCGCCCAAACGAAGAGAGTGCATGCTGATGCATCATCTTCGGGTGTGTTCATTATACAGAACTGTTTCTCAGTATCCTCTGCATCCTTGGTATATGATACCGGATCAGGATCCCAGATATGTAATCTGTTACATAGGGCTACAAAAGGGTAGAAAAACTGAGAACGGGTGATAAGTTTCATGAGGCAGAAAACGGGGCAAGTGTTGCATCCAAGTCTGTTGGTCACTGTCACCCTGTATTACCTATACATTGATTCTGAACGAATGTTATTAGATACCGAACCTGATATACAAAATCATATCAGTCTCTTTATTAGTAAAGAAATGATAAAATTTTGTATTGTTGGATAATGTTTTGAACATTTCCTATATCAAAAGTTGATCGGTTCAGGCACGTTATCTAAAAACATTAATGTTCTAAATCAAACTACGGTTCTTAGTATATGGAACACACACAAGAGGAAGAGTTCAGAAATGAACAAATTCTTCTTGAGGTATTGTAGACTAGGTCAGATCAATGTGACCCGACTAGCTAGAGTTACATAAAGATGCATATTTAAATTAGTTTGAATTTACATCTTGTGAAACTCGCCAGTCATGTCACAAAGATAATATGACCATAGCTCTGTTTATTGGAAACAGAGAAAGAGTCAGTGAACTCTAGGGACTGATACATGATGATGTATGTAAGGTCTCCTGTCTACACATGCCAGGACTGATTCTTTATACTTCATTATATTCTCTGATAATCTCTCAAGATTCAGACATATGTTCCTGTTGAAACACAAGTCCGAACCTTTTGAGATATTCACGGAATATAAGCGAGAAATAGAGAACCAAAATACGGGCATAAGTATTATGTCCTTTGATGTGATCGAGGAGGAGAATACTTGAGCACGAAAATCCTGGACTATTCTAAAGGAGAATGAGATTCTCTCTCAGCATTACTCCTCCGTATACACCATAGCACGATGGTATATCGGGACGGAGCAAATACACCCTATTTGATATGGTGTGCTCTATGATGAGTACTACTGAGTTACCTATTTCCATTTGGGAGTTATGCACTTATGAAGTTGCATACCTATTGAATTAGGTTCGAATCAAATCAGTGCCTACCACTTCATATGTGATATGGAAGGGGAAGAGCCCATGTCTTAAGCTAGTTAAGATTTGGGGTTGTCCGGCCTATGTCTAAAAAGCAAAATCCGGACAAGCTCGAGGCAAGGTCTGTAATGTAGAACTGGAAAGGTTCCAGCTATACAAAATACAGCAGATGATTTGGTACAACCAAAGGATTCAGTAGATGCCAACGAACCTCAGCCTCTCCGCCGATCTAGTAGGGTTTCTCACCCACCTGAGAGATACTTCGGTTTCTCTATGACAGTGGGAGCGAGGATTGCATCATGAGATGATGACCCAACTGGTTTCAAGCTGGCCATCAGGAGTGAGACTCTGTAAGAATGGCTGGATGCTTAGCAATCTGAGATGGAATCCATGTACACCAACAAAGTATGGACTTTGGTTGCTATATCTGAAGGGTTAAATCCCCATCAGGAGCAAGTATATCTTGAGAAGATTACTTGGTGTAGATGGAAAAGTTGAGACTTTCAAAGCTAGACTTGTTAAAAGTTTGCATCATTGACCAGGTGCGGATAATGATGAAACCTTTTCAAGTAGCTATGCTTAAGTCCATCCAGATCCTACTTGTCACGGCTACATACCATGACTACGATATCTGGTGGTTGGGTGTCATGACTGCTTTTCTAAATGATGTTTTAGAAGAGTGCGTCTATAAGTACACAGCCAGAGGGCTTCGTAGACAGTGGGAGCAGCGGAAACGTGTGCAAAATGCTTTATAGGATAGAGCAGGCATCGCGGAGTTGGAACGTCTGTTTTGATGTCGTAGTCAAAGAGTTTGACATCATCAAAATGGTAGATGAACCTTGTATAAACAAAAAGGTAGTAGGGAGTATGGTGGTGATCCTCGTAGAGTACATGGATGACATACTCTTGATAAGAAAGGAGTTTCTTAGGCTACGCTCGATCAATCTCCGTTTATCACAAAGATTCTCCGTATAGGATCAAAATGATACCTCCTAAATCCTGAGTTTTGGATCTATGAGATAGATTTGATTGGATGTTAGGATTCTCACTAGTTGTAGTGAGATGATATCATACGATTCTGGGGAGAATCACTGGAAGGGTTCCAGGGTGATAAAGACGACTGAATGTCAGTCGCAGGCATTGTCTTTACCCTCAGTGAAGGGACGGTATGTTGGAAGAGTTCCAAGCTACATACCGTGGCATACTAGACGATAAAGGCTGGATACATCGCTACTTAAGATGCTACCAAAGAGGCTGTTTGGGTGTATATTGGTTCATGAGATGAACTCCGTTCCTCCCATTGTATGACAATGGAGTTGTGGCTTATGCCAAGGAACGTCCGTCCCATCAGTGATCCAGACATATTCTAAGGCAGTATCACCTGATCATGGAGATAGTTGATTTCCAGGGTGATCGAGGTTAGGAGAGCAGACTCAGAGGATAACACGGCGGATCCACTCACGAAGGCCTATTCCCAGAGAGAGACTTTTATGGGATGGTTGAGTATGAGATACTACAACCACTGCTACAAATGGCCCTAGTGCAAGTGGGAGATTGTTAGTTATATGTATGCCCTAGAGGCCATTACTGTACATTGGATGTATATTGTAGTGGATGCTGGGACATATATAGGGAGGACTTTCTTGCTCGACATGATAGTATGCTATCTAGTTGCTCTTTATCTTAACGTGTACACAGATTGTCTCTCTATTACATGTTGGTAAAGCCCTTAGGATGTGTACTTGACTACCTGGACTATGATGCGGATCATACTAGTGGGGACATGGTAGTCCATAAGTACATCCTTGAAAGTCCCTAGTCGTGGGTGTATCGAGATGGGGCATCGATATACCAGAGTAGACTAGCGTGTACCTTCTCGACCCATACAGATGGGCGATGGATGATCCCATATCCATTAGTGTTTGACATCGGAGATGATATACGGGTGCTCAGTGGAGACTGGGTACACTGGACGGACTCGCCGAGAACACCCAGATGGTATTATACCTTACGTCAAATGGCAGTTCTCTGGTGACACTGGTACAGAGTAGTCTGTTGACCCGAGATCGTCATAGAGTCTTGTGTGGTTCCAACTGTGCTTTGATTTCCATCTTACCACGTCCAAGAGGGCGTGCAAAACGGTGGTTTTTGGGTACAGTCCTGAGTCACATGGAGGCAATGAGCGATAGGAGGGGATTCGTCTCTCCCGGTATAGGGGGTTGATGTTGCGCTGTGTTCGATTGGCTATAACAGGAAATCCCTGGCCAGGGTTGCTGAGATTTACTGGTAAGTGTTACCAGTAGTTTCTCGAATTGTTATAGATCTCATATCGACACGACTTATCGAGCTATTGGGGTCTGACGTTTACCACCCCTAGGCAAGATATGCGACATATCAGACGACGAGACCGGACTGTACGGTAGTGTTACTGGTTGGATTCACTGGAGTGTGAGCGGGCTTGCTCGTCGATCTTCTGATCGCTCAATACCCGGGTGGCCGTTACGTTTAGCAGACCGCTTGCGGCTTGTGGGTGTTTGATATGATCATCATCTGCTGCCGGCGTATTGACGAGTCTTTAGAGTCCTACACAGAGGTTTCCTGGCTCAAGCGAAACGAAATAGGAGCACGTATGAGATATGTGCGGGACCGAGAATGATACCAGTATGTGATACTGTATTCGATTCTCGCGATTTGTGACATTGATCGGTTATATGCGATATAGCCGGAATATCGGATCAAGTGTTGATTCGATAAGTTGTTACTATTTATATTAGTCGGTTATATGCGATATGACCGGATCATTAAATCAAGTGTTGATTTAATGATTTAATGCATAATTATATATATGATATATTACTTTGCATTAACTAGTATTGGTTCACTTTAAAAGGATTTTCTCACTTGGTTGTACAAGTTGTATATGTGATATACTTTTTGTGCAAATGATTGTATCATGTTTGATGATACATGTTAACTTGGTTAAGTGTAAAGATTAAACCATGGTTAAATTGATGATTAGGGTTTTCTTTTTCTTAATCATTTATTTATTTATTTATTTGGCAAAAGAAAAGAAAATGGTTGCTAGTTTTGTTTTTACATTGAAAGTTCATGAAGCTTTGACTAAGTGACCATTTTGTCTTCATGCTTAACCCTAACCATTCCATCTAACCATGATTTATTCTCTACACTTGACCATGGTTGCCACATGATAAGTATTCAATTTATTTTCTATTTTGAATAACTTATCATATCATTATCATCTTCTTCTTCTTCTTCTTCAAGATGAAGAACCTTGAGTCCATCAATGGTGATTGAAAAAAACAAGTGAGAAATCCAATTCTAAAGTCTACCCACTTCCTATTTCTTCATCCTCTACCTCTTGTCAAGTAGTAGAGTGTGTTTTCTTCACAAGTTTCTTGACTTGGTGAAGTTGGAGCTTGATCTAGTGATGCCTCGACGTAGATCATCTTCGGCACGAAGCCGACGACCTTGCCCGCCTATTTCTCCGATGAAGCTAACGCGAGAGTCTAAGATCGGATTTGTACAGCGGAGAGGACTTCTTCACGGAGCTATGGAGGTGGAGGACCGGATCTACAAAGGTTGTATTTCCGTTCCTTTAGTTAATTTGTTAGCTAGTTGCTTGTTTCGCCTAGAATTCTAGCCAACGATCCGTAGTCTAGGGTTTCTCGGCACCGTATTTTTGAAATTGGCATGGTTGATGCCTTGTGAGACCTCTTGAGAGTGCCTAGGAACCCTACATCCAGATCTATCGTGATAGATCTAAGAGGATGTTGGGACTTTCACAGTCCAGGTACATCGACACCATACTGAAACGATTCAGTATGGAAGATTCCAAGCGCGGTAATATTCCGGCTTGTCACGGAATCACCCTTTCCAAAGAGATGTCTCCCAAGACTGATTTGGAAAGGGCCCGCATGTCATCTATACCCTACGCATCTGCGGTAGGCTCTATAATGTATGCGATGTTATGTACCAGACCAGATGTAGCATACGCATTGAGCGTTGTAAGCCGGTATCAGTCGGACCCAGCGGAGAAACACTGGATAGCAGTAAAGAACATTCTCAAGTACCTGAGAAGGACTAAGAAGATGTTCTTGGTGTATGGCGGAAAAGACCTCCAGATCGAGGCCTTTGCTGACTCCAGCTTCCAGAGTGACAAGGATGACTCCAAGTACATGTCGGGTTATGTCTTTACCCTCAATGGTGTAAGTGCACGGCGGCGCCCCGACCGTCAATCCGACGCCGGAATGCGGAAACGGTGATAAACTTTAATTTTGCGGACTTAGCAAACCGGCACCACCGCGCACTAAACATCCGGATCGTAACCATTAACAAGTCTAAGCTACAACTAGATAGGGAAGAGAAGTATACCGACAGATCCGAGTCCTCCGGTCTTCTCGTCGTCGTCCCGATCTCCTGCGGAATGTCCCGTCTCCTCCTCGTCGCCGGAAGTGCACCACATCGCCTACTTCTTTTACGGGCTCCCACCTCAATGCCGAGGCAACTCGGGCACGAAGCCGGCTACTCGACGTGCCCAAGATATGCTGTAGAATATCTAGAGAAGAAGTCTCATTTTGGGGTTCATGGAATTGCCTTTTGTGGTGGAGGAAAAGGAACTTGGAGAGAGGTGAAGGAAAAAATGTGATAACCAAAGAAAATGAGAGTGTCATTTTTCTCCCCACTCAAAAAGAAGCATTTCCCTCATCCTCCAAAGAATGGCCGGCCCACCCTTTTGCTTTGTGTGATTGGAGAGAGAAAGCAAGGTCAAGGAGTGGGTGGAAAGCAATGATGAAAGCAAGTGATGATGAAAGAATCCAATGATCACTCCCAAAACCAATACTCAACCAACAATCATCAACAACCATGATGATTTACAAAGTCAAGCAATCATGAGTATATGAAGTCAAATGATGGGACAAGTATCATGACATGATAATATGCAAAGACCCCCTCCACAAATGCCTATTTGCAACAATGCAAATAAACCCTCCTCCACCAATCTTCGGCCAATGAACGGAACAATGGAAATTGGCCGAAACGGAAAGCAAACTGGCAACTCCAAAAAAAACTGGTCCCGTAATAAATTACAGGAAAACCCCGATACTGTGCATACACACCCGCATTTGTATTTCGACCGAAATACAAAATGCAATGAGACAAAATCTCCACTGTACTATACTAGGATCCGGCTTAAACTAAAGCCGGCTAGTAATATCTGTTCGATCCTGATCCGTGCAATACCGCACGTATCTGATCGAACCCTGCCATATAACCATACGGCCTATAGTACAAACTGTCCGATCCTGATCCGTGCAATACCGCACGTATCTAATCGGACCTTGCCATATTTCCATACGGCCTCTATAACCTTTCGCCCGAAAGCTGAGTAACTGAATGTGGGGGACTCTAAAGACTCGTCAACACCTTGGTTGTGGATTTAACCACTAGCACGTCAAAGGTATAAGCCAATACGTAACGGGCTACCAGGTACTGACTAAAAGGGATGTCTGTGAGTGAACACAGCCTGACAACCCTACTGAGCCTGTCAGTGACAATATCCGTGCAGTCCGGTCCGTTCGTCTATGAGCATCGCATGGCGGGCCTAGGGGGTTGGTAAAAGTCAGACCCCCAAAAGCGGTACAAGTCGTGTCGGAGTGTAGCCCAGAACACCCTGAGATACTACTGGAATACCTACCAGTAAATCTCCTTGCCTCGGCCGAGGGCTTCGTGTAATGGCTCTCCTAGACACAGCACGACCTCACCCCCAATACCGGGAGAGACGAACCCCTGAAGATACGCTCACTGCCTCCATGTGGCTCGGGACTGTACCCAACTAAAACCTGTTTGCACGACTCCTTTGAGCCGTGGTAGGGTAGTAATCAAAGTACAGTGGGAACTCACATAAGATAAATGACGATCCCCAGGTCGATGAACTAACCTGCACACATGTCACAGGGAACTGCCATCTGACGTCTGGTATATGACCAACTGGCATGTTCCCGGCGAGTCCTGTCCGGTGTACTCATAACCCAATGAGCACCTGTATACATCTTAGGTGATCCAACTGACACCAGTGGCTTGTGAGACCGGCCACCGCCCCTCGTCGGGGTCTCGACTGTATACACTAGTCTACAATGGAGTATCGATGCCCTGTCTCGAAACTCACACGACTAGGGACCATTTAAGGATATGCTTATAGACTGCCAGCTCTCACGTATATGATCGCCCTCATACTGCTGGTGGTCAAGCATGAATCCTAGGGGCTCTATCAACGTGTAATAGCGACGTGTCGGGTCACCTAAAACAGTACACGATGATAAAGGTAAACCAGATAGCATACTATCATCTCGAGTAAGACTGTCCTACCGGGATAGGTCCTCCATCAATCATTGCAATCACGTACCTGTGATCCAATAATTGACTTTGAGGGCATTATCTCCAACAATCTCCCACTTGCACTCAAGGCTAATTATTGCGATGTCGCATACTCACAGCCCGTGTGATACCGAACACCCAACTCCTCTACTAGTCAGTCTCACAAAGCTCGTTTGCGAAACTATTGCGTTCGAGGAATAGCCTTAGTGAGTGGATCCGCTTTGTTGTCTCTTTCTATGTCTCTCTATATCTCAAGTTCGCGGAGAAACCCATCTCCCGAAATGAGCAATACCTGTCTTAGAATGTATCTGGATGTCTGATGGGACATAGCTCATAAATGAACTCCAAATCCAAACTTCTTAGACTGTATCGTCAACTGAACTTAATCAGTATCCTGCGCCATGCCACCCTCAGTATTGCCTTGGACCACCTGTCCAAAATACTGCCCCTCGTCAGAGGGAAAAACTATAACTCTGACAACCTCCTTGTCGTCCATGTCACCTTGGAAGCCTGGAATGATAACTGTCTCCCGAATGAGGCTGTTGTTATCATATCCCTAGAACATCCACTTGTGTTCTATAACTGCTTCCGACTGTTTCTCCAGGATTGGATTAATGTCAACTTATTGCATCTAGTGCAAAAACAACATCTGGTGTGGTACTTTGACATCTCATGATTGACTCAATTGCCTGAGCAAGTGATCTGCCAATCATGCACATCCCTCTCCCCTTCAGTCTGTAAGACACCTTTGGAGAGGGTGACTCCATCACCTGCAGGTACACAATCGTGCCAGGAGTCGTCCATTCTAAATACTCTTAGAATGCTGTCTAAGTACCCTGATTGGGAAACCACCCAAATCTAGATCTAAAACCATAGATCTAGTAACCAGTATGTCTGGCATAAAATCCATTTCTTTTGTGGAGAAAACACTGTGTGATGACCAAAGTATAACCGATTGTAGTGTAGGAATTTCACTTCCTACTCTGTGTATGTCATCCAAATACCATGACATCACACCCTTAGTACCTCCTCAACAGATCCATCCCCTATTCTGATGAAGTCAAACCCATGACTGTCACGTCAGAAATAGATGATCTATCTCCGCTACATCTGCTTTAGTCTATAAATAGACATAAGCTACCTGTCCACCAATGCTTCCGCTGCTCCCACTGTCTACGACAACCCTCTGGCAGAGTCATATACACGTACACTTCTGAAGCGAGTTCAGAACGACGCTATACTCATCCTCCCGCCGGGTCTCGCAGCCTGGAACAACAGCAATGGTAATTGTGGGTGAACAAGAACTTCCCTGTCACCGTCCTTGAGGCTACCGTAGTACCTCTCGGGTGCCTGAAGTTATCCACTTCATCTGCGGAGTGGTCAATGGAATGTCAATCCAGATTGAATCTTTAGGTTCCTTATCAAATCTTTTGTAATCGTTTGTGGTTCTGGAATCACTTCCAGTTCTACCATACTCCCACTACTGTTTTCTGAAAAAAAAATCCATTTTTAATAAAACTGTGGCGAGTCTAGAACAATATCGCTATTGTTCATCCAGATGGTAGAAAGTCAACCCTCGCCATAGCCTGGGTCAACCCACAAACAGCCATTACAGAAACGAGCCTTGAGTTATCCAGAGTCTGGTTTTAATCATAAGCTGGACAACTCCTCGTACCTTAACAACGTCAAGATACGAACTGTTCTATATCCCATATAGGACCAGAGGCACTGATTTAACTGAACCAGATCCAAATCATGCAACTGTCTCCAGTGCATGTCAACTAAATGGAAGAAGGCCGATCAGCGTTACTCAACTTAGGAATGCTTCCAATTATGAGTAACCTGAAAAAGAAGCAAGTTCTCTTTATCATTACTATCAGCTGAATACCATACACAAGTATCTACATCTTCGATTGCTTTGAAGAATCCCGATACTTGCTACATTTGGTTCTCTACTCTATTCAAATACCCATAACTTCTCAAAATTCGGACCCTGTGTTTCCGCGAAACACTTGTCTAAAAACTAGAGAAGTCATAAGTAAACCGAATATAGTACGAGGACCAACCCCTCTGTCCTAATGGACCCTGGACAACATACAATACTCTGTATAAGTCCCTTGAGTCTGATAACTCATTCACTGTGTGTCGTAGGTTGAAAACTGTACTTATGGTCAAGAAGAATTACACCGCTGTTTAAGGCTCCTTACCTAACCATCCACTGATATAGGTAAATGTCATAGACATAATTTCAGAAAGGTATATCTCACTCTATGAAAATAGACGTATAGATATATCAATTTGAAATTGGTGCATAAAAGCGGATATTCAAAACCAAATATTTGCCGACCGGCAAACTGCCCAGGTGATTTCCTCAAATATCACCGATTACAACGAATCCCGATATAATGAGGATAATCACCCAATTCCCAATAACCTACTCCCACTCATCATCTGTAAAACCATACAGATGTGAGAATCAAACCTGGTAAATACATACCCTGGAGTAAGTGTCTAACTGGGAAATCAGTTTTCCTTTAACATTACACAGTGAAACTGAAACATTGAAGTGTTTCGATGGGGTATCCTGGTATTCCTAGTAATGTCTCTTCCATATTCACGACTGTAACCGTATAATTCTTTGCCACCTCTCCAAATCCCTTCATATGTCTTTAGTCATTACCTTCTGCACACCCCTTTAGGCCAAATGGTTTTCTTCCTTCCCTACCGTTCGGCACCAGCCTATGGTTTGGAAGAAGACTATCCAATAAGCATAATGGGTGTACTGTCCCAATCCTAGGAACACTCGCAATGCGAGAGAAGGTGAAGATAAAAGACACCTGAATAAATCTTATTCCTATTTCTCCTGAACCAGGATCCATCCCCGAACTGGAACAAGTTCCTTTCGAGTTCGTATATAACCATACGATGGAGTATCCAATAAACTGTGGATCTTCGTAGTGATACGGAGTGTTCCGGAGAAATACAAAGGTGATTTAGGATTGGTGAAGGAATACTTGGTTTGGTCGTGAATATCTGTTGCAATTTACTTTGCCCTCTTACTAATCCCTTACTTTGTCTTAACTCAATACCTTCTGTACACCATCGTTAAGCTAATTGGTTTTCTTCATTCCCTACCGGTTGGCACCAGCCTAAGGTTTGGAAGAAGACAATCCAATTTGCGTAATAGGTGTACTACCCCTAAACCAAGGAGTACTCGTAACCTGAGAGAGGGTAAAAGGAAAAGACAACTGAATAATCCTATCCGTTTCCTCCAGAACTTGAAACCATCCTCGAATAAATTCTTTCGAGTTCGTATCTAACCATACGATGGTTTTGTCCAATGGAAGTGGACGTTCGTTGCAATACGGGGTGTCCTGGAGAAAAGGGTAAAAGTAGGAGTGGCAATGAGGTTTGCAACTCTGACAATCCAAAAGCCGGTGTTTAAGAAGGTTCGGTTAATTTGGTCACTGAGTCATAGTCTTAGGGTCGGGTCAATGGTCGCTGCCGAAGAGAGAGAGAAAAGAAACACTCAGCGTGCACTCTATCCTAGATCAGAATGGTTACCAATTTATCTAATCTGGAAACCTCCAACTGTACCTCAAATTCTCCTCCAAACCTGAAAGAAGAATTAGTCGGGGTTACCCGAGGAGTAAACTAACTCATCAGTGGGAATCGGGATCCAACTATCATCGCATGACAACGTGACGGAATCCGCTCACGGTGTCACACTCCAGAAGGTATGCGCATATCTGGCAGGTTTCAGTTCTTTTGAAACTCCCGATGTGATTTCTGCCCCATGCTCTTATGACCTTGACTTTGGCCAACAAATCATAAGTCACATGTCAAGTTCTACCCGTCATTCTCCAGGTTGATTCGAATCCACCCGCACAAGCTCTTGACTTTGGCCAACAAGGCTATACGACTGTCCCAAACCAACGCATCTATCTATGCTGCATATGAATAACCAACAGCTACCAAACACTGTGCCTTGACTTTGGCCAACAAACACAGCTTGAATACTATTGACTACCCATATGAAACGACGGAGGGCTACGAATGGTTTCTGGCGAAAACCTTTAACGTAAAGAACTTGATATCGTCGAAGGAACGGATAGCTTTTTAAAATATAGTGACGAAAACCTTCGCTAAAGAGGTCACTCCCGGTGAAGGGATCTCGGCTCTTTCCCCGTAGAATGGGGTGCAGGATATTCCAACTGAATACTACGGTGCAAAGCAAAAGTAATCGGCTATAGTGAAGTTAATGCCCTGACGCAAACTTTTTGTCCAAGGGGTCACTCCCGGTAAAGGGATCTCGGCCCTTGCCTCGTCGACTGAGGAGCAGGATATTCCAACTGAATATCTCGATGCAAAACAAAAGTGAACGTCCTTGCAATAACAGCTTTTTGAAAAAGTGTTCCAACAACATCAGATTAGGTTTGTTTTTAACTTGCATTGATCCGAATCAATGCAGTCCCATCAATTGATCACACCAAAAAGAACGAAAATATACTGATGTACGTATATGTCATCCGCATTCGCCACTGGGTCCCGTCATTACCCGTTAGGTTAGCTAACTAACGACAAAGCGGGGACTGGACTAGCGCGGATGTAAAACATATACAACATCTACTAATATATATACCAATATATTATATTTCGCTCAAGGCGTGAAAAGAAATGCAACATCACAGAAATGTACAGCATCACAGAACAATACAGATATCTGGGATCCCCGGGTTTCACAGAGCCACTGCTGAAACCCGACGTTCCCCTGGTCGTGTGGATAGCCTGCGCAATGAAATCCTAGACCCCTACGGGCGCGGCAAGTCACCCGCCAAAACCTGAAGCGAGGCAGCCCCTTTCAGTACCGTGAATGGACCACCCAGCACTTCACGGAATCCGGCAACTTGGGCACCCCTCCTGGGTCAACCTGTACCCCCTACGAGTGCGGCGAATAGCCCGCCAATCCTAGAGTGAAGCCCCCTCCGTCTCAATGCCATGAGATGCGGGCTTGTTGCCCTCCAGAACCCGGCTATCCGTGCACCCCTCCGCGGGGTAATCCTAGTACAGAAAGTAAAATATACATACAACGGGTGCATCGACCGCAACCTGGCCGTGCCCCAAAATAATAATACAAACAGGCAGTGACGGCAGTCCACATGTCGGACGCTCGCCCCGCAATATCAAATGTACATAATACAACCACAACGGTACTAGCATTGCATCCAGGCTATCCCCCACGACCGATCCGCAACATCACAGCATAAACATAGAACATCAACGTGAAAGTCACGTTCGCAAATCCGTCTAACCGGGCTATAGCAATTAGACCGGATTTACCGATCAAGTGACATTCACGGTCGCAGATATAATGTAAATACTGTGAAAAATGTGTTTAAAATATCCGATCAATCAAACTTTAACAAGTGGGCCCCCAAGTATTACTGTAGCAGATAAAGAAATTATGGGCCCAATGTTATTATTCCAAAACCCCACTTTTCACCCCAGAAAGCCTCTGTAAAAAATTGGTGCAGTGATCCCCACAGTGTGCGGCGGAAGGGCGGCGGGAAGGGGGTTTTCGCGGTGGTTCCGCGCTCCCACTGTGGAGTCACCTCATCGAATTTTTACAGAGCTCTTAGATTTTCCAGTACATCAATATTTTACAACCTGAAAATTTTTTCGAGACCAAAAATTTTCAACAGAAACTGATGCGAACTAAAATGCAATTTTGGAACATTCGATCGATCGAAACAGAAAAACACATTACACCAAGCTAGACTAAGTTAATGGCGAGGCTCTGATACCAGTGTAAGTGCACGGCGGCGCCCCGGCCGTCAATCCGACGCCGGAATGCGGAAACGGTGATAAACTTTAATTTTGCGGACTTAGCAAACCGGCACCACCGCGCACTAAACATCCGGATCGTAACCATTAACAAGTCTAAGCTACAACTAGATAGGGAAGAGAAGTATACCGACAGATCCGAGTCCTCCGGTCTTCTCGTCGTCGTCCCGATCTCCTGCGGAATGTCCCGTCTCCTCCTCGTCGCCGGAAGTGCACCACATCGCCTACTTCTTTTACGGGCTCCCACCTCAATGCCGAGGCAACTCGGGCACGAAGCCGGCTACTCGACGTGCCCAAGATATGCTGTAGAATATCTAGAGAAGAAGTCTCATTTTGGGGTTCATGGAATTGCCTTTTGTGGTGGAGGAAAAGGAACTTGGAGAGAGGTGAAGGAAAAAATGTGATAACCAAAGAAAATGAGAGTGTCATTTTTCTCCCCACTCAAAAAGAAGAATTTCCCTCATCCTCCAAAGAATGGCCGGCCCACCCTTTTGCTTTGTGTGATTGGAGAGAGAAAGCAAGGTCAAGGGGTGGGTGGAAAGCAATGATGAAAGCAAGTGATGATGAAAGAATCCAATGATCACTCCCAAAACCAATACTCAACCAACAATCATCAACAACCATGATGATTTACAAAGTCAAGCAATCATGAGTATATGAAGTCAAATGATGGGACAAGTATCATGACATGATAATATGCAAAGACCCCCTCCACAAATGCCTATTTGCAACAATGCAAATAAACCCTCCTCCACCAATCTTCGGCCAATGAACGGAATAATGGAAATTGGCCGAAACGGAAAGCAAACTGGCAACTCCAAAAAAAACTGGTCCCGTAATAAATTACAGGAAAACCCCGATACTGTGCATACACACCCGCATTTGTATTTCGACCGAAATACAAAATGCAATGAGACAAAATCTCCACTGTAATATACTAGGATCCGGCTTAAACTAAAGCCGGCTAGTAATATCTGTTCGATCCTGATCCGTGCAATACCGCACGTATCTGATCGAACCCTGCCATATAACCATACGGCCTATAGTACAAACTGTCCGATCATGATCCGTGCAATACCGCACGTATCTGATCGGACCTTGCCATATCTCCATACGGCCTCTACAACCTTTCGCCCGAAAGCTGAGTAACTGAATGTGGGGGACTCTAAAGACTCGTCAACACCTTGGTTGTGGATTTAACCACTAGCACGTCAGAGGTATAAGCCAATAGGTAACGGGCTACCAGGTACTGACTAAAAGGGATGTCTGTGAGTGAACTCAGCCTGACAACCCTACTGAGCCTGTCAGTGACAATATCCGTGCAGTCCGGTCCGTTCGTCTATGAGCATCGCATGGCGGGCCTAGGGGGTTGGTAAAAGTCAGACCCCAAAAAGCGGTACAAGTCGTGTCGGAGTGTAGCCCAGAACACCCTGAGATACTACTGGAATACCTACCAGTAAATCGCCTTGCCTCGGCCGAGGGCTTCGTGTAATGGCTCTCCTAGACACAGCACGACCTCACCCCCAATACCGGGAGAGACGAACCCCTGAAGATACGCTCACTGCCTCCATGTGGCTCGGGAATGTACCCAACTAAAACATGTTTGCACGACTCCTTTGAGCCGTGGTAGGGTAGTAATCAAAGTACAGTGGGAACTCACACAAGACAAATGACGATCCCCAGGTCGATGAACTAACCTGCACACATGTCACCAGGGAACTGCCATCTGACGTCTGGTATATGACCAACTGGCATGTTCCCGGCGAGTCCTGTCCGGTGTACTCATAACCCAATGAGCACCTGTATACATCTTAGGTGATCCAACTGACACCAGTGGCTTGTGAGACCGGCCACCGCCCCTCGTCGGGGTCTCGACTGTATACACTAGTCTACAATGGAGTATCGATGCCCTGTCTCGAAACTCACACGACTAGGGATCATTTAAGGATATGCTTATAGACTGCCAGCTCCCACGTATATGATCGCCCTCATACTGCTGGTGGTCAAGCATGAATCCTAGGGGCTCTATCAACGTGTAATAGCGACGTTTCAGGTCACCTAAAACAGTACACGATGATAAAGGTAAACCAGATAGCATACTATCATCTCGAGTAAGACTGTCCTACCGGGATAGGTCCTCCATCAATCATTGCAATCACGTACCTGTGATCCAATAATTGACTTTGAGGGCATTATCTCCAACAAATGGAGGGGCGGTTTGCTGGAAGAGTTCCAAGCAGGAAACCGTTGCTGACTCAACTATGGAAGCGGAGTACATAGCTGCTTGCGATGCCGCAAAGGAAGCTGTATGGATGAAGAAGTTCCTCGCGGAGCTTCAGGTGGTTCCTACCATTGCTGATCCAATACCACTGTATTGTGACAACAACGGAGCTATAGCTTTAGTGAAGGAACCCAGGTCCCATCAGAAGTCCAGGCACATTTTGAGGCGGTACCACCTGATCAGGGAGATCATAGATCGCCGGGAGATCGAGGTGAAGAGAGTAAATTCGGAGGATAACACTGCAGATCCATTCACGAAGGCCATATCCCAGAAACAGTTCGAGCGGCTGATCGAGATGATAGGTCTTCGATACGCCAGTACATGGCCCTAGTGCAAGTGGGAGATTGTTAGTGTATATGCCCTAGAGGCCATTACAGTATCATACTAGCTTGTATATTACTTAATGGAAGCTTGGGATATTCACAGTTGTATAGACAATCTTGCTCAAAATGGTAGTATGCTACTTGGTTTGTTTCAACTTTAATATGTGCATGTGTTTCTTCTAGCATATTGCTTATACATATTAGTGGAGCCCTTAGGATCTTTGCTTGATTACCAGTGTTGTGATGGCAGTCGCACTTGTGGGGGCTGGGTAATCTATAAGCACATCCTTATACAGGTCCCTAGTCGTAGGATTATCGAGACATGGCATCGATACTCCGGAGTAGACTAGCGTATGCGCTTCTCATCCCAGCAGGGGAGATGGTCTGTCCCACAGCCATCAGTACGTCGTACTGGAGATAGTATGCGGGTGCTCGTTAGGTTACGAGTACACTGGACAGGACTCGTCGGGAACTGTTGGTTGGTATTATACATATCGTCAGTTATCAGTTCTCAGGTGACATGAGTACAGCTTAGTCCGTTGACTTGACACTTTCACTTCGCCTCGAGTGTGTTCCCACTGTTCTTTGATTACTACCCTACCATGGCTCAAAAGAGTCGTGCAAACAGGTAGTAGTTGGGTGCAGTCCCGAAGCACTTGGAGGCAGTGACGGTTAGACAGGATTCGTCTCTCCCGGTATTGGGGGTTGATATCGCGCTATGTCTAGGAGAGCCATTACACATAGTCGTCCCTGGACAGGGCAAGCGAGATATACTGGTAGGTTTCCAGTGTTGTCTCAGGGTGTTCTGGGCTACACTCCGACACGACTTGTACCTCTATTAGGGGACTGACGTTCGCTACCCCCTAGGCCCGCCATGCGATACTCTTAGATGAACAGACCGGACTATACGGAGATTGTCACATTCAGGCTCAGTAGGAGTTCGTATGAGTTTACCTCATCGGCCTTCTTATCGACATCTACCTGGGGACCGTTACGTGCAGCTAGTGCCGCTTGCGGTCTGTGCTTAAACCCACTGCCAGCATAGTGTCGAGTCTTTAGAGTCCCACACAAAGAGTTTCCCTGCACTGAGCAATAGGTGTAGAGGCCGTATGGTTTTACGGCAGGGCTACGATCACTTACGTACACTTGTGTGCGTATGTTGTTCGGGCAGGCGATACTAGTGGGCTTTGGTTTAAGCCGGATCCTAGTATTGCACGGATGGATTTTTTTTGTCTTCTGTGCATTCTCATTCTACGGAATGCGGATGCGGGTGTGTATGCACAGTTGTGAGGAGCGAAGAGGAAGGAGGTGCCTCATTAGGGTTTTGACAGTTGATTCGGTCGAAGCCATAATAAGGCGGACTCATTAGGGTTTTGGCAGTACGTTCGGTCAAAACCATTATGAGCCGGGGACATTATTTACTAATCTTTTTAGTGATAATTAAGTGATGGCTAATTGCTTTGACCATTTGACCATACTTGACTTTGTTGACCATTTGACCAAAGTTGACTTGGACCTTCATGAGAGGTCTAGAGTTTTCTTTGGTTTTCTTTTATTTTTGGATATGAAAATGGTCAAGTCAATTGTTGCCTTCAACTTAATCTTGAAAAGATTAGTAATGATGATTTTTGTGTATTATTGCAACCATGGTTCATTCTCTCTAGCTCATAATTCATTTTCTCATTCTCTCTCTTAAAAAAGAAATGAGAAAGCTCCATGGTTGCTAGCTTCATCTTCCTCCTCTTGAAAATTCTTTTGATCTCATGTGTTGAGAGAAAAAGGATTCAAATAAACAAACACTTCCATCTATCTCTTCTACACATCCTAGGACATCAAGACTAGCGATCTTGTTGCCCTAGTTGCCTCGGCTCGAGGTGGAGATCGGAGTACAACTCTCGGGTGGATCGTCTTCGACTCAAGAAGGCCGCGGAGGTGATCAAGATCCGGGTCGACCTTCAGAGCGTGGATGGACGAGAAGGACAACGGAATGAAGACCCGAAGGACCGGTATCGTGAGGTATAATCTCTATGGCATAGTAGATAGAACCTCAAGTAGTTTGCTAGTTTGATGTTTAGCAAAGATCCTTTTTTTATTCCATGTTGCCTTTGCACTAAAAAATCGTTTTTTACCGTTTCCGCCTCCCCGTAAGAACCGGGGTGAGCAACGTGGACTTACAGTGTACCCAGTCTCTACTGAGCACCCGTACACCATCCTTGATGTCAAAACACCGATGGATATGGGATCATCCATCGCCCATCATATGGATCAAGATGCGTATACGCTAGTTTACTCTGGTGTATCGATGCCCTGTCTCGATACACCCTCGACTAGGAACTGTTATAGGATGTACTCGTCGACTACCGTGGCCCCACTAGTATGACCTCATCATTGTCCCAGTAGTCGAATACATATCCTAAAGGCTTTATCAACATGTAACATAAGGACAATCAGAGTACATGTTAAGATAAACTATAACCAGATAGCATACTATCATGTCGAGCAAGAGAGTCCTCCCTAGATATGTCCAAGCATCCATTACAATATACATCATATGTAGAGTAATGGCCTCTAGGGCATACGTATAACTAACAATATGTATAATACCAACCAGCAGTTCCCAGCGAATCCGTCCAATGTAACTCATAGCTCAATGAGCACCTGTATACTATCTCTAGTATCGCATACCAGTAGCTGTGGGACAAGCCATCTTTCTTGACTGGGATGAGAAGCGTATACACTAGTCTACTCTGGAGTATCGATGCATTGTCTTGATAATCCTACGACCAGGGACAAGCTTAAGGATTTGCTTATGGACCACCCAGCCCCCAGTAGTGTGACTTCCATCACAACACCGGTCATCAAGTAAAGATCCTAAGGGCTCTATCAATATGTATTTGCGATATGCTAAAAGAAACTTATACATATATTAAGATAGAATCAAACCAAATAGCATACTATCATATTGAGCAAAACTGTTATTATATATGTATATATCCCAAGCTTCCAAAATTTAATATACAATCCAGTACTATACAATAATGGTCTCTAGGGCATATATCACTAACACCAGCAAACCGCGATTTTAGTTGGACGACAAATTTTAGTAAGGATAGAGAATTATTTGAGATATGATGGTCGAAAAAATACATCAATTTGCTTTTAAGAATGTTATAAATACATTATAGATGCAGATAGATAGATATATTATAATAGAAACTTCCCATGAAGAATCCAAATTGATTTTATTGTCAAGTTATTATTAGATTTCATAGGGGGGAAAAGATGAAAAAATATCACTTATTCTCAAGTGTAGAATGACATGTCATTCATAGCAATATAATAAATTTATACACTTTTTTAACAAATAAAATAATACATAAGAGATGAAGCCAAACCGTCTTGAATAGTCTTCTTCGTAACAAATTAAGTTATTAATTTGCTATGGACAATGATAGTTTTTATTGCATACCTTAATAATTAAATCACATATTATTTATTCAAACCATAAATATACTGTACATAAGCGTTCAATGCACGTGCAAATTACTAGCGTGTGTGTGTCCGTCCCCTAAAAACCCAAATCATTCTTGTGCAAATACTGATAAGAGCGTGGGAACGACGACGTCGAAATAAGAATCCGGCGCTGTCATGTTTTGCAAGTCACCTTGGGATCACCAGCGCATTTCTTAAAGTAGCTTGTTCAAGCTTCACAAATCTTCAAACTGGTTGCAATTCAGATGAAAAAATCTTTGATTGTAGACCAAATTAGATGGGAATCGTCTCTACAAAGCTTGTTTTACTTAGAAAGACTTAGTCAACTTTAAAAGGATGCGTTGAGGCCCGAGCCCTTGACACGTAGCTTACCTTTAGCTAGAATCTCATCTTTTTACCCTTTTTGAATTTCTATGCGTGCAATTCCAATTCCTTCGAAAAGGAGAAGAGTAAGAAAGCCCCTCGTCGATTGAGAGCCCGGTTCGGTGAAGAAAGAAAGTCTAGATAGTTGCCCCTCTTGATTTCCGTCATGTGCCTTGGTCCCCGACCGGCCCCTCCCTAGGCTTTTTTCATTCTTTATATTAAGCTCAACAAATATTGGACCATAACTAACACAAACTACAGCTCTTTTAAATAAATGAAACCTTGAATGAGGGGTTAGAAATTAGTATATTATAATCAGAAAGGTCAAAGAAAATTAGATGTGTGTGCCCAAATTTTCAATGAAGAAGTATGAACCAAGACGGCGAGTTGTACAGAACGGATCATGACAAAATTTTGCAAGTAAGGCAGGTAAACAATTTATTAAAAAAGAAAAGGAAAAAGAAAGATTAAAGGTGAACTCGAAGTAAAAGCAGCGTTTAAAATCAGATTACGGATGCATGCTGGCTCACTTTATCCTTCAATCTTTGAATTCCCAAATTATAGTACTATAGTGAAATCATGATCCTTATGCTGGAGGTAATTCACAGAATATAAACAAATAAATCTAGAGACAAAAATTCAAAGTTCTAAACATAAGGTAAATGAAAGCTCAACTAAATAGTAATCATCTGATTCAAGTAACCTACTTTTTTTTCTTTTTCTTTTCTTCAACATCCATCTATAGCGACCAAATTGAGAGAAAAGAAGAGCTCAAATCGAAACTCAGACCGAGGGTATTCCTTTGTATCCTATAACCCATCGCTTAATAACCAACCATCTCATTGATAGCATACGATACACAACTAGAGATCGATTGAAATCTAGAGAGAAATGAAACAGCAAATGGCTAAGATATCTAACATGACCAAGTTTGGAGCCTGAATCTCCTGGGGCCATACCAAACGGACGTCAGCCTGTTCCACAACAGTCGGGGCAACCTACGGGCCGCGCGAAGCCGTACCCAGATGAGCCTCCTCACTCTCACCGTGGAGCGTCTCATCTTCTCAGCAGTGCTCTTCTTCCTTGAAAACTGGTAGCTCTGCAGGAACAGCCTCCTCTTCTCCATGTACTCACTCCCCTGATCCAAGAAAGCCCACTCCGGTCTGACCACCGGAGGCATGGCCTCACTCATCATCGTCGTCAACATCATCAAAGTCATCTCTCTCTCTCTCTCTCATATGCACACGTAACACCGCCGTAAGTGCACAACAGAAATTGTAATTGTAAGAGACACCAAGAGGAGAAGAAGATGGAGTAGTTTATATGAAGGGGAAACGGAAAAGGGATAAAATGGAAGTGAATGGAGGATAGTTTAAAGGGTTTTTTTTTAAAATAATATTAATTTAAAATTATATTATAAAAATAATGGGGTAAAATTTTTAATTGGCAAAATAGGATGGTTTCAGACCACCCCGCTGGCCCACCCCCACTCCCAGTATAGAGTGCGGGTTCTGGGAACCCGCCCCCTATATTTGTATAGGGGGCGGGTTCTGGGAACCCAGAACCCGCCCTCTATACTGGGGGTGGGGATGGGCCAGCGGGGTGGTCTGAAACCATCCTATTTTGCCAATTAAAAATTTTACCCCCCTATTTTTATAATATAATTTTAAATTAATATTATTTTAAAAAAAAAAACCCTAGTTTAAAATCAAATCTTTCTGCTTTAGATTTGGGGGTTTCTTTGGCAAATTAGATACAGATGTATGTACGCGAACTAAAGCCAGAAGAATTATTGAGATTTAGGGGAGAAAAAGAGACGAGGGAGAATGCCTCCCCTCACAATTCTTTACTTTTTGGTTCCTTCCATATTAATAATAATATTAATAGTGTTAATATTAGGAAGGACTGGTTCAGACTAGATGAGATCTGATGCCCATTCGTTTATTCATTCACTTGCTGGCCACAATAAAATAAGACGGTGAATGCATGTATTGTGTGTTTTTGTGTGCAGCTTGACTTCTACCTTCCTCCTTCAACATTTTCGACTTTGACTGCCAACCATATCAAACCAAAACTGTTGTTGTTAGCTGGTATACAATGGAACCGAAATTAAATGAAATTGTATAAAATACAGTAGAAATTACATATTGAAATAAAGCAAAAATTAATAGAAACTGAGATTGGTGAAGCCGTCGGCTGAGGCACGGATATCTCGCTTTCTTTAATGCAATTCGTGTCATCGCGGTGAGAAACTAATGGTTCTTCACCGATACAACGGATCTAGATACGTCGCTCCTAGAATACAACAACCAACGAACAACACGGTTTTGCCCCTTGTTGCTGCACAAATTAAATAGCAAGAGCTCTACCCATACCTTTTCTCTACCCGTTATATCAATGTATTATATAAGTAAATCGTTATCACCAAATAGTAGCAAAATAGAGTTATATACAATGAGTAAAAAAATATCTTAGAAATTTTATCATCATGATCAAGATTAATATCATTTATTTTATGATCACACTACTACAATAATCACCTGCTCTTACGGATTTAGCCGTAGGGCAAACCACTGTCCCTACGGATTTAGCCGTAGGGACATAAAATTCCTCCGCAATTGCAAACGCCGCAGGTGCAAGTATTTGTCCTGAACATGTCCCTACGGAGCAATAATTTCCCCAACGCCTTAATCCGTAGGGACCGTTGTCCCAACAGATTAATCCGTAGGGACATAATTTTTATTTAATCTGTCTGTTTTTAAAATAAAATAGTTGTCCCTCCGAATTTATCCGTAGGGCCTAATAAATACACTTACGAATTAATTCATAGGGACAAGTTTTATCTCTATTACTGAGTCCATAGGGACAAAATATCAGATATTCTGAAATTGTCCCTACGGAGAAATGTATAACTGAGTTCATAGGGATAAAATATCATATATTATGATATTTTGTCCCTACGGAAAATGTGTAGGGGCAAAACTTGCCCCTATAGATTAATCCGTAGGTGCAACAGTTGTCCTTACGGAGTAATCCGTATGGACATTATATCGGGTTTTTATTTAAAGGGGCTTCACGTTTTTCCCCCGTCCTGTGCACAATATATATATATATATATATATATATATATATATATATATATATATATATATAATCAATATCTCATGCATAATATATAAAAGAAATAAACAAACAGAGTACGAAATCAATATAAATTCATTGTGAATATATGAACAACCACAAATGTCATCCAAAATATGTACAATATGTATCAGATAAGTACATGCATCCTGAAAAATATAAATAAAGCTACCTTAGCTCGGTCCAGATTCTCCATCTTTGATAATCAGCGTAATTTGGCGTATCTGTTTCTCGGTGCAACCCTGAGTCGTCAAAAACTCGACTAATGAAGGAGTGGACTGTGCGGGAGTCTAAACGGGCTGTGAGGAGCAGTCTGCGCAACCGCAGTCGAGGTAGTGGCTTACGGAGCCACAGGCGAAGGAGATGCATGTGGAGCCGCCGCCAAAGTAGCCTACTGAATCTGTAAAATTTTGTGTTTGTGTAATAAATGAGTACTCAGTTTAATTAGATATGTTATGTATGAGAATTTAGTGTAATAAATGAGTATTCAGTTTAATTCCACACGTTATGTTGAATTTCATATTGTATATATTTTAAGTGGGGATAGAAATGATACTTACTCTAACTTGGAAGTCCATATCTCACCTTAATTGTTTAGCTTTGATTGGATGTTTGATTTTGGAGTTATCTAATTTACAAAGAAATGTTTTCTTCTCAAGTTTTGAATTTTGATAATTATAATTTTTTAAACTCCAAAATGAAGAAAGATATGTCATGGTTATGATTATGTAGTTCAGTTTAATTAGATAGTTTTATGTAAGTCCGATTAATCAAAGCTAAGTTTATAACCAAATAATCTCAGGCTACTAATATTGCATATGTTGCTATTTATAATGTGATATAATATTTTACTATTAAGTAATATACGTACCCACATCTGTTTCAACTGCTCGACGGTGGTCTTCAAGGCGGCAACATCATGCTCCAAACGTTGCTCACAGGGGGAGGTTAAGGGAAGTAACCGCCAGAGTAGAGACCAACTTCATATGGGCCCTGCTAGGACCCAGTCCCCGACCTCTCTCCCAACCTCCATGGTGCCCTCCGTGTGCGGCGTCTAGGACTGGGGTCAGTAGCATCGGATCGGTCTATCCACTAAAATCAATCCCCGATGCCTCCGCCTGCTCCACTACCCTCTCCTACACCTACATTAACCATAAAAATATAAGTATATCATTTAAATTTGAACTTATCAAAACAAAAATTTCATTCGAATTAGAATAAATATTTGTTAGTTATATGTATGCCCTAGAGGCCATTATTATACATTATTGTATATTATAATGGATGCTTGGACATATATAGGGAGGACTTTCTTGCTCCACATGATATTATGTTATCTGATTGCTCTTTATCTTAACATGTAGACTAGTATTGTGATACTGTCTTGCTCTCACATGTTGGTAAAGTCCTTAGGATGTACTTGACTACCATGATTATGATGCAGATCATACTAGTGGGGCCAGGGTAGTCCACAAGTTCATCCTTTAATTGTTCCTAGTCATGGTTGTATCGAGACGGGGCATCGATATTCCATAGTAGACCAGCGTATACGTTTCTTGATCAATATGATGGGCGATGAATGATCCCATATCCATTGGTGTTTGAAATCAAAAATTGTATACGGCTGCTCAGTGGAGACTGAGTACAATAAACAGGACTTGCCGAGAACATGGTATTATACCTATCGTCAGATAGCAGTTCTCTGGTGATACTGGTACAAGTTAGTTTGTAGACCCGAGATCGTCATAGAGTGTTGTGTGATTCCCACTGTGCTTTGATTTCCTCCTTACCATGCTCAAGAGAGCGTGCAAACAGGTGGATTTTGTAAGTGCACGGCCCCGGCCGTCAATCTAACTGTTGGAGATAGTGCCCTCATAGTCAATTATTGGATCGCAGGTACGTGATTGCAATGATTGCGGATGACCTATCCCGGCAGGACAGTCTTACTCGAAATGATAGTATGCTATCTGGTTTGCCTTTATCAGTCGTGTACATGTTCAGGTGACTGATTGCATGTTACACTTTGATAGAGCCCTTAGGATCTTGCTTTACTACCAACTGTATGAGGGCGATCATATACGTGAGAGTTGGGTAGTTTAGATGCATATCCTTAATTGTGGTCCCTAGTCGTGGGAGTTTCGAGACAGGGCATCGATACTCCGGAGTAGACTAGTGTATACAGTCGAGACCCCGTCAAGGGGCGGTGGCCGGTCTCACAAGCCACTGGTATCAGTTGGATCACCTAAGATGTATACAGGTGCTCATTGGGTTATGAGTACACCGGACAGGACTCGCCGGGAATCTGCTAGTTAGTACTATACCTATCGTCAGATAGCAGTTCCTTGGTGACATGTGTACAGGTTAGTTCATCGACCTGAGGTCGTCATTTGTCTCGTGTGAGTTCCCACTGTGCTTTGATTTCTACCCTACCACGGCTCAAAGGAGTCGTGCAAACAGGTAGCTTTTGGGTACAGTCCCGAGCCATATGGAGGCACGTGAGCGGATCGGCAGGGGATTCGTCTCTCCCGGTATTGGGGGCGAGGTCGTGCTGTGTCTAGGAGAGCCATTACACAAAGCCCACGGCCGTGGCAGGAGATTTACTGGTAGGTACTCCAGTAGTATCTCAGGGTGTTATTGGGTTTCACTCCGACACGACTTATACTGCTTCTGGGGGTCTGACGTTACTAGCCCCCTAGGCGGATATGCGATACTCATTGACGAACGGACCGGACTGTATATACATTGTCACTGTTAGGCTCAGTAGGGTTTTCGGAGGAGTTCGCTCATCGGTCTCCCTTGAGTTCGCTCCTCGGCCACCCTTGAGGTCAGTCCGTGGGCAGCCGTTACGCATTGCTAGTGCCGCTGACGGTTTGTGGTTAAACCCACTGCCAGGGTGCTGACGAGTCATTAGAGTCCCCCACAGACAGTTTCCCAAGTTCGGGCGAAACGTTGTAGAGGCCGTATGGTTTTATGGCAGGGTTCGGAAAATGCACGTGCGTTTACGCACGTGTTATTTTTCGGGCAGATAATACCGGTCGGCTTTGGTTTAAGCCGGATCCAAGTATTATATTGAGTAGGTATAATATCTTTGTCTCAGTTGCATTTGTATTCGGTCGTAATACAAATGCGGGTATTTTTATACAGTTTCGGGGTTGTCCTGAAATTCGTTTCAGGATCACTTTTGGAAGTTGCCAGTTTCCAGTTTTCTATCAGCCGTCTTTTAACATTCGGTTAAAGACGGATTTATCTTTTTATCTGATATGAGTGAGTCATCATTCTAGAAGCTTCTAGAAGTGATGAAGTGGCTTCATGACTCATTAGGCATTAATGGTGTCATTAAAGCTTTTGGTGACTAGCCTAATGACTCATGCTTTGTAATCAACCATTTCTTGTTATGCTTAAGATCTTTTTGTAAGATATTTAGTTTGTGTTCATATTGTGATAAGGATGGTGGTATATGGTCACCTCCTTATCTTCTCCTACACTCACCCTCCTCCTTTATATAAGAATTGGATGGCCTCCTCTCTAATACACTCTCTCTCACTTGATGTTTCATTTGCTAGAAAAAGATATGATAGTATTTGGGGTGCATGGAATTTTACAGTTCATTTCATTCCATCACCCAATTCTCTCGGCAACTTCATTAACCGATCGTCCACGGATTTGGACGAAGTGAGACAAAGTCATCTACTCATTCTCTACATCAATCTTGGTCGTCTCTTTTAGCAAACTTGACGATCGAGTTGCCTCGAGTCAGAGGCGGGAGCCCGTTTAAAGAACCGATCATGTGGTGCCACCTCGACGAGGATATCGGAGATCGACGAGATCGGAGCAGCCGCAACGGAGCGTGGGATGATGGTTGAAGAACGAAGGACTCGGATCGTTCGGTATAACATTCCTACACTCTTTACAGTTTGTTAGTTTAGCAATAATGGCAGATCCGGGTTAAAGTATACGATAGCGCCAAGTTTAAAAGTTTTTGTTCCGCAATTGGCGTCTGTAGACTGCCGGGGCGCTAGCGTAGACTGACAGTGGTATCAGAGCCTAACCATTTTGCTATACTAACTTGTGCTAACGCGTTTAAAACATCGATCCGACCGGAAATCGAAAACTACAAAATCCTATGCCGACAGTTTCTGTTAAATTTAAACGGTCTCAAAATTTATTTCTGGATGTCTTAAAAATCCGTGCAGGGAATTCTTAGAACCACGACCAAATTTGGGATCGTGATCCCTCCAGACCGCCGCGGAAGGGCGGCCAAACCCATGGTTTGGCCGCGCAACCGCGGCCACGTGGGGAGCACGTGCTCCTAAATTTGGACAGTGGGTTCTTTGATTGATTTTGGGGTTTTTGGTATATAAAATTTTGGCCCAGGTTTTGTTACTGTTCACCAGTAAGCAGTGGGGCCCACTTTTTGATATTTGGTCTTTGGTCGATCGTAATTTAAACACGTTAGTTTACAGTGCTTACATTATATCTCCGACCGGGAATGTCATTTGATCGGTAAACCGCGTCCGATTGCTATAGTTCTTTTAGACGGGTTTGCGAACGTGACATTCGCGTTGATGTTCTGTGTTGTGCTGTAATGTTGCGGATTTGTCGTGGTGGATAGCAGTGTGCAATGGTAGTACAGTTTGTGTTTATTTGTACATTTGATTTTGCGGGGTGAGCGTCCAACTTGTGGACTGCCGTCACTGCCTGTTGTATAATATTCTTTTGGGGCACGACCAGGTTGCGGTCGATGTACCTATTGTACTATTTTTCATTACTGTACTAGGTTTTGCCCCGAGACGGAGTGCACGGATAGCCGGGTTCGGGAAAGCAACGGGTCCGCATCTCATGGCTTTGAGAGGCAGAGGGGTCCCACTTCAGAATTGGCAGACTATTCGCCGCACTCGTAGGGGGTACAGGTTGACCCAAGGAGGGGTGCCCAAGATTACCGGATTCCGTGAAGTGCCGGGTGTTCCATTCACTATGCTGTGGGGACTGCCTCGCTTCAGGTTTTGGCGGGTAACTTGCCGCACCCGTAGGGGTCTAGGTTTCATTGCACAGGCTATCCACACGACAGGGGAACGTCGGGTTTCAGCAGCGGCTCTGTGAAACTCGGGGATCCCAGATTATCTGTATTGTTCTGTGATGCTTATTACTTTTCTGTAATGTTGCATATTATCACGCCTGGAGCGATTATGTATATTGGTTTATATACTATTAGATGTTGTATATGTTTTACACCCGCGCTAGTCCAGTCCCCGCTCTGTCGTTAGTTAAGTAACCTAACGAGTGATGACGGGACCCAGTGACGAATGCGGATGGCATATACGTACATTTTATTTTCGTTCTTTTCTGGTGTGATTAATGATGGGACTGTGTTGATTCTGATCAATGCAAAGTATAACAAACCTGTTTGAGTTGTTGGAACAATTTTAAAAAAGTGTTGTTACAAAGACGTTTTCTTTTGTTATGCATAGCGGTATTCAGTGGAATATCCTGCACCTCATTCGACGGGGCAAGGGCCGATATCCCTTCACCGGGACTGACCCCTTGGGCAGAAGTTTGCGTCAGAGTAATAACTTCACTATAGTCGATTACAAGTTGCTTTGCATAGCGGTATTCAGTGGAATATCCTGCACCTCATTCCACGAGGAAAGAGCCGAGATCCCTTTACCGGGAGTGACCTCTTTAGCAAAAGGTTTTCGCCACTATATTTTAAAAAAGCTATCAGGTTCCTTCAGCGATATCAAGTTCACTACGCTAAAGGTTTTTCGCCAAAAACCAGCCGTAGCCCTCCGTCACTTCTTTTGGGTATTCAGTAGTATTCAAGCTATGTATTTTGACCTAACGCCAAGGCATAGTGTTTGGTAGCTGCTGGGTATTCAATTGTTGCATAGATAGATGAGTTAGTTTGGGACAGCCGTTCTGCTATTTTGACCTAACGCCAAGGGCATGTGCGGGTGGGTTCAAATTAACAAGATAGTGATGGGTAGAACTTGGCATGTGACTTATGACATTTTGACCTAACGCCAAGGTTATAAGAGCATGGGGCAAAAACAATATCAGGAGTTTCTAAAGAAACTGAAACTTGCCGAGTATGCGCATACCTTCTGGAGTATGAGTAACGTGGATGCATTCCATCACGTTATCATGCGATGAGAGTTGGATCCTGATTCCCACTGATGAGTTGGTTTACTCTTCGGGTGATCCCGATTGATTCTTCTTTAGGTTTGGAGGAGAATTTGACAGGACAGTGGGAGGTTTCCAGATTAGATAAAATGATGACCATTCTGATCTAGGTTAGAGTGCACGCAGAGTGTTTCTTTTCTCTCTCTCTCTTTGGCAGCGACCTTTGACCGACCCTAGACTATGACTCAGTGACCAGGTTGACCGAACCTTCTTAATATACTGGCTTTTGGATTGTCTGAGTTGCATAAGTCATTGTCACTCCTTCTTTTACCCTTTGAATTTCTCAGAACACCCGTATTACTACGGATATCCACTTCCATTGGATAGATCCATCGTATGGTTATATACGAACTCGAAGGAACTTCTTCGGGGATGGATCAAGGTTCAGGAGAAATAGAATTGGTTTATTCAGTTGTCTTTTATTATCACCTTCTCTCAGGTCGCGAGAGCTCCTTGATTTAGGAGAGTACACCTATTACGCTTATTGGATAGTCTTATTCCAAACCATAGGCTGGTGCCGAAAGGTAGGGAATGAAGAAAACCAATTAGCCTAAGTAGGGTGTGCAGAAGGTAATATGTAAAGACAAAATAAAGGGATTAGAAAGAGGGCAAAGTAAATTGCGACTGATATCATTCACGACCAAAACCGCGTACTTCATCGCCGCTCCTATTTCACCTTTGAAAGAATGAGGTATTATTCAGTTGTCTTTTATCGTCACCTTCTCTCGAGATGCGAGTACTCCTTAGTTTAGGAGGGTACACCTATTATGCTTACTGGATAGTCTTCTTCCAAACCATAGGCTGGTGCCGAACGGTAGGGAAGGAAGAAAACCATTTAGCCTAACGATGGTGTACAGAAGGTAACGACTAAAGACAAATAAAGGGATTTGGAGAGATGGCAATAAAATATACGGTTGAAGTCATGAATTAGATTATGGAAGAGGCATTACTATGAATACCAGGATACCCCTACGAAACATTTTCATGTTTCAGTGCATTGTCAAAAGGAAAAACTGTTTTCCCGATTAGACACTTACTCCAAGGGTATGTATTTACCAGGTTTCATTCTCATATCTGTATGGTTTTACAGATGATGAGTGGGAGTAAGATATTGGGAATTAGGTGATCATCCTCATTATATCGGAATTCGTTGTAATTGGTGATATTTGAGAAAATCGCCAGGGTACAGTTTTCTACCTACGACGCACAGGTTTTGAGTTGTTTAACTCAGCGGACTTATACGGAGTATTGTATGTTGTCCAAGTGTCCATCAGGACAAAGGGGTAGGTCCTCGTACTTTGTTCTGTTTACTTATAACTTCTCTAGTATTTAGATGAGTGTTTCATAGAAATACAAGGTCTAAGTTTTGAGAAGTTGTGGGTATAAGAATAAAGTAGAGAACCAGGTATCACAAGTATCGGGATTCTTCAAAGAGATCGAAGATGTAGATTCTTGTGATTGGTATTCAGATGATAGTGATGGTTTTGAGAAACGTGTTTCTCTTTCAGGTTACTCATAATTGGATGGATTCCTAAGTTGAGTAATGCTGATTAGCTTCTTTCCATTAAAGTTGATATGCACTGGAGACAGCTGCATGATTCGAATATGGTTCCAATTAAATAAAGTGCCAAAGTTTCTGTATTGGATATAGAATGGATCGTACCTTAAAAGAAACTAAGGTATGGGGAGTTGTCCAGCTTATGCTTAAAACCAGACACTGGATAACTCAGGGCACGGTTCTGTAATGGCTGTTTGTGGGTTGACCCTGGCTATGACGAGGGTTGATATTCTACCATTTGGAAGATCAATAGTGATATTGTTCTTGACTCGCCACAGTTTTAGTAAAAATGGATCTTTTTCAGTAAACAGTAGTGGGAGTATGGTAGAACTGGAAGTGATTCCAGAACCGCGAACGATTACGGAAAATTTAATAGGACCTATACATTCAATCAGGTTGACATTCCAATAGCCACTCCGCAGATTTGGTGGGTAACCTCAGACACCCGAGAGGTACTTCGGTAGCCTCAAGGACGGTGACAGGGAGGTTCTTATCTACCAAGACTTGACACTACTGTTGTTCCAGGATATGAGACCCGGTAGGAGGGCTGTCATAGTCAGTGGGAGCATCGGAAGCATAGTGGGCAAGATGCTTATATCTATTTATAGACTTGAGCAGTTATAGCGGAGACAGATCATCTAATTTTGATGTGACAGTCATGGGTTTGACTTCAATCAGAATAGGGGATGGATCAGTTAAGAAAGTAGTAGGGTGTGATGTCATGGTATCTGGATGACATACACAGAGTGGGAAGTAAAATTCCTTTACTACGATCGGTTGTACTGTGGTCGTCACACAGTTGTTTCTCCAGACAGGATATGGATATAATATTTAACATTCTGGTTTCTAGATCTATGGTTTTAGATCTGGATTTGCGTAGTTTCCCAATGTGGGTACTTTGACAGATATTCTAATGGTTTTTAGAATAGTTGACTCCTAGCATGGTAGTGTACCTGCAGGTGATGGAGTCACCCTCTCTAAAGGTGTCGTACAGACTAAAGTGGAGAGGGATGTGCATGATTGGCATATCACTTGCTTAGGCAATTGAGTCAATCATGTGATGTCAAGTACCGCACCAAATGTTGTTTTTGCACTAGATGCAATGAGTTTGTATTAATCCAATCCTGGAGAAACATAAGGAAGCAGTTTTAGAACATTAGTACATGTTCTACGGATTTGATGACGGCAGCCTCTTTCGGGAGACGGTTATCATTCCAGGCTTCAAAGGTGACATGGTTGACAGAGTGATTGTCAGAGTTATAGTTTTCCCTCTGACGAGGGACAGTATTATGGACAGGTGGTCCAAGAGGATACTGTGGGTGGCATGGTGCTGGATACTGATTAGGTTCAGTGATCCATACAGTCTAAGAAGTTTGGATATGGAGTTCATTTATGAACTAAGGTCCCATCAGATATTCAAACATATTCTAAAGACAGGTACTACTCAATTCGGGAGATGGATTTCTCCGCGAACTTGAGATTAAGAGAGATATTGAAAGATACTTCTAGGCGGATCCACTCACTGAGGCTATTTCTCGAACACAATAGTTTTACAAACGGGCTTTGTGAAACTGATTAGTAGAGGAGTTGGATGTTCGGTTTCACACGGGCTGTGAGTAGTCGACATCGCAATATTAGCCTTGAGTGCAAGTGGGAGATTGTTGGAGATAGTGCCCTCATAGTCAATTATTGGATCGCAGGTACGTGATTGCAATGATTGCGGATGACCTATCCCGGCAGGACAGTCTTACTCGAAATGATAGTATGCTATCTGGTTTGCCTTTATCAGTCGTGTACATGTTCAGGTGACTGATTGCATGTTACACTTTGATAGAGCCCTTAGGATCTTGCTTTACTACCAACTGTATGAGGGCGATCATATACGTGAGAGTTGGGTAGTTTAGATGCATATCCTTAATTGTGGTCCCTAGTCGTGGGAGTTTCGAGACAGGGCATCGATACTCCGGAGTAGACTAGTGTATACAGTCGAGACCCCGTCAAGGGGCGGTGGCCGGTCTCACAAGCCACTGGTATCAGTTGGATCACCTAAGATGTATACAGGTGCTCATTGGGTTATGAGTACACCGGACAGGACTCGCCGGGAATCTGCTAGTTAGTACTATACCTATCGTCAGATAGCAGTTCCCTGGTGACATGTGTACAGGTTAGTTCATCGACCTGAGGTCGTCATTTGTCTCGTGTGAGTTCCCACTGTGCTTTGATTTCTACCCTACCACGGCTCAAAGGAGTCGTGCAAACAGGTAGCTTTTGGGTACAGTCCCGAGCCATATGGAGGCACGTGAGCGGATCGGCAGGGGATTCGTCTCTCCCGGTATTGGGGGCGAGGTCGTGCTGTGTCTAGGAGAGCCATTACACAAAGCCCACGGCCGTGGCAGGAGATTTACTGGTAGGTACTCCAGTAGTATCTCAGGGTGTTATTGGGTTTCACTCCGACACGACTTATACTGCTTCTGGGGGTCTGACGTTACTAGCCCCCTAGGCGGATATGCGATACTCATTGACGAACGGACCGGACTGTATATACATTGTCACTGTTAGGCTCAGTAGGGTTTTCGGAGGAGTTCGCTCATCGGTCTCCCTTGAGTTCGCTCCTCGGCCACCCTTGAGGTCAGTCCGTGGGCAGCCGTTACGCATTGCTAGTGCCGCTGACGGTTTGTGGTTAAACCCACTGCCAGGGTGCTGACGAGTCATTAGAGTCCCCCACAGACAGTTTCCCAAGTTCGGGCGAAACGTTGTAGAGGCCGTATGGTTTTATGGCAGGGTTCGGAAAATGCACGTGCGTTTACGCACGTGTTATTTTTCGGGCAGATAATACCGGTCGGCTTTGGTTTAAGCCGGATCCAAGTATTATATTGAGTAGGTATAATATCTTTGTCTCAGTTGCATTTGTATTCGGTCGTAATACAAATGCGGGTATTTTTATACAGTTTCGGGGTTGTCCTGAAATTCGTTTCAGGATCACTTTTGGAAGTTGCCAGTTTCCAGTTTTCTATCAGCCGTCTTTTAACATTCGGTTAAAGACGGATTTATCTTTTTATCTGATATGAGTGAGTCATCATTCTAGAAGCTTCTAGAAGTGATGAAGTGGCTTCATGACTCATTAGGCATTAATGGTGTCATTAAAGCTTTTGGTGACTAGCCTAATGACTCATGCTTTGTAATCAACCATTTCTTGTTATGCTTAAGATCTTTTTGTAAGATATTTAGTTTGTGTTCATATTGTGATAAGGATGGTGGTATATGGTCACCTCCTTATCTTCTCCTACACTCACCCTCCTCCTTTATATAAGAATTGGATGGCCTCCTCTCTAATACACTCTCTCTCACTTGATGTTTCATTTGCTAGAAAAAGATATGATAGTATTTGGGGTGCATGGAATTTTACAGTTCATTTCATTCCATCACCCAATTCTCTCGGCAACTTCATTAACCGATCGTCCACGGATTTGGACGAAGTGAGACAAAGTCATCTACTCATTCTCTACATCAATCTTGGTCGTCTCTTTTAGCAAACTTGACGATCGAGTTGCCTCGAGTCAGAGGCGGGAGCCCGTTTAAAGAACCGATCATGTGGTGCCACCTCGACGAGGATATCGGAGATCGACGAGATCGGAGCAGCCGCAACGGAGCGTGGGATGATGGTTGAAGAACGAAGGACTCGGATCGTTCGGTATAACATTCCTACACTCTTTACAGTTTGTTAGTTTAGCAATAATGGCAGATCCGGGTTAAAGTATACGATAGCGCCAAGTTTAAAAGTTTTTGTTCCGCAATTGGCGTCTGTAGACTGCCGGGGCGCTAGCGTAGACTGACACTAACGCCGGAATGCGGAAGCGATGATATACTTTAGCTTTTCAAACCGGCACCACCGCGCACTATAAACCCGGATCGGGCCATTAATCTAGTCCTAGCTATCTAGAGAATGGGAAAGAGAGATATACCGAGCGATCCATGTCCTTCGGTCTTCTCGTCGTCGTCCCGATCTCTCCACGGAATCTCCGGTCTCCACCACGTCGCTGGAAGGGCACCACGTCGCCGGCTTCTTTTACGGGCTCCCACCTCTGGACCGAGGCAACTCGGGCACGAAGCTGGCGAGTCGACGTGCCCAAGATTTGCTGTAGAATATAGTGTAGAAGCTATGTCTCATTTGGGGTATTGGAAGTTGCCTTTGGTGGAGGAAATGAACTTGTGGAATTTTGTGATGAACTTGGGGATTTTTGCAAGCATGAGAGAACCAAAAAAAACCCCCACAAAAAATGGGCAGCCCCCTCTCCTTGTCTTGGCCGGCCATATGAGGTAGGGAGAGAGAGTGAGTGGAGAGAGTATATGAGAGAGGGAGTGTATAGGTATCAAAAGAATGAGAGTCTCTCATAATCCAAGAGAGAGAAAAGGTGTGATGATGATCAAGAATCATCACAACCAAAAACACACTCAACCATCATAATCTATCATCATCACCATGACAAAAGATAAGCAATCATGAACCATCATGATCCTAGAAGCCAATGGAGCCTAAGTCATCATGATACAACAATATGCAAATAACACCTTCCAAAATGCTTATTTGCACAAATGCAAATAAGCCCTCCTCCACCAATGTTCAGCCAATGAAAGATACAAAGAAATATGGCTGAAACGGAAAACAAACTGGCAAGTCCAAAAAACTGATCCCGTAATAAATTACAGGAAAACCCCGCTACTATATATACATACCCGCATTTGTATTCCAACCGAATACAAATGCAATGGGACAAAATCTACACTGTACAATGCTAGCATCCGGCATAAACCAAAGCCTGCAAGTATTATCCGTCCGATCCTGATCCGTGCAATACCACAAGTATCTGATCGAACCCTGCCATATATCCATACGACCTCTACAGCGTTTCGCCCGAAACTTGTGTAACTGGTATGTGGGGGACTCCAAATACTCGTCAATACTATGGCTGTGGATTTAACCACTAGCACGTCAGAGGTATTAGCCATACGTGACAGGCTACCAGCTATTGACCAAAAGGGACGTCGATGAGCGAACTCATCCTGACATCCTACTGAGCCTGTCAGTGACAATATCCGTACAGTCCGGTCCGTTCGTCTATGAGCATCGCATGGCGGGCCTAGGGGGTTGGTAAAAGTCAGTCCTCCAAAAGCGGTACAAGTCGTGTCGGAGTGTAGCCCAGAACACCCTGAGATACTACTGGAATACTTACCAGTAAATCTCCTTCCTTGGCCATGGACTTCGTGTAATGGCTCTCCTAGACACAGCGCGACCTCACTCCCAATACCGGGAGAGACGAACCCCTGAAGATCCGCTCACTGCCTCCATATGGCTCGGGACTGTACCCAACTAAAACCTGTTTGCACGTCTCCTTTGAGCGTGGTAGGGTAGTAATCAAAGTACAGTGGGAACTCACACGAGACAAATGACGATTCTCAGGTCGATGAACTAACCTGTACACATGTCACCAGGGAACTGCTATCTGATGTCAGGTATAAGACCAACTAGCATGTTCCCGGCGAGTCCTGTCCGGTGTACTCATAACCCAATGAGCACCTGTATGCATCTTTGGTGAACCAACTGACACCAGTGGCTTGTGAGACCGGCCACCGCCCTTCGTCGGGGTCTCGACTGTTTACACTAGTCTAATCTGAAGTATCGATGCCCTGTCTCGAAACTCCCACGACTAGGGACCTTTTAAGGATGTGCTTATAGACTACCAGCTCCCACGTATATGATCGCCCTCATACTGCTGGCAGTCAAGCATGAATCCTAGGGGCTCTATCAACGTGCAATAGCAACCTGTAAGGTCACCTAAAACAGTACACGATGATAAAGGTAAACCAGATAGCATACTATCATCTTGAGTAAGACTGTCCTACCGGAATAGGTCCTCCCTCAATCATTGCAATCACGTGCCTGTGATCCAATAATTGACTTTGAGGGCACTATCTCTAACAATCTCCCACTTGCACTCAAGGCTAATTATTGCGATGTCGCATACTCACAGCCCGTGTGATACCGAACACCCAATTCCTCTACTAGTCAGTCTCACAAAACCCGTTTGCGAAACTATTGCATTCGAGGAATAGCCTCAGCGAGTGGATCCGCCTTGATGTTTCCTTCTATGTCTCTCTATATCTCATGTTCGCGGAGAAAGCCATCTCCCGAAATGAGCAATACCTGTCTTAGAATGTGTCTGGATGTCTGATGGGACCTAGCTCATAAATGAACTCCAAATCCAAACTTCTTAGACTGTATCGTCAACTAAACTTAATCAGTATCCTGCGCCATGCCTCCCTCAGTATTGCCTTGGACCACCTGTCCAAAATACTGCCCCTCGTCCGAAGGAAAAACTATAACTCTAACAACCTCCTTGTCGTCCATGTCACGTTGGAAGCCTGGAATGATAACTGTCTCCCGAATGAAGCTGTCGTTATCATATCCCTAGAACATCCACTTATGTTCTAAAACCGCTTCCGACTGTTTCTCCAGGATTGGATCAATGTCAACTTATTGCATCTAGTGCAAGAACAACATCTGATGTGGTACTTGACATCTCATGATTGACTCAATTGCCTAAGCAAGTGATCTGCCAATCATGCACATTCCTCTCCCCTTTAGTCTGTAAGACATCTTTAGAGAGGGTGACTCCATCACCAGCAGGTACACCACCGTGCCAGGAATCGTCCATTTAAATACTCTTAGAATGGTGTCTAAGTACCCTTATTGGGAAATCACCCAAATCTAGATCTAAAACCATAGATCTAGTAACCAGAATGTCTGATATAATGTCCAAGTCCTATGTGGAGAAAACACTGTGTGACGACCAAAGTATAACCGATCGTAGTATAGGAATATCACTTCCGACTCTGTGTATGTCATCCAAATACCATGACATCACACCCTACTACCTTCTCAACAGATCCATCCCATATTCTGATAAAGTCAAAGCTATGACTGTCACATCAGAAATTGATGATCTATCTCCGCTATATCTGCTTTAGTCTATAAATAGACATAAGCCCCTTGTCCACCATGCTTCCGCTACTCCCATTGACCACGACAACCCTCTGGCAGAGTCATATAGACGTACACTTCTAAAGCCAGTTTAGAACGACGCTATACTCATCCTCCTGCTGGGTCTCACAGTCTGGAACAACAGCTATGGCAAGTCTGGGTAAACAAGAACTTTCCTGTCACCGTCCTTGAGGCTACCGGAGTACCTCTCGGGTGCCTGAAGTTACCTATCTTAACGGCGGAGTGGCTAATGGAATGTCAAACCAGATTGAATCTTTAGGTTCCTATCAAATCTTCAGTAATAGTTTATGGTTCTGGAATCACTTCCAGTTCTACCATACTCCCACTACTGTTTTCTGAAAAAATCCATTTTTATTAAAACCGTGGCGAGTCTAGAACAATATTACTATTGATCTTCCAGATGGTAGAAAGTCAACCCTCGTCATAGCCTGGGTCAACCCACAAACAGCCATTACAGAAACGTGCCTTGAGTTATCCAGAGTCTGGTTTTAAGCATAAGCCAAACAACTCCCCGTACCTTAACATCGTTAAGATATGAACTGTTTTATATCCAATATAGAACCAGAGGCACTGATTTAATTGAACCAGATTCAAATCATGCAGCTGTCTCCAGTGCATGTCAACTAAATGGAAGGAGGCCGATCAGCGTTACTCAACTTAGGAATGCTTCCAATTATGAGTAACCTGAAAGAGAAGTAAGTTCTCTTAATCACAACTATCAACTGAATACCATACTCAAGTATCTACATCTTCGATCAACTTGAAGAATCCCGATACTTGCAACACCTGGTCCTCTACTTTATCCATATACCTATAACTTCTCAAAACTTGGACCCTATGTTTCTACGAAACACCTGTCTAAAAACTAGAGAAGTCATAAGTAAACCGAATATAGTACGAGGACCATCCCCTCTGTCCTAATGGACACATACAATACTCTGTATAAGTCCCTTGAGTCTGATAACTCACTCCCTGTGTGTCGTTGGTTGAAAACTGTACTTATGGTTAAGAAGAATTACACTGCTGTTTAATGCTCCTTACCTAACCATCCACTGATATAGGTAAATGTCGTAGACATAATTTCAAAAAGGTATATCTCACTCTATAAAAATAGACGTACAGATATATCGATTTGAAATTGGTGCATAACAACGGATATTCAAAACCAAATATTTGCCGACCGGCAAACAGCCCAGGTGATTTCCTCAAATATCACCGATTACAACGAATCCCGATATAATGAGGATAATCACCTAATTCCAAATAACTTACTCCCACTCATCATCTGTAAAACTATACAGATGTGAGAATCATACCTGGTAAATACATACCCTGGAGTAAGTATCTAATCGGGAAATCAATTTTCCTTTAACAGTACACAGTGAAACTGAAACATTGAAATGTTTCGATGGGTATCCCGGTATTCCTAGTAATGCCTCTTCCATTATCCAGATTCACAACTGTAACCGTGTAATTCTTTGCTATCTTTCCAAATCCCTTTATATGTCTTTAGTCATTACCTTCTGTACACCCCTTTAGGCCAAATGGTTTTCTTCCTTCCCTACCATTTGGCACCAACCTATGGTTTGGAAGAAGACTATCCAATAAGCATAATGGGTGTACTGTCCTTATCCTAGAAGCACTCGCAATGCGAGAGAAGGTGAAGATAAAAGACAACCGAATAAACCTTGTTCCTATTTCTCCTGAACCAGAATCCATCCCCGAACTGGAACAAGTTCCTTTCGAGTTCGTATATAACCATACGATGGAATATCCAATAAACTGTGGATCTTCGTAGTGATATGGAGTGTCCTGGAGAAATACAAAGGTGATTTAGGATTGGCGAAGAAATACTTGGTTTGGTCGTGAATAGCAGTTGCAATTTACTTTGCCCTCTTACTAATCCCTTGATATGTCTTTACTTAATACCTTCTGTACACCTTCGTTATGCTAATTGGTTTTCTTCATTCCCCACCGTTCGGCACCAGCCTAAGGTTTGGAAGAAGACTATCCAATTTGCGTAATAGGTGTACTATCTCCTAAACCAAGGAGTACTCGCAACCTGAGAGAAGGTAAAAGGAAAAGACAACTGAATAGTCCTATCCGTTTTCTCCAGAACAGGAAACCATCCTCGAATAAATTCCTTCTAGTTCGTATATAACCATACGATGGTTTTTTCTAATGGAAGTGGACGTTCGTAGTAATACGGGATGTCCTGGAGAAAAGGGTAAAAGTAGGAGCGGCAATGAGGTTTGCAACTCTGACAATCCAAAATCCAATGTTTAAGAAGGTTCGGTTAATTTGGTCACTGAGTCATAGTCTTAGGGTCGGGTCAATTGTCGCTGCCAAAGAGAGAGAGAAAAGAAACACTCAGCGTGCACTCTATCCTAGATCAGAATGGTTACCAATTTATCTAATCTGGAAACCTCCCACTGTATCGTTAAATTCTCCTCCAAACCTGAAAGAAGAATTAGTCGGGATCACCCGAGGAGTAAACCAACTCATCAGTGGGAATCGGTATCCAACTATCATCGCATGATAACGTGACGAAATCCACTCACGTCATCACACTCCAGAAGGTATGCGCATATCTGGCAAGTTTCAGTTTCTTTAGAAACTCCCGATGTGATTTCTGCCCCATGCTCTTATGACCTTGGCGTGAGGTCAAAATATCATAAGTCACATGTCAAGTTCTGCCCATCATTATCCAGGTTAATTTGAACCCACCCGTACATACCCTTGACGTAGGCCAAAATAGTAGTACGACTGTCCCAAACCAACGCATCTATCTATGCAACAGATAAATATCCGGCAGCTACCAATCACTATGCCTTGGCGTGAGGTCAAAATATATAGCTTGAATACTACCAAATATTTAACCGAAATGATGGAGGGCTACGAATGGTTTCTGGCGAAAACCTTTAACGTAATGAACTTGATATCGTTGAAGGCACCGGATCGCTTATAAAAATATAGTGACGAAAACCTTTGCTAAAGAGGTCACTCCCGGTGAAGGGATCTCGGCTCTTTCCCCGTAGAATGAGGTGCAGGATATTCCAACTGAATACCACGATGCAAAGCAAAAGGCAATTGGCTATAGTGAAGTTATTACCCTGACGCAAACTTCTGTCCAAGGGGTCACTCCCTGTGAAGGGATCTCGGCCCTTGCCTCATCGACTGAGGAGCAGGATATTCCAATTGAATATCACGGTGCAAAACAAAAGTGAACGTCCTTGCAATAACATCTTTTTGAAAAATGTTCCAACAACATCAGAAAAGGTTTGTTTTTAACTTGCATTGATCCGAATCAACGCAGTCCCATCAATTGATCACACCAATAAAGAACGAAAATAATGATGTACGTATATGCCATCCGCATTCGCTACTGGGTCCCGTTATTACCCGTTAGGTTACTTAACTAACGACAGAGCGGGGACTGGACTAGCGCGGATGCAAAACATATACAACATCTACTAGTATATATATCAATATATAATATTTCGCTCAAGGCGTGATAAAATGCAACATCACAGAAACATACAGCATCACAGAACAATACAGATATCTGGGATCCCCGGGTTTCACAGAGCCGCTACTGAAACCCGACGTTCCCATGGTCGTGTGGATAGCCTGTGCAATGAAATCCTAGACCCCTACGGGCGCGGCAAGTTACCCGCCAAAACGTGAAGCGAGGCAGTCCCCTTCAGCAATGTGAATGGACCACCCGGCACTTCACGGAATCCGGTAACTTGGGCACCCCTCCTGGGTCAACCTGTACCCCCTACGAGTGCGGCGAATAGCCCGCCAATTCTAGAGTGAAGCCCCCTCCGTCTCAATTCCATGAGATGCGGGCCCGTTGCCCTATAGAACCCGGCTATCCGTGCACTCCACCTTGGGGTAATCCTAGTACAGAAAGTAAAATATACATACAACGGGTACATCGACCTCAACCTGGTCGTGCCCCAAAAGAATAATATACAATCAGGCAGTGACGGCAGTCCACATGTCGGACGCTCGCCCCGCAATATCAAATGTACATAATACAACCAAATCTGTACTACCATTGCACCCAGGCTATCCCCCACGACCAATCCGCAACATCACAGCACAACACAGAATATCAACGTGAATGTCACGTTCGCAAATCCGTCTAACCGGGCTATAGCAGTTAGACAGGATTTACCGATCAAGTGACATTCACGGTCGCAGATATAATGTAAATCTGTGAACTAATGTGTTTAAAATATACGATCGATCAAATTTACCCAAGTGGGCCCCAAGCACTACAGTAGCACTCACAGAAAATCTGGGCCCAAAAAGAACATTCCAAAAACCATATTTTCAAGTCAGGAGCTTTCTGCAAAATTTTGGCACACTGAACAGTGAAAGTCGCAGCGGAACAGCGGCCCAAGCATGGGTTTGGCCGCGGTTCTGCGGTGGAGTAGACTGTTCACGAGACCAAATTTTCACAGAATTCTTAAAATTCCCTGCACATCATTCTGCAACAACCTGAATAAATTTTTGGAGCTGAAAAAATTTTTGGAGCTAAAAAAATTTCAACAGAAACTGATGCTTTTGAAAATGCGGGTTTTGGAATTTTGTTCGATCGGAAATGTAAACACATTAGACAAAGCTAGACTAGGTTAATGGCGAGGCTCTGATACCACTGTAAGTGCACGGCGGCGCCCCGGCCATCAATCCGACGCCGGAATGCGGAAGCGATGATTTACTTTAACTTTTCAAACCGGCACCACCACGCACTATAAACCCGGATCGGGCCATTAATCTAGTCCTAGCTATCTAGAGAAGGGGATAGAGAGATATACCGAGCGATCCATGTCCTTCGGTCTTCTCGTCGTCGTCCCGATCTCCCCGCGGAATCTCCGGTCTCCTCCACGTCGCCGGAAGGGCACCACGTCGCCGGCTTTTTTTACGGGCTCCCACCTCTGGACCGAGGCAACTCGGGCACGAAGCTGGCGAGTTGACGTGCCCAAGATTTGCTGTAGAATATAGTGTAGAAGCTATGTCTCATTTGGGGTATTGGAAGTTGCCTTTGGTGGAGGAAATGAACTTGTGGAATTTTGTGATGAACTTGGGGATTTTTGCAAGCATGAGAGAACCAAAAAACCCTCACACAAAATGGGCAGCCCCCTCTTCTTGTCTTGGCCGGCCATATGAGGTAGGGAGAGAGAGTGAGTGGAGAGAGTATATGAGAGAGGGAGTGTATAGGTATCAAAAGAATGAGAGTCTCTCATAATCCAAGTGAGAGAAAAGGTGTGATGATGATCAAGAATCATCACAACCAAAAACACACTCAACCATCATAATCCATCATCATCACCATGACAAAAGATAAGCAATCATGAACCATCATGATCCTAGAAGTCAATGGAGGCTAAGTCATCATGATACAACAATATGCAAATAACACCCTCCAAAATGCTTATTTGCACAAATGCAAATAAGCCCTCCTCCACCAATCTTCAGCCAATGAAAGATACAAAGAAATATGGCAGAAACGGAAAACAAACTGGCAACTCCAAAAAACTGATCCCGTAATAAATTACAGGAAAACCCCGCTACTATATATACATACCCGCATTTGTATTCCGACCGAATACAAATGCAATGAGACAAAATTTACACTGTACAATGCTAGCATCCGGCTTAAACCAAAGCCTGCTGGTATTATCCGTCCGATCCTGATCCGTGCAATACCGCACGTATCTGATCGAACCCTGCCATATATCCATACGGCCTCTACAGCGTTTCGCCCGAAACTTGAGTAACTGGTCTGTGGGGGACTCTAAAGACTCGTCAATACTATGGCTGTGGATTTAACCACTAGCACGTCAGAGGTATTAGCCATACGTGACGGGCTACCAGCTATTGACCAAAAGGGACGTCGATGAGCGAACTCATCCTGATACCCTACTGAGCCTGTCAGTGACAATATCCGTACAGTCCGGTCCGTTCGTCTATGAGCATCGCATGGCGGGCTTAGGGGGTTGGTAACAGTTAGACCCCCAAAAGCTGTATAAGTCGTGTCTGAGTGTATCCCAGAACACCCTGAGATACCACTGGAATACCTACCAGTAAATCTCCTGCCTTGGCCAAGTACTTCATGTAATGGCTCTCCTAGACACAGCGCGACCTCACTCCCAATACCAGGAGAGACGAACCCGTGAAGATCCGCTCACTGCCTCCATGTGGTTTGGGACTGTACCCAACTAAAACCTGTTTGCACATCTCCTTTGAGCATGGTAGGGTAGTAATCAAAGTACAGTGGGAACTCACACGAGACAAATGACGATCCTCACGTCGATGAACTAACCTGTACACATGTCACCAGGGAACTGCTATCTAACGTCAGGTATAAGACCAACTAGAATGTTCCCGGCGAGTCCTGTCCGGTGTACTCATAACCCAATGAGCACATGTATACATATTAGGTGAACCAACTACCACCGGTGGCTTGTGAGACCGGCCACCGCCCCTCGTCGGTGTTAGATATATGTATGCCCTAGAGGCCATTATATGATAGTGGATGTATCTATACATGTATATATATTCAGTATGCATTCTTGCTCGACATGATAGTATGCTATCTGGTTCTACTTTATCTGACATGTTGATTTGATCATTCTTTTATTCATTCATACATGCTGATAAAGCCCTGAGGATATCGGCTTGACTACTCTGATTATGATGCAGATCATACTAGTAGGACATCTGTAGTCTATAAGCATATCCTGGAAAGTCCCTAGTCGTAGGTATATCGAGACGGGGTATTGATATACCAGAGTAGACTAGCGTATATGATACTAGACCCATACGATGGGCGATGAATGTTCCCACATTCATCGATGTTTGACATCAAGATCATATATGAGTGCTCAGTGGTGACTGGGTACACTGGACGGACTCACCGAGAACTCCTATATGGAATTATATCTATCGTCGGATAGCAGTTCTCAGGTGACACTGGTACAGGTTAGTCTGTAGACCCGAGATCGTCATAGAGTCTTGTGTGTTCTCCCTTTGTACTTTGATTGTCACCCTACCACGGCTCTACTGAGTCGTGCAAACAGGTGGCCGTTGTGTACAGTCCCGAGACACACGAAGACGATGAGCGATAGGAGGGGTTTCGTCTCTCCCGGTATTGGGAGTTGATGCTGTGCTGTGCCCGACTGGTTATATCAGTAAGTCCCTGGCCAGGGCTGCTGAGATTTGCTGATAAGTGTTATCGGTAGTTTCTCGATCTGTTATAGACCATTCACCGGCACGACTTATTGAGTTATTGGGGTCGACGTGACCATCCCTAGGATCGATATGCAGCATATCTGACAAAGAGACCGGACTGTACGGTAGTGTTGCCGGTTGGCTCGACGGGAGTTGTAGCAGGTTCGCTTGTTTTCTTCTGATCGCTCAATACCCGGGTGGCCGTTACGTTTAGCTGACCGCTTGCGGCTTGGGGGTGCTTGATATGATCATCACCCACTGCCGGCGTATTGACGAGTCTTAGAGTCCCACAAAGGAGTTACCTAGTCCAGGCGAAACGTTGTGGTGCGCGTATGCGATATGCGCATGGACTCGATTAAAATGCGCGTATATGATACCGTATATTGATCGGGCGGCTTGCTTTTGGTAGGGTCATATGTGATATAGCCGGATTGATAAATCAAGTGTTGATTTATCATTTAACCATTAGTTTTCTCACTTAAAACTTTTTCTTGAATGATGGATGTATGCATGCATGTATGTTTTTCTTTATTTCTTTCTAGTTTCATGCACATATGGATGTGCATACATACATACATACACCATCTATCATGTTTGTTTACACATGAAAATGGTGGCAATATAAGACTCACACCTTGGATATATATATGGATTATTATTTGATTTTATGTTTAAAACAAAATGGTAAAGAAAAGGATAATTCTTGCTTAGCTTTTACACTCTTCTTTAAACCTAACCATGCTCACCTACTTCTAACCATGAGTTATCCTTCTCTTTGTGTTTTAAACTCAAGTTAAATAATGTTTCCATCATCTAACCATGGTTTGAGATGAGGATTAGAAAATATATATACATATATTTTCTTTTTACTTGCTATGGTTATCATTTTTACTCTTGTTAAAAAAGAAAGCCACCATCTTCTTCCTCCTTCACCATTTGCTCTCTAGTTTCTTCTAGTGAGTAAAACACACATAAAGAAAGATTTTTGAAGTGAGAATCATAACCACAACCTCATTCTACACAAGTTTAGCCAACTTGTTTAGAGTGTTCTCTTCATTTCTCATCTTGAAAAGTGAAGTTGCGAGCTTGGACGAGGAACTTCGGGTGGATCGTCGTGGACGCGAGAAGACTTCAAGAGGACCTTCTTCCAACATCCAAGAGGCCAAAGAGTCTAGCGAAGGGAGCTACAAAGGTTGTAGTCTCGAAACCCTAGTCTTTATTGCCTTTTACTTTTGAAACCCTAATTTTCTAGGATCGATTCCTTTGTATGCTTGCTTAGCACCATAAAAATTCAAACTTTATGACATGTGATGCTCCCAAACTCTACATAGGGTACTAGGCAAACCTAATATTGGTATCAGAGCCGACCTAGAACATTATGCGACACTTTTACGTAGTAAAAATCCCGATCGGACAAAAATACGACTTTTTGAGACCCTCTCTGGACAAATTTTAAAATCTGAAATATTTCAGAATTAAAAATACTTAAAAAATACAGCAGGAAAAACTAAGAAACATGGTGAAATTCGATGACATGAACAGTACAAATGGCCGCGGAACCGCGGCAATTCCTTGCTTAGGCCGCGGCTCCGCAGCCGTACAGAGGTATCATTGCATCTAATTTACACTGTAATTCTTATTACTGCTTATACAGTGTTTTAGGTATGTTTAATCTGAATATAGTACTGTATTTTCTGGAGATGGTTTTGGACTCGTAGATTCGATCGGAATTTTCATTTCATTGCTTTTCCGGGTAAATTAGAAAGTATTGAAGTGTTTGAACGAGTGTCATTTGCTCAATATTCACGGGGTTTAAATACTTTGGAGATACGTGCAAGTCTTTTTATGGTGGACCCTCTAGAAGACAACAAACCTTAACTCGATTATGTGACCGTCTCGAACTGCCTTTTGAACCTTAGGGTTTGGGGCAGTACGGCGTGCCACATGTGAGGCGTTGGCTTGACATGTGAGGCGTCGGCTTGACCCTTCTACGGCTGGACCGCTATTACTGTGTCACAGTCCGGTTTTTTGAACTCTGCTCAAGTGTTGAGCTTTAGGGAATCTTGGGTATTTGATCGTTCGTTCGAAAACTTTAATACTGTCTGTTTATCTGGAATGTGATACAATATGTGGAATTCATATAGTTTAGGCATGAAATACGAAGTATGTGATATTTCGCATTTATGATGTCTAAAGAGAATGTGGATTCCAAATATTGTAGTTTTACACTTTCTTTTCTGTGACCGTAAGTGTAGTATGTTCGATATCGCCGGTTTCGTTGCTATACATCAACGACAATCGGGGTACGCATACTTACTTACGTTGATGATATGAGATTTTATGTGTTGCTGAGATATGATGTGCATGATTGTCGCGATTGAATAGCCGGGAGGGGGGTTATGTGAGATGAGAGTTTTATATTTTCATTCATGTAAATTCAAATGTAATGTAATATTCTTTTATTTGGGGCACTTCCGGGTTAAGGTTGTGTCACCAGTGTTGTATATTATTTACTTTTCCGCATTAGGATGGACCCAAGGAGGGGGGCACAGGTGACCGGGTTCTGGGGTTCAGTGGGAGGCCATCTCGAGGAGTCGAGACCGGGTCTCCTAAACTCCAGAATTGGTAGGGTCGCTTGCCGCTCTCGTAGGGGTCCAGGGTGTGGGCTTGGCTATTCATCGCGACTGTGGAATCCGTAATTTCTATTCTGGCTAAATACTAAATACGGACGTCCTAGTATATCCCACGTTATATCTATATTTCTGCTGCCTGTGTTCTGTGATATCTGAGACGAATGACATATTATATATATGATATATAGTAGACGCTGCTTATGTTTTACACCCGCGCTAGTCCCGTCCCGGTATGCCGTTAGTTAAGTAACCTAACGGTGCATAACGGAACATTGCGGCGAATGCGGATGGCATAAGCGTACGTGTTATTTTCGTTTCTTTTCTGTGATTGGCTTAAGGACTTAAATGATGGGATTACATTAATGTGATTAATGTAAAGAAAATAAACCTAAAAAGATGTTGTAGAATCGGATTTGAAAACCACTCGGCTATTTATGAAAAAGCTATATTTCAAAACTGCGGAGCTTAAGCCACTCCTTTTGAAAACCATTTGATTCTACAACGATATCAAGTTCAAAGCGTTAAAGATTTTCTTAAAAATCATCCGCAACCCTCCGTCATTTTAGGAAGTAGAGTACTTAGTATTCGTGCTACGTTTGTTGACCTTAGCCAAGGCGTAGTGTACGGTAGCTAAATGATGTCTTCCTACAAATGAATATGATGCAGATTAATTAGGACGGGCATATGACTTTGTTGACCTTAGCCAAGGGTCATGTGAATGGGTCTAATTAATCAAGAAATGACGGGTTGAGCTTGACTAGTACTCGTGATTTGTTGACCTTAGCCAAGGTCACGAATACTAGGGGTAAAAACCACATCGGGAATTTCAATAGTTGAAATTTGCAATGAGTTTGCATACCTTCCATGTGATGGTTGGATCCCGATCCCACTGTGGGCAATAGTTGCTCCTAGGAGAGTTTTACAGTTTACAATTAGCTAACTCATTAGGTGTCTAGAAAGGTGTTAACGAGGCTCCGGCTCTGGGAAAACGAGGTTTACTCTAATTAGGTCCGTGCGAAAGCACGGGGAACCTCCCTCAAGCACCGACACTGGCCTGGCTGAACGGTTAGCGAAGTTGTAGACTGTAATTAATCCTGGCTAGTTTTTCTTTTTAAGGTTTGAAAGAAAAACTCGATAAAAGCAGTGGGAAACATCGATTAGACAAGATAATAACCAATCTGATCTATGCAAGAGCTTTCGCTGAGTGTATTCTTTTCTCTCTCTTAATGGCAGATACCTATGACTGGACTCAAGCTTCTACTAGATAAAAACAAACTGAATGGGACCAACTATAAAGACTGGCTGAGGAATCTGAAAATGGCCTTGACATATGATAAAGTATCATATGTCCTCATGGCTTCAGCCCCGCCCGTCCCAGGTCCAAAATCCTCAGTTGCGGACATTGAAGTCCGCAAGACATGGGACGCTGACTGTGCCATGGCCAAATGCCTCGTGCTTGCATCGATGGACAACACACATCAAAAGCAGCACGAAGACATGGACATTCACGGTATATTTCTCCATACAAAGGAGTTGTATGGAGAGCAATCCCGCGTATTACGATACGAAGTATCAAAGAAATTGTTTCAGATGCGAATGGCCCCTGGCACACCAGTAGGAGACCATGTTCTGAAGATGATAGCTCTTATAGAAGAGCTTGAGGACCTTGGATGGACGATGGACAATGAACAATATATAGATATTATTCCGCAGTCCTTCCCCTCTACCTTTGCTCAGTTCATAGTGAACTTCAACATGCATGGCATGGAGAAGGAACTCCCTGAACTCCTTAACATGTTAAGGAGTGCAGAGAGCACTATGAAGTCAGCAAAAAATCCCGTTATGACTATTGGACAGTCTTCCTCTTCTCTCTCGAAAGCTAAGGCCAAGGGAAAGAAAAAGAAGAAACCCACTAATCCTAAGGGTGGAGTTAAAAAGGTGAAGGGAAAGGAAAAGTCCAAGACTGGAGACTCGGGGAAAGGCGAATGTTTTCATTGCCACAAGACAGGACATTGGAAGCGCAACTGCACGGAGTACTTAAGTCTCAAGAAGAAGCATGGTGATGCTTCTGCTTCAGGTGCGTTTGTAACAGAAAACTGTTTTTCAATAAACTCTGCTTCTTGGGTATTGGATACCGGTTCAGGTTCTCACATTTGCAATTCTATACAGGGGATGAGAAATAAAAAAGTTTTGAAGACAGGTGACCATACTCTCCTCGTTGGAAATGGTTCCAATGTACATACAGTCGCAGTGGGAGAGTATCACTTGGGGTTGCCATCTGGATGTATTTTGGTTTTGAATCCATATTATTTTGTACCAAGTATGCTTTGTAATATAATATCCGTTTCTTTGTTAAACAATGAAGGATATAATTTTGTATTGCAGAACAATGTTATGAACATTCACCTGAATCAAATGTTGGTTGGGTATGGTACGCTTAATAACGGAATATATGTCCTAAATCAACACACAATTTTCAGTATACAACACTTGAATAAAAGAAAACATTCAGAATTTAACGAAGCTTTTCTTTGGCACTGTAGACTTGGTCATATTAACGAAACAAGATTAAACAAGTTATACAAAGATGGATATTTAAACTCTTTTGAATATAAATCTTATGCGACTTGCCAGTCTTGTATCAAGGGTAAAATGACCAAAACTCTGTTTACCGGACACGGAGAAAGAGCTACTCAGATCCTAGGCCTCATACATAGTGATGTATGTGGGCCAATGTCTACATAGGCTAGAGGCGGTTTTTCATACTTCATTACGTTCACTGACGATTTCTCAAGATTCGGTCATGTATTTTTATTAAAGCACAAGTCCGAAGCTTTCGAGAAATTCATTGAATATAAACAAGAAGTAGAAAAACAAACCGGCTTGAGTATCAAGATGCTTCGATCAGATCGAGGTGGTGAGTATCTCAGTATAGAATTTGCAAACTTCCAAAAAGAGAATGGGATTCTCTCTCAGCTCACTCCTCCTTACACACCACAGCACAACGGTGTGTCAGAACGACGGAATAGGACCCTATTAGATATGGTCCGGTCCATGATGAGTGATGCTGAGTTACCCGTCTCGTTTTAGGGGCATGCATTGGAAACTGCAGCGTTTCTACTAAACAGGGTTCCAACCAAAACCGTATCTACCACACTATATGAGATATGGCATGGGAAGGGACCATCTCTTAAAAGAATTAAGATTTGGGGTTGCCCGGCCTATATTAAAAAGCAGAATCTGGACAAACTCGAGACACGGTCAGTCATGTGTAACTTTGTGGGATATCCAAAGAATTCTTATGGATATCTATTCTACCACAAAGAGGAACAAAAAGTGTTTGATTCTCAACATGCCACATTCTTGGAAAAAGATTTTTTCACAGATAAAGATGATGGCAAGGTGGTGGATCTAGAAGAGGTTCTAGAGACACAAACTACAAATGACGATTTGGTTGAACCGGCTGTTGCAACAGAAACTGAAGAACCTCGACCACTCCGTAGGTCTGGCAGGACTTCTCGCCCACTGGAGAGGTACTATGGTTTCCTCATTGATGGTAACGGAGAAGACTGCATCATGGATGATGATGATCCTACCAGTTTTCAGCAAGCTATCACGAGTAGAGACTCTGTGAAGTGGCTGGATGCCATGAGATCCGAAATGGAGTCTATGTACACCAACAAAGTATGGACTTTGGACGTTGTACCCCCTGGGGTAAAACCTGTGGGGTGCAAATGGATGTTTAAAAGAAAGATTGGTGTAGATGGGCTGGTGGAGACCTATAAGGCAAGACTTGTAGCGAAGGGTTTTCGTCAAAGACCGGGTTTGGACTATGACGAGACTTTTCTCCCATAGCCATGCTTAAATCCATTCGGATCCTACTTTCTATTGCTGCTCACTACGACTATGAAATCTGGCAGATGGACGTTAAAACCGCATTTCTAAATGGAAATTTAGAAGAATGCGTTTATATGGATCAGCCAGAGGGCTTCATTGACAGTAGGAGCAGCGAGAAAGCATGTAAATTGCTTAAATCCATATATGGGTTAAAGCAGGCATCACGGAGTTGGAACATCTGTTTCGATGATGTGATCAAAGAGTTTGATTTCATCAAGAATCCAGATGAACCTTTTATTTATAAGAAGGCTGTAGGGAGAGCTGTCACATTCCTCGTATTGTACGTGGACGACATTCTTTGATAGGAAATGATATTCCTATGCTACAGTCGGTCAAATCTTTCTTATCACTAAGGTTCTCCATGAAGGACCTGGGTGATGCCACATACATTCTGGGCATAAGGATCTATAGGGATAGATCCAAAAGGTTATTGGGAATGTTCCAAACCAGGTACATCAACACCATCCTAAAAAGGTTTGGTACGGAAGACTCCAAGCGGGGTGCCTTACCCGCTTGCCATGGGGTCACTCTCTCCAAGGATTCTTGTCCAAAGACCGATGAAGAGAGACCTCGCATGAGCGTTATACCCTATGGTTCGACAGTGGGATCTATAATGTATGCGATGTTATGTACACGCCCAGATGTAGCTTACGCACTTAGTGTTGTAAGCAGGTATCAATCTAACCCAGGGGAGAATCACTGGATAGCTGTGAAGAACATTCTTAAGTACTTACGAAGGACTAAAGAATTGTTCTTGGTGTATGGTAATGGAGATCTCCAAATGGAGGCCTTTACCGATTCGAGCTTCCAGAGCGATAAGGACGACAGCAAATCTATCTCTGGGTTTGTATTTACCCTCAATGGAGGGGCGGTGAGTTGGAAGAGTTCCAAACAAGATACCGTTGCAGACTCTACGATGGAAGCTGAGTACATTGCTGCAAATGATGTCGCCAAGGAAGCCGTCTGGATGAAGAAGTTTGTCTCGGAGCTAGGAGAAGTTCCAACCATTATTGATCCAATACCTTTGTATTATGATAATAATGGGGCTATGGCGTTAGCCAAGGAGCCCAGATCCCATCAGCGGTCCAGACACATCCTGAGGCGTTTTCATTTGATCCGGGAGATTGTAGATCGCCGCGAGATCGAGATTAGGAGAGTAGACACAAAGAATAACGCCGTGGATCCATTCACCAAGGCCCTCCCTCGGCCGCAGCATGAGCGACTTTTTGAGATGTTGGGTATGAGATACGCCAATAACTGGCCTTAGTGCAAGTGGGAGATTGTTGGATATATGTATGCCCTAGAGGCCATTATATGATAGTGGATGTATCTATACATGTATATATATTCAGTATGCATTCTTGCTTGACATGATAGTATGCTATCTGGTTCTACTTTATCTGACATGTTGATTTGATCATGCTTTTATTCATTCATACATGCTGATAAAGCCCTGAGGATATCGGCTTGACTACTCTGATTATGATGCAGTTCATACTAGTGGGACATCTGTAGTCTATAAGCATATCCTGGAAAGTCCCTAGTCGTAGGTATATTGAGACGGGGCATTGATATACTAGAGTACACTAGCGTATATGATACTAGACCTATACGATGGGCGATGAATGTTCCCATATTTATCGATGTTTGACATCAAGATCATATACGAGTGCTCAGTGGTGACTGGGTACACTGGACGGACTCACCGAGAACTCCTATATGGAATTATATCTATCATCGGATAGCAGTTCTCAGGTGACACTGGTACAGGTTAGTCTGTAGACCCGAGATCGTCATAGAGTCTTGTGTGTTCTCCCTTTGTACTTTGATTGCCACCCTACCACGGCTCTACTGAGTCGTGGAAACAGTTGGCCGTTGGGTACAGTCCCGAGACACACGAAGACGATGACCGATAGGAGGGGTTTCGTCTCTCCCGGTATTGGGAGTTGATGTTGTGCTGTGCCCGACTGGTTATATCAGTAAGTCCCTGGCGAGGGCTGCTGAGATTTTCTGATAAGTGTTATTAGTAGTTTCTCGATCTGTTATAGACCATTCACCGGCACGACTTATTGAGTTATTGGGGTCGACGTGACCATCCCTAGGCTCGATATGCAGCATATCTGACGAAGAGACCGGACTGTACGGTAGTGTTGCCGGTTGGCTCGACGGGAGTTGTAGCAGGTTCGCTTGTTTTCTTCTGATCGCTCAATACCCGGGTGGCCGTTACGTTTAGCTGACCGCTTGCGGCTTGGGGGTGCTTGATATGATCATCACCCACTGCCGGCGTATTGACGAGTCTTAGAGTCCCACAAAGGAGTTACCTAGTCTAGGCAAAACGTTGTGGTGCGCGTATGCGATATGTGCATGGACCCGATTAAAATGCGCGTATATGATACCGTATATTGATCGGGCGGCTTGCTTTTGGTAGGGTCATATGTGATATGGCCGGATTGATAAATCAAGTGTTGATTTATCATTTAACCATTAGTTTTCTCACTTAAAACCTTTTCTTGAATGATGGATGTATGCATGCATGTATATTTTTCTTTATTTCTTTCTAGTTTCATGCACATATGGATGTGCATACATACATACTTACATACACCATCTATCATGGTTGTTTACACATGGAAATGGTGGCAATATAAGACTCACACCATGGATATATATATGGATTATTATTTTATTTTATGTTTAAAACAAAATGGTAAAGAAAAGGATAATTCTTGCTTAGCTTCTACACTCTTCTTTAAACCTAACCATGCTCACCTACTTCTAACCTTGAGTTATCCTTCTCTTTGTGTTTTAAACTCAAGTTAAATAATGTTTCCATCATCTAACCATGGTTTGAGATGAGGATTAGAAAATATATATACATATATTTTCTTTTTACTTGCTATGGTTATCATTTTTACTCTTGTTAAAAAAGAAAGCCACCATCTTCTTCCTCCTTCACCATTTGCTCTCTAGTTTCTTCTAGTGAGTAAAACACACATACAGAAAGGTTTTTGAAGTGAGAATCATAACCACAACCTCATTCTACACAAGTTTAGCCAACTTGTTTAGAATGTTCTCTTCATTTCTCATCTTGAAAAGTGAAGTTGCGAGCTTGGACGAGGAACTTCGGGTGGATCGTTGTGGACGCGAGAAGACTTCAAGAGGACCTTCTTCCAACATCCAAGAGGCCAAAGAGTCTAGCGAAGGGAGCTACAAAGGTTGTAGTCTCGAAACCCTAGTCTTTATTGCTTTTTACTTTTGAAACCCTAATTTTCTAGGATCGATTCCTTTGTATGCTTGCTTAGCACCATAAAAATTCAAACTTTGTGACATGTGATGCTCCCAAACTCTACATAGGGTGCTAGGCAAACCTAACAGTCGGGGTCTCGACTGTATACACTAGTCTAATCTTGAGTATCGATGCCCTGTCTCGAGACTCCCACGACTTGGGACCTTTTAAGGATGTGCATATAGACTGCCAGCTCCCATGTATATGATCGCTCTCATACTGCTGGCAGTCAAGCATGAATCCTAGGGGCTCTATCAACGTGCAATAGCGACCTGTAAGGTCATCTAAAGCAGTACACGATGATAAAGGTAAACCAGATAGCATACTATCATCTTGAGTAAGACTGTCCTACCGGAATAGGTCCTCCCTCAATCATTGCCATCACGTGCCTGTGATCCAATAATTGACTCTGAGGGCACTATCTCCAACAGATTTTGGGTACAGTCCCGAGTCACATGGAGGCAATGAGCGATATGAGGGGTTTTTTCTCTCCCAGTATTGGGGGTTGATGTTGCGATGTGCTCGATTGGTTCTAACAGGAAGTCCCTGGACAGGGCTGATACTGAGATTTACTGGTAAGTGTTATCAGTAGTTTCTCGACCCATTATGAGCCTCACATCGGCATGAATTATCAAGTTATTGGGGTGTGACGTTTACCACCCCTAGACTAGATATACGACATATCAGACGAAGAGACCGGACTGTACGGTAGTGTTACTTATTGGATTCACGGGAGTATGGACAAGCTTGCTTGTTGATCTTCTGATCGCTCAATTCCCGGGTAGCTGTTACGTCCAGCTAGTATCGCTGACGGCTTGTGGGGAACTGATATGATCATTTCCTACTGCCGGCGTATTGACGAGTCTTTAGAGTCCTACACAGAGGTTTCTTAGCTCATGCAAAATGAAGCAGAGCACATATGTGATATGTGCGGGACCGAGATTAATACGTGTATGTGATACCATATTCTAATCTCGCGATACAGGTTATATGTGATTTAACCGGATTGTTGAATCAAGTGTTGATTCAATGATATGTTATATGTATATGTGATATATATATAAATGATATTAGTCGGTTGTATGTGATACATCCGAGTTATTAAATCAAGTGTTGATTTAATAATTTAATGTATGATTATATATTTGATATATTAATATACATTAACTAATATTAGCTCACTTAAGAAATTGTTTTCTCTAAATACATACAAATATATATGTGATATATATTAAAGTATTTATTTTGTGTCATGCTAGATGATACATTGGATTTGGGTGTGTGAGACTCATACCATAACTTAAGATAATGCAGGGATTTAATTATTAAGGGGAAATCAAAATTGGGTGGAAATTAGTAAGGCTTGAGATGATTGTGGAAGCATGGAGAAGTTTTGACTTAAGTCTACTAGTTTTGTTTTACTCTAAATATTTATTAACCCAACCATTATTTTTAGCCATGGTTTAGTCTCTACATGAGTTATATGAGATATTTTCTCACCCATGGTTCATGAGTTGATCACTTGAGAGCATCTTCTTCATCTCCTTCTTGCTCTCTAGTTTTGAGTGAGGTGAAAAAAAGAGAAAAATTATTCTAAAGTGAGCAAAATTCCTACTTCATAAATCTATACCAATCTACCCATTTAGTATAGGTTGTTTGCTTCACTAATTCTCAATTAGTGAGGAGGCGGCTTGAGTTAAAGATTTTTCGATGTAGATCATCTTCAGCCTCGAAGATCCTTAAGCAAGCTTGTTCTTTTCGCCTAGTGGAGCCTAACGAGAGTTTGGGAGACCACTACTTGGAGCTAAGGAACTACTACACGGAGCTTTAGAAATGAAGGACCGGTCTATAAAGTTTGTATTCCTTGTTCACTTAGAGTAAAGTTGATTACTTGCTTAGTTAAACCCTAATTCTCTAATTAAATCCTTACTTCGGGCTCGCTCGGCACCCTAAAATTTAAAATAGCATACTTGATACTTGCTGAAACCATGTCGGGGTGCTAAGCAAACCCAACAATATTAACACTTAATACTCTTGGGTAGCGGTGTCGGGGAATCGAAGCTCGCCCGAGGCGGGATCTGTCGAGGTGTCATGGACGACAAGATACGTGGTCAACACGTTCGGTGTACCACCCTGCGCAAGGGTCTGAGCTCTTTGCAATTCACCAAAAATTTACATATATTATTAAGTAACTCTTAATATTGTATTATATCAAAATAGATCTATTGTAATTTACCGATGATTCCATGGCATGAGTAATGTTCCTCGATCCACCTGTGTAAGTGGGGCGACCCCTCTTTGTCGACTTCCTATTCTCCTTATTTTGATCGGCATGTTTCTGCACAACACAATCAGATTTAGTTTTCTAATTAAGCAACAAAAAAATTAAATTATATACTAAATAATGGATTGCATTTAAATTACAAATCTGTTTGCGCTTAGAGTTATAATATTGGCATAAGAGAGGGCATGTATCTATGTCGACTCTGGTAAAGGACGGAGAATGTAGGAGAGCCGCTCTCTCCGCTTCGAGGGTCGCCAGCCATACCAAATAGCAATCAATTTTCAGCTCGTTCATATTATATCAGGCCTTAGATTGCATGTTCGTCATGAGGCCCAGGTAAAGAGCGTGAAGATCGAGCACTCTGTCAGGATGATCAGGGTCGGGTACAGACTAAAAGTCGTAATCCAACTGAAAATACAACAAAATAATGTATTTAAATTATAAGTGTTAAATAATAATAAATTTATTTGATAAGTCAAATGAAAATATATATTAATAGCCGAGCCTGATCCCAGAAGAGGGCAAATGAGCTTTGGTACTGATTGCCCCACTCAACGTGAAGTGGATACTTCTTTTGGATGCGGCTCTCATCCCCCATATACCGGCCGAAGCTCTCGGCATAATCGCCAGTATAGCGATAATCGGGGGTGAAGAAGAGGGGGAATGATGTCTCCCCGCTAGCTCTATTGGGCATCAGCCTGTGGGACTGATCCGGCTCTCGAGTCCCCCTCTCGGGATGGGGCTGCCCTACATCAACAAGAAATATCAAGATAAGAAATATTAAGACAAAACGTTATTTAGAAATAAAGGATTAACGAAAATTGAAGTGCGATATGTACCTCCGGCGACAGCAGCATGAGCCGGCGGCAGTGGGACAATAGTTCCTCCGGTGACCCGGACGTGGACGCATACCCACCAATTAGAAAATAAACATTGACAATAAAATTACATGAACTTCATGATTATTCTTAGAGGATATGTAAAATTAATAAATATTTTATATTTAAGATTACTAACCTGCAGACTTAGCGGAGGGTACGGAAGTGGCGGGAGTGGCCTCTAAGCCAGACGTGGATACACCACCTATAATTAGACAATTAAAAATAGATTATATAAGTAATTGCAAAAAAATTGTTTATAACTATAATATAACATTCTAAATCAATATGCATGCAATATAAGATATATAAACATACCCGCAGGTGCGGTGGTGGCCTCTGCCCGGGATATGGAGGCACCACCTACAACCAGACAATCAAAAATTGATTATCTAAATAAGAGCAAAAAGAATACGTGTTATTATAATTCTACGGTAGTGCCCCGGCCGTCTGTCCGAGGCCAAAATGCGGAAACGAAAACATTTTCAAACTAGAAACCGGCGCTATCGTATACTATAAATTCGGATCGAACCATTAACCTATAACTAGCAACTAGAGAAGGGGTTGGAAAAGCTATACCGATCGATCTGTATCCTTCGGTCTTTGGCCACCATCCCAAGCTCCTCGCGGCATCTCCGATCTCGATCTCCTCGTCGGAAAGGGCACCACATCTTCGAGTCTTTTTACGGGCTCCCGCTTCATCCGAAGCAACTCGGGCACGAAGTTCGCTAGCCGACGTGTCCAAGGCGAAGTAGAGAATGTTTGTGACAACTTTGTCTCTTGCATCCATTGCATGGATGGAGGTTAGAGATGATGCCATTAATGGAGGTTGTGAGCTAGAGGAAGAAGAAGAAGAGGAAGAAGAAGAAGTCTCATTTTCTTTTTCTTATGTCTTTTGATGATAATGAGAGTGAGAGAGTGTGTTCAAAAATACAAGACCAAACTCTATCATATGGCACCCCCTCTCTCTCTCCTTCTCATTTCAATACTCAAATCCATCAAATAAAGTGACATTTGCACAAGAAATGAGACCATGAGTCACCCATGAAGTCCATGTCACATTAAATGCACAAAATGATGATTTCTAGCTCATAATTTCCATATGCAAACATTAATCCAAATGTTTGCAACAATAAAAAGATACGACAACATCTAAAGTAAACTCGTGACGGATCACAAGGATACCCCTCACCTGTATATACATACCTGCATCCGCATTCCGACTGAATGCGAATGCGATAAGACTAAAGCAATCCAATAAATCTAATACTAGGATCCCGCTTAAACCAAAGCCCATTAGTATGATCCGCCCGTTCATGATCCGTGCACTACTGCACGTATATGATCGGACCCTGCCATATATCATACGGCCTCTACAACATTTCGCCCAAAACTTGAAAACTATCTGTGGGGGACTCTAAAGACTCGTCAATACTTTGGATGTGGATTTAACCACTAGCATGTCAGAGGTATTAACTGTACGTAACGGGCTACCAGGTATTGACCAAAAGGGTGGTCGATGAGCGACCTCATCCTGAAACCCTACTGAGCCTGTCAGTGACAATATCCGTACAGTCCGGTCCGTTCGTCAATGAGCATCGCATGGCGGGCCTAGGGGGTTGGTAAAAGTCAGACCCCCAAAAGCGGTACAAGTCGTGTCGGAGTGTAGCCCAGAACACCCTGAGATACTACTGGAATATCTACCATTAAATCTCCTGCCTTGGCCAAGAACTTCATATAATAGCTCTCCTAGACACAACGTGATCTCACCCCCAATACCGGGAGAGACGAAACCCCTACCGATCCGCTCACTGCCTCCATGTGGCTCAGGACTGTACCCAACTAAAACCTGTTTGCACGACTCCTTTGAGCCGTGGTAGGGTAGTAATCAAATCACAGTGGGAACTCACACGAGACAAATGGTGATCTCAGGTCGATGAAATAACCTGTACACATGTCACCAGGGAACTGCTATCTGACGTCGGGTATAATACCAACTTGCATGTTCCCGGCGAGTCCTGTCCGTTGTACTCATAACCTAATGAGCACCTGTGTACATCTTAGGTGATCCAACTGACACCAATGGCTTGTGAGACCGGCCACCGCCTTTCGTCGGGGTCTCGACTGTATACACTAGTCTACTAATGGAGTATCGATGCCCAGTCTCGAAACTCCCACGACTAGGGACCGCTTTAAGGATGTGCTTATAGACCCCATCTCCCACGTATATGATTGCCATCATACTGCGGTAGTCAAGCAAGAATCCTAAGGGCTCTATCAGCGACTTATAAGGTCACCTAAAGCAGTACACGATGATAAAGATAAACCAGATAGCATACTATCATCTTGAGTAAGATTGTCCTGCCGGTATAGGTCCTTCCTCAATCATTGCAATCACGTGCCTGTCATCCAATAATTGTCTCTGAGGGCACTATACCCAACAATCTCCCACTTGCACGCAAGGCTAATTATTGCGTTGTCGCATACTCACAGCCCGTGTGAAACCGAACACCCAACTCCTCTACTAATCAGTTTCACAAAGCCAGTTTGTGAAACTATTGCGTTCAAGGAATAGCCTCTGTGAGTGGATCCGTCCTGATGTTTCTTTCTATGTCTCTCTTTATCTCAAGTTCGCGGAGAAAACCATCTCCCAAAATGAGCAATACCAGTCTTAGAATATGTCTGGATATCTGATGGGACCTAGTTCATAAATGAACTCCAAATCCAAATTTCTTAGACTGTATCGTCAACTGAACTTAATCAGTATCCTGCGCCACACCTCCCTCAGTATCTGCTTGGACCACATGTCCAAAATATTGCCCCTCGTCAGAGGGAAAACTACAACTTTGACAGCCACTCTGACAGCCACTCTGTCATCCAGGTCACCTTGGAAGCCTGGAATGATAACCATCTCCCGAAGGAGGCTGTCGTTATCATTTTCCTAGAACATCCACTTATGTTCTAAAACTGCTTCCGAACGTTTCTCCAGGATATGATTAATATCAACTTATTGCATCTAGTGCAAAAACAACATCTGGTGTGGTACTTGACATCTCATGATTGACTCAATTGCCTAAGCAAGTGATCTGTCAATCATGCACATCCCTCTCCCCTTTAGTCTTTAAGACACCTTTAGAGAGGGTGACTCCATCACCTGCAGGTACACTACCGTTCCAGGAGTCGTCCATTCTAAAACACTTTTAGAATGCTGTCTAAGTACCCAGATTGGGAAAGTACCCAAATCTAGATCTAAAATCATAGATCTAGTAACCAGAATGTCTGATATAATATCCAAGTCCTATGTGGAGAAACCACTGTGTGACAACCAAAGCATAACCGATCGTAGTATATAAATTTCACTTCCTATTCTGTGTATGTCATCCAAATACCAGGACATCACACCCTACTACCTTCTTAACAGATCCATCCCCTATTCTGATGAAGTCAAACCTATGACTGTCAAATCAGAAATAGATGATCTATCTCTGCTATATCCGCTTTAGTCCATAAATAGACATAAGCTACTTGTCCACTATACTTCCTCTTCTCCCACTGACTACGACAACCCTCTGGCAGAGTCATATACACGTACACTTCTAAAGCTAGTTTAGAACGATGCTACACTCATCCTCCTGCCGGGTTTCACAGTCTGGAACAACAACAATGGCAAGTCTGGGTAAACAAGAACCTCCCTGTCACCGTCCTTGAACATACCGAAGTACCTCTCGAGTACCTGAGGTTACCCACCATATCTGCGGAGTGGCTAATGGAGTGTTAAACCAGATTGAATCTTTAGGTTCTTATCAAATTTTCAGTAATCGTTTGCGGTTCTGGAATCACTTCCAGTTCTACCATACCCCCACTACTGTTTTATGAAAAAAATCCATTTTTATCAAAACTGTGGCGAGTCAAGAACAATATCACTATTGATCTTCCAGATGGTAGAAAATCAACCCTCGTCATAGCCCGGGTCAACCCACAAATAGCCATTACAGAAACGTGCCTTGAGTTATCCAGAGTTTGGTTTTAAGCATAAGCCGGACAACTCCCCATACCTTAACATTGTTAAGATATGAACTATTCTATATCCAATATAGAAACAGAGGCACTGATTTAATTGGAACCAGATTCAAATCATGCAGCTGTCTCCAGTGCATGTCAACTAAATGGAGAGAGGCCGATCAGCATTACTTAACTTAGGAATGCTTCCAATTATGAGTAACCTGAAAGAGAAGCAAGTTCTCTTAATCATTACTATTAACTGAATACCATACACAAGTATCTACATCTTCGATCACCTTGAAGAATCCTGATACTTGCAATACCTGGTTCTCTACTTTATTCATATACCTATAACTTCTCAAAACTTAGACCTTGCATTTCTACGAAACACATGTCTAAGAACAAGAGAAGTCATAAGTAAAAAGAATATAGTACGAGTACCAACCCCTCTGTCCTCATGGACACTGGACAACATACAATACTCTGTATAAGTCCCCTGAGTCTAATAACTCATTCCCTGTGTGTCGTAGGTTGAAAACTGTACTTATGGTTAAGAAGAATTACACCGCTGTTTAATACTCCTTACCTAACCATCCACTGATATAGGTAAATGTCATGGACATAATTTCAAAAAGTTATCTCTCACTTTATAAAAATAAACCTACAGATATATCAATTTGAATTTTGTGCATTATAACGGATATTCAAAACCAAATATTTGCCGTCCGGCAAACAACCCAGGTGATTTCCTCAAATATCACCAATTACAACGAATCCCGATATAATGAGGATAATCACCTAATTCCCAATAACTTACTCCCACTCATCATCTGTAAAACTATACAGATGTGAGAATCAAACCTGGTAAATACATACCCTGGAGCAAGGGCTAATTGGGAAATCAGTTTTCTTTTAACAATACACAGTGAAACTGAAACATGTAAATGTTTCGAAGGGGTATCCGGGTATTCTTAGTAATGCCTCTTCCATTATCGGATTCACAACTGTAACAGTATATTTCTTTGCCATCTTTCTAAATCCCTTTATATGTCTTTAGTCATTACCTTCTGCACACCATCGTTAGGCTAAATGGTTTTCTTCCTTCCCTACCGTTCGGCACCAGCCTATGGTTTGGAAGAAGACTATCCAATAAGCGTAATAGGTGTACTCTCCTAATCCTAGGAGTACTCATAACCTGAGAGAAGGTGAAGATAAAAGACAACTGAATAAAACCTTATTCCTATTTCTCCTGAACCAGAATCCATCCCCGAACTGGAAAAAGTTCCTTCAAGTTCGTATATAACCATACGATGGAGTATCCATAAAACTGTGGATCTTCACAGTGATACAGAGTGTCTTGGAGAAATACAAAGGTGATGTAGGATTGGCGATGAAATACTTGGTTTGGTCGTGAATAGCAGTCGCAATTTACTTTTCCCTCTTACTGATCCCTTTATTTGTCTTAACTTATTACCTTATGTACACCATCGTTAGGCTAAATGGTTTTCTTCATTCCCTATCATTTGGCACCCGCCTATGGTTTGGAAGAAGACTATCCAATTAGCGTAATAGGTGTACTGTCCTAATTCAAGGAGCTCTCGCAATCTGAGAGAAGGTAAAAGGAAAAGACAACTGAATAGTCCTATTCGTTTTCTCCAGAACCGGAAACCATCCTCGAATCTGGAACAAGTTCCTTCGAGTTCGTATATAACCATATGATGGTTTTATCCAATGGAAGTGGATGTTCATAGTAATACGGGGTGTTCTGGAGAAAAGGGTAAAAGTAGGAGTGGCAATGAGTTATGCAACTCAGACAATCCAAAAGTTAGTGTTTAAGAAGGTTTGGTTAACTTGGTCACTGAGTCATAGTCAAGGGTCGGCTTATGGTCGCTGCCAAAGAGAGAGAGAAAAGAAACACTCTGCGTGCACTCTAACCTAGATCAGAATGGTTGTCAATTTATTTAATCAGGAAACCTCCCACTGTAACCTCAAATTCTCCTCCAAACCTGAAAGAAGAATTAGTCGGGATCACCCGAGGAGTAAATCAACTCATCAGTGGGAATCGGGATCCAACTATCATCGCATGATAACATGATGGAATCCACTCACGTTATCATACTCCTGAAGGTATGCGCATATCTGGCAAGTTTCAGTTTCTTTAGAAACTCCCAATTTGATTTTTACCCCATGCTCTTATGACCTTGACGAAGGCCAACATATCATAAGTCACATGTCAAGTTCTACCCGTCATTATCCAGGTTACCCATCCGTACATACCCTTGACGAAGGACAAAATAGTAGTACGACTGTCCCAAACCAACACATCTATCTAAGTTGCAAAAAAGTAACAAATAGCTACCATACACTATGCCTTGACGAAGGCCAACATACATAGCATGAATACTAAGTGATACCTTTCTGAAATGACGGAGGGCTACAAATGGTTTTTGGCGAAAATCCTTTAACGTAATGAACTTGATATCGTTGAAGAAACCAGATAGCTTTTTACAAAAAAATAGTGGCGAAAACCTTTGCTAAAGAGGTCACTCCCGGTGAAGGGATCTCGGCTCTTTCCCCGTAGAATGAGGGGCAGGATATTCTAACCGAATACCACGATGCAAAGCAAAAAGTAATCAGTTATAGTGAAGTTATTACCCTGACGCAAACTTCTGTCCAAGGGGTCACTCCCGGTGAAGGGATCTCGGCTCTTGCCTCATCGACTGAGGTGCTGGATATTCATAACCGAATACAACTGTGCAAAACAAAAGAGAACGTCCTTGCAATAACATCTTTTTTTGAAAAATGTTCCAACAACATCAGATTAGGTTTGTTTAGCTTGCATTGATCCGAATCAATGCAGTCCCATCAATTGATCACACCACAAAAGAACGAAAATATGATGTACGTATATGCCATCCGCATTCGCCACTGGGCCCCGTCATCACCCGTTAGGTTACTTAACTAACGACAGAGCGGGGACTGGACTAGCGCGGGTGTAAAACATATATAACATCTACTAGTATATATATCAATATATAATAATCGCTCAAGGCGTGATAAAATGCAACATCACAGAAATGTAATAAGCATCACAGAACAATACAGATAATCTGGGATCCCCGGGTTTCATAGAGCCGCTACTGAAACCCGACGTTACCCTGGTCGTGTGGATAGCCTGTGCAATGAAATCCTAGACCCCTATGGGCGCGGCAAGTTACCCGCCAAAACCTGTAGTGAGGCAGCCCCCTTCAACAAAGTGAATGGACCACCCAGCACTTCACGGAATCCGGTAACTTGAGCACCCTTCCTTGGGTCAACCTATACCCCCTACGAGTGCGGCAAATAGCCCGCCAATTCTAGACTGAAGCCCCCTCCATCTCAAAGCCATGAGATGCGGGCCCGTTGCCCTCTAGAACCCGGCTATCCGTGCACCCCACCGCGGGGTAATCCTAGTACAGAAAGTAAAATATATACAACGGGTACATCGACCTCAGCCCGGTCGTGCCCCAAAAGAATAATATACAAACAGGCAGTGACGGCAGTCCACATGTCGGACGCTCTCCCAGCAATATCAAATGTACAAATACAACCAAATTGTACTACCATTGCATCAAGGCTATCTACCATGACAAATCCGCAACATCACAGCACAACACAGAACATCAACGTGAATGTCACGTTCGCAAATCCGTCTAAAAGAACTATAGCAATTAAACAAGATTTACCGATCAAATGATATTCACGGTCGCAGATATAATGTAAATACTGTGAACTAACATGTTTAAATTTTTCGATCGACAAAATTTCCCGAAGTGGGCCCCAAGTACAATTCCCAGTACTCAAACAAATCTGGGCCCAAACAAAAAAACCAGAAACCCCAATTCCAAGTCAGAGAGCACTGCAGAAAATTTCGTCCACTAATGCTACAGTACGGCGGCGGAACCGCGGCCAAAACAAGGCTAATGCCGCGGTTCCGCGGCGCTACAGTGACATCATGCTATGAAATTTCTTCAGTACTCTTAGAAATGCCTGCCTGATTTTCTACAACACTCAAAATAATTTTTCGACGACAAAAAAAATTCGACAGAAACTGCACATATTGGAACCGCGGTTTCGGAAATTTCGTTCGATCGAAGTTCTAAACACGTTAGAGCAAGCTAGTAAAGGTTAATGGCGTGGCTCTGATACCATCTAAGTCTACGGTAGCGCCCCGGCCGTCAGTCCGAGGCTAAAATGCGGAAACGAAAACTTTTTCAAACTAGAAACAGACGCAATCGTATACTATAAATCCGGATCGAACCATTAACCTATAACTAGCAACTAGAGAAAGGGTTGGAAAAGCTATACCGATCGATCCGTTTCCTTCGGTGTTTGGCAACCATCCCAAGCTCCTCGCGGCATCTCCGATCTCGATCTCCTCGTCGGAAAAGGTACCACATCTTCGAGTCTTTTTACGGGCTCCCGCTTCGTCCGAAGCAACTCGGGCACGAAGTTCGCTAGCCGACGTGTCCAAGGAGAAGTAGAGAATGTTTGTGACAACTTTGTCTCTTGCATCCAATGCATGGATGGAGGTTAGAGATGATGCCATTAATGGAGGTTGTGAGCTAGAGGAAGAAGAAGAAGAAGAAGAGGAAGAAGAATTCCCCTTTTCTTTTTCTTATGTCTTGTTATGATAATGAGAGTGAGAGTGTGTGTTCAAAAATACAAGACCAAACTATATCATATGGCATCCCCCCTCTCTCTCCTTCTCATTTCAACACTCAAATCCATCAAATAAAGTGACATTTGCACAAGAAATGAGACCATGAGTCACCCATGAAGTCTATGTCACATTAAATGCACAAAATGATGATTTCTAGCTCATAATTTCCATATGCAAACATTAATCCAAATGTTTGCAACAATAAAAAGATACGACAACATCTAAAGTAAACTCGTGAAGGATCAAAAGGATACCCCTCACCTGTATATACATACCTGCATCCGCATTCCGACTGAATGCGAATGCGATGAGACTAAAGCAATCCAAAAAATCTAATACTAAGATTCGGCTTAAATCAAAGCCCACTAGTATGGTCCGCCCGATCATGATCCGTGCACTATTGCATGTATATGATCAGACTCTGCCATATATCATACGGCTTCTACAACGTTTCGCCCGAAATTTGAAAACTGTCTGTGGGGGACTCTAAATACTCGTCAATACTTTGGCTTTGGATTTAACCACTAGCACGTCAGAGGTACTAGCTGTATGTAACGGGCTACCAGGTATTGACCAAAAGGGAGGTCGATGAGAGAACTCATCCTGACACCCTACTGAGCCTGTTAGTGATAATATCCGTACAGTCCGGTCCGTTCGTCTATGAGCATCGCATGGCGGGCCTTGGGGGTTGGTAAAAGTCAGACCCCCAAAAGCAGTACAAGTCATGTCGGAGTGTAGCCCAAAACACCCTGAGATACTACTGGAATACCTACCAGTAAATCTCCTGCCTTGGCCAAGGACTTCGTGTAATGGCTCTCCAAGACACAGCCCGATCTCACCCCCAATACCGGGAGAGACGAAACCCCTGCCGATCCGCTCACTGCCTCCATATGGCTCGGGACTGTACCCAACTAAAACCTGTTTGCACGACTCCTTTGAGCCGTGGTAGGGTTGTAATCAAAGCACAGTGGGAACTCACACGAGACAAATGACGATCTCACGTCGACGAACTAACCTATACACATGTCACCACGGAACTGCTATCTGACGTCAGGTATAATACCAACTAGCATGTTCCCGGCGAGTCTTGTCCGGTGTACTCATAACCCAATGAGCACCTGTATACATCTTAGGTGATCCAACTGACACCAATGGCTTGTGACACCGGCCACCGCCTTTCGTCGGGGTCTAGACTGTATACACTAGTCTACTAATGGAGTATCGATGCCCAGTCTCGAAACTCCCACGACTAGGGACCACTTTAAGGATGTGCTTATCGACCCCAGCTCCCACGTATATGATCGCCATCATACTGCTGGTAGTCAAGAAAGAATCCTAAGGGCTCTATCAATGTGTAATAGTGACCTATAAGGTCACCTAAAGTAGTACACGATGATAATGATAAACCAGATAGCATACTATCACCTTGAGTAAGACTGTCCTACCGGTATAGGTCCTCCCTCAATCATTACAATCACGTGCATGTGATCTAATAATTGACTCTGAGGGCACTATATCCAACATTTATGATATAACATTCTAAATCAATATGCAAGCACTATAGGATATATAAATATACCTGCAGGTGCGGTATTGGTTTCTCTATCTGATGTGGACGCACCACCTATAAATATTCGTGTATATGTATAATATTACATTCAAAATGAATATGCGTGCAATATATCTGAAGGTGTAGCAAAGTCCACACAGAAGTAGCCATCTGAAGGGGATATGGATCAGGGTGCATGACCAGCCCTTTGGAGCTCATTACGCAGCTCTCCGAGTGGCAGAACTGCTCTGCCTCTGCCTCTGCCGCGGCTGTTCGCCCCTCGCTGCTTTGGGCGTCATCATCAGACCTAGATAAGAGTACAATCTTTACATATGCATGCAATATATGTATAGATCTTAGAAATGTGAAGTAATAATATAACATTACTGATAACCTTTTTCATTTCGTAGACGTATTAGACATATCTATTTGGATTTCATCATCGATATCATTTCTAACCCACATAACTTCACGAGCAGCCGAGGACAACCCGTCTTTTGAAACAGATGTTCGGAGCACTCTAAGTCTTCTCTCTTCTTCATTCTCATCGCTGTCCTCCGTACGATCCTCGAATTCTGAGACATCGTAAACATCCTTAGAATCACAACGGCATACGACACTCCATTCCGGATGCTTCAAGCACTGTGAGTAGTATACTTGAAATGCTTGTTGCGGAAAGATAAATGGATCGTCTTGACAGTAAAATTGAAGTGTGTTCATATTAGTCAATCCATATTCAACTTTCCAAGTCCCAAGACCGTTTCTGCACATGTCCGTATTGGTTCGTTTATCGTATCTGTAAGTCGACGTTGTACACCCTACTACTTGCGGGGGGCGGAAATATGAATAACAATCGTTTTGTTTAAAACAACATCGACTAACCGAAAGGATCTTTTCTAAACTATAACTAACACTAACATAGGAGTTGTTAACTACTCTGGAAGAATATTATACCTAATGAACCGTGTCCTTCTTCTTCTCGTTATCCACCTCCTCGTCAGCCTCCTCTATGTAATAGATGATCCACCAGAGAGCTTCTACTCCAAGCTTTGCCTCTAATCTTGAGGTAACTAGGTTTCTCTAGTTGCTAATCAAAGTCACCTAGGTGATATAGAGTATGGATATGGATTAATTAGTCTTGCTAATCCTTGATCTCAACAAATGAGAGAGTAGGATTAGGGTTTGAAGAGAGAGAGCTTGAGGAGAGAGAAGGTGAGGATGAGAATGATAATGAATTAAAAACTTATCTTGAATATATGAAGCATAATGATTTATCAAATAAAATAAATCAAATGATTTATCATCATGCTTCATTTATTCATTATGTGTGATTCATCTCATGAGTCATTAGCTATTTAATGCATCATTAACTACATGAATGAATCATATAAATGAGTCACTAAATCAATAAATGCTTATGCCACCTTAACCCTCCAAGTCATCATCCTTCTAGAAGCTTCTCGCCAAATTACGAGAACGCCCCTCCTATCCGTGAAAACACGGAAATACTTTAGACTGTATAAATCCAATAATTCGATACTAGAATCTGGCTTAAACCAAAGCCGGCTAGTAAAAACTGTCCGAACATCGTACGTGTATAAATGCACGTGCATGTCCGAACCCTGTCATAAAACCATACGACCTCTATATCGTTTCTCCAGGAGCAGGGAAACTCTCTGTGTGGGACTCTAAAGACCCGACTACTACACTGGCAGTGGGTTTAACCACAGACCGCTAGCGGCACTAGCTGTACGTAACGGTCCCCAGGTAGATATCGATAAGAAGGCCGATGAGGAAACCCATCCGAACTCCTACTGAGCCTGATGTGACAATCTCCGTACAATCCGGTCTGTTAGTCTAGGACTATCGCATATCGGGCCTACGGGGGCGGCAAGCATCAATCCCCTAAAAGTGGTATAAGTCATGTCGGAGCGTAGCCCATTACACCTTGAGAAACTACTGGAAAACCTACCAGTAAATCTCGCTTGCCCTGGCCAGGGACTTTGCGTAATGGCTCTCTGACACAGCGCAATATCAACTCCCAATACCGGGAGAGACGAATCCTGTCTAACCGCCACTGCCTCCAAGTGCCCGGGACTACACCCAACTGCTACCTGTTTGCACGACTCCTTTGAGCCGTGGTAGGGTAGCAATCTAAGAACAGTGGGACACACTCGAGGCGAAGTAGCAGTGTCAAGTCTGCGGACTATGCTGTACTCATGTCACCTGGGAACTGTTAACTGACGATGGGTATAATACCAACCAACAGTTCCCTGCGAGTCTTGTCCGGTGCACCCGTAAGCCAACGAGCACTAGTATACTATCTCCAGTACGATGTATTGATGGCTGTGGGACAGACCATCTCCCCAACTGGGATGAGAAGCGTACACACTAGTCTACTCCGGAGTATCGATGCCCTGTCTCGATAATTCTATGACTAGGGACCTGAAAAAGGATGTGCGTGTAGACTACCCAGCCCCCACTAGTGTGACTGCTATCACAACGCTGGTAGTCAAGCAAAATCCTAAGGGCTCTATCAATACGTACACACATATTAAGATAGATAAAACCAAGTAGCATACTACCATGTTTAGCAAGAGTGTTAATATAACTGTGAATATCCCAAGCTTCCACTAAGTAATATACATGCTAGTATGATACAATAATGGCCCCTAGGGCATATACACTAACAATCTCCCACTTGCACTAGGGCCATGTACTGGCATATCGAAGACCGATCATCTTGAGTAGCCTCTCGAACTGAATCTGAGGTAAGGCCTTTGTGAATGGATCAGCAATGTTCTCCTCTGTAGCAACTCTCCGGACCTCGATCTCCCGGCGATCTATGATCTCCCTGATCAGGTGATACTGCCTTAAGACGTGTCTGGACTTCTGATGGGACCTGGGTTCCTTCGCTAAAGCTATAGCTCCGTTGTTGTCACAATACAGCGGTATTGGATCAACAATGGTAGGAACTACCAGAAGTTATGTTAAGAACTTCTTCATCCAGACCGCTTCTTTTGCGGCATCGCAAGCGGCAATATACTCCACTTCCATCGTCGAGTCAGCTACGGTGTCCTACTTGGAACTCTTCCAGCACACCGCCCCTCCATTGAGGGTAAAGACATAACCTGACATGGACTTGGAGTCATCCTTATCACTCTGGAAGCCGGTATTAGCAAAGGCCTCGAGCTTGAGGTCTTTTTCGCCGTAAACCAAGAACATCTCCTTAGTCCTTCTTAAGTACTTGAGAATGTTCTTCACTGCTGTCCAGTGCTTCTCCCCTGGGTCTGATTGATACCTACATACCACGCTTAGTGCGTAAGCTACATCTGGTGTGGTGCACAATATCACATACATTATAGAGCCTACCGCAGAAGCGTAGGGTATAATAGACATGCGATCCCTTTCCAAATCAGTCTTGGGAGACATCACTTTGGATAGGGTGATTCCGTGACAAGCCGGTAGATTACCGCGCTTAGAATATTCCATTCTGAATCTTTTCAGTATGGTGTTGATATACCTGGACTGCGAAAGTCCCAACATCCTCTTGGATCAATCACGATAGATCCGGATCTCCAGAATGTAAGAGGCATCACCCAGGTCTTTCATGGAGAACCTGTGTGACAAGAATCCTTTGACAGATTGTAGCATAGGAATGTCATTTCCTATCAATAGAATGTCATCCACATATAAGACGAGGAATACAACAGTTCGTGCTACAATTTTACTATATATACATGGTTCATCTGGATTTTTGATAAAGTCATATTCTTTGACCGTTTCAACAAAACAGATGTTCTAACTCCGCGATGCCTTCTTTAGTCCATAAATGGACTTAAACAACTTGCACACTTTCCCGCTGCTCCCACTCTAATTGAAGCCTTTTGGCTGATCCATATAGACGCACTCTTCCAAATTACCATTTAGAAAAGCCGTCTTTACGTCCATCTGCCAGATCTCATAATCATGGAAGGCAGCAATATCAAGAAGGACCTGAATGGATTTGAGCATAGCCACTGGAGAAAAAGTTTCGTCATAGTCCAAACCAGGTCTTTGACGAAAACCCTTTGCAACAAGTCTAGCCTTATAGGTTTCCACCTGCCGATCTACACCAATCTTTTTCTTGAAGATCCATTTGCATCTTATGGGTTTTACCTCATCTGGAGCAAAGTCCAAAGACCATACTTTGTTGGTTGGACTCCATTTCGGTCCGCATTGCATCTAGCCGTCGTACCGAGTCGCCACTCTGGATGGCCTGCTGGAAGCTAGTTGGTTCATCATCATCAATGATGCAATCCTCTCTATCCCCATCTATGAGAAAACCGTAGTATCTCTCAGGCGGATGAGATGGCTTACTACTCCTGTGGAGGGGTGCGGGAATGTCCTGTTCTTCTTGAACTACTGGTCTTACCAAATTTTCAGTAGTAGTTTGTGGTTCTGGAATTTCTTCCAGTTCTATTTCTCTCCTACTTTTTTCCTTTTCTAAAAACTGATGTTCTAGAAAATGGGCATTACAAGAAAAAAAAACCTTTTGTTCCTCTGCGTAACAGAAATAATACCCCCTGGAGTTCTTTGGATATCCCACAAACTTACACTGTACTGATCGTGCCTCGAGTTTGTCCGCATGCTGCTTTTTAACAAAAGCTGGACATCCCAATATCTTTAGATACTGAAGATAGGGTTTCTTCCCACTCCACATCTGATATGGCGTGGTAGGCACAGTCTTGGTAGGAACTATGTTCAAAAGATATGCTGCTGATTCTAGTGCATAACCCCAGAAAGATCACGGTAACTCAGCATTACTCATCATGGAACGTACCATATCCAAAAGGGTTCGATTCCGTCTCTCCGATACACCGTTATGCTGTAGAGTGTATGGAGGAGTAAGCTGAGAGAGAATTCCTTTCTCTTTTAGGTAACCTAGGAACTCGGCACTTAAGTATTCACCACCTCGATCAGATCTTGGTGTCTTGATACTTTTGCCGGTTTGGTTTTCTACTTCATTCTTATACTCTTGGAATTTCTCAAAAGCCTCGGATTTATGTTTCATCAAGAAAATGAATCCGTACCTAGAGTAATCATCCGTAAAAGTAATGAAATAGGAAAAACCACCACTTGCATGTGTAGACATTGGGCCACATACATCACTGTGTATGAATGGATTTAAGCATGGCTACCGGAGAAAAGGTCTCGTCATAGTCCAAACCAGGTCTTTGACGAAAACCCTTTGCAACGAGCCTAGCTTTATAGGTTTCAACCTGCCCATCTACACCAATCTTCTTTCTGAAGATCCATGTACAGCCTATGGGTTTTACCCCTTCTGGAGCAAAGTCTAAAGTCCAAACTATGTTGGTGTACATGGACTCCATCTCGGTCTGCATTACATCCAGCCATTTTACCGAGTCACCGCTCTGAATGGCTTGCTGGAAGCTAGTAGGCTCATCATAATTAACTGTGCAATCCTCTCTATCCCCATCTATGAGAAAACCGAAGTATCTCTCGGGCGGATGAGACTGCCTACTACTTCTGCGGAGCGGCGTAGGAGTGTCCGGTTCTCCTGAAACGTCTGGTTCATCCAAGCTTTCAGTAACAGCTTGTGGTTCTGGAATTTCTTCCAGTTCTATTGCACCCCCACTTATCTGATTTTCCAAAAATTCAGTTTCCAAGAAGTGGGCATTCGGAGAAACAAAAACTTTTTGTTCTTCTGCGGAATAGAAAAGATACCCCCTGGAGTTCTTTGGGTATCCCACAAACTTACACAGTACTGAGCGTGCCTCGAGCTTGTCCGCATTCTGCTTTTTTACAAAAGCTGGACATCCCCATACCTTAAGATACTTAAGACAGGGTTTCTTCCCACTCCACATCTGATATGGGGTGGTAGGCACAGTCTTGGTTGGAGCCTTGTTCAAGAGATATGCAGCTGCTTCTAGTGCATAACTCCAGAAAGATCGCGGTAACTCAGCCTTACTCATCATGGAACGAACTATATCCAATAGGGTCCGATTCCCCCTTTCCGATACACCGTTGTGTTGTGGTGTGTATGGAGGAGTAAGTTGAGAGAGAATTCCATTCTATTTTAAGTAGTCCAGAAACTCGGCACTCAAGTATTCTCCACCTCGATCCGATCTTAGAATCTTGATACTTTTGCCGGTTTGTTTTTCAACTTCATTCTTGTATTCTCAAAATTTCCCAAAGGCCTTGGATTTGTGCTTCATTAAGAAGACATGTCCATACCTAGAGAAATCATCTGTGAAAGTAATGAAGTATGAATAACCACTTCGCGCATGTGTAGACATTGGACCGCACACATCACTATGTATGTGTCACGACCCGAAAGAGCACGTGACTGGCCCTTGAAACATATGAAGCCTATAGGACTCCATCTGATCCAAGTAAGCCAAAAGCCCAGAAATCTAAAACCATTTTGAGGAATAAGTAAGAAAACTGGTTTAAAGAAGTGAAGAAATACAGGTTTGAAATCAAGGTTTTTAAATAACTAAGCCGAATGTGCATTTGAAAATAGTACAGTCTTTTCTAAAAATTTCGGCAGAGTTTCTCTTGTAAAACTGGCCCCGAATGGGGTACAACATGAATAACAATATATATAAAATGATAAAGGCATCCCCAAGCGGGAGCTAGCTCTTCGTCAATCGACGGTCACAACCACGCAGTGATATGATAATATACAACGCCAAGTGGCGAGGATCAAAACTAAAGAAAGCTCAAAAGCAACAAGAAAACCGTAATACTACTAAGCGCGACTCTAGGTCGAATAATACAACACTGTCTCTAAGTCTGAAAGAATATACAAGTTTTGGTTGATGGACAATTTCTAGATACAATGAAATAAATAAATACAAAGGTGATTCCTGATATGAAAGAATCCACCTACCAAAGCAAATCACCCGCAAGAAGGTAGTGTGCCAGAAATGCCGCAATAGGACCTGTACGGCAGAACCTGCAAGAACTGTGGCACAACGGGGGTGAGTTGCCAACTCGTGAATAGAAACATCTACAAGCAGAAACCGAATGCAAGACATAAACCTAAGTCAACGATCAGCAATATAATCCACAAGAGTACATCTGAGTGTAACAAGGTGGCAAGGTAACATCTAATCACGTATGTAGTGCCAGGTACTCAGGTAGTAACATGTCATCAGTATAAGGTATGTCTGCATGAAGTAAATATGATGAAATATCAATGATATCAATACACATATATTAGCGTCCCATACCACTAATATTGGTGTAAGGGTATATATAACAGCGCCCTCATACCCTGTTATATATACAAATAAAGTATGATCAATGTAAAACCAGTCTGTCTATGATCCAAGTCTGTATGTATGTGGAACCCGTCCACCCGTCACCCAATGACAATAAGCATCATGTATGCAATGTGAGGATATAAACAAAATCATGGAAAAACATCATGAAACCCGTGCCTAGCATCGACACGTAAATCCTCCTGTATCGGGCATCCGTCATTCCGGATCATGCCCTATATCAAAGTACATATCGGGAATCCGTCAGTCCGGGTCATCCCTCTCTCAATGCATCAGGCATCCGTCATTTCGGATCATGCCCTATATCAATCCATCGGGCATCCGTCATTCCGGATCATGCCCTATCTCAAAGTATATATCGGGAATCCGTCAGTCCGGGTCATCCCTCTCTCAATACATCGGGCTTCCGTCAGTCCGGGTCAGCCCTCTATCAGTACATCGGGCTTCCGTCAGTCCGGGTCAGCCCTCTATCAATCCATCGGGCTTCCGTCATTCCGGGTCAGCCCTCTCTCAGTACATCCTCTAGCACCGAGAAAACACGGGGCGACGCCCCAAATATCATATCCAGGGAACCGGGTTTTTAAATGATTGCTATTGAAAAGGACACGGTTCCCAAATCCAGAAATCCCATGAAAATCCAACATCAAGAAGTACATCCAATGCGATGTGCTATGAAATCAATCCATGATGTATGCGACATGTAAAGAAAAGTAATCATATCGGAAATCATGCAACGTGGAATAGTAATGTGCATATGTCGAAGGAAGAATCATCTCATGAATGCAATAGTACTACAGTGTAGTGGCATGGCAATTATCGATGATGAAGTGTGTGAGCCGGCAAATAGTGTACGTGAAACATACGCATCATCGATAATGGTGCTGGTGTCCTAACAGCATAATAATAATATAGCAATGAATGTATGCCAGCAATGCGAATAGCATGAGACTGCAGAAATCTAGTAGTCAACACCACAGTGAAGTATCTACAATGCAAACTACATCTAAGTATCAGGTCAATCAGGAAGGGTAAGTGTGGAAACCACCTAAATCTGAGTCGGTATATATATAAAGATATATAGTCGGTGATCTCGCCTCAATGTCATATCATAAGATATCCTCGAGTTAGGAGTGCGGATCTATCATCAATATCGGCACGTACGGTAAATCATCGTACGGCATCCCCATAGCTGGGTAGGGGTCAACATCTCACTGTCTCATCACATAACAGATATCACCATCATCAGATCATATAGTCTAGAGTACCACTCTATGTCTAGTACAAACGGTAACATCAGTAAGTATGCATGCGGGGGTAAACACATATCCCAAGCCCGCAAGAATCACAAGTCATATCCCACATATGAATCGTATCAAATCACCGATCCCAGGGCACCAAGCCCACATCATCGACTCACCTCCAAGTCATCACATAACATCAATCACAGTGCAAGTACAAGTGATAAGCAAAGGTGTATGTATAGGTGTAATTCTATCCTAGGGTTCGCGACTATGAACTACACTAGTCACTTCTAACCCTATACTATCCATAATACACCTAATGTCACCATAACTACATAATAATCTATCTACGGACTGCGGGGGTGCTATACGCCATCCACCCGACTTCCCCCTGTAGATATAATCTACTCACCTGCATCATCATTTGCAGACGTCACCACGTATTTGCTTGTCGTCCCAAAGTCTTCATGGGTACCTACACATCAAAATATCGTATATGCGCATTAAAACCAAATCCAAACTAAAACGGCGCATGAAATCCAAAACGATACGATAAGGGGGCCTATAGGTGAGAACCTATGGCACGTCTTCAAAACCATCAATAACTCCTCTATATCGTAGTATAAACGACAAATAGTCGAGGCAAAACACAATCCACCATTTTAGAAATGAAAATACGGAATACGGAAATACGAATCCAAAACAACAACTTAGGATATATGTCCCAGATTCCACCCTAGAAAGAATCTGTCAAAACTAGAAGTACCCAGGGCCAAGAATTGAGGAATTGGGGCTGTGCACAGAAAACGAGGAAAATCCTCACTGGTCTGGCCGCAATTTGCGGCCAGAACGGCGGTTTTGGCGGCCTCAAGGTAGAGTGGGGAGCTAGGGTTTTGGGTGTTGCCTCTATGTTGCCTGCACATCTCAAATTCCACTCAATATTATTTTAGGGTTCTCGGGGTGTTAGTAGATTCAATTTAACAGTGGCAGATTCCAGTTTTTCCCCGATATTGGTTTCAAAATCCGTATTCTGGTTCAAACTTCAGGTTTTGGGTCTCAATTCATACACTAGGGTGTTGGTGTATCCTCAATTGAACTCAATTTCACAATACAACCCAAGTTCCTCTCAAACCCTAACTAGGTTATTCTCAATTCCACAAAAATCCATAATATCGGTTCTAAACTAAACATGGAGTATAAGTAATGCATAAACCAAACTAATGATCCAGAAAATACCTCATTTGGAAACTCAAGAATTTTCTTGAGTTGCCCCTAGTGACCAAAATCCATGCTTCTTTAGCTCCATGTGTAGATCTAGGGATTTTGCACAATTTTAAAGAAAGGAGATTGGGGTTTTGGTGTAGTTTTTGAGATGTTTCATGGCTTGAGGAGGGGAGGGAGATGAGGAAAGGACAGCAGCAGCTAGAGGAGGAAGAGGGAGGGGAAAATGATGGAAGAATCAAGGGAATGGCTAAGGTTAAGTCAAAGTCCACCTCTCCCTCACCTACCCTCATCATTTCACTTTCTTTTCTTTTTTCCCTTTTTCCCTTTTCTTTTAAAACCAAACCTTCTCACAAGAATAGTAAACCCAAAAGAAATCCATGGGAAGAAAAATGCACAAGTGTAGAAAATGGGATATGTGCAAGTTTTGCACAAAATTGCCAAAAAACCCGATTAGCGATTTTAATCGCGATTAGCACTAAATTAGTGTCAAACTAATCACAAAAACTTAAAAATGTCATAATTCACTAATTTACTCTATTTTAGAATTTTCCATAATTTTTCATAATTTTTCTAACATTTTTCCTATTTATTTGCATTTAATATTAAAATAATCAATAAAATAATATTAAATTATAAAAATTCCCAAAATTAATATTTTATATTTTTGAAAATGTTACAATCTACCCCCCTTAAATAAATTCGGTCCCCGAATTTAAATTTAAACCCCCACTACTAAAACAATTTCAGTAATAATCCATTTTGTCGGGGCTCCGAAAACATCAACACATAAGAATATCACAAAAATATACTGCTCTACTAGAAATCAATCCCCAAAATGCATATATAGGAATATCCTATGCGTCTGGTGCGCAAGGAATCAAAATCCATATATGTGTCAAACAGGTATAGAAAACAGCATCTAGGTGCAACGGGTGTGCACGAAACATCTGTCGTAGGCAACGTATGTGCCTGACAGCAAAATAAATCAGGTGCATGTGACATGCACGAAGAATCCCGATTTAGCGCATCTGGCGTGCACCAAAATCGTATCTAAAAACATGCGCCCAACATGCGCGAAAATCCAAACCGGTGCATCCATCGTGCACGAATGAAAATCTAGGCCCTGCGCACTCAACATGCACGGAATCACGAAATCCAATAGCAAACACCGAACAGGCGTAAAGCATATCACCAGCACAGAGTGCAAAAATCCACCATCAAAATCCGGGTCAAAATCAACGATATAATGCGGCTCAAACCAAAATCAGGTGTACCGCAAAGGAGAATCTCACAACCGTGTGCATCAGCGTGCACGAATCAAAGCATAACACTAAAATGCATGAATACTCTGCGTAAAATATATAAATGTCTAGTGGGTGCATGAAATCAATATCATGAAACTCAGTCACCAAAACTAAATCATGCAACAGAACGCCCAAAATACCGAAATCCAAAATGACGGATACGTGATAATCAAATCACAAAATCACAAATCATAAATACCGTCTTCGGTAGTTCCTCCTTCAAAGTCGAGAAGGAGTCAGTGCAATCCACTGCTAGCAGCGCAGGATATCCACCTGCCTCTTGCTCACGGTCTGGCGTCTTCTGACTCTCTGGGTTCTTATCTTCCCTGCGGATTACCAATCTCACAGTCAATCGGCTCATCGGCCCTGTCAGGTGTGCTAACGGGGACGATTCCGTTCTGGCACTTCTCTGGTCACTTCTCGGTCAAACCTCACGACCACTCGTAAGGCAGCATATCACTGGCGTCGGCCTCTGGCTCTCTGAATGTACGTCACACATCTGATCCTGGGTGCAAACATCATTGCAGCAACGTCCTGGAAGGAATCCTGCTCAAGGTCTCTTCCAATCATGCCTATGCCGATCTGTACAGAGGCTGGCTTTCCTGCACAACCTCTTCTCGCTCAAAAGACACCTGTGTCCTCAGAACAACATTTCTCAGAAACTGGTCACATCCCAACGTCTCTGTAAGCAAATCAGGTCTCTAGTCTCGACGGGAAGCAATGACAGCTCGTCAGTGTCTCACACGAACCTCTTGTTCCAACTGTCTCTATCGTCGCCCATTATGACGTCACGCCAAGCTACTACGCACTGCACTGTCCTCGGCCGCTGTCAGTCTGAAGTCTCTCACACGGACTCGAAATCGCGTATTCTGTAGCTCCATCCTGCTGTAGAAGATGTCAGGCCGAACAGGTCCTCGGGAACACGTCCCAACCATCGGAGGAATACTCATCACTCGTCCGTCCTTGATCAATTCACAACGCATCTGGATAAGTTCCTCTATCCGATCCTAGCCAACTACCTCGTCGACAATGTCGAACTCTATCCTGCTGGGTGTGCGCAAAATGACCACCCTGGGTCTAGGTCTTCTCATATCGTACTCCAGAAAAGTCCTGTCGAGGTTCCTTTCTCAAATCTCATTCCTGCCGAAATGCCGGGAAGTCGTCATCCAATGCTGAAGCTAAAGCTTATTCCGGAACGGCTGCATACTTATCGCGCTTCTTTCTGGAAGATATATCCATATACCACGCCTCGGGGTGCATAACACATCTCTAAGGTCAGCGGAGTGGGACGTCACCTCGTCGAAATCTCGTACGAACTCTTTTCTTCACTCTGCTCAAATGTCGACTGGTTCGGACTCGTCTCATCATGGCTACACGAACTGCGCTCCGACGGCTACGCTCGCATCTGGAGTCTCCCAAGCAGTGTCCCATCACGATATCCGAAAGATGTCGAACCATCCAATCGACTCGTCAGATCCTCATAATCCCCCAAGAGCTCACATCTCGGGTACAGGTTAATAGTATCGAGTACATGCCACAGCGTCGGTGGTCCAGCCGTAGAAGGGCAAACCCAAGCCTCACTAATGGCGCCGCGGAACCGCCGTAAACCCTAAGGTTCAAAGGCTGTCACACGGTCATTAAGTCGAGTTAGGGTTTCATTCTTCTAGAGGGTCCATAGAATCACCTGCATGTCTTTCCGTATACTTTAAACTTGGAAAATAGGCTCCTGACATTCGATCGTCTCTATCGACTCTCAACGAACCTGCGTGAAGTCGTCTCCATCTGGAATCGATCCACCTGATGACCTCGCATCGGGGTAAGCGAACTCACCACACGTCCTAGTCATTCATCCTTGGTGACTAGCAACTCGCTATCATCTCCCTAAGAACATGCTCATGCTGCAGTAGCTCCAATCATCTAGGCGATATCTTGTCATTTGCAGCAGCAACTGGCTCATACGCCTGTACGCCGAACAACGCCTAGATCCTCCAGGAAAGGCAACACATAAGCGGTCATCTCTGAGTCGGTCTACTCTAGATCTGAGTAAGACTCTCCACACTGGAAATCTTCAACTCAACTGGGCCCGCTCTGGCGCAAAATCGGACGAATCACCTTCGTCTCTCAAACCGGGTAGACTAGCTATCATCTGCCTCATATCTGCCTGAAAGTTCCGGCAATCTCAGCTCGTGAGCTCCGAAGGCAACATCCTGTCAATCTCAGCAACAGCTGGTCCATCTGTCTGCACGATAGGCGACATCACAATCTCTGAGGTATGCTGTACATCAACAGTCCTCTCTCAACTGGCAGCTCTAACAATGGCCTGATCATCCGGTGCAAGACCAAGCACTCGCCTCCACTAGAGGTCACAATCCACAACGCTAACTCGAGACGTTCCCATGTCACCAGAAAACACAACGGTCGGCCCTCGTACCAAACGAGCTCACACCGGCCGTAACCCTAGCAGCAGCCCAAACTGCGCTCAAACATGGTGACAGGAATCTCAATCGAGTATCAAAGAGAGCACATCGATGGCAAGAAAGGAAACAACAGATCCAAAGTGGATACATGATCATAGGAAGGAACAGCATCAATGGAGGTATGATCATGAAGCTAATAGAATCGGGGATCTCAAATGGATGTATAATCCTGGATATGAAGAGAATCACTAATCTCGAAAGTATGTACATCCTAAGGTTCCTTAAGCGGAGTGGCGTGTCGTAAGTATGCCGCAGAACATACCAACGGTACGTCACTCTACTTTAGTCACCTAATCCATCAACCAAGGGTCATCCTAAAACGACGAAAGTTCGGGTCGAATACCCCCTCGACCAAGTCTAAGTTCCGTAAGGTCAAGCCTAAGTTCCGTATATAAACAACGCCCTAGGCTCCACATAGTCAAACTCAGACTCGAACCAAGGTCAACCTAGCGCTCTGATACCAACTTTGTCACGACCCGAAAGAGCACGTGACTGGCCCTTGAAACATATGAAGCCTATAGGACTCCATCTAATCCAAGTAAGCCAAAAGCCCAGAAATCTAAAACCATTTTGAGGAATAAGTAAGAAAACGGGTTTAAAGAAGTGAAGAAATAGAGGTTTGAAATCAAGGTTTTTAAATAACTAAGCCGAATGTGCATTTGAAAATAGTACAGTCTTTTCTAAAAATTTCGGCAGAGTTTCTCTTGTAAAACTGGCCCCGAATGGGGTACAACATGAATAACAATATATATAAAATGATAAAGGCATCCCCAAGCGGGAGCTAGCTCTTCGTCAATCGACGGTCACAACCACTCAGTGATATGATAATATACAACGCCAAGTGGCGAGGATCAAAACCAAAGAAAGCTCAAAAGCAACAAGAAAACCGTAATACTACTAAGCGCGACTCTAGGTCGAATAATACAACACTGTCTCTAAGTCTGAAAGAATATACAAGTTTTGGTTGATGGACAATTTCTAGATACAATGAAATAAATAAATACAAAGGTGATTCCTGATACGAAAGAATCCACCTACTAAAGCAAATCACCCGCAAGAAGGTAGTGTGCCAGAAATGCCGCAATAGGACCTGTACGGCAGAACCTGCAAGAACTGTGGCACAACGGGGGTGAGTTACCAACTCGTGAATAGAAACATCTACAAGCAGAAACCGAATGCAAGACATAAACCTAAGTCAACGATCAGCAATATAATCCACAAGAGTACATCTGAGTGTAACAAGGTGGCAAGGTAACATCTAATCACGTATGTAGTGCCAGGTACTCAGGTAGTAACATGTCATCAGTATAAGGTATGTCTGCATGAAGTAAATATGATGAAATATCAATGATATCAATACACATATATTAGCGTCCCATACCACTAATATTGGTGTAAGGGTATATATAACAGCGCCCTCATACCCTGTTATATATACAAATAAAGTATGATCAATGTAAAACCAGTCTGTCTATGATCCAAGTCTGTATGTATGTGGAACCCGTCCACCCGTCACCCAATGACAATAAGCATCATGTATGCAATGTGAGGATATAAACAAAATCATGGAAAAACATCATGAAACCCGTGCCTAGCATCGACACGTAAATCCTCCTGTATCGGGCATCCGTCATTCCGGATCATGCCCTATATCAAAGTACATATTGGGAATCCGTCAGTCCGGGTCATCCCTCTCTCAATGCATCGGGCATCCGTCATTCCGGATCATGCCCTATATCAATCCATCGGGCATCCGTCATTCCGGATCATGCCCTATCTCAAAGTATATATCGGGAATCCGTCAGTCCGGGTCATCCCTCTCTCAATACATCGGGCTTCCGTCAGTCCGGGTCAGCCCTCTATCAGTACATCGGGCTTCCGTCAGTCCGGGTCAGCCCTCTATCAATCCATCGGGCTTCCGTCATTCCGGGTCAGCCCTCTCTCAGTACATCCTCTAGCACCGAGAAAACACGGGGCGACGCCCCAAATATCATATCCAGGGAACCGGGTTTTTAAATGATTGCTATTGAAAAGGACACGGTTCCCAAATCCAGAAATCCCATGAAAATCCAACATCAAGAAGTACATCCAATGCGATGTGCTATGCAATCAATCCATGATGTATGCGACATGTAAAGAAAAGTAATCATATCGGAAATCATGCAACATGGAATAGTAATGTGCATATGTCGAAGGAAGAATCATCTCATGAATGCAATAGTACTACAGTGTAGTGGCATGGCAATTATCGATGATGAAGTGTGTGAGCCGGCAAATAGTGTACGTGAAACATACGCATCATCGATAATGGTGCTGGTGTCCTAACAGCATAATAATAATATAGCAATGAATGTATGCCAGCAATGCGAATAGCATGAGACTGCAGAAATCTAGTAGTCAACACCACAGTGAAGTATCTACAATGCAAACTACATCTAAGTATCAGGTCAATCAGGAAGGGTAAGTGTGGAAACCACCTAAATCTGAGTCGGTATATACATAAAGATATATAGTCGGTGATCTCGCCTCAATGTCATATCATAAGATATCCTCGAGTTAGGAGTGCGGATCTATCATCAATATTGGCACGTACGGTAAATCATCGTACGGCATCCCCATAGCTGGGTAGGGGTCAACATCTCACTGTCTCATCACATAACAGATATCACCATCATCAGATCATATAGTCTAGAGTACCACTCTATGTCTAGTACAAACGGTAACATCAGTAAGTATGCATGCGGGGGTAAACACATATCCCAAGCCCGCAAGAATCACAAGTCATATCCCACATATGAATCGTATCAAATCACCGATCCCAGGGCACCAAGCCCACATCATCGACTCACCTCCAAGTCATCACATAACATCAATCACAGTGCAAGTACAAGTGATAAGCAAAGGTGTGTGTATAGGTGTAATTCTATCCTAGGGTTCGCGACTATGAACTACACTAGTCACTTCTAACCCTATACTATCCATAATACACCTAATGTCACCATAACTACATAATAATCTATCTACGGACTGCGGGGGTGCTATACGCTATCCACCCGACTTCCCCCTGTAGATATAATCTACTCACCTGCATCATCATTTGCGGACGTCACCACGTATTTGCTTGTCGTCCCAAAGTCTTCATGGGTACCTACACATCAAAATATCGTATATGCGCATTAAAACCAAATCCAAACTAAAACGGCGCATGAAATCCAAAACGATACGATAAGGGGGCCTATAGGTGAGAACCTATGGCACGCCTTCAAAACCATCAATAACTCCTCTATATCGTAGTATAAACGACAAATAGTCGAGGCAAAACACAATCCACCATTTTAGAAATGAAAATACGGAATACGGAAATACGAATCCAAAACAACAACTTAGGATATATGTCCCAGATTCCACCCTAGAAAGAATCTGTCAAAACTAGAAGTACCCAGGGCCAAGAATTGAGGAATTGGGGCTGTGCACAGAAAACGAGGAGAATCCTCAATGGTCTGGCCGCAATTTGCGGCCAGAACGGCGGTTTTGGCGGCCTCAAGGTAGAGTGGGGAGCTAGGGTTTTGGGTGTTGCCTCTATGTTGCCTGCACATCTCAAATTCCACTCAATATTATTTTAGGGTTCTCGGGGTGTTAGCAGATTCAATTTAACAGTGGCAGATTCCAGTTTTTCCCCGATATTGGTTTCAAAATCCGTATTCTGGTTCAAACTTCAGGTTTTGGGTCTCAATTCATACACTAGGGTGTTGGTGTATCCTCAATTGAACTCAATTTCACAATACAACCCAAGTTCCTCTCAAACCCTAACTAGGTTATTCTCAATTCCACAAAAATCCATAATATCGGTTCTAAACTAAACATGGAGTATAAGTAATGCATAAACCAAACTAATGATCCAGAAAATACCTCATTTGGCAACTCAAGAATTTTCTTGAGTTGCCCCTAGTGACCAAAATCCATGCTTCTTTAGCTCCATGTGTAGATCTAGGGATTTTGCACAATTTTAAAGAAAGGAGATTGGGGTTTTGGTGTAGTTTTTGAGATGTTTCATGGCTTGAGGAGGGGAGGGAGATGAGGAAAGGGCAGCAGCAGCTAGAGGAGGAAGAGGGAGGGGAAAATGATGGAAGAATCAAGGGAATGGCTAAGGTTAAGTCAAAGTCCACCTCTCCCTCACCTACCCTCATCATTTCACTTTCTTTTCTTTTTTCCCTTTTTCCCTTTTCTTTTAAAACCAAACCTTCTCACAAGAATAGTAAACCCAAAAGAAATCCATGGGAATAAAAATGCACAAGTGTAGAAAATGGGATATGTGCATGTTTTGCACAAAATTGCCAAAAAACCCGATTAGCGATTTTAATCGCGATTAGCACTAAATTAGTGTCAAACTAATCACAAAAACTTAAAAATGTCATAATTCACTAATTTACCCTATTTTAGAATTTTCCATAATTTTTCATAATTTTTCAAACATTTTTCCTATTTATTTGCATTTAATATTAAAATAATCAATAAAATAATATTAAATTATAAAAATTCCCAAAATTAATATTTTATATTTTTGAAAATGTTACATTATGAGTCCCAAGAGCTCGCTCGCTCTTTCTCCGCGTCCAGTGAACGGAGTCTTTGTCATCTTTCCCATGAGACAAGATTCACAAGTGGCATAGGACTGATACTCGAACGGATTCAAGCACCCTTCTTTATGTAACTTAGTTAATCGTGTCTCATTAATGTGACCCAGTCTACAATGCCATAAGAAAGCCTGATTTGTTTCCGGAGACTTTCTTTTAAGTGTGTTCTGTACACTGAAAATCTGAGCTTGATTTAACACGCATAATCCGTTTTGTAATGTACCTGACCCAATCAGAACTTGATTTAGGTGGATGTTGTTAGTTGTATGTATGCCTTAGAGGCCGTTACTGTACATTGGATGTATATTGTAGTGGATGTTGGGACATATATAGGGAGGACTTTCTTGCTCGACATGATAGTATGCTATCTGGTTGCTCTTTTCCTTCACGTGTACACAGATTGTCTCTCTATTACATGTTGGTAAAGCCCTTAGGATGTGTACTTGACTACCTGGACTATGATGCGGATCATACTAGTGGGGACATGGTAGTCCATAAGTACATCCTTCAAAGTCCCTAGTCGTGGGTGTATCGAGACGGGGCATCGATATACCAGAGTAGACTAGCGTATACCTTCTCGACCCATACAGATGGGCGATGGATGATCCCATATCCATTAGTGTTTGACATCAGAGATGATATACGGGTGCTCAGTAGAGACTGGGTACACTGGACGGACTCGCCGAGAACTCCCAGATGGTATTATACCTTACGTCAGATGGCAGTTCTCTGGTGACACTGGTACAGAGTAGTCTGTTAACCCGAGATCGTCATAGAGTCTTGTGTGGTTCCCAATGTGCTTTGATTTCCACCTTACCACGTCCAAGAGGGCGTGCAAAACGCTGGTTTTTGGGTACAGTCCCGAGTCACATGGAGGCAATGAGCGATAGGAGGGGATTCGTCTCTCCCGGTATAGGGGGTTGATGTTGCGCTGTGTTCGATTGGCTATAACAGGAAATCCCTGGCCAGGGTTGCTGAGATTTACTGGTAAGTGTTACCAGTAGTTTCTCGAATTGTTATAGACCTCATATCGACACGACTTATCGAGCTATTGGGGTCTGACGTTTACCACCCCTAGGCGAGATATGCGACATATCAGACGATCAGACCGGACAGTACGGTAGTGTTACAGGTTGGATTCACTGGAGTGTGAGCGGGCTTGCTCGTCGATCTTCTAATCGCTCAATACCCGGGTGGCAGTTACGTTTAGCAGACCGCTTGCGGCTTGTGGGTGCTTGATATGATCATCATCTGTTGCCGGCGTATTGATGAGTCTTTAGAGGCCTACACAGAAGTTTCCTGGCTCAAGCGAAACGAAATAGGAGCGCATATGAGATATGTGCGGGATCGAGAATGATACCAGTATGTGATACTGTATTTGATTCTCGCGATATGTGACATTGCTCGGTTATATGCGACATAGCCGGGTTATCGGATCAAGTGTTGTTTCGATAAGTTGTTATTGATGATACTAGTCGGTTATATGCTATATGACCGGATCATTAAATCAAGTGTTGATTTAATGATTTAATGTATAATTATATATATGATATATTACTTTGCATTAACTAGTATCGGTTCACTTTAAATTGATTTTCTCACTTGGATTGTGCATATTGTATATGTGATATACTTTTGTACACAAGTTTGTATCATGTTTGATGATACATGCTAACTAGGGTTTGTGTAAAGATTAAACCATGGTTGTGTAATGGTTAGAGTTTTCATTTTCTTATTCATTTATTTATTTATTTCATTTATTTTATTTTGGAAAAGAAAAAGGAGAATTGGTGGCTTTCTTTGTTTGTATTTGAAGCTTCATGAAGCTTTGACTAAGTCACCATTTTGTCTCATGCTTAACCTTAACCATTCCACTTAACCCTAGTCTATTCTCTACACTTGACCATGGTTACATTATGATAAGTATTCATTTTATTTCCTTTTTGAAATATACTTATCATAATATTCATCTTCTTCTTCTTCTTCTTCACTTGAAGAAAGCATGCCTCCATCAATGGCAACTTGATGAAATGAGTGAGAAATCCAATTCTCAAGTGAACCCACCTCCTATTTCTTCATCCTCTACCTCTTGCCAAGTAGTATAGGGTGTTTCCTTCACAAGTTTTCAAGGCTTGGTGAAGGTGGAGCTTGATCTAGTGATGCCTCGACGTAGATCATCTTCGGCATCGTCGTCGATGACCTAGCCCGCTTTTTCTCCGATGAAGCCGATGCAAGAGTCATGGTTCGATTTGGACAGCGGAGAGGACTTCATCATGGAGCTATGGAGGTGGAGAAACGGATCTACAAAGGTTGTATTTCCGTACTCTTAGTTAAAGTAGTTAACTAGTTGCTTTGTCGCCTAAACTTCTAGCCAACGATCCGTATTAGGGTTTCTCGGCACCTCTATTTTTTGAAATTGGCATGGTTGATGCCTTGTGAGACCTCTTGAGAGTGCCTAGGAACCTTTCATTGGTATCAGAGCCTAGCTAGAGCCTTAGGCGATGCGTAGACGAAGTTTGAAACCCGAACAAACCCCGGAACCCTAATCCGACATGCTCTCTGGACTTTTTATAAAAACTGGGTTTTTTCCAGATTAAAAATTCTTAAAAACTTCAGCAGGAAAAACTAAGAATTACGATGCAAAATTATTTGAGTGAAGCTGCTACAGTGCGGCGGAACCGCGGCATTAGTTGGCTAATGCGGCGGTTCCGCGCCACTTTTGTCCCTTCTCCCAGTACTTTTTGCACAGTAACTCTTACATTTTAATGCTGTATTTTATGGGAATTTTTAATTTTATTCAAGAGTTGAATTTTCTGGGGTTGTTTTGGGGATTCGGTGTTTCGATCGCAGTATCAGATTTTGTCTATGTGGCTTTCCGGATAAATTTTAGAATATGTTAAAAAGTTCGACCGGATATAAATACCCAATTTTTCCCCTGTCGGGAAATTTCCAAGTGTTGGATTTTTCCGTAGTTTAAAGATGTTCTAAGTAGTGCAAGTAACTCGATGGACCCTCTAGAAGACAACAAACCTTAACTCGATTATGTGACCGTCTTGAACTGCCCTTTGAACCTTCGGGTTTGGGGCAGTACGGCGTGCCACATGTGAGGCGTTGGCTTGACCCTTCTACGGCTGGACCGTTGGTACTGAGGCACGAACAGAATGTTTTTAGACTTGTTTCATGTGTTGATCTGTATCGGGAAAACTTGGGTGTTCGATTGTTCGATCGGAAAGTTTGACATTTTCTATTTATCCGGAATGGGATACAATAATTGGAATTCACAAGAAGTTATGAGATAACTGAATGAATGTTATAAACATAGCAGTTTAGTCTCAATTGATCGGTTGCCACGGAATTTTGATGTGATCAAAACTCCGTCGCAATCACGTATTGTACGCGGATACTCGCCGGGTAAACTTAATAGACAGCCTCGCCCCATAGCCCCGACCAAGTGACTGTAGGAGAACCCCGTCACCGAAAGCATCCGTTAGGGTGCTCGCGGTGGCGGTGTTCCGCCTTGGTGCACTTCGTCGACGGCGTCGGGGGTGCGGCCGTCTACTAAAGTTTGCGACGAGCATTCGATCAAGATGTCGGGAATCTTGTTGGATTGCCCGACTTGATATTGAAAAGAGTTTTCGATTTTGAGACTAAAATGCGGGGTTTATAATTGTTAGGCATGCGATGTCTAAGTAATTCATTTGGTCAGGCATGCGATGTCTGAGGTGGTTGCGGATTCCAACTGTTGTAGTTTTACACTTTCTTTTCTGTGACCGTAAGTGTAATATGTGATATCGCCGGTTTCGTTGCTATATGTCAACGACAATTGGGATGCGCATATTTACTTACGTTGATGACATGTGATGTTATGTGTTGCTGGATATGTTATATTGGATCGTCGTGTTTGAATAGCCGGGGTTTTTTTTGTGAGATGAGTGTTTTTCATTTTCATTCATGTAACAACTTGTATGTAATATTCTTTTATTGGGGCACTTCCAGGTAGCGGAAGATGTCATCGTTTGTATATTATTTACTTTTCTGCACTAGGATAGACCCAAGGAGGAGGGCACAAGTAACCGGGTTCTGGAGTCCAGTGGGAGACCAACTCGAGGAGTAGAGTCCGGGTCTCCTAACTCTAGAAATGGTAGGGTTGCTTGCCGCTCTCGTAGGGGTCTAGGGGTGTGGGTTTGGCTATTCATCGCGACCGTGGAATCCGTGTTTTATACTGGCTCGTATTGAAAACACGGACGTCCTAGTATATCCAATATTTCATATGATTCTTCTGCTGCGATATCTGTGATGTGATCATGTGATGTTCTGTGATAGATACAGTATATAGTATATATGATATATTATATAGACGTTACTTATGTTTTACACCCGCGCTAGCCCTGCCCCGCTCTGCCGTTAGTTACCTAACCTAACGGTGCATGAGGGGACATCGAGGCGAATGCGGATGGCATAAGTGTACGTCGTATTTATCTGTGATGTTTAGGTACTTAAATGATGGGACTTCATTAATATGATTAATGAAATAAAAGAAACCTAAGATGTTGTAGAATCAAATTTCAAAATAAAACAGGTAGCTACAGTTCTTGCTTTACACAGCGGTATATGTGATATATCCTGCACCTTATTCGATAAGGAAAGGACCGAGATCCCTTCACCGGGAGTGACTCCTTTAGCAATAACTGGCTGATGCTACACACTCGGTTTGTCTTTTGATTGCCTTAAAGAGTTTTTGCTTTGCACAGCGATATATATGATATATCCCGCACCTCATTCGACGAGGAAAGGACTGACGATCCCTTCACCGGGAGTGATTCCTTTAGCAAAACTAGAAAAGCCTCAAAAGCACTCCATTTAAAAAAATCATTTGATTCTATAACGATATCAAGTTCATTACGCAATAGGTTTTCAGAAAAACCTGTCGTAGCCCTCCGTCATTTCAGATAAGTACTAGTTAGTATTCGTGCTATGGTAGTTTGGCATTCGTCAAGGCGTAGTGTGCGGTAGCTAACTAGTATTTATCTGCTTATGCATATGATGCAGATTGGATTAGGGTGTTCGTACGGCGTTGTTTGGCATTCGTCAAGGGTCGTGCGGGTGGGTTTAATTCGATCAAGAAATGTACGGGTTGAACTTGACTAGTGGACTATGGGTTGTTTGGCATTCGTCAAGGTCATAGAACACTAGGGGTAAAATATTATCGGGAATTTCATGTGTTGAAATTTGCAATGAGATTGCATACCTTCTATGAGATAGTTGGATCCCGATACCCGCTGCGAGTAATTGTTACTCCTGGGAGAGTTTTATACATTACAATTAGCCGATCAAGTAGGTGTCTAGAAAGGTGTCAGAGAGGTTACGCCTATGGGAAAACGAGGTTTACATTAATTAGGTTCGTGCGAAAGCACGGGGGACCTCCCTCAAAGTACCGACACTGGCCTGGCTGAAAGATTGGCGAACTTGTAGTATGTAATTAATCCCGGCTAGTCTTTCCTTTAGGGTTTGAAGGAAGATTTGACAAAAAGCAGTGGGAGCCATCCTGATTAGATAAAATAATAACCAATCTATTCTTGCAAAGAGCGCACGCTGAGTGTTTTTTTCTCTCTCTCTCCTGGTAGCGACCATATCACGCCTTAATCAAGATAATAATACGGATATTGACCGAACCCGCTTGTTATACTGAGCTGGGGAACGTTGGTCCCGCTCCAACTTATAATTGTTATAAGACAGAGCAGGAAATTGGGGAATACCAGATTTCCCGTGCCGCCCAAACGAAGAGAGTGCATGCTGATGCATCATCTTCGGGTGTGTTCATTATACAGAACTGTTTCTCAGTATCCTCTGCATCCTTGGTATATGATACCGGATCAGGATCCCAGATATGTAATCTGTTACATAGGGCTGCAGATAGGTAGAGAACTGAGAACGGGTGATAAGTTTCATGAGACAGAAAACGGGGCAAGTGTTGCATCCAAGTCTGTTGGTCACTGTCACCCTGTATTATCAATACATTGATTCTGAACAAATGCTATTAGATACCGAACCTGATATACAAAATCATATCAGTCTCTTTATTAGTAAAGAAATGATAAAATTTTGTATTGTTGGATAATGTTTTGAACATTTCCTATATCAAAAGTTGATTGGATCAGGCACGTTATCTAAAAGCATTAATATTCTAAATCAAACTACAGTTCTTAGTATACGGAACACACAAAAGAGGAAGAGTTCAGAAATGAACGAATTCTTCTTGAGGTATTGTAGACTAGGTCATATCAATGCGACCTGACTAGCTAGAGTTTCATAAAGATGCATATTTAAATTAGTTTGAATTTACATCTTGTGAAACTTGTCAGTCATGTCACAGAGATAAGATGACCATAGCTCCGTTTACTGGAAACAGAGAAAGAGTTAATGAACTCTTGGGACTGATACATGATGATGTATGTAAGGTCTCCTGTCTACACATGCCAGGACTGATTCTTTATAATTCATTATATTCTCTGATAATCTCTCAAGATTCAGTCATATGTTCCTGTTGAAACATGAGTTCGAACCTTTTGAGATATTCACAGAATATGAGCGAGAAGTAGAGAACCAAAATACGGGTAAAAGTATTATATCCTTTGATGAGATCAAGGAGGAGAATACTTGTGCATAGAATTTCTGGACTATTCTAAAGGAGAATGAGATTCTCTCTCAGCATTACTCCTCCGTATACACCATTGCACGATGGTATGTCGGGGCAGAGCAGATACACCCTATTTGATATGGTGTGCTCTATGATGAGTACTACTGAGTTACCTTTTTCCTTAGGGGGTTATGCACTTGAGAAGTTGCATACCTATTGAATAGGGTTCCAATCAAATCAGTTGCCTACCGCTTCATATGTGATATGGAATGGGAAGAGCCCATGTCTTAAGTTAGTTAAGATTTGGGGTTGTCCGGCCTATGTCTAAAAGCAAAATCCGGACACGCTCGAGGCAAGGTCTGTTAAGTAGAACTGGAAAGGTTCCAGCTATACAAACTGCAGCTGATGATTTGATAGAACCAAATGATTCAATAGATTCCAACGAACCTCAGCCTCTCCGCCGATCTAGTAGGGTTCCTCACCCACCTGAGAGATACTTCGGTTTCTCTATGACAGTGGGAGTGAGGATTGGATCATGAGATGATGACCCAACTATTTTCGAGCTGGCCATCAGGAGTGTGACTCTGTAAGAATGGCTGGATGCTTATCGATCTGAAATGGAATCCTTATACACCAACAAAGTATGGACTTTAGTTGCTATATCTGAAGGGTTAAATCCCCATCAGGAGCAAGTATATCTTGAGAAGATTACTTGGTGTAGATGGAAAAGTTGAGACTTTCAAAGCTAGAGTTGTTAAAAGTTTGCATCATTGACCAGGTGTGGATAATGATGAAACCTTTTCAAGTAGCTATGCTTAAGTCCATCCAGATCCTACTTGTCACGGCTACATACCATGACTACGATATCTGGTGGTTGGGTGTCATGACTGCTTTTCTAAATGATGTTTTAGAAGAGTGCGTCTATAAGTACACAACCAGAGGGCTTCGTAGACAGTGGGAGCAGCGGAAACGTGTGCAAGATGCTTTATAGGATTAAAGCAGGCATCGCGGAGTTGGAACATCTGTTTTGATGGATTAGTCAAAGAGTTTGACATCATCAAAATGGTAGATGAACCTTGTATAAACAAAAAGGTAGTAGGGAGTATGGTGTTGATCCTCGTAGAGTACGTGGATGACATACTCTTGATAAGAAAGGAGTTTCTTATGCTACGCTCGATCAATCTCCATTTATCACAAAGATTCTCCGTGTAGGATCAAAATGATACCTCCTAAATCCTGAGTTTTGGATCTATGAGATAGATTTAATTGGATGTTAGGATTCTCACTAGTTGTAGTGAGATGATATCAAACGATTCTGGGGAAAATCACTGGAAAGGTTCCAGGGTGATAAAGACGACTGAATGTCAGTCGCAGGCATTGTCTTTACCCTCAGTAAAGGGACGGTATGTTGGAAGAGTTCCAAGCTAGATACCGTGACATACTAGACGATAAAGGCAGGATACATCGCTACTTAACATGCTACTAAAGAGGCTGTTTGGGTCTATATTGGTTCATGAGATGAACTACGTTCCTACCATTGTGAGACAATGGAGTTGTGGCTTATGCCAAGGAACGAAGGTCCCATCAGTGATCCAGACATATTCTAAGGCAGTATCACCTGATCATGGAGATGGTTGATCTCTAAGGGATCGAGGTTAGGAGAGTAGAATCAGAGGACGACACGGCGGATCCACTCACGAAGGCCTATTCCCAGAGAGAGACTTTTATGGGATGGTTGAGTATGGGATACTACAACCACTGCTATCAGATGGCCCTAGTGAAAGTGGGAGATTGTTAGTTGTATGTATGCCCTAGAGGCCATTACTGTACATTGGATGTATATTGCAGTGGATGCTGGGACATATATAGGGAGGACTTTCTTGCTCGACATGATAGTATGCTATCTGGTTGCTCTTTACCTTAACATGTACACAGATTGTCTCTCTATTACATGTTGGTAAAGCCCTTAGGATGTGTACTTGACTACCTGGACTATGATGCGGATCATACTAGTGGGGACATGGTAGTCTATAAGTACATCCTTCAAAGTCCCTAGTCGTGGGTGTATCGAGACGGGGCATCGATATACCAGAGTAGACTAGCGTATACCTTCTCGACCCATACAGATGGGCGATGGATGATCCCATATCCATTGGTGTTTGACATCAGAGATGATATACGGGTGCTCAGTAGAGACTGGGTACACTGGACGGACTCGCCGAGAACTCCCAGATGGTATTATACCTTACGTCAGATGGCAGTTCTCTGGTGACACTGGTAAAGAGTAGTCTGTTGACCCGAGATCGTCATAGAGTCTTGTGTGGTTCCCACTGTGCTTTGATTTCCACCTTACCACGTCCAAGAGGGCGTGCAAAACGGTGGTTTTGGGTACAGTCTCGAGTCACATGGAGGCAATGAGCGATAGGAGGGGATTCGTCTCTCCCGGTATAGGGGGTTGATGTTGCGCTGTGTTAGATTGGCTATAACAGGAAATCCCTGGCCAGGGTTGCTGAGATTTACTGGTAAGTGTTACCAGTAGTTTCTCGAATTGTTATAGATCTCATATCGACACGACTTATCGAGCTATTGGGGTCTGACGTTTACCACCCCTAGACGAGATATGCGACATATCAGACGATCAGACCGGACTGTATGGTAGAGTTACTGGTTGGATTCACTGGAGTGTGAGCGGGCTTGCTCGTCGATCTTCTGATCGCTCAATACCCGGGTGGCCGTTATGTTTAGCAGACCTCTTGCGGCTTGTGGGTGCTTGATATGATCATCATCTACTGCCGGCATATTGACGAGTCTTTAGAGTCCTACACAGAGGTTTCCTGGCTCAAGCGAAACGAAATAGGAGCGCATATGAGATATGTGCGGGACCGAGAATGATACCAGTATATGATACTTTATTTGATTCTCGCGATATGTGACATTGCTCGGTTATATGTGATATAGCCGGGTTATCGGATCAAGTGTTGTTTCGATAAGTTGTTACTGATGATACTAGTCGGTTATATGCTATATGACCGGATCATTAAATCAAGTGTTGATTTAATGATTTAATGTATAATTATATATATGATATATTATTTTGCATTAACTAGTATCGGTTCACTTTAAATGGATTTTCTCACTTGGATTGTGCACATTGTATATGTGATATACTTTTGTACACAAGTTTGTATCATGTTTGATGATACATGCTAACTAGGGTTTGTGTAAAGATTAAACCATGGTTGTGTAATGGTTAGAGTTTTTATTTTCTTATTCATTTATTTATTTATTTCATTTATTTTATTTTGGAAAAGAAAAAGGGGAAATGGTGGCTTTCTTTGTTTGTATTTGAAGCTTCATGAAGCTTTGACTAAGTCACCATTTTGTCTCATGCTTAACCCTAACCATTCCACTTAACCCTAGTCTATTCTCTACACTTGACCATGGTTACATTATGATAAGTATTCATTTTGTTTCCTTTTTGAAATATACTTATCATAATATTCATCTTCTTCTTCTTCTTCTTCTTCACTTGAAGAAAGCATGCCTTCATCAATGGCAACTTGATGAAATGAGTGAGAAATCCAATTCTAAGGTGAACCCACCTCCTATTTCTTCATCCTCTACCTCTTGCCAAGTAGTATAGGGTGTTTCCTTCATAAGTTTTCAAGGCTTGGTGAAGGTGGAGCTTGATCTAGTGATGCCTCGACGTAGATCATCTTCGGCATCGTCGTCGATGACCTAGCCCACTTTTTCTCCGATGAAGCCGATGCAAGAGTCATGGTTCGATTTGGACAGCGGAGAGGACTTCATCATGGAGCTATGGAGGTGGAGAAACGGATCTACAAAGGTTGTATTTCCGTACTCTTAGTTAAAGTAGTTAACTAGTTGCTTTGTCGCCTAAACTTCTAGCCAACGATCCGTATTAGGGTTTCTCGGCACCTCTAATTTTTGAAATTGGCATGGTTGATGACTTGTGAGACCTCTTGAGAGTGCCTAGGAACCTTTCAGATGTGTACTACATCGCTTACAAAAGTAAATTCATATCCTTCCTAAGAAAGTAAGGATACAGATATGATATTACAAGTCGCACCTGGTACATACAAACAGTTACGCAAAATCAATATCTGCCCAGTTGTCAGTCCAAGATGATATTCCCCTACGGATTCAGCATCCATGCTCATTCCGTTAGCAACCCTGAGAGTCATATCACCTTTCCTGATAACCCTACGGTTTCTCAGAGCCTTTAACGAATTACAGATATGAGATCCTGATCCGGTATCCAATACCCAGGAGGTAGGGTTAACTGACATACAGTTCTCAATTACAAACACACTCGAAGCCGAAGCCACAACATGCTTCGAATTCTGGCTACTGGCTTTGCAAGCCCTGCAATCCTTCTGCCAATGTTCTTTCCCGTTACAATAAGAACGTCCCTCTTTAACCATATCCAGTCCCGAAACTTTTGCCCTTCCTTTTCCTTCTTCTTCCTTGGTTTCCTTCAGGGTATAAGCAGAGGGCAGGGACTGTAGAATTAAGTCCGTACTTGACCCATTCTCCAACGTGGTCTCCAGGTCCGTGAGCTCAAAATAGCTGGTCTCTGTAAGGACGTTGCCCCCTACAGATGATCCGACAGCCAACCTCGCTTGAAGCAATTCGTTCGAGGTCTCATATCTTGCGATACGAGATTGCTCTCCATATAAAACTTTGTTATGGAGGAAGATAGAAACTGAGTCCATCTTCTAGTGCTGTCTCTGGTTTGCACCATCAACTGAAGCTAACACGAGGCACTTGGCTTTTGCACAATCCTTTTCCGATGTCCTGCGGATGTAAACATCCGTGACAGGGGAAACTGGACCTGAGACGGCAGGGGTTTGATTAGTTAAGAGGTGTCCCAGCTTGTCATGGGCAATGGACATCTGGACAGACCTTTGACTGTCATAACAGTCAGGTTCAGTCATTTTATTATCTAGATGTAACCTAGGTATGGTCACAGGGTCGCTGCAATTAAGAAAAAGAGAAGAATACACTCAGCATGATACTCTTGCAAGTTTAGATTGGTTTTTAATTTGTCTAAACAGGATGACTCCCACTGTCTCTCGAATCCCTCCACAAACCAAAAAGGAAGAATTAGTCAGGATCAATCTCACCGTACAATTCTTGCTTAACCGTTCAGCCAGGCTGGTGTTGGTACTTCGAGGGAGGTTTTCCAACGCTTTCGCGAAGTTCCTTAATTTAAGAACCTCTTTTCCCTGGGGGCGTAGCCCCGCTAACACCTCTCTAGACACCTACTTGGTTTATAGCATTGATCGTTAAGTGAGAAATTTCCCGAGGAGTAGCATATACTCACAGTAGGATCGGGATCCAAATATCATCGCGTGACAAAACTGAAGGAATCCTACCAGAATCATCACACTCCAAATGGTATGCAACACTTGCAAGTTTCAGTTCTTTTGAAACTCCCGATGTGGATTTTTGCCCCATGCTCTTATGACCTTGACGAAGGTCAACAAATCATAAGTCACATGTCAAGTTCTACCCGTCATTATCCAGGTTAATTTGAACCCAACCGTATAAACCCTTGACGAAGGTCAACAAGGTAATACGACTGTCCCAAACCAACGCATCTATCTATGCTACATATGAACGCCCAACAGCTACCAATCACTATGCGTTGACGAAGGTCAACAAACATAGCTTGAATACTATTGAATATTCATACGAAACGACGGAGGGCTACGAATGGTTTGGCGAAACCTTGAACGTAGTGAACTTGATATAATCGATGGAACGAGATAGCTTTTAAAAAGGAGTGGCTTAAGCTCCGCGTTTAAAAGTTATTTTGAAAAGAAACCGAGTGGTTTTTGAAAGTGTTCCAACGACTTTTACTTGGTTTATTTTTCTTAGCATTAGTTCTTTTAATGCGTATTTTTCTTGCATTAGTTCTTTTAATGCGTCCCATCATTTAATCCTACCATTGCAGAAAACAACAAAAATATGACGTACGCTTATGCCATTCGCATTCGCCACGGGGCCCCGTCATTACCCGTTAGGTTACTTAACTAACGACAGAGCGGGGGCTGGGCTAGCGCGGCTGCAAAACATAAGCAACGCCTAAATAATATCATATATAGATATACTGCAATGATAGCCATTTCAGATCACAGATGAACATATTGGATATACTAGAAACCCGCAATTCGTACGAGCCTGTAACGAAAAGCAGATTACACGGTCGCGGTGAATAGCCAATACCCCACCCAAGACCCCTACGGGTGCGGCAAACTACCCGCCAAGTACCCGAAGCGAAGCAACCTCCCTCAACTCCATGAGTAGGCCACTCGGCACTTCGGGATACCCGGTAGTTTGTGCACCCCCTCCATGGGTCTATCCTAGGAGCAAAAACAGTAAAACGAAATTATACAATGACGGCTACAACCCCGACCCGGTTGTGCGGCCATACAAATAATTATTACATTAATTTATAAATTTACATGAATTGAAGGAAAAGAAAACTCTCGTCTCACAACCCCCGGCTATTCACCCCCGACAATCCAATGAATTCATATACACATTCCAATGCCATTACAGATCACAAATTTGTATAACCCCCACAAATCGACATATAGCGATTAGCAGACGTTTAATACAAATATCACATCACAGATAAAAACCCGTCAGCTTAAGTCTTTAGAAACTCGATCAAAACACGGTTTTTAAAGCCCCAAAAACAAATTTTTCTTTCTGGAAAATCTGGGCTGAAAAAACATATACCAAAATTCCCAAAATACCCCACTGAACAAACTGCAACCAAAATTTCCCACGGCCGAGTCAACTCGGCCGCGTTTCCGCGGCGCTTTGATCAGATCAGTGGATGAAATTTTTGCAGTTTTCTATAAAAACCATGAGCCGAATTTTAAAGTATGATTTATCATTTTTGGAACAGAGGAAAAATTCGACAGCAAGCATGAATTCCAGGTTTATTTCGGGACTTTTTCTCCGATCGAATTTCTAGTTACTATGCTAACATGTTAGGTAGTGTTTAACTAGGCTCTGATACCACTGTAAGTCCATGCTACCTCTCCCGGTACTTTCGGGCATGCGGAATTTGGTGAAAAACAATTTTCTAGAGGCGGTAACATGGACTCAAAACCGGATCTTTGTTAAACATATAACTAACATCCTAACTAGGAGTTGTTAACTACTCGGTTAGGGGGTTATACCTTTCTTTCTTGAACTTCTTCTTCTTCATCTCTTGATGGTGTACGGATTGGCTTCACCCCGTCGTCTCCTTGCACCGAAGATCGATCCACCCGAAAGCTTCTACCTTTGGCTTCTTCTTCGAACTTTGAAGAAACAAGTTCACTAGGTTTGCTATACCTTGTGAACTAGAGTGAGTAGAGGAGAGTGTGATGGGATTTTCTCTATGGTTCTTGCTTCTCAACACATGAGACAAGTGAACCATAGACAAGAGAGAGAGCAAGAGGAAGAGGGTGAGAGCAAGAGAATGAGAGAGCTCAAAACCAAGAGAGAGAAAAACAATGAAAGAATGAGCCTCTCTTTTCTCTATCTCCCTCTGATAATCCAAAAGCATCATTAGCCATAATGTCAATCAAGTATTATGTGATGGTTCATATCATGTCAAAGGCAATATCATTTTCATGCACTCATTATGCAAACCACAACAAGCAAGCAAAAGTCTTTGCATGAAAATGACAACCATTGTGATGATGATGGTCAACTAGTCCAACCTAGTCAACCGGTCAACAAAGTCAACAAGTCAACAAAGTCAACCCCTCAACAACCATGTCACTATAATACTTAATTAATATTATTGCTAATTATATATATCATATTCTCATTAGGGTTTAGCAAAAAGTCAACAGTCAACAGTCAACAACCCTAATGAGAATCCCCTGCCTCTGTCTCTCCGTCAACTGTGCATACACACCCGCATCCGCGTTTCGAGGAACACGAATACATACTGGATAAAACCAATCCCAAAACGTACACTAGGATCTGGCTTAAACCAAAGCCTGCTAGTGTTAACTGTCCGGACACTGTACGTGCATAAGTGCACGGATGTGACCGAACCCCAGTCGCAAAACCATGCGACCTGTCGCAAAACCATGCGACCTCTACTCTCTTGCCTAAAGGCGAATAGCTCTCTGTGTGGGACTCTAAAGACTCGACACTATGCCGGCAGTGGGTTTAACCACAGACCGCAAGCGGCACTAGCTGTGCGTAACGGTCCCCAGATAGATGCCGACAAGAAGACTGACGAGGTGAAACCCATCTGAACTCCTACTGAGTCTGGCTGTGACAGTCTCCGTACAGTCCGGTCTGTTCGTCTGATACATCGCATAGCAGGCCTAGGGGGGCGGTAAACGTCAGTCCCCTAATAGCGGTACAAGTTTTGTCGGAGTGAAGCCCAAAACACCTTGAGATAACACTGGAAGGCTACCAGTATATCTCGCTTGCCCTGGCCAGGGACTAGTCGTGTAATGGCTCTCCTAGACACAGCGCGATGTCAACCCCCAATACCGGGAGAGACGAATCCTGTCTAACCGTCACTGCCTCCAAGTGCTTCGGGACTGCACCCAACTACTACCTGTTTGCACGACTCCTTTGAGCCGTGGTAGGGTAGTAATCAAAGTACAGTGGGAACACACTCGAGGCGAAGTGACAGTGTCAAGTCAGCGGACTAAGCTGTACTCATTGTAGGGTTCCTAGGCACTCTTGTGAAGGTTCAAAAGGCATCAAACATGCCCGGATAAAAATTTAGACGTGCCGAACAACCCAAAGCCGGGATCTTTGCTAGATTATTAGGGTTTAACATGCAAGAAGATAACTTTTATCTAAGTGTGAGGGATTACAACCTTTGTAGTCCGCTCCTTCACTTCACAAGCTCCTAGTAGAAGTCCCTTTGCCGCGATCCACGATCTCCCGGACTCATGAGAGTCTCCACGACTCGAACGATCCATTCTAGCTTGTCGTATTCCAAATCTCCGATGATCTACCTTGAAGTTGCTTCGACTCAAGCTTTCTCACTCAAAAGAGAAGAACACACTAATCCCATGGGCTAGATGAGATGAGTATGAGAGAGTAGTAATATTGCTTTCTATTTAAATCATTTTCTCATTTTTATTCATCACTTCAAGATTTTCTAGCAAGCTTTTCAAGAGAGAAGAAGAAGCTAATGGAAAATCAATAATCAGATTAAAAAACCTTTTGTGATGAATAGAAAGAATATATGATTGAATTGTAAACCATGGTCAAGGATGAGTGGATGAGAATGAGTAGAGAAACAACTAGGGTTAGGTTTTGGTTTGGTTTAGAATGTGTCATCACAAAAGATCTTTGCAATGACAAAAGAAAAAATGCTTCTAGAAGGAACTTGAAGCATCTAACCCTAATCAAACCCTAACCTCAATTAATCATCCTTAAACATGTTTAACAATTAATCATATCATGTCACAATAATATATATCACATATATATTATATATTTGCAACAAAAGAAAATAATACAATTAACATATATCGCATATATATCAATGTATCATCCCGCGAGAAAATGAAATAATAAAGTAAGCCAATATTAGTTAATATAATAATACATCATATATATTATTAAATATTAAATCATCGAATCAACACTTGATCCGACGATCCGGCTATATCGAATATAACCGACTAATATATCATGTACCGATTTATCGAATCAACACTTGATCCGATGTCTCGGTTCATATCTAAATACCGCGAGAATATAATACGGTATCCCATATCGCATTATTCTCGCTCATGCGCATATCACATATGTGCCACTACTCCATTTCGCCTAAGCCAAGAAACCTCTGTGTAGGACTCTAAAGAATCGTCAATACGCCGGTAGCAGGTGATGATCATATCAAACACCCACAAGCTGCAAGCGGTCAGCTAAACGTAACAGCCACCCAGGTATTGAGCGATCAGAAGATCAACAAGCTAGCCTGTGCGTTCTCCTGTGAATCCAACCAGTAACACTCCCGTACAGTCCGGTCTGTTCGTCTGATATGTCGCATATCAAGTCTAGGGGTGGTATACGTCAGACCCCAATAACCGATAAGTCGTGTCGATGTGTGGCTCATAATGGGTCGAGAAACTACTAGTAACACTTACCAGTAAATCTCTATATCAGCCTTGGCCAGGGACTTCCAGTTATAGCCAATCGAACACAGCACAACATCAACTCCCTATACCGGGAGAGACGAATCCCCTCCTATCGCTCATTGCCTCCATGTGATTCGGGACTGTACCCAAAAGCCACCGTTTTGCACGCCCTCTTGGACGTGGTAAGGTGGAAATCAAAGCACAATGGGAATCACACAAGACTCTATGACGATCTCGGGTCTTCAGACTACCCTGTACCTGTGTCACCGGAGAACTGCAATCTGACGTGTGGTATATCACCATCTGGGAGTTCTCGGCGAGTCCGTCCAGTGTACCCAGTCTCCACTGAGCACCCGTACACCATCTCTGATGTCTAACACCGATGGATATGGGATCATCCATCGCCCATCATATGGGTCAAGATGCGTATACGCTAGTCTACTCTGGTGTATCGATGCCCTGTCTCGATATACCCTCGACTAGGAACAGTTATAGGATGTACTCATCGACTACCGTGGCCCCACTAGTATGATCTCATCATAGTCCCAGTAGTCGAGTACAGATCCTAAGGGCTTTATCAACATGTGAGAGTAAAACAGTAAACCAATACAAGTCAACATGTTAAGATAAAGTGAAACCAAATAGCATACTATCATGACGAGCAAGAAAGTCATCTCTATATATAACCAAGCATCCATTATAATATACATCATATGTACAACAATGGCCTCTAGGGCATATACATAACTAACAATCTCCCACTTGCACTAAGGCCAGCTGCTGTAGTATCGCATACCTAGAATCCCGAATAATCTCTCAAACTGTATCTAGGGAATAGCCTTCGTGAATGGATCTGCAGTGTTGTCCTTCGTATCTACTCTCCTGACCTCGATCTCCCGGCGATCAACTATCTCCCTGATCAGGTGATACCGCCGCAGAATATGTCTGGACTTCTGATGGGACCTGGGTTCCTTGGCTAACGCCACAACTCCATTGTTATCGCAATACAGAGGTATTGGATGCTCAATGGATGGAACCACACCAAGTTCACTAATGAACTTCTTGATCCAGACAGCCTCTTTGGCAGCATCGTTGGCAGCGATGTATTCAGCCTCCATCGTCGAGTCTGCAACGGTATCCTGTTTGGAACTCTTCCAACATACCGCCCCTCCATTGAGGGTAAAGACAAAACCCGAATGCGACTTAGAGTCGTCCTTATCACTTTGGAAGCTAGAATCGGTAAAGGACTCCACCTGGAGTTCTCCATTACCATACACCAAGAACATCTCCTTAGTTCTTCGCAAGTACTTGAGAATGTTCTTCACAGCTGTCCAGTGACTCTCTCCAGGATCTGCTTGATACCGACTCACTACACTTAGTGAGTATGCTACATCGGGTCTGGTACATAGCATCGCATACATGATAGAGCCTACTGCCGAAGCATAGGGTATCCCTTGCATGCGAGCTCTCTCCAAATCAGTCTTGGGAGACATCTCTTTGGAGAGAGTGAGTCCAGAGATCGTGGGTTGGTTCCCACGCTTGGATTCTTCCATACTAAACCTTTTTAGTATGGAGTCAATGTACCTGGATTGGGACAATCCCAGTATCCGTTTAGATCTATCTCTATAGATCATGATTCCCAATATGCAGGAGGCATCACCTAGATCTTTCATTGAGAATCTCTGTGATAAGAAGAGCTTGACTGATTGCAGCATAGGAATATCATTTCCTATCAAGAGTATGTCATCCACGTACAATACGAGGAAGACAACCTTACCCTCTGCTACCTTCTTATAGATACAAGGTTCATCTATATTTTTTATGAAGTCAAACTCTTTGACTACAACATCAAAACAGATGTTCCAACTCCGCGATGCTTGCTTTAACCCATAAATGGATTTAAGCAGCTTGCACACCTTTCCGCTGCTCCCACTATCTACGAAGCCCTCTGGCTGAGTCATGTACACGCTTTCTTCTAAATCACCATTTAGAAAGGCGGTCTTAACATCCATTTTCCAGATTTCGTAGTCATGGTATGCAGCAATGGCAAGTAAGATCCGGATGGACTTAAGCATAGCCACTAGAGAAAAGGTTTCGTCATAATCCACACCTGGACGTTGACGAAAACCCTTTGCTACAAGTCTAGCTTTGAAAGTCTCAACTTTTCCATCTACACCAAATTTCTTTTTAAAAATCCACTAGCTCCCAATGGGTTTTACCCCTTCAGGAGCATTTTCCAAAGTCCATACTTTATTGGTGTACATGGATTCCATCTCAGATCGCATTCCATCCAGCCATTTCACAGAGTCACCACTCGTGATGGCCTGCTCGAAACTAGTCGGTTCATCATCATCCATGATGCAATCCTCGCTTCCACCATCAATGAGAAAACCGTAGTATCTCTCAGGTGGACGAGAAACCCTACTAGATCGGCGGAGAGGCTGGGGTTCGTCGGGTACTACTGAATCCTCTGGTTCCACTAAATCATCTGTTGTAGTTTGTTCTGCTGGAACTTCTTCCAGTTCTACCTCAGAGCCACTAATTTTTTTTTCAAGAAATTCCTTTTCTAAAAAGGTGGCATGTTGAGCAACAAATACCTTTTGTTGTTCACTGTGGTAAAATAGATATCCATACGAATTGCTTGGATATCCTACAAACTTACAAAGAACTGATCGTGCCTCGAGTTTGTCCGGATTTTGCTTTTTAACATAGGCCGGACAACCCCATATCTTAACTCTTTTAAGAGACGGTCTCTTCCCATTCCATATCTCATATGGAGTGGTAGGCACTGATTTAGTTGGAACTCTATTCAATAGATATATGGCTGTCTCCAGCGCATACCCCCAAAAGGAAATAGGTAACTCAGCTGTACTCATCATAGAGCGCACCATATCTAATAGGGTGCGATTCCTCCGCTCCGATACACCGTTGTGCCGTGGTGTATAAGGAGGAGTAAGCTGAGAGAGAATCCCATTCTCTTTTAGATAATCTAGGAACTCATTGCTTAAGTATTCACCTCCTCGATCAGATCGAAGAATCTTAATACTTTTGCCAGTTTGATTCTCTATTTCGTGTTTATATTCTCTGAATTTCTCAAAAGCTTCAGACTTGTGTTTATCAGGAATACATGTCCGAATCTAGAGAGATCGTCAGTGAATGTAATGAAGTAGGAAGAACCGTTCCTGGAATGCGTAGACATGGGACCGCATACATCACTATGTACCAGTCCTAAGAGTTCGGTAACTCTTTCTCCGTGTCCACTAAACGGAGCTTTGGTCATTTTTCCTTTGAGACATGAATGGCAAGTATCATAAGATGATAATTCGAACGGATTCAAATAACCATCCTTATGTAACTTAGCCAGTCGTGTCGCATTGATATGACCAAGTCTACAATGCCACAAGAAGGATTCGTTCATTTATGAACTTTTCCTCTTGTGTGTGTTTTGTATATTTAGAACTGTATTCTGATTTAGAATGAATATGCCATTATGTAACGAGCCTGATGCAATCAACTTTTGATCTAGGAATATGTTCATAACATTATCCTGTACTACAAAATTATATCCCTCTTTACTCAATAAAGAAACTGATATAATGTTGCACATCATGTTCGGTATATAATAGCACTCATTTAGAATCAGTGTATTACGACTTGGCAATACAAGGTGATATTCGCCAACTGCTTTGGCTACAATACTTGCACCGTTCCCTACTTGAACGGAATGATCACCTTTTCCCAGTTCTCTACCTTTACGTAGCCCATGTAACTGTTTACATATGTGGGATCCTGATCCGGTATCTAATACCCAGGACGTAGGGTGAACTGAGAAACAGTTCTCAATAACTAACACACCCGAAGAAGATGCATCAACATGCATGTTCTTTTGGGCGGCGTGAGAATCCAGATATTCTCCTGTTTCCTGTTCAGTCTTATAACTCTTATAAGAAAGAATGGGTCTAACGTTCCCTTGCTCAGTACAATAATCGGGTTCAGTCAATACATCCATATTATTATCTTGATTATGGCATGACATGGTCGCTACCTGGAGAGAGAGAGAAGAAAAACACTTTAGCGTACGCTCTTGCAAGATTAGATTGGTTATTATCTTATCTAATCAGGATGTCTCCCACTGTTTTTATCAAATCTACCTTAAAACCCTAAAAGATAAGATTAGCCGGGATTAATTACACCCTACAATTTCGTCAATCTTTCAGCCAGATCAGTGTCGGTACTTTGAGGGAGGTTCCCCGTGCTTTCGCACGGACCTAATTAAAGTAAACCTCGTTTTCCCAGAGGCGTAACCTCGTTAACACTTTTCTAGACACCTACTTGAATGACTAATTGTCCTGTGTAAAACTCTCCCTGGAGTAACACTTACTCGCAGTGGGTATCGGGATCCAACTATCTCATAGGATGTATGCAATCTCATTGCAAATTTCAACACTTGAAATTCCCGATAATGCTTTTACCCCTAGCAACTTATGACCTTGGCTAAGGTCAACAAATCATAAGCGCTAGTCAAGTTTAACCCGTCATTTCTTGATTGAATTAAACCCACCCGTACGACCCTTGGCTAAGGTCAACAAAGTCGCACGACTACCCTAACTCAATCACATCTCATGTTTTAGCAGATAAATACTAATTAGCTACCGTACACCACGCCTTGGCTAAGGTCAACAAACGCAGCACGAATACTAACTAGTCTCGATCTGAAATGACGGAGGGCTACGCAGGTTTTTCAGAAAACCCTGAGCGTAATGAACTTGATATCGTCGTAGAATCGAGTGAAGTTTTGAAAAGGAGTGTTTTTGAGGCTTTTCTTAGTTTCGCTAAAGGGGTCACTCCCGGTGAAGGGATCGTCGGCCCTTTACTCATCGAATAAGGTGCAGGATATATCATATATACCGCTGTGCAAAGCAAAACACTAAAAGCAATCAAAAGACAAACCGCGTTTTGTAGCATCTGCCAGTTTTGCTAAAGGAGTCACTCCCGGTGAAGGGATCTCGGTCCTTTCCTCATCGAATAAGGTGCAGGATATATCGCATATATCACTGTGCAAAGCAAAACTGTAGCTACCCCTTTTATAAAGTTTTGATTCTACAACATCATTAGGTTTCTTTTCTTTTATTAATCTTATTAATAAAAATCCCATCAGCTTATGCTTCCTAAGCATCACAGAAGAAACGAAAGCAGTAATATTTATATATCAGCATATATATATAGTATAAGCATTCGTCTCAGGCAGTAATATGATCTCATCACAGAACATTGCAGCAGAAGAACATATATGAAATATTGGATATACTAGGACGTCCGTGTTTTTAATACGAGCCTGTATAAAACACGGATTCCACGGTCGCGACGAATAGCCAAACCCATATCCCAAGACCCCTATGAGAGCGGCAAGTAACACTGCCAATTCTAGGGTTAGGAGACCCGGTCTCGACTCCTCGAGATGGCCTCCCACTGGACCCTAGAACCCGGTTACTTGTGCTCCCCTCCTTGGGTCTACCTAATGCGGAAAAGTAAATAATATACACTGGTGACATCAACCGCAACCAGGAAGTGCCCCAAATAAAAGAATATTACATTACATCTGAATTTTACATGAATGAAAATAAAAACCCTCATCTCACATAAAACCCCCGGCTATTCAGAACGCGACGATCCAATATAACATATCACAGCAACACATAATATCTCATATCATCAACGTAAGTAAATATGCGCATCCCAATTTTCGTTGACATATAGCAACGAAACCGGCGATATCACATATTACACTTACGGTCACAGAAAAGAAAGTGTAAAACTACAATATTTGGAATCCACAATCACTTTAGACATCGTAAATCCGAAATATCACATACTTCGCATTTCATGCCTAACTCTATGAATTCCACATATTGTATCACATTCCAGATAAATAAACAGTATTAAACTTTTCGAACAGATAATCAAACACCCAAAATTTCCTAAACTGCTCAACACTTGAGCGGGGTTCAAATAATCCCAGAATATGTCACAGTACCGGTGATCCAGCCGTAGAAGGGTCAAGCCAACGCCTCACATGTGGCACGCCGTACTGCCCCAAACCCGAAGGTTCAAAAGGCAGTTCAAGACGGTCACATAATCGAGTTAAGGTTTGTTGTCTTCTAGAGGGTCCACCGCTTAACTTGTACAATTTTTCCGAAAGATTTAAACCCGAATAAATTTCAACACTTAAAAATTTGCCGTACCGGGAAACAGTAAGTTAATGATATCCGTTCAAATAGTTTAACAGTTTCTAAATATCCGGAAAGAAATACGAATTTAAATATTCCGATCGAATCTACGATTACAAAATAAACCCCAGATTTTATAAACACCTGAAACAGATTAAAAATATCCAGAATAGTCAGCAAGTACCTACGGGCTATACCATGAAGCCACGTGTCATGATCTCATCAATATGCGGCGGAACCGCGGTGCAAGCATGGCTTGCGCGGAGGTTCCGCGGCCGTTTAGTGGTATTAGGGGCACGGGTTTTATGGTAATTCTTATAATTCCCTGCTGATTTTTTTACATATTTTTAATTCAGAAAATTCCAAAAATTTAAAAAATTTCCAGAGAGGGGTCAAGTTTCGTCGTTTCGGGTTCGATCGGAGTTTTAACTTCGTAAACACATCGCCTAATGCTCTAGCTAGGCTCTGATACCACTGTAGGGTTCCTAGGCACTCTTGTGAAGGTTCAAAAGGCATCAAACATGCCCGGATAAAAATTTAGACGTGCCGAACAACCCAAAGCCAGGATCTTTGCTAGATTATTAGGGTTTAACATGCAAGAAGATAACTTTTATCTAAGTGTGAGGGATTACAACCTTTGTAGTCCGCTCCTTCACTTCACAAGCTCCTAGTAGAAGTCCCTTTGCCGCGATCCACGATCTCCCGGACTCATGAGAGGCTCCACGACTCGAACGATCCATTCTAGCTTGTCGTATTCCAAATCTCCGATGATCTACCTTGAAGTTGCTTCGACTCAAGCTTTCTCACTCAAAAGAGAAGAACACACTAATCCCATGGGCTAGATGAGATGAGTATGAGAGAGTAGTAATATTGCTTTCTTTTTAAATCATTTTCTCATTTTTATTCATCACTTCAAGATTTTCTAGCAAGCTTTTCAAGAGAGAAGAAGAAGCTAATGGAAAATCAATAATGAGATTAAAAAACCTTTTGTGATGAATAGAAAGAATATATGATTGAATTGTAAACCATGGTCAAGGATGAGTGGATGAGAATGAGTAGAGAAACAACTAGGGTTAGGGTTTGGTTTGGTTTAGAATGTGTCATCACAAAAGATCTTTGCAATGCCAAAAGAAAAAATGCTTCTAGAAGGAACTTGAAGCATCTAACCCTAATCAAACCCTAACCTCAATTAATCATCCTTAAACATGTTTAACAATTAATCATATCATGTCACAATAATATATATCACATATATATTATATATTTGCAACAAAAGAAAATAATACAATTAACATATATCGCATATATATCAATGTATCATCCCGCGAGAAAATGAAATAATAAAGTAAGACAATATTAGTTAATATAATAATACATCATATATATTATTAAATATTAAATCATCGAATCAACACTTGATCCGACGATCCGGCTATATCGAATATAACCGACTAATATATCATGTATCGATTTATCGAATCAACACTTGATCCGATGTCTCGGTTCATATCTAAATACCGCGAGAATATAATACGGTATCCCATATCGCATTATTCTCGCTCCTGCGCATATCACATATGTGCCACTACTCCATTTCGCCTAAGCCAAGAAACCTCTGTGTAGGACTCTAAAGAATCGTCAATACGCCGGTAGCAGGTGATGATCATACCAAACACCCACAAGCTGCAAGCGGTCAGCTAAACGTAACAGCCACCCAGGTATTGAGCGATCAGAAGATCAACAAGCTAGCCTGTGCGTTCTCCTGTGAATCCAACCAGTAACACTCCCGTACAGTCCGGTCTGTTCGTCTGATATGTCGCATATCAAGTCTAGGGGTGGTATACATCAGACCGCAATAACCGATAAGTCGTGTCGATGTGTGGCTCATAACGGGTCGAGAAACTACTAGTAACACTTACCAGTAAATCTCTATATCAGCCCTTGCCAGGGACTTCCAGTTATAGCCAATCGAACACAGCACAACATCAACTCCCAATACCGGGAGAGACGAATCCCCTCCTATCGCTCATTGCCTCCATGTGATTCGGGACTGTACCCAAAAGCCACCGTTTTGCACGCCCTCTTGGACGTGGTAAGGTGGAAATCAAAGCACAGTGGGAATCATACAAGACTCTATGACGATCTCGGGTCTTCAGACTACCCTGTACCTGTGTCACCGGAGAACTGCCATCTGACGTGTGGTATATCACCATCTGGGAGTTCTCGGCGAGTCCGTCCAGTGTACCCAGTCTCCACTGAGCACCCGTACACCATCTCTGATGTCTAACACCGATGGATATGGGATCATCCATCGCCCATCATATGGGTCAAGATGCGTATACGCTAGTCTACTCTGGTGTATCGATGCCCTGTCTCGATATACCCTCGACTAGGAACAGTTATAGGATGTACTCATCGACTACCGTGGCCCCACTAGTATGATCTCATCATAGTCCCAGTAGTCGAGTACAGATCCTAAGGGCTTTATCAACATGTGAGAGTAAAACAGTAAACCAATACAAGTCAACATGTTAAGATAAAGTGAAACCAAATAGCATACTATCATGACGAGCAAGAAAGTCATCTCTATATATAACCAAGCATCCATTATAATATACATCATATGTACAACAATGGCCTCTAGGGCATATACATAACTAACACTCATGTCACCTGGGAACTGATAACTGACGATAGGTATAATACCAACCGGTCATTTCCCGACGAGTCCTGTCCAGTGTACTCGTAACCTAACGAGCACCCGCAAACTATCTCCAGTACGACGTACTGATGGCTGTGGGACAGACCATCTCCTACTCTGGGATGAGAACCGCATGCGCTAGTCTACTCTGGAGTATCGATGCCCTGTCTCGATAGTCCTGCGACTAGGGACCTGCATAAGGATGTGCTTATAGATTACCCAGCCCCCACTAGTGTGACTGCCATCACAACGCTGGTAATCAAGCAAAGATCCTAAGGGCTCCACTAATGTGTATAGGTGATATACTAAAATAAACACATGTACACATTGAACTAGAAACAAACCAAGTAGCATACTACCATTTTGAGCAATATTCTTTACACAACTGTGAATATCCCAAGCTTCCATTAAGTAATATACAAACTAGTATGATACAGTAATGGCTACTAGGGCATATACACTAACAAAAGAGAATGGAATTCTCTCTCAACTTACTCCTCCATACACACCACAACACAATGGTGTATCGGAGAGACGGAACCGAACCCTATTAGACATGGTACGTTCCATGATGAGTAACGCTGAGTTACCGCGATCTTTTTGGGGATATGCACTAGAATCAGCTGCATATCTTTTGAACCGGGTTCCAACTAAGTCAGTGCCTACCACACCATATCAGTTGTGGAGTGGGAAGAAACCCTATCTTAAACACATTAAGACATGGGGATGTCCAGCTTTTGTCAAAAAGCAGCATACGGACAAACTCGAGGCACTCTCAGTACAGTGCAAGTTTGCGGGATATCCAAAGAACTCCAAGGCATATTTCTTCTATTACGTAGAAGAACAAAAGATATTTGTTTCTCGTCATGCCAGCTTCTTGGAAACTGAATTTTCGGAAAATCAGATAAGTGGGAGCGCAATAGAACTGGAAGAAATTCTAGAACCATAAGCTATTACTGAAAGCTTAGTAGTACCAGAAGGATCGAAAGGACAGGACATTCCTGCACCGCTCCGCAGGAGTCGTAGGCTTTCTCATCCACCTGAGAGATATTATGGTTTTCTCATAGACGGGGATAGAGAGGATTGCATCATTGATAATGATGAGCCCACTAGCTTCCTGCAGGCCATTCAGAGCGCTGACTCGGCAAGATGGATTGATGCAATGTGGACAGAGATGGAGTCCATGTACACCAACAAAGTATGGACTTTGGACTTTGCTCAAGAAGGGGTAAAACCCGTAGGCTGCAAATGGATCTTCAAAAGGAAGATTGGTGTAGATGGACAGGTTGAAACCTATAAGGCTAGACTTGTTGCAAAGGGTTTTCATCAAAGAGCTGGTTTGGACTATGACGAAACTTTTTCTCCAGTGGCTATGCTCAAATCCATTTGGATCCTTCTTGCCATTGCTGCATTCCATGATTATGAAATTTGGCAGATGGACGTAAAGACCGATTTTCTAAATAGAAATTTAGAGGAGTGTGTCTATATGGACCAGCCAGAGGGATTCATTCAGAGTGGGAGCAGCGGAAAAGTGTGCAAGTTGCTGAAGTCCATTTATGGACTGAAGCAGGCATCGCGGAGTTGGAACATCTGTTTTGATGAGACGGTCAAAGAATTTGGCTTTATCAAAAATCCATATGAACCATGCATTTATAGTAAGATTGTAGCACGAACTGTCGTATTTCTCGTTTTATACGTAGATGACATTAACTTGATAGGAAATGATATTCCTATGCAACAATCTTTCAAAGGGTTCTTGTCACAAAGATTCTCCATGACATTCTCGTGATAGGAAATGATATTCCTATTACATTCTGGGGATCCAGATCTATCGTGATAGATCTAAGAGGATGTTGGGACTTTCATAGTCCAGGTACATCGACACCATACTAAAAGATTCAGTATGGAAGATTCAAAGCGCGGTAATATACCGGCTTGTCACGGAATCACCCTCTCCAAAGAGATGTCTCCCAAGACTGATTTGGAAAGGGATCGCATGTCTATTATACCCTACGCTTCTGCGGTAGGCTCTATAATGTATGCGATGTTGTCTACCGGATCATATGTAGCTTATGCACTACGCATAGTAAGCCGGTATCAGTCAAACCCTGGGGAGAAGCACTGGATAGCGGTAAAGAACATTCTGAAGTACCTGAGAAGGACTAAGGATATGTTTTTGGTTTACGGCGGAAAAGACCTCCTGATCAAGGCTTTTGCTGACTCTAGCATCTAGAGTGACAAGGATGACTCCAAATCCATGTCGGGTTATGTCTTTACTCTCAATGGAGGGGCGGTGTGTTGGAAGAGTTCCAAACAGGAAACCGTTGCTGACTCGACGATGGAAGCGGAGTATATCGCAACATTTGATGCAGCAAAAGAAGTCGTCTGGATGAGGATGTTCTTAAGAGAACTTCAGGTGGTTCTGTCCATTGTTGATCCAATACCTCTGTATTATGACAACAACGGGGCTATAGATTTAGCAAAGGAACCCAGGTCCCATCAGAAGTCCATACACATCTTGAGGCGGTATCACCTGATCAGGGAGATCGTGGATCGTCGGGAGAGCGAGGTTCGGAGGGTTGCTACAGAGGATAACACTGCAGATCCATTCACAAAGTCCATTCCTCAGACGCAGTTCGAGAGGCTATTCTAGATGATAGGTCTGCGATATGCAAGCACATGGCCCTAGTGCAAGTGGGAGATTGTTAGTGTGATATGCCCTAGAGGCAGAGGCCACTGTTGGATAGTACTAGTTTGTATATTACAGTATGGAAGCTTGGGATATATACACAGATTTATAACAGTTTTGCTCAATATGGTAGTATGCTACTTGGTTTGTATCTATCTTAATATATGTATATGTTTCTTTTAATATATCGATAATACATATTGATAGAGCCCTTAGGATCTTTTGCTTGACTACCAGCGTTATGATGGTAGTCAGACTAGTAGGGGCTGGGTAGTCTATAAGCACATCCTTTTACAGGTCACTGGTCGTAGGATTATCGAGACAGGGCATCGATACTCCAGAGTAGACTAGGGTATACGCTTTTCATCCCAGGAGGGGAGGTGGTCTGTCCCACAGCCATCGGTACGTCGTACTGGAGATAGTATGCAGGTACTCGTTAGGTTACGAGTACACTGTACAGGACTCGCTGGGAACTGTTGGTTGGTATTATACCTATCGTCAGTTATCAGTTCCCAGATGACATGAGTACAGCTTAGTCTGTTGACTTGACACTGTCATTTCTCCTCGAGCGCGTTCCCACTGTTCATAGATTAGTACCCTACCACGGCTCTATTGAGTCGTACAAACAGGTAGTAGTTGGGTGCAGTCACGAAGCACTTGGATGCAGTGACGGTTAGATAGGATTCGTCTCTCCTGGTATTGGGAGTTGATATCGCGCTGTGTCTAGGAGAGCCATTACACAGGGTCCCTGGCCAGGGAAAGCGAGATTTACTGGTAGTGTTTCCAGTAGTTTCTCAGGGTGTTCTGGGCTACACTCCGACACGACTTGTACCGCTATTAGGGGACTGACGTTTACCTCCCCTAGGACCGACATCCGACACTCTTAGATGAACAGACCAGACTGTACGGAGATTGTCACATTCAGGCTCAGTAAGAGTTCGGATGGGTTCACCTCATCGGTCTTCTTATCGATATCTACCTGGGGACCGTTATGTACTGTAGGGTTCCTAGGCACACTCAAGAGGTTCCACAAGGCATCAACCATGCCAAACAAAAATTTTCCGGTGCCGAGAAACCCTAAACTAGATCGTTAACTAGAAGTTAAGGCGAAAAACAAGCAAGTAAACAACTTTATTGCTAAGTGAAAAGGGACTACAACCTTTGTAGATCCGCTCCACCATTTCTTTAGCTCTGTGTTGACGTCCCTCCACTGCGATCATCGAATCCTGGGCTCTAGCGATGGTTTCGTCGGAGAAATGATCGGGCTAGGTCATTGACTTCGAGGCCGAAGATGATCTACGTCGGGGAGACTCAAACTCAAGCTATTCCTTCACTTGGTCAAAAACTTTGTGAAGAGAACACCCTATACTACATGGCAAGTGGTAAATGATGAAGAAATATGAGTGGGTTCACTTTAGAATTGGATTTCTCACTCTTTTTCTCATGGCACCATTGGAGCTCTCAAGCTTTTGTGAGCTTGATGAAGATCAAGAAGAAGAAAAAGAATCATCTCAATTAAAAGAATAATATGAATACTTATCCTTTTAATCATGGCACCATGGTTGAGTTAAGCCCTCATGCTTAACTCATGCAGAGAATTAACCATAGCATAAGGTTAAGGGTTGGGTTAGCTAATATCTTAAACAAATGACAAAGAGAGTTGACTTTGTCAATGTTTATCAAGCTTCATGAAGCTTGATAACTTTGACCAAAGTCACACTCTTTTGTTATATGCTTAGGAAATTAGTAAACCCTAATCTAACCTTGATTTGGTTCAAGTCTCATACACTCAACTTGTTTGTATCATCAAGCATTATACAAACATGTACACTTGCATATATCACATATAAACAATGTGCACATTCAAGTGAGAAAATCAATCTTAAGTGAACCAATACTAGTTAATGTAAAGTAATATATCAAATATATAATTATACATTAAATTATTAAATCAACACTTGATTTAACGATCCGGTCATATCGCATATAACCGACTAATATCAAGTGTATCAATGTATCGAATCAACACTTGATTTGGTAACCCGGCTATATCACATATAACCGACCGATGATACAAATCGCGAGAATAGAATAGAGTATCACATACTGGTATTATTCTCGGTCCCGCACATATCTCATATGCGCTCCTATTTCGTTTCGCTTGAGCCAGGAAACCCCTGTGTAGGACTCTAAAGACTCGTCAATACGCCTGCAGCAGGTGATGATCATATCAAACACCCACAAGCCGCAAGCGGTCTGCTAAACGTAACGGCCACCCGGGTATTGAGCGATCAGAAGATCAACGAGCAAACCCGCTCACACTCCTATGAATCCAACGAGTAACACTACCGTACAGCCCGGTCTGTTCGTCTGATACGTCGCATATCTCGTCTAGGGGTGGTAAACGTCAGACCCCAATAACTCGATAAGTCGTGTCGATATGAGGCTTATAACGGGTCGAGAAACTACTGGTAATACTTACAAGTAAATCCCTAAAACAGCCTTGGCTAAGGCCTTCCTGTTATGGCCAATCGAGCACTGCGCAACATCAACTCCCTATGCCGGGAGAGACGAATCCCCTCCTATCGCTCATTGCCTCCATGTGATTCGGGACTGTACCCAAAATCTACCTTTTTGCACGCCCTCTTGGACGTGGTATGATGGAAATCAAAGCACAGTGGGAATCACACATGACTCTATGACGATCTCGGGTCTACAGACTAACCTGTACTAGTGTTACCAGAGAACTGCCATCTGACGTAAGGTATAATACCATTTGGGAGTTCTCGGCAAGTCCGTCTAGTGTACCCAGTCTCCACTGAGCACCCGTATATCATCTCTGATGTCAAACACCAATGGATATGGGATCATCCATCACCCATCTACATGGGTCGAGAAGGTATACGCTAGTCTACTCTGGTATATCGATGCCCCGTCTCGATACACCCACGACTAGGGACTTTGAAGGATGTACTTATGGACTACCATGTCCCCACTAGTATGATCCGCATCATAGTCCAGGTAATCAAGTACACATCCTAAGGGCTTTACTAACATGTAACAGAGAGACAAATAGTGTACACGTTAAGGTAAAGAGTAACCAGATAGCATACTATCATATCGAGCAAGAAAGTCATCCCTATATATGTCCAAGCATCCACTACAATATACATCCTATGTATAGTAATGGCCTCTAGGGCATCATATAACTAACATGTACAGCTAGTACCGCTTGCGGCCTGTGGTTAAACCCACTGCTAGCGTAGTGTCGAGTCATTAGAGTCCCACACAGAGGGTTATTCACCTTTGGGCGAAACAATGTAGAGGTCGTATGTTTTTACGACGGGGTTCGTTCAGAAACGCGCACTTGTGCACGTTTGGTGTCCGGGCAGTTATTACTAGTGGGCTTTGGTTTAAGCAAGATCTTAGTATTTGTTTTGGAATTGGTCTTGTCTCATTGTATTCGTTTTTCTTCGGAACACGAATGCGGGTACGTACGTACAGTTGACTGAAGCGGAGAGGGAGACACCTCATTAGGTTTTTGACTATTGACTTGATCAAAATCCTAATGAGAATGAGAAATATGATTAATAATATTAATTAAGTATAATTGTATCATGGTTAGAATTGGTTTGACCATTTGACCTGTTGACTTACATTGACCTAGATATTTTTCTTTTTGTTTTTGTTAAGCATAAGATGCTTCTTGAAGCATGCTTAGCATTAAATATGAAATGATAGTGGTCAAATCAATTCACCATCACAATTTACTTAATTATTATTATTATTATCTATATTTATCATTTGAAAGAAAGGTTCATTTTCATTTTATCATTCTCTTTCTCTCTCATAGTTAGCTCTCCCTCTTCCTCTCTCAAAGCTTAAGTGTTTCATGTGTTGAAAATCATAAGCTTTTGAGACTAAATCACTAAAACACCTCTCCACTCACTCTAGGGATCTTAGTCTAGCAAGCCAAGCACTCTAGTTACTTCATTGTTGAGGTAGGAGCTCAAGGTAGAGGCCTTCGGGTGGATCTTTCTTTGGCAAAGAGAAGACGAAGAGAAGCCGTCTACACCACTCAAACGAGCTCACAAGAAAAGGAAGCAACACAAGAAGAGAAGGAGTTCAAGCTTTTGGTATAACCTCTTAACCTAGTAGTTAAAGCTCCTTGTAAATTTGTTAGTTTTTGTTTAGCAAAGATCCTTCATGGTTAGTCTATGTTTCCTTGTAATAAAAATTTGATTTTTACTCTTTCCGCCTCCCCATAAGTACCGGGGTAGGTAACATAGACTTACAGGATCATCCATCGCCCATCACGTGGCTCGAGATGATATACGCTAGTCTACTCTGGAATATCGATGCACCGTCTCGATATTCCAACGACTAAGAACATTGAAGGATGTACTCATGGACTTCCCAGGCCCCACTAGTATGATCTGCATCATAATCCTGGAAGTCGAGTACACGTCCTAAGGGCTTTATCAACATGTACCAGAGAGACAGTAAGTGTACATGTTAAGATAAAGAGCAACCAGATAGCGTACTATCCTGCCGAGCAAGAAAGTCCTCCCTATATATGTCCCAGCATCCACTATAATATACATCTCATGTACAATAATGGCCTCTAGGCCATACATACATCTAACAATCTCCCACTTGCACTAGGGCCATCATATAGCAGTGGCTGTAGTATCTCATACTCAACCATCCCATAAAAGTTTCACTTCGGGAAAAGGCCTTTGTGAGTGGATCCGCAGTGTTGTCCTCTGAGTTTACTCTCCTTGTTAGTGTATATTCCCTAGAGGCCATTACTGTATCATACTAGTTTGTATATTACTTGATGGAAGCTTGGGATATTCACAGTTGTACAGACAATCTTGCTCAAAATAGTAGTATGCTACCTGGTTTGTTTCTACTTCAATATGTGCATGTGTTTCTTTTAGCATATCGCTTATACATATTAGTAGAGCCCTTAGGATCTTTGCTTGATTACCAGCGTTGTGATGGCAGTCACACTCGTGGGGGCTGGGTAATCTATAAGCACATCCTTATACAGGTCCCTAGTCGTAGGACTATCGAGACAGGGCATCGATACTCCGGAGTAGACTAGCGTATGTGCTTCTCATCCCAGCAGGGGAGATGGTCTGTCCCACAGCCATCAGTACGTCGTACTGGAGATAGTATGCGGGTACTCGTTAGGTTACGAATACACTGGACATGACTCGTCGGGAACTGTTGGTTGGTATTATACCTATCGTCCGTTATGAGTTCCCAGGTGAAATGAGTACAGCTTAGTCCGCTGACTTGACACTGTCACTTCGCCTCGAGTGTGTTCCTACTGTACTTAGATTACTACCCTACCACGGCTCAAAGGAGCGTGCAAACAGGTAGTAGTTGGGTGCAGTCCCGAAGCACTTGGAGACAGTGACGGTTAGACAAGATTCGTCTCTCCCGGTATTGGGGGTTGACATCGCGCTGTTTCAAGGAGAGACATTACACAAGTAGTCCCTAGCAAGGGCAAGCGAGATATACTGGTAGGTTTCCAGTGTTATCTCAGGGTGTTCCGGGCTACACTCCGACACGACTTGTACCGCTATTCGGGGACTGATGTTCACCACCCCTAGGCCCGCCATGCGATGTATCAGACGAACAGACCGGACTGTACGGAGATTGTCACATACAGGCTCAGTAGGAGTTCGGATGGGTTTACCTCATCGGCCTTCTTGTCGACATCTACCTGGGGACCGTTACGTACAGCTAGTGCCGCTTGCGGTCTGTGGTTAAACCCACTGCCAGCGTAGTGTCGAGTCTTTAGAGTCCCACACAGAGAGTTTCCCTGCATTGAGCGAAACGTGTAGAGGCCGTATGGTTTTACGGCAGGGCTGCGATCACTTAAGTGCACTTGTGTGGGTATGCTGTTCGGACAGGCAATACTAGTGGGCTTTGGTTTAAGCCAGATCCTAGTATTGTATGAATGGATTTGTTTTGTCTTCTGTGCATTCGCATTCTACGGAATGCGGATGCAGGTGTGTATGCATAGTTTTGAGGAGCGATAAAGGAAGAGGTGCCCCATTAGGGTTTTGGCAGTTGGTTCAGCCAAAACCGTTATGTGGCGGGCTCATTAGGGTTTTGACAATTCGTTCGGTTAAAACCATTATGAGCCGGAGACATAATTTTACTAATCCTTTTGTGATAATATGTTGATGGCTAATTGCATTGACCATTTGACCACCTTGACCTGTTGACCGTTGTTGACCGAAGTTGACCGTTGACCTTCATGAGAGGTCTACACTCTTCTTTGGATTTCTTTTTCATTTTGGATTATGAAAATAGTCAATTCAATTAGTAGCCATCAACTTTATCATGAAAGGATTGGTAATGATGATAGTTTTGCATTATTGCAACCATGGTTCATTTCTTTGGCTCATAATTCATTTTCATTTCTCTGTCTTGTTCTTGTGAGAAGAAAAGAAAAGCTCTCATGGTTGCTAGCTCCTCCTTCTTCCTCCTCTTGATTTCTTATTTTGATCTCATGTGTTGAGAGAAAAAGATCTCACAAAGACAAACACTTCCATATATCTCTACTACACAACCTAGGGCATCTAGACTAGTGATCTCGTTTCCCTAGTTGCCTCGGCTCGAGGTGGAGCTTGGTGTACATCTCTCGGGTGGATCGTCTTCGACTCAAGAAGGCCGCGGAGGTGACCAAGATCTGGATTGACCCTCGGAGCGTGGATGGACGAGCCGGACAGCGGAGAGAAGACCCAAAGGACCGGTTTCGTGAGGTATATTTTCTACGGCATAGTAGTTAAAGCCTATAGTTGTTTGCTAGTTTCTAGTTTAGCAAAGATCCGGCTTTTAGTCCATGTTGCCTTGCGCCAAAAAATCGTTTTTCGCCGTTTCCGCCTCCCCGTAAGAACCGGGGTGAGCAACGTAGACTAACAGTGGTATCAGAGCCTAGATAAACATAAACTAGCAAGTTAGCAAAGTGTTAAGAATATCGATCGGAAAAATCACAAAACAAGTCCGGGAAAATTTTCACTTTCTGTCGATTTTTTATACTGTTCTAAAAATTATTTGACATACATGAAAAATCGGCTCAGGTTTTTGTTAGAACACCTAGCAAAATTGAGCCGCTGACTCGTCCAACTCACCGCGGAAACGCGGCCAAACCATGGGTTTGGCCGCGGATCCGCGCCCGAGTTGACTCGGCCGCGACTCCGTTTTGCTGCAGTGTTCTTACCTTGCTGTTTTGAGATTTTTAGTACATGTTGTTTCCACCCAGATTTTCCGGAAGACAAATTGACTTTTTGGGATGGTTACAAATTCGTATTTTGATCGATATTCCGTGCACTTTGGATAATGAATATTATCTGTGGTGTGATATATGTATTGAACGTCCGCTAATCTCTATACGTCGATTAGTGGGGGCTATACATATCTGTGATCTGTAATGTTGATGGTTTGTGTATATGAACTCGTTGGATTGTCGCGGATGAATAGCCGGGATGGATGTGAGAGTTTCTTTTTCTTTCATTCTTGTAAAATATGTAAATTGATGTAATATTATTTGTATGGCCGCACAACCGGGTCGGGGTTGTAGCCGTCATTGTATAATTTTTTTTACTTTTTTTGCTCCTAGGATAGACCAAAGGTGGGGTGCACAAACTATCGGGTATCTCGAAGTGCCGAGTGGCCTACTCACGTTGTTGAGGGAGGTTGCTTCGCTTCGGGTACTTGGCGGGTATTTTGCCGCACCCGTAGGGGTCTAGGGTGGGGTTTGGCTATTCATCGCGACCGTGTAATCCGCTTTTCGTTGCAGGCTCGAATGAATCGCGGGTTCCTAGTATATCCAAAGTGTTCATCTGTGATCTGGATTGGCTACCATTGCTATATATATCTATATATGATATCTATTTAGGTGTTGCTTATGTTTTGCATCCGCGCTAGTGCAGCCCCCGCTCTGTCGTTAGTTAAGTAACCTAACGGGTGATGACGGGACCCCATGGCGAATGCGGATGGCATAAGCGTACGCCATATTTTGGTTGTTTTCTGCAATGGTAGGATTAAATGATGGGACATATTAAAATTAATGCAAGAAAATAAACCAAGTAAAAGTCGTTGGAACACTTTAAAAACCACTCGGTTCTTTTCAAAAACCAACTTTTAAACGTGGAGCTTGAACCACTCCTTTTAAAAGCTATCTCGTTCCATCGATTATATCAAGTTCACTACGTTCACGGTTTCGCCAAAACCATTCGTAGCCCTCCGTCATTTCGTATGGATAGTCAATAGTACTCAAGCTGTGTTTGTTGGCCAAAGTCAAGGCACAGTGTTTGGTAGCTATTGGGTATTCATATGTAGCATAGATAGAAGCGTTGGTTTGGGACAGTCGTACTGCCTTGTTGGCCAAAGTCAAGGGTTTGTGCGGGTGGGTTCAAATTAACCTGGATAATGACGGGTAGAACTTGACATGTGACTTATGATTTGTTGGCCAAAGTCAAGGTCATAAGAGCATGGGGCAAAAATCCACATCGGGAGTTTCAAAAGAACTGAAAACTTGCTAGCGCTGCATACCATTTAGAGTGTGATGATTCTGGTAGGATTCCTTCAGTTTTGTCACGCAATGATATTTGGATCCCGATCCTACTGTGAGTATATACTACTCTTCCGGAACTTTCTCACTTAACGATCAATGCTATAAACCAAGTAGGTGTCTAGAAAGGTGTTAGCGGGGCTATGCCCACAGGGAAAAGAGGTTACTTAATTAAGGAAATTCGTGAAAGCGTTGGAAAACCTCCCTCGAAGTACCGACACCAGCATGGCTGAACGGTTAAGCAAGAATTGTACGGTGAGATTGATCCCGACTAATTCTTCCTTTATGGTTTGAGGAGGGATTCGAGAGACAGTGGGAGCCATCATGTTTAGATAAATTAAAAAACAATCTAAACTTGCAAGAGCATCATGCTAAAGTGTTTTCTTCTCTCTCTCTTAATTGCAGCGACCCAGTGACCAGACATAGGTTACATCTAGATAATAAAATGACTGAATCTGACTGTTTTGACTGGCAAAGGTCTGTCCAGATGTCCATTGCCCATGACAAGCTGGGACACCTCTTGACTGATCCAACCCCTGCCGTCTCAGGTCCAGTTTCCCCTATCACGGAAATTCATATCCGCGAGACATCGGAAAAGAACTATGTGAAGGCCAAGTGACTCGTGTTAGCCTCAGTTGATGGTGCATACCAGAGGCAGCACGAGAAGATGGACTTAGTCTCTATCTTCCTCCATAACAATGATTTATATGGAGAGCAATCTCGTATCGCAAGATATGAGACCTCGAAAGAATTGCTTCAAGCGAGGTTGGCTATCGGGTCATCTGTAGGGGGCAACGTCCTTATAGAGACCAGCTCTTTTGAGCTCTCGGACCTGAAGACCACGTTGAAGAACGGGTCAGATGCTGACTTAGTTCAACAGTCTCTACCTACTACCCTGAAGGAAACCAGGGAAGTAGAAAGAAAGGGAAGGCAGAAGTTTCGGGACTGGATATAGTAAAAGAAGGATGTTCCTATTGTTACAGGAATGAACATTGGCAGAAGGATTGCAGGGCTTGTATAGCTAGTAGCCAGACTTCGAAGCATGTTATGGCTTCGGCTTCGGGTGTGTTTGTGATAGAGAACTGTATGTCAGTTAACCCTACTTCCTGGGTATTAGATACCGGATCAGGATCTCATATCTGTAATTCGTTACAGGCTCTGAGAAATCGAATGGTTATCAAGAAAGGTGATATGACTCTCAGGGTTGCTAACGGAATGAGCATGTATGCTGAATCCGTAGGGGAATATCATCTAGGACTGACAACTGGGCAGATATTGATTCTGCGTGACTGTTTATATGTACCAGGTGCGACTTGTAATATCATATCTGTATCCTTACTTTCTAAGGAAGGATATGATTTTACTTTTGTAAGCGATGTAGTAAACATCCACCTAAATCAAGTTCTGATTGGGTCAGGTACATTGAAAAACGGTATATACGTTTTGAATCAAGCTCATGTCTTCAGTGTCCAGAACACACTTAAAAGAAAGTCTCCGGAATTAAATCAGGCTTTCTTATGGCATTGTAGACTGGGTCACATTAATGAAACACGGTTGACAAAGTTACATAAAGAAGGATACTTGGATCCGTTCGAGTACCAGTCTTATGCCACTTGTGAATCTTGTCTTATGGGAAAGATGACAAAGACTCCGTTTACTGGACACGGAGAAAGAGCGAGCGAGCTCTTGGGACTCATACACAGTGATGTGTGTGGTCCAATCTCTACACATGCGCGAAGTGGTTATTCATACTTGATGAAGAACAAATTCGAGGCCTTTGAGAAATTTCAGGAATAAAAGAATGAAGTTGAAAAACAAACAGGCAAATATCAAGACACTGAGATCTGATCGAGGTGGTGAATACTTGAGTGCCGAGTTTCTGGGCTACTTAAAACAGAATGGAATTCTCTCTCAGCTTACTCCTCCATACACACCACAACACAACGGTGTATCGGAAAGGCGGAATCGAACTCTATTGGATATAGTTCGTTCCATGATGAGTAAGGCTGAGTTACCGCGATCTTTCTGGGGTTATGCACTAGAAACAACTGCATATCTTTTGAACCGAGTTCCAACTAAGACTGTGCCTACTACACCATATCAGATGTGGTGTGGGAAGAAACCCTATCTTAATCACATTAAGACATGGGGATGTCCAACTTTTGTCAAAAAGCAGCATGCGGACAAGCTCGAGGCATGCTCAGTACAGTGTAAGTTTGTGAGATACCCAAAGAACTCCAAGGGGTATCTTTTCTATTACGCAGAGGAACAAAAGGTTTTTGTTTCTCGTCATGCCCGCTTCTTGGAAACTGAGTTTTTGGAAAACCAGATAAGTGGGAGCGCAATAGAACTGGAAGAAATTCCAGAACCACGAGCTATTACAGAAAGCTTAGTAGAACCAGAGGGTTCGAAAGAAAAGGACATCCCAGCGCCACTCCACATGAATAGTAGGCAGTCTCATCCGCCCGAGAGAAACTACGGTTTTCTCATAGACGGGGATAGAGAGGATTGCAATATGGATTATGGTGAGCCTACTAGCTTCCAGCAAGCCATTCAAAGCGGTGACTCGGTAAAATGGCTGGATGCAATGCGGACCGAGATGGAGTCCATGTACACCAACAAAGTTTGGACTTTGGACTTTGCTCCAGAAGGGGTAAAACTCATAGGCTGCAAATAGATCTTCAGAAAGAAGATTGGTGTAGATGGGCTGGTTGAAACCTATAAAGCTAGACTTGTAGCAAAGGGTTTTCGTCAAAGACCTGGTTTGGACTATGACGAGACCTTTTCTCCAGTGGCTATGCTCAATTCCATTCGGATCCTCCTTGCTATTGCTGCCTTCCACGATTATGAGATCTGGCAGATGGATGTAAAGACGGCTTTCCTAAATGGAAATTTGGAAGAGTGCGTCTTTATGGATCAGCCGGAGGGACTCATTCAGAGTGGGAGCAGTGGTAAAATGTGCAAGTTGCTCAAGTCCATCTATGGACTGAAGGAGGCATCGCGGAGTTGGAACATCTGCTTTGATGATACTGTCAAAGAATTCGACTTTATCAAAAACCCAGATGAACCATGCATTTACAGTAAGATTGTAGGTAGAACTGTGGTATTGCTCGTCTTGTACGTGGATGACATTCTCCTAATAGGAATTGATATTCCTATGCTACAGTCAGTCAAAGGATTCTTGTCGCAGAGGTTCTCTATGAAGGACCTGGGCGATGCCAACTACATTCTGGGGATCCAGATCTATCGTGATAGATCTAAGAGGATATTAGGACTTTCACAGTCAAGGTACATCAACACCATTCTGAAAAGGTTCAGTATGGAAGATTCCAAGCGCGGTAATTTACCGGCTTGTCACGGGATCACCCTTTCCAAAGAGATGTCTCCCAAGACTGATTTGGAAAGGGATCGCATGTCTATTATACCCTACGCTTCTGCGGTAGGCTCTATAATGTATGCGATGTTATGTACCAGACCAGATGTAGCATACACATTGAGCGTTGTAAGCCGGTATCAGTCGGACACAGGGGAGAAACACTGGATAGCGGTAAAGAACATTCTTAAGTACCTGAGGAGGACTAGGGAGATGTTCTTGGTGTATGGCGGAAAAGACCTCCAGATCGAGGCCTTTGCTGACTCCAGCTTCCAGAGTGACAAGGATGACTCCAAGTCCATGTCGGGTTATGTCTTTACCCTCAATGGAGCGGCTGTTTGCTGGAAGAGTTCCAAGCAGGAGACCGTTGCTGACTCAACTAAGGAAGCGGAGTATATAGCTGCTTGCGATGCCGCAAAGGAAGCTGTCTGGATGAAGAAGTTCCTCACGGAGCTTCAGGTGGTTCCTACCATTGTTGATCCAATACCGCTGTGTTGGAGATAGTGCCCTCAGAGTCAATTATTGGATCACAGGAACGTGATTGCAATGATTGAGGGAGGACCTATCCCGGTAGGACAGTCTTACTCGAGATGATAGTATGCTATCTGGTTTATCTTTATCATCGTGTACTGCTTTAGGTGACCTGGCATGTCGCTATTACACGTTGATAGAGCCCCTAGGATTCTTGCTTGACTGCCAGCAGTATGATGGCGATCATATACGTGGGAGCTGGTAGTCTATAAGCACATCCTTAAAAGGTCCCTAGTCGAGGGAGTTTCGAGACAGGGCATCGATTCTCCAGAGTAGACTAGTGTATACAGTCGAGACCCCGACGAGGGGCGGTGGTCGGTCTCATAAGCCACTGGTGTCAGTTGGTTCACCTAAGATGTATACAGGTGCTCATTGGGTTATGAGTACACCGGACAGGACTCGCCGGGAACATGCTAGTTGGTCTTATACCTGACGTCAGATAGCAGTTCCCTGGTGACATGTGTACAGGTTAGTTCATCGACCTGAGGATCGTCATTTGTCTCGTGTGAGTTCCCACTGTGCTTTGATTACTACCCTACCACGGCTCAAAGGAGTCGTGCAAACAGGTTTTAGTTGGGTACAGTCCCGAGCCACATGGAGGCAGTGAGCGGATCTTCAGGGGTTCGTCTCTCCCGGTATTGGGGGTGAGGTCGCGCTGTGTCTAGGAGAGCCATTACGCAAAGCCCTCGGCCGAGGCAGGAGATTTACTGGTAGGTATTCCAGTAGTATCTCAGGGCGTTCTGGGCTACACTCCGACACGACTTGTACCGCTTTTGGGGGTCTGACTTTTACCAACCCCCTAGGCCCGACGTGCGATGCTCATAGACGAACGGACCGGACTGTACGGATATTGTCACTGACAGGCTCAGTAGGGTGTCAGGATGAGTTCGCTCATCGACGTCCCTTTTGGTCAATAGCTGGTGGCCCGTCACGTATTGGCTAATACCTCTGACGTGCTAGTGGTTAAATCCACAGCCATAGTATTGACGAGTCTTTAGAGTCCACCACACTTACAGTTACTCAAGCTTTCGGGCGAAACGCTGTAGAGGCCGTATGGAGATATGGCAGGGTCCGATCAGATACGTGCGGTATTGCACGGATCAGGATCGGACAGTTTTGTACTAGTGGCCGTATAGTTATATGGAAGGGTTCGATCAGATACGTGCGGTATTGCACGGATCAGGATCGAACGGATTTTACTAGCCGGCTTTGGTTTAAGCCGGTACTAGTTTAGTACAGTGTAGATTTTGTCTCATTGCATTTTGTATCCGGTCAGAATACAGATGCGGGTGTGTATGCACAGTATCGGGGTTTTCCTGTAATTTATTACGGGACCAGTTTTCTGGAGTTGCCAGTTTGCATTCCGTTCCGGCCGGCTTTTCCTTTGTTCTTTCCCGGCCGGACTTTTCCGATGGAGGGGGTAATTTGCAGTTTTGCAAATTACACTTTGTGGAGGATTTTCTTGCATATGTATTTATTATGATAGCATCTTTAGATACCATTCTCATCACTTGCTTTTGGTTGATTTGAAGTGATTTGGAGTTGATTTGATTTTGTTATGATGATGTTTTGCTTGTGGTTACCCTCCACCTTTTCCTACACTCACCTTCCTTCTAAGGTGATGGATTCATATTCTTTTCCTCCACCATTATTCATAGAATATAAGTTTTTTCATGGTTGAGAGAAGAAGAAGAGAGAGTTTTCATTCTTGAGAGTTTGATCTCATTTCATGCTAGAAAAATGCAAGCACCATTTTTCTTATCTCATTTCCTCCATCATCTTCAAATGGCAACAAACCCCAAATGAGACATAGCCTCTACACTACACATTCTACAGCATATCTTGAGCATGTCGAGTTGCCGGCTTCATGCCCGAGTTGCCTCGGTATTGAGGCGGGAGCCCGTAAAAGACGCAGGCGATGTGGTGCTATTTCCGGCGAGGAGGCGACGATATGGAGATTACACTTTCCGCGGAAGATCGGGACGATGAAGAGAAGACCGGAGGACTCGGATCACTCGGTATACTTCTCACCCTATCTCTTGATTGCTAGCATTAGGTTAATGGTTACGATCCGGGTTTTCATTGTCCGCGGTAGCGCCGGTTTTCGAGTAAGGAAAAAATTTTGATTCCGCATTTTGGCCTCGAGTACGAGGCCGGGGCGCTGCCGTGGCGCAACATGGTATCAGAGCCACGCCATTAACCTTACCTAGCTTGTTCTAATGTGTTTTACTTATCCGATCGACCGAAATTCCAAAAACCTCATTTTTGTTCACATCAGTTTCTGTTGAAAATTTTTGGTGTCAAAATTTTTTTCAGGTTGTAGAAAACGGATGTACATGAAATTATACGACCTCTGTAAAAATTCGACAGTTTCAGTCGACGGCCTGAGCGCGGAACCGCGGCCAAACCCCCCCTTGGGCCGCGGTTCCGCCGCACTCTCATGTCTTCACTCTGTCAAAATTTTACAGTGGGCTTGTGGGCTGTTTTTGGGGGTTTTGGGATATTAAATTTGGGCCCAGATCTTCTGTGACTGCTACAGTTTTACTTGGGGGCCCACTTGTTAATTGTTTGATCGATCGGATATTTTTAAACACATTATTTCACAGTATTTACATTATATCTACGACCGTGAATGCCACTTGATCGGTAAATCCCGTCTAACTGCTATAGCCCGGTTAGACGGATTTGCGAACGTGATTTTTACGTTGATGTTCTATGTTTATGCTGTGTTGTTGCGGATCGGTCGTGGGGGATAGCCTGGATACAATGCTAGTACAGTTTTGTTGTATTATGTACATTTGATATTGCGGGGCGAGCGTCCGACATGTCTGCCTGTTTGTATTATTCTTTTGGGGCACGACCTGGTTGCGGTCGATGTACCCGTTGTATGTATATTTTACTTTCTGTACTAGGATTACCCCGCGGAGGGTGCACGGATAGCCGGGTTCTAGAGGGCAACGGGCCCGCATCTCATGGCATTGAGACGGAGGGGGCTTCACTCTAGGATTGGCGGGCTATTCGCCGCACTCGTAGGGGGTACAGGTTGACCCAGGAGGGGTGCCCAAGTTACCGGATTCCGTGAAGTGTTTGGTGGTCCATTCACGGTACTGAAGGGGGCTGCCTCGCTTCAGGTTTTGGCGGGTGACTTGCCGCGCCCGTAGGGGTCTAGGATTTCATTGCACAGGCTATCCACACGACCAGGGAAACGTCGGGTTTCAGCAGCGGCTCTGTGAAACCCGAGGCTTCCAGATATCTGTATTGCTCTGTGATGCTGTACATTTCTGTGATGTTGCATTTTATCACGCCTTGAGCGAAATATAATATATTGGTATATATATTAGAAGATGTTGTATATGTTTTGCATCCGCGCTAGTCTAGTCCCCGCTCTGTCGTTAGTTAAGTAACCTAACGGGTGATGACGGGACCCAGTGGCGAATGCGGATGGCATATACGTACATCATTATTTTCGTTCTTTATTGGTGTGATCATCTGATGGGACTGCGTTGATTCGGATCAATGCAAGATAAACAAACCTATTCTGATGTTGTTGGAACATTTTTCAAAAAGCTGTTATTGCAAGGACGTTCACTTTTGTTTTGCATCGTGGTATTCATTTGGAATATCCTGCTCCTCAGTCGACGAGGAAAGGGCCGAGATCCCTTCACCGGGAGTGACCCCTTGGACAGAAGTTTGCGTCAGGGCAATAACTTCACTATAGCCGATTGCCTTTTGCTTTGCATCGTGGTATTCAGTTGGAATATCCTGCACCTCATTCTACGGGGAAAGAGCCGAGATCCCTTCACCGGGAGTGACCTTTTTAGTAAAGGTTTTCGTCACTATATTTTATAAAAAGTTATCCAGTTCCTTCAACGATATCAAGTTCATTACGTTAAAGGTTTTTCGCCAAAAACCAGTCGTAGCCCTCCGTCATTTCAGATTAGTATTGCTTAGTATTCGCGTTACGTTTGTCGTTGCTATTTGCCGAGGCGTAGTGTGCGGTAGCTTTGTTGTGCTATTCTGTCGCATGGATATGTGGATTGGTTAGGACAGTCGTACGACTTTGTTGATTATTCGTCAAGGGTCGTGCGGGTGGGTTTAACGCAATCAAGATAATGACGGGTTGAACTTGACTAGGACCTTTTTGATTTGTTGATTATTCGTCAAGGTCACTTGGGTCCTAGGGGTAAAAATCACATCGGGAGTTTCAAAAGAACTGAAACTTGCCAGGCATACGCATACCTTCTGGAGTGTGGTGACTTGAGTGGATTCCGTCAAGTTATCATGCGATGATAGTTGGATCCCGATTCCCACTGATGAGTTGGTTTACTCCTCGGGTGATCCCGACTAATTCTTCTTTCAGGTTTGGAGGAGAATTTGAGGTACAGTGGGAGGTTTTCAGATTAGATAGACTGATAACCATTCTGATCTAGGTTAGAGTGCACGCTGAGTGTTTCTTTTCTCTCTCTCTTTGGCAGCGACCATTGACCCGACCCTGGACTATGACTCAGTGACCAAGTTGACCGAACCTTCTTAACACAGGCTTTTGGATTGTCAGAGTTGCAGACCTCATTGCCACTCCTACTTTTACCCTTTTCTCCAGGACACCCCGCATTACTGCGAACGTCCACTTCCATTGGACAAAACCATCGTATGGTTATATACGAACTCGAAGGACTTCGAGGATGGTTTCTGGTTCTGGAGAAAAACGAATAGGATTATTCAGTTGTCTTTTCTTTTCACCTTCTCTCATTGCGAGTACTCCTTGGTTTACGAGATAGTACACCTATTACGCAAATTGGATAGTCTTCTTCCAAACCTTAGGCTGGTGCCGACCGGTAGGGAATGAAGAAAACCAATTAGCATAACGATGGTGTGCAGAAGGTATTAAGTTAAGACAAAGCAAGGGATTAGTAGGAGGGCAAAGTAAATTGCGACTGATATTCACGACCAAACCAAGTATTTCTTCGCCAATCCTAAATCACCTTTGTATTTCTCCAGGACACTCCGTATCACTACGAAGATCCACAGTTTATTGGATACTCCATCGTATGGTTATATACGAACTCGAAAGGAACTTGTTCCAGTTCGGGGATGGATTCTGGTTCAGGAGAAATAGGAATAAAGTACATTCAGGTGTCTTTTATCTTCACCTTCTCTCGCATTGCGAGTGTTCCTAGGATAGGGACAGTATACCCATTATGCTTATTGGATAGTCTTCTTCCAAACCATAGGCTGGTGCCGAACGGTAGGGAAGGAAGAAAACCATTTGGCCTAAAGGGGTGTACAGAAGGTAATGACTAAAGACATAGAAAGGGATTTAAAAAGATGGCAAAGAATTATACGGTTACAGTTGTGAATCTGGATAATGGAAGAGGCATTACTAGGAATACCAGGATACCCCAACGAAACATTTCAATGTTTCAGTTTCACTGTGTACTGTTAATGGAAAACTGATTTCCCGATTAGACACTTACTCCAGGGTATGTATTTACCAGGTATGATTCTCACATCTGTATGGTTTTACAGATGATGAGTGGGAGTAAGTTATTGGGAATTGGGTGATCATCCTCATTATATCGGGATTCGTTGTAATCAGTGATATTTGAGGAAGTCACCTGGGTTGTTTGCCGGTCGGCAAATATTTGGTTTTGAATATCCGTTGTTATGCACCAATTTCAAATTGATATATCTGTACGTCTATTTTTATAGAGTGAGATATACCTTTTGATATTATGTCGATGACATTTACCTATATCAGTGGATGGTTAGGTAAGGAGCATTGAACAGCGGTGTAATTCTTCTTAACCATAAGTACAATTTTCAACCTACGACACACAGTGAATGAGTTATCTGACTCAAGGGACTTATACAGAGTATTGTATGTTGTCCAGCGTCCATCAGGACAGATGAGTTGGTCCTCGTACTATATTCAGTTTACTTTTAACTTCTCTAGTTCTTAGACATGTGTTTCGTAGGAACACAGGGTCTAAGTTTTGAGGAGTTATAGGTATTTGAATAAAGTAGAGAACCAAGTATTGCAAGTATCGGGATTCTTCAAAGTGATCGAAGATGTAGATACTTGTGTATGGTATTCAGTTGATAGTAATGATAAAGAGAAATTGCTTCTCTTTCAGGTTACTCATAATTGGAAGCATTCCTAAGTTGAGTAATGCTGATCGACCTCCTTCCATTTAGTTGACATGCACTGGAGATAGTTGCATGATTTGAATCTGGTTCAATTAAATCAGTGCCTCTGGTTCTATATTGGATATAGAACAGTTCATATCTTAACGATGTAAAGGTACGGGGAGTTGTCCGGCTTATGATTAAAACCAGACACTGGACAACTCAAGGCACGTTTCTGTAATGGTTGTTTGTGGGTTGACCCAGGCTATGACGAGGGTTGATTTTCTACCATCTGGCAGATCAATAGAAATATTGTTCTAGACTCGCCACACTTTTATTAAAAATGGATTTTTTCAAAAACAGTAGTGGGAGTATGGTAGAACTGGAAGTAATTCCAGAACCACAAACGATTACTGAAGATTTGATAAGGAACCTAAAGATTCAATCTGGATTGACATTCTATTGGCCACTCCGCAGATAAGGTGGGTAACTTCAGGCACCCGAGAGGTACTCCGGTAGCCTCAAGGACGGTGACAGGGAAGTTCTTGTTTACCCACACTTGCCATTGTTGTTGTTCCAGGCTGCGAGACCCGGCAGGAGGATGAGTATAGCGTCGTTCTAAACTAGCTTTAGAAGTGCACGTCTATATGACTCTGCCAGAGGGTTGTCGTAGTCAGTGGGAGCAGCGGAAGCATTGGTGGACATCAGGCTTATGTCTATTTATAGACTAAAGCAGATGTAGCGGAGATAGATCATCTATTTCTGATGTGACAGTCATAGGTTTGACGTCATCAGAATAGGGGATGGATCTGTTGAGAAGGTAGTAGGAAGTGATACTCCTATACTCCGATCGGTTATACTTTGGTTGTCACACAGTGGTTTCTCCACATGGGACTTGGATATTATATCAGACATTCTGGTTACTAGATCCATGGTTTTAGATCTGGATTTGGGTGGTTTCCCAATCTGGGTACCTTGACAGCATTCTATAAGTATTTAGAATGGACGACTCCTGGCACGGTAGTGCACCTGCAGTTGATGGAGTCACCCTCTCTAAAGCTGTCTTACAGACTAAAGGGGAGAGGGATACGCATGATTGACAGATCACTTGCTTAGGCAATTGAGTCAATCATGAGATGTCAAGTACCACACCAGATGATGTTCTTGCACTAGATGCAATAAGTTGACATTGATCTAATCCTGGAGAAACAGTCGGAAGCAGTTTTAGAACATAAGTGGATGTTCTAGGGATATGATAACGACAACCTCATTTGGGAGACAGTTATCATTCCAGGCTTCCAAGGCGACATGGACGACAAGGAGGTTGTCAGAGTTATAGTTTTCTTTCTGACGAGGGGCAGTATTTTGGACAGATGGTCCAAGGCAATACCGAGGGTGGCATGGCGCAGGATACTGATTAAGTTCAGTTGACGATACAGTCTTAGAAGTCTGGATTTGGAGTTCATTTATGAAATAGGTCCCATCAGACATCCAGACGTTCCAAGACAGGTATTGCTCATTTCGGGAGATGGCTTTCTCCGCGAACTTGAGATATAGAGAGACATAGAAAGAAACATCCTGCGGATCCACTCACTGAGGCTATTCCTCGAACGCAATAGTTTCGTAAACGGGTTTTGTGAGACTGACTAGTAGAGGAGTTGGGTGTTCGGTATCACACGGGCTGTGAGTATGCGACATCGCAATAATTAGCTTTGAGTGCAAGTGGGAAATTGTTGGAGATAGTGCCCTCAGAGTCAATTATTAGATTACAGGCACGTGATTGCAATGATTGAGGGAGGACCTATCCCGGTAGGACAGTCTTACTCGAGATGATAGTATGCTATCTGGTTTATCTTTATCATCGTGTAGTGCTTTAGGTGACCTGGCATGTCGCTATTACACGTTGATAGAGCCCCTAGGATTCTTGCTTGAATGCCAGCAGTATGATGGCGATCATATACGTGGGAGCTGGTAGTCTATAAGCACATCCTTAAAAGGTCCCAAGTCGAGGGAGTTTCGAGACAGGGCATCGATTCTCCAGAGTAGACTAGTGTATACAGTCGAGACCCCGACGAGGGGCGGTTGTCGGTCTCACAAGCCACTGGTGTCAGTTGGTTCACCTAAGATGTATACAGGTGCTCATTGGGTTATGAGTACACCGGACAGGACTCGCCGGGAACATGCTAGTTGGTCTTATACCTGACGTCAGATAGCAGTTCCCTGGTGACATGTGTACAGGTTAGTTCATCGACCTGAGGATCGTCATTTGTCTCGTGTGAGTTCCCACTGTGCTTTGATTACTACCCTACCACGGCTCAAAGGAGTCGTGCAAACAGGTTTTAGTTGGGTACAGTCCCGAGCCACATGGAGGCAGTGAGCGGATCTTCAGGGGTTCGCCTCTCCCGGTATTGGGGGTGAGGTCGCGCTGTGTCTAGGAGAGCCATTACGCAAAGCCCTCGGCCGAGGCAGGAGATTTACTGGTAGGTATTCCAGTAGTATCTCAGGGCGTTCTGGGCTACACTCCGACACGACTTGTACCGCTTTTGGGGGTCATACTTTTACCAACCCCCTAGGCCCGACATGCGATGCTCATAGACGAACGGACCGGACTGTATGGATATTGTCACTGATAGGCTCAGTAGGGTGTCAGGATGAGTTCGCTCATCGACGTCCCTTTTGGTCAATAGCTGGTGGCCCGTCACGTATTGGCTAATACCTCTGACGTGCTAGTGGTTAAATCCACAGCCATAGTATTGACGAGTCTTTAGAGTCCACCACACTTACAGTTACTCAAGCTTTCGGGCGAAACGCTGTAGAGGCCGTATGGAGATATGGCAGGGTCCGATCAGATACGTGCGGTATTGCACGGATCAGGATCGGACAGTTTTGTACTAGTGGCCGTATAGTTATATGGCAGGGTTCGATCAGATACGTGCGGTATTGCACGGATCAGGATCGAACGGATTTTACTAGCCGGCTTTGGTTTAAGCCGGTACTAGTTTAGTACAGTGTAGATTTTGTCTCATTGCATTTTGTATCCGGTCAGAATACAGATGCGGGTGTGTATGCACAGTATCGGGGTTTTCCTGTAATTTATTACGGGACCAGTTTTCTGGAGTTGCCAGTTTGCATTCCGTTCCGGCCGGCTTTTCCTTTGTTCTTTTCCGGCCGGACTTTTCCGATGGAGGGTGTAATTTGCAATTTTGCAAATTACACTTTGTGGAGGATTTTCTTGCATATGTATTTATTATGATAGCATCTTTAGATACCATTCTCATCACTTGCTTTTGGTTGATTTGAAGTGATTTGGAGTTGATTTGATTTTGTTATGATGATGTTTTGCTTGTGGTTACCCTCCACCTTTTCCTACACTCACCTTCCTTCTAAGGTGATGGATTCATATTCTTTTCCTCCACCATTATTCATAGAATATAAGTTTTTCCATGGTTGAGAGAAGAAGAAGTGAGAGTTTTCATTCTTGAGAGTTTGATCTCATTTAATGCTAGAAAAATGCAAGCACCATTTTTCTTATCTCATTTCCTCCATCATCTTCAAATGGCAACAAACCCCAAATGAGACATAGGCTCTACACTACACATTCTACAGCATATCTTGAGCATGTCGAGTTGCCGGCTTCATGCCCGAGTTGCCTCGGTATTGAGGCGGGAGCCCGTAAAAGACGCAGGCGATGTGGTGCTCTTTCCGGCGAGGAGGCGACGATATGGAGATTACACTTTCCGCGGGAGATCGGGACGATGAAGAGAAGACCGGAGGACTCGGATCACTCGGTATACTTCTCTTCCCATCTCTTGATAGCTAGTATAGGTTAATGGTTAACGATCCGGGTTTTCATTGTCCGCGGTAGCGCCGGTTTCCGTGTAAGGAAAAATTTTGATTCCGCAATTTGGCCTCGGATAGACGGCCGGGGCGCTGCCGTGGCGCAACACGCTGTATTGCGACAACAATGGCGCTATAGCTTTAGCGAAGGAACCCAGGTCCCATCAGAAGTCCAGGCACATTTTGAGACGGTACCACCTGATCAGGGAGATCGTAAATCGTCGGGAGATCGAGGTGAAGAGAGTAAATACAGAAGATAACACCACAGATCCACTCACGAAGGCCCTACCCCAGACTCAGTTCGAGCGGCTGATCGAGATGATAGGTCTTCGATACGCCAGTACATGGCCTTAGTGCAAGTGGGAGATTGTTAGTGTATATGCCCTAGAGGCCATTACTGTATCATACTAGTTTGTATATTACTTGATGGAAGCTTGGGATATTCATAGTTGTACAGACAATCTTGCTTAAAATAGTAGTATGCTACCTGGTTTGTTTCTACTTCAATATGTGCATGTGTTTCTTTTAGCATATCGCTTATACATATTAGTAAAGCCCTTAGGATCTTTGCTTGATTACCAGCGTTGTGATGGCAGTCACACTCGTGGGGGCTGGGTAATCTTTAAGCACATCCTTATACAGGTCCCTAGTCGTAGAACTATCGAGACAGGGCATCGATACTCCGGAGTAGACTAGTGTATGCGCTTCTCATCCCAGCAGGGGAGATGGTCTGTCCCACAGCCATCAGTACGTCGTACTGGAGATAGTATGCGGGTGCTCGTTAGGTTGCGAGTAAACTAGACAGGACTCGTCGGGAAGTGTTGGTTGGTATTATACCTATCGTCGGTTATCAGTTCCCAGGTGACATGAGTACAGCTTAGTCCGCTGACTTGACACTGTCACTTCGCCTCGAGTGTGTTCCTACTGTACTTAGATTACTACCCTACCATGGCTCAAAGGAGTCGTGCAAACAGGTAGTAGTTGGGTGCAGTCCCGAAGCATTTGGAGACAGTGACGGTTAGACAGGATTCGTCTCTCCCGGTATTGGGGGTTGACATCGCGCTGTGTCAAGGAGAGCCATTACACAAGTAGTCCCTGGCCAGGGCAAGCGAGATATACTGGTAGGTTTCCAGTGTTATCTCAGGGTGTTCTGGGCTACACTCCGACACGACTTGTACCGCTATTAGGGGACTGACGTTCACCACCCCCCTAGGCCCGCCATGCGATGTATCAGACGAACAGACCGGACTGTACGCAGATTGTCATATACAGGCTCAGTAGGAGTTCGGATGGGTTTACCACATCGGCCTTCTTGTCGACATCTACCTGGGGACCGTTACGTACAGCTAGTGCCGCTTGCGGTCTGTGGTTAAACCCACTGCCAGCATTGTGTCGAGTCTTTTGAGTACCACACAGAGAGTTTCCCTGCATTGAGCGAAACGTGTAGATGTCGTATGGTTTTACGGCAGGGCTGCGATCACTTAAGTGCACTTGTGTGCGTATGCTGTTCGGGCAGGCAATACTAGTGGGCTTTGGTTTAAACCGGATCCTAGTATTGCACGAATGGATATGTTTTGTCTTTTGTGCATTCGCATTCTACGGAATGCGGATGCAGGTGTGTATGCGCAGTTTTGAGGAGCGATAAAGGAAGAGGTGCCCTATTAGAGTTTTGGCAGTTGGTTCGGTCAAAACCGTTATGTGGCGGGCTCATTAGGGTTTTGACAATTCGTTCGGTCAAAACCATTATGAGCCGGAGACATAATTTACTAATCCTTTTGTGATAATATGTTGATGGCTAATTGCATTGACCATTTGACCACCTTGACCTGTTGACCGTTGTTGACCGAAGTTGACCGTTGACCTTCATGAGAGGTCTACACTCTTCTTTGGATTTCTTTTTCATTTTGGATTATGAAAATGGTCAATTCAATTAGTAGCCATCAACTTTATCATGAAAGGATTGGTAATGATGATAGTTTTGCATTATTGCAACCATGGTTCATTTCTTTAGCTCATAATTCATTTTCATTTCTCTCTCTTGTTCTTATGAGAAGAAAAGAAAAGCTCTCATGGTTGCTAGCTCCTCCTTCTTCCTCCTCTTGATTTCTTCTTTTGATCTCATGTGTTGAGAGAAAAAGATCCCACAAAGACAAACACTTCCATATATCTCTACTACACAACCTAGGGCATCTAGACTAGTGTTCTCGTTGCCCTAGTTTCCTCGGCTCGAGGTGGAGCTCGGTGTACATCTCTCGGGTGGATCGTCTTCGACCCAAGAAGGCCGCGGAGGTGACCAAGAACCAGATCGACCCTCGGAGCGTGGATGGATGAGCCGGATAGCGGAGAGAAGTCCCGAAGGACCGATTTCGTGAGGTATATTTTCTACGGCATAGTAGTTAAAGCCTCTAGTTGTTTGCTAGTTTCTAGTTTAGCAAAGATCCAGCTTTTAGTCCATGTTGCCTTGCGCTAAAAAATCATTTTTCGCCGTTTCCGCCTCCCCGTAAGAACCGGGGTGAGCAACGTGGACTTACAGTCCTAACCTCGATCTCCCTGGAGATCAACTATCTCCAAGATCAGGTGATATTGCATTGGAATATGTCTGGGTCACTGATGGGACCGGGGTTCCTGGGCCAAAGCCACACTTCCACCGTCACACAATGGTAGGAACCTAGTTCATCTCATGAACTAATAAACACCCAAACTGCCTCTTTGGTAGTATCTTTGATAGCGATGTCACCAGCCTTTATCGTCTACTTTGGCACAGTATCTAGCTTGGAACTCTTCCAACATACCGTCCCTCCCTTGAGGGTAAAGGCAAAGCCTGTGACTGACATTCAGGCGTCCTTACCACCCTGGAAGCTATCCAGTGATTCTCCCCAGAATCAATTGATACCATCTCACTACACCTAGTGAGAATCCTAGAATCCATTTAGATCTATCTCATAGATCCAAAACCCAGGATTTAGGAGGTATCACCTTGATCCTACATAGAGAATTAATGTGATAAGAGGAGATTGACCGAGTGTAGCATAGGAAATACTTTTCCTATCAAGAGTACGTCACGCACGTACAGTACGAGGAAGACCACCTTACTCTCTACTACCTTTTTGTATATACAAGGTTCATCTACCATTTTGATGAATTCATACTCTTTGACTACCACATCAAAACAGATGTTCCAGCTCTGCGATTCCTGCTTTAACCTGTAAAGCAACTTGCACATGTTTCCTCTGCTCCCACTATTTATGAAGCCCTCTAGCTGTGTTCTTATGGACGTTCTCTTATAAATCAATATTTAGAAAAGTAGTCATGACACGCAACCACCAGATATCGTAGTCATTGAATGTTGCAATGGCAAGTAGGATCCGGATGGACTTAAGTACAACCACTAGAAAAGGTTTCATCATTATCCACGCCTGGTCGATGACGAGAACCATTAACAAGTCTAGCTTTGAAAGTCTCAACTTTTCCATCTATACCAAGTAATCTTCTCAAGATATACTTGCTCCTGATGGGGATTTAACCATTCAGATATAGCAGCCAAATTCTATACTTTGTTGGTGTATATGGATTCCATCTCAGATCTCTTAGCGTCCAGCTATTCTTACAGAGTCCCCACTCTTGATGTCCTGCTCGAAACTAGTTGGGTCATCATCTCATGATGCAATCCTCGCTCCCACTGTCATCGAGAAACCGAAGTATCTCTCATGCGGATGAGGAACCCTGCTAGATCGGCGGAGAGGCTGAGGTTCGTCGGGGACTATTGAATCCTTTGGTTTTACCGAATCATCAGCAGTAGTTTGTATAGCTGGAACTCCTTCCAGTTCTACAGAACTGACCTTGCCTCGATCATGTCCGTATTTTGTTTTTGACATAGGCCGGACAACCCCAAATCTTAACTTGCTTAAGAGATGGGCTCTTCCCATACCATATCACATATGGAGTGGTAGGCACTGATTTGATTGGAACCTAATTCAATAGGTATGCAGCTGCTAGTGTATATGCCCTAGAGGCCATTACTGTATCATACTAGTATGTATATTACTTGATGGAAGCTTGGGATATTCACAGTTGTATAGACAATCTTGCTCGAAATGGTAGTATGCTACTTGGTTTGTCTCTGCTTTAATGTGTACATGTGTTTCTTTTATTATATCACCTATACATATTAGTAGAGCCCTTAGGATCTTTGCTTGATTACCAGCGTTGTGATGGCGCTCACACTCGTGGGGGCTGGGTAATCCATAAGCACATCCTTATACAGGTCCCTAGTCGTAGCACTATAGAGACAGGGAATCGATACTCCGGAGTAGACTAGCGTATGCGCTTCTCATCCCAGCATGGGAGACGGTCTGTCCCACAGCCGTCAGTACGTCGTACTTGAGATAGTATGCGGGTGCTCATTAGGTTACGAGTACACTGGACAGGACTCGTCGAGAACTGTTGGTTGGTATTATACCTATCGTCCATTATCAGTTCCCAGGTGACTTGAGTACAGCTTAGTCTGTTGACTTGACACTGTCACTTCGCCTCGAGTGTGTTCCCACTGTACTTTGATTACTACCCTACCACGGCTCAAAGGAGTCGTGCAAACAGGTAGTAGTTGGGTGCAGTCCCGAAGCACTTGGAGGCAGTGACGGTTAAACATGATTCGTCTCTCCCGGTATTGGGGGTTGACATCTCGCTGTGTCCAGGAGAGCCATTACACAAGTAGTTCCTGGCCAGGGTAAGCAAGATATACTGGTAGGTTTCCAGTGTTATCTCAGGGTGTTCTGGGCTACACTCCAACACGACTTGTACCGCTATTAGGGGACTGACGTTTACCGCCCCCCTAGGCCCTCCATGCGATGTATCAGACGAACAGACCGGACTGTACGAAGACTGTCACATTCAGGCTCAGTAGGAGTTCAGATGGGTTCACCTCGTCAGTCTTCTTATCGGCATCTACCTGGGGACCGTTACGTACAGCTAGTGCCGCTTGCGGTCTGTAGTTAAACCCACTGCAAGTGTAGTGTCGAGTCTTTAGAGTCGCACACAGAGAGTTATTCGCCTTCAGGCAAAATGAGTAGAGGTCGCATGGTTTTGCGACAGGGTTCGTTCACATCCGCGCACTTGTGCACGTTTGCTGTCCGGACAGCTTATACTAGCGGGCTTTGGTTTAAGCCGGATCCCAGTATATGCTTTGGGATTGGTTTTATCTCATTGTATTCGTGTTCCTCGGATCACGGATACGGGTGCGTATGCACAGTTGACTGAGATAGAAGGAGAGGACTTTGATTAGGGTTGATGACTATTGTCATTTTCTTAACCCTAATGCTTATGTGTGGATTATGATTAATTGATATTAGTTAAATATAATTGTGCATGGTTAGGGTTGTTGACCATTTGACCATACTTGACTTGTTGACCTAGGTTACATGTTGACCATCATCATTCCATACGAAAGATGCTCTTTGATCCTTGCAATTTGCATTTAATGTGAAATGATAATGGTCAAGTCTTGATTAACCATGACAATTATCTAGCTAATTATCTAATTTCATAATTCACACATATATGTGAGAATGGTTCATTATTCTTTTCATTCTATCATATAGATTCTCTTTCCTCCTGTTCCTCTCTCTCTAGCTCTCCCCTCTCATGAGTTGAGAAACATATGATCTTGAGATAAACCATTCTAAGAAAATCTCTACTCTCTTATAAGGTTCTAGGATTAGCACTTCTAGCATCTTAGTTACTTCTAGCTTGAAGTTGAAGCCAACGGTTGAGGCTCTCGGATGGATCCTTCTTCGACTAGAGAAGACGACAAGGAGATCACTTCCGTTCACTCCAAGGAGCAAGGAGAGAAGGACATAAAGCCCTAGGTATAACCTTTCTTCCATGTAGCTAAAACTAGTTAGCTTTGTAGTTAGTTTTTGTTTAGCAAAGATTCTCCTTTTGATAGTCCATGTTGCCTAGTTCGATAAAAATCCGTTTTTTATACCGTTTCTGCCTCCCCGTAAGCACCGGGGTGGGGAACGTGGACTTACAGTGGTATCAGAGCCTAACTAAACATAGACTAGCTAGTTAGTAAAGTGTATAGAAGTTCGATCGGTAAAAATCACAAAACTTTTTTCCAAAAACCCTAGTTTCTGCCGATTTTTAAATCTGCTTTAAAAATAATAAATCACACCTTAAAAATCGGCTCAGGGTTTTTACAGTACACCCAAGAAAAATGAACCAGCGAACCGACCAACTCACCGCGGTTCCAAGCAGAAGCTTGCTTCTGCCGCGGATCCGCGGCCGAGTTGACTCGGCCGCGGCTCGTTTCTCTTGCAGTGTTCTTATTTTATGTATTTGGGATTTTTAAGATATTTTATTTCTGCCCAGATTTTCCAGAATAGAAATTTGTATTTGGGGTGGCTGTAAATCCGTATTTTTGATCGAACTTCCCTATACTTTGACTATTGGATTATATCTGTGATGTTTATATGTATTGAACGTCTGCTAATCGCTATACGTCGATTAGTGGGGGTTATACAAATCTGTGATCTGTAATGCTTATTGGTTTGTGTATATGAACTCGGTGGATTGTCGCGGATGAATAGCCGGGGTGGATGTGAGATGAGAGTTTCTTTTTTCTTTCATTCATGTAATATGTAAATTGATGTAATATTATTTGTTTGGCCGCACAACCGGGTCGGGGTTGTAGCCGTCATTGTATAATTTCTTTTTACTGTTTTTGCTCCTAGGATAGACCCATGGTGGGGTGCACAAACTACCGGGTATCTCGAAGTGCCGAGTGGCCTACTCACGTCGTTGACGGAGGTTGCTTCGCTTTGGGTACTTAGCAGGTAGTTTGCCGCACCCGTAGGGGTCTTAGGTGGGGTATTGGCTATTCATCGCAACCGTGTAATCCGCTTTTCGTTGCAGGCTCGAACGAATCGCGGATTCCTAGTATATCCAAAGTGTTCATCTGTGATCTGGATTGACTATCATTGCTATATATCTATATATGATAACTATTTAGGTGTTGCTTATGTTTTGCATCCGCGCTAGTCCAGCCCCCGCTCTGTCGTTAGTTAAGTAACCTAACGGGTGATGACGGGACCCCGTGGCGAATGCGGATGGCATAAGCGTACACCATATTTTGGTTGTTTTCTGCAATGGTAGGATTAAAAGATAGGATGCATTAAGATTAATGCAAGAAAATAAACCAAGTAAAAGTCGATTGGAACACTTTGAAAACCACTCGGTTCTTTTCAAAACTAAACTTTTAAATGCGGAGCTTGAACCACTCCTTTTAAAAGCTATCTCGTTCCATCGATTATATCAAGTTCACTACGTTCACGATTTTGCCAAAACCATTCGTCGCCCTCCGTCATTCCACATGAATGGTCAAAAGGTATTCAAGCTATGTATTTTGGCCAAAGTCAAGGCATAGTGATTGGTAGCTATTGGGTATTCACGTGCAGCATAGGTAGATGCGTTGGTTTGGGACAGTCGTGCTGCCATTTTGGCCAAAGTCAAGGGTAGGTACGGGTGGGTCCAAATTAACCAGGAGAATGACGGGTAGAACTTGACATGTGACTTATGATATTTTGGCCAAAGTCAAGGTCATAAGAGCATGGGGCAAAAATCCACATCGGGAGTTTCATAAGTACTGAAACTTGCTAGCGCTGCATACCATTTGGAGTGTGATGATTCTGGTAGGATTCCTTCAGTTTTATCACGCGATGATATTTGGATCCCGATCCTACTGTGAGCATATGCTACTCCTCGGGAAATCTCTCACTTAACGATCAATGCTATAAACCTAGTAGGTGACTAGAAAGGAGTTAGTTGGGCTACACCCACAGGGAAAAGAGGTTACTTAATTAAGGAACTTCGCGAAAGCGTTGGAAAACCTCCCTCGAAGTACCGACACTGGCCTGGCTGAACGGTTAAGCAAGTATTGTACGGTGAGATTGATCCCGACTAATTCTTCCTTTATGGTTTGAGGAGGGATTCGAGAGACAGTGGGAGCCATCCTATTTAGACAAACTAAAAACCACTCTAAACTTGCAAGAGCATCATGCTAAAGTGTTTCTTTTCTCTCTCCTAATTGGAGCAACCATTCAACATGACCAGACTTAAGTTGTTACAAGATAAAAACATACCGACAGGGCCAAACTACAAAGATTGGCTTAGAAATGTCAAGATGGCAATCACTTACGACAAGTTGGGGTATGTCCTTACCACCAAAGCTCCCCCTGTCCCAGGTCCCACCTCCAGCGTCGCGGATATAGAAATCCGTAAGACATGGGAGATCGATTGCGCGAAGGCCAAATGCCTCGTGCTTGCCTCGATGGACAACGAACATCAGAGGAGGCACGAGAATATGGACCTAGAGTCCATATTTCTCCATACAAAAGATCTGTATGGAGAGCAGTCTCGTATCGCCAGATACGAAGTGTCGAAGAAGCTATTTTCGGCAAGATTGGCCGTCGGATCATCGGTAGCGGAACACGTGCTTAAGATGATTGGCTACATAGAGGAGCTCGCGGACCTTGGGACCACGTTGGAGAATGAACTCTACACTGACTTGATTCTCCAGTCCCTTCCTTCCACTTACGCACAATTTATCCTTAACTTCAACATGCAAGGAAAGGAGGTTGAACTTTCCGAACTTCTGAACATGTTTAGGAGTGCTGAGGGCACCCTACAGAAAGGTAAGGAGACATCCACTTTGTCTGTAGGAGGATCTTCTTCTTCTAGGTCCAGGGCGAAAGCCAAGGGAAAGAAGAGGAAAGCCCCCGCTAAACCAAGGGGCGGTGTCAGTAAAGTGGATACGAAGGGAAAAGGAAAGGCAACAAAAGTAGCGGGAAAGCTGGTGGGAAAGGAAGAATGCTTCTACTGTCACAAAAGTGGACACTGGAAACAGGATTGGAAGGCTTGGAAGGCCAGAACACAGGATCTGAAGCGAGTTGCGGCTTCAGCTTCAGGTGTGTATGTTATTGAAAACTGTCTATCAATAAACTCTACTTCCTGGGTATTGGATACCGGATCAGTATCTCATATCTGTAATTCTTTGCAGGCGTTGAGAAAGCGTAGAGTTTTGAAGGCAGGTGAGATGACCCTCAGAGTTGCAAACGGAGCTAGCATGGATGCTGAGGCCATGGGGGACTATCACCTGGGATTGTCAGATGGACACTTTTTGGTTTTGCGTAGTTGTTATTTTGTACCAAATGCAACTTGTAATATCATTTCTGTATCTTTATTGTCTAAAGAAGGTTATGAATTTGCATTTGTAAGTAATGTTGTGAACATTCACCTTAATCAAGTTCTGATTGGGTCAGGTACATTAAACAACGGTATATATGTATTAAACCAACCACAGATTTTCAATGTCCAGAATACACACAAAAGAAAGTCTCCAGAAATCAATAAAACTTTCTTATGGCAATGTAGACTGGGTCACATCAATGAGAGAAGGTTGACTAAGTTACATACAGAAGGATATTTGGATCCGTTCGAATATCAATCGTATGCAACTTGTTAATCCTGTCTCAAAGGAAAGATGACAAAGACTCCGTTCACTGGACACGGAGTAAGAGCGAGCGAGCCCTTGGGACTCGTACACAGCGACGTGTGCGGTCCAATGTCTACGCATGCACGAAGCGGTTATTCTTACTTCATTACTTTTACGGATGACTTTTCAAGGTACGGTTATGTCTTCTTAATGAAACATAAATCCGAGGCCTTTGAAAAATTCCAGGAATATAAGAATGAAGTAGAAAAACAAACAGGAAAAAGTATCAAGGCACTAAGATCTGATCGAGGTGGTGAATACTTGAGTGCCGAGTTCCTGGGTCACTTAAAAGAGAATGGAATTCTCTCTCAGCTTACTCCTCCATACACTCCGCAACATAACGGTGTATCAGAGAGACGGAACCGAACCCTATTGGATATGGTACGGTCCATGATGAGTAACACTGAGTTACCGCGATCATTCTGGGGATATGCGCTAGAATCAGCTGCATACCTTTTGAACCGAGTTACAACTAAGACTGTGCCTACTACATCATATCAGATGTGGTGTGGGAAGAGACCCTATCTTAATCACATTAAAACATGGGGATGTACAGCTTTTGTCAAAAAGCAGCATGCGAACAAGCTCGAGGCACGCTCGGTACAGTGCAAGTTTGTGGGATATCCAAAGAACTCCAAGGGATATTTCTTCTATTGCGAAGAGGAACAAAAGGTATTTGTTTCTCGCCATGCCCACTTTCTGGAACACCAGTTCTTGGAAAAGGAAATTAGTGGGAGCGCAATAGAACTGGAAGAAATTCCAGAACCACGAGCTATTACTGAAAGCTTAGTAGAACCAGAGGGTTCGAAAGATCAGGACATTCCCACGCCACTCCACAGGAGTAGTAGGCAGTCTCATCTGCCCGAGAGATACTACGGTTTTCTCATAGACGGGGATAGAGAGGATTGCGTCATAGATTGTGATGAGCCTACTAGCTTCCAGCAAGCCATTCAGAGCGTTGACTCGGTAAAATGGCTGGATGCAATGCGGACCGAAATGGAGTCCATGTACACCAACAAAGTATGGACGTTGGACATTGCTCCAGATGGGGTAAAACCCGTAGGATGCAAGTGGATCTTCAAAAGGAAGATTGGTGTAGATGGACAGGTTGAGACCTATAAAGCTAGACTGGTTGCAAAGGGTTTTCGTCAGCGACCTGGTTTGGACTATGACGAAACCTTTTCTCCAGTAGCTATGCTGAAATCCATTCGGATCCTTCTTGCCATTGCTGCATTCTACGATTATGAGATTTGGCAGATGGACGTAAAGACCGCTTTTCTAAATGGAAATTTAGTGGAGTGTGTCTATATGGACCAGCCGGAGGGTTTCATTCAGAGTGGGAGCAGCGGAAAGGTGTGCAAGTTTCTTAAGTCCATTTATGGACTAAAGCAGGCATCGCGGAGTTGGAACATCTGTTTTGATGAGACGGTCAAGGAATTTGGCTTTATCAAAAATCCAGATGAACCATGCATCTATTGTAGATTTGTAGCGAGAACTGTTGTATTTCTCGTTTTATACGTGGATGACATTCTCTTGATAGGAAATGACATTCCTATGCTACAATCCGTCAAAGGGTTCTTGTCACACAGGTTCTCCATGAAAGACCTTGGTGATGCCTCAAACATTCTGGGTATCCGGATCTACCGTGACAGATCCAAGAGGATTTTTGGACTCTCACAGTCCAGGTACATCGACACCATACTGAAAAGATTCAGTATGGAAGATTCCAAGCGCGGTAATCTACCGGCTTGTCACGGGATCACCCTCTCCAAAGAGATGTCTCCCAAGACTGATTTAGAGTGGGATCACATGTCTATTATACCCTACGCTTCTGCGGTAGGCTCTATAATGTATGCGATGTTGTGTACCAGACCAGATGTGGCTTATGCACTGAGTGTGGTAAGCAGGTATCAGTCAAACCCTGGGGAGAAACATTGGATAGCGGTAAAGAACATTCTCAAGTACTTGAGAAGGACTAAGGAGATGTTCTTGGTGTATGGCGGAAAAGACCTCCAGATTGAAGCCTTTGCTGACTCCAGCTTCCAGACTGACAAGGATGATTCCAAGTCCATGTCGGGTTTTGTCTTTACCCTCAATGGAGGGGCGGTGTGTTGGAAGAGTTCCAAACGGGATACCGTTGCTGACTCGACTATGGAAGCGGAATACATCGCTGCATCTGATGCCGCAAAATAAGCTGTCTGGAGGAGGAAGTTCTTCAAAGAACTTCAGGTGGTTCCGTCCATTGTTGATCCAATATCTCTGTATTGCGACAACAACGGGGCTATAGCTTTAGCGAAGGAACCCAGGTCCCATCAGAAATACAGACACATCTTGAGGCGGTATCACCTGATCAGGGAGATCGTGGATCGCCAGGAGATCGAGGTTCGGAGGGTTGATTCAGAAGATAATGTAAGTTCACGGCGGCGCCCCGGCCGTCAATCCGACGCCGGAATGCGGAAGCGGTGATAAACTTTAATTTTGCGGACTTAGCAAACCGGCACCACCGCGCACTAAACATCCGGATCGTAACCATTAACAAGTCTAAGCTACTAACTAGATAGGGAAGAGAAGTATACCGACAGATCCGAGTCCTCCGGTCTTCTCGTCGTCGTCCCGATCTCCTGCGGAATGTCCCGTCTCCTCCTCGTCGCCGGAAGTGCACCACATCGCCTACTTCTTTTACGGGCTCCCACCTCAATGCCGAGGCAACTCGGGCACGAAGCCGGCTACTCGACGTGCCTAAGATATGCTGTAGAATATCTAGAGAAGAAGTCTCATTTTTGGGGTTCATGGAATTGCCTTTTGTGGTGGAGGAAAAGGAACTTGGAGAGAGGTGAAGGAAAAATGTGATAACCAAAAAAAGAATGAGAGTGTCATTTTTCTCCCCACTCAAAAAGAAGCATTTCCCTCATCTCACCTCAAGTGGCCGGCCCCCCCATTTCAATGTGTGATTGGAGAGAGAAAAACCAAGACAAGGGGGTGGTTGGAACAATGATACAAAAAGGGATCATGAAAGAACATGATAACAAATACCAAAACCACACTCAACATACTAATCATCAACAACCATGATGCTTACAAAGTCAAGCCATCATGAAGTGATCAAGTCAAAAAGGTCAAGGTATGGTGCTCATCATGAAAGCCATCATGATGCAACAAGATGCAAAGAACCCCCTCCACTAATGCCTATTTGCAACAATGCAAATAAACCCTCCTCCACCAATCTTCGGCCAATGAACGGAACAATGGAAATTGGCCGGAACGGAAAGCAAACTGGCAACTCCAAAAAACTGGTCCCGTAATAAATTACAGGAAAACCCCGATACTGTGCATACACACCCGCATCTGTATTTCGACCGAAATACAAATGCAATGAGACAAAATCTCCACTGTACTATACTAGAATCCGGCTTATACCAAAACCGGCTAGCAATGTCTGTTCGATCCTGATCCGTGCAATACCGCACGTATCTGATCGAACCCTGCCATATAACCATACGGCCTATAGTACAAACTGTCAGATCCTGATCCGTGCAATACCGCACGTATCTGATCGGACCTTGCCATATCTCCATACGGCCTCTACAACCTTTCGCCCGAAAACTGAGTAACTGAATGTGGGGGACTCTAAAGACTCGTCAACACCTTGGTTGTGGATTTAACCACTGGCACGTCAGAGGTATAAGCCAATACGTAACGGGCTACCAGGTATTGACTAAAAGGGATGTCCGTGAGTGAACTCAGCCTGACAACCCTACTGAGCCTGTCAGTGACAATATCCGTGCAGTCCGGTCCGTTCGTCTATGAGCATCGCATGGCGGGCCTAGGGGGTTGGTAAAAGTCAGACCCCCAAAAGCGGTACAAGTCGTGTCGGAGTGTAGCCCAGAACACCCTGAGATACTACTGGAATACCTACCAGTAAATCTCCTTGCCTCGGCCGAGGGCTTCGTGTAATGGCTCTCCTAGACACAGCACGACCTCACCCCCAATACCGGGAGAGACGAACCCCTGAAGATACGCTCACTGCCTCCATGTGGCTCGGGATTGTACCCAACTAAAACCTGTTTGCACGACTCCTTTGAGCCGTGGTAGGGTAGTAATCAAAGTACAGTGGGAACTCACACGAGACAAATGACGATCCCAGGTCGATGAACTAACCTGCACACATGTCACCAGGGAACTGCCATCTGACGTCTGGTATATGACCAACTAGCATGTTCCCGGCGAGTCCTGTCCGGTGTACTCATAACCCAATGAGCACCTGTATACATCTTAGGTGATCCAACTGACACCAGTGGCTTGTGAGACCGGCCACCGCCCCTCGTCGGGGTCTCGACTGTATACACTAGTCTACTATGGAGTATCGATGCCCTGTCTCGAAACTCACACGACTAGGGACCATTTCAGGATATGCTTATAGACCCCAGCTCCCACTTATATGATCGCCCTCATACTGCTGGTGGTCAAGCAAGAATCCTAGGGGCTCTATCAACGTGTAATAGCAACTTGTCAGGTCACCTAAAACAGTACACGATGATAAAGGTAAACCAGATAGCATACTATCATCTCGAGTAAGACTGTCCTACCGGGATAGGTCCTCCATCAATCATTGCAATCACGTACCTGTGATCCAATAATTGACTCTGAGGGCATTATCTCCAACAATCTCCCACTTGCACTCAAGGCTAATTATTGCGATGTCGCATACTCACAGCCCGTGTGATACCGAACACCCAACTCCTCTACTAGTCAGTCTCACAAAGCTCGTTTGCGAAACTATTGCGTTCGAGGAATAGCCTCAGTGAGTGGATCCGCCTTGATGTCTCTTTCTATGTCTCTCTATATCTCAAGTTCGCGGAGAAAACCATCTCCCGAAATGAGCAATACCTGTCTTAGAATGTGTCTGGATGTCTGATGGGACATAGCTCATAAATGAACTCCAAATCCAAACTTCTTAGACTGTATCGTCAACTGAACTTAATCAGTATCCTGCGCCATGCCTCCCTCAGTATTGCCTTGGACCACCTGTCCAAAATACTGCCCCTCGTCAGAGGGAAAAACTATAACTCTGACAACCTCCTTGTCGTCCATGTCACCTTGGAAGCCTGGAATGATAACTGTCTCACGAATGAGGCTGTCGTTATCATATCCCTAGAACATTCACTTATGTTCTAAAACTGCTTCCGACTGTTTCTCCAGGATTGGATTAATGTCAACTTATTGCACCTACTGCAAGAACAACATCTGGTGTGGTGCTTGACATCTTATGATTGACTCAATTGCCTAAGCAAGTGATCTGCCAATCATGCACATCCCTCTCTACTTTAGTCTATAAGACACCTTTAGAGAGGGTGACTCCATCACCTGCAGGTACACTACCGTGCCAGGAGTCGTTCATCCTAAATACTCATAGAATGCTGTCAAGCACCCTGATTGGGAAACCACCCAAATCTAGATCTAAAACCATAGATCTAGTAACCAGTATGTCTGATACAATGTCCAAGTCCCATGTGGAGAAACCACTGTGTGACGACCAAAGTATAACCGATTGTAGTATAGGAGTTTCCTTTCCTACTTTGTGTATGTCATCCAAATACCAGGATATCACACCCTACTACCTTCTCAACAGATCCATCCCCTATTCTGATGAAGTCAAACCCATGACTGTCACGTCAGAAATAGATGATCTATCTCCGCTACATCTGCTTTAGTCTATAAATAGACATAAGCTACCTGTCCACCAATGCTTCCGCTGCTCCCACTGACTACGACAACCCTCTGGCAGAGTCATATAGACGTACACTTCTAAAAAAAAAAGTTTAGAACGACGCTATACTCATCCTCCCGCTGGGTCTCCCACCCTGGAACAACAGCAATGGTAATTGTGGGTAAACAAGAACTTCCCTGTCACTGTCCTTGAGGCTACCGTAGTACCTCTCGGGTGCCTGAAGTTACCCACCATAACTGCGGAGTGGCCAATGGAATGTCAATCCAGATTGAATCTTTAGGTTCCTTATCAAATCTTCAATAATCGTTTGTGGTTCTGGAATCACTTCCAGTTCTACCATACTCCCACTACTGTTTTCTGAAAAAATCCATTTTTAATAAAACTGTGGCGAGTCTAGAACAATACTGCTATTGTTCATCCAGATGGTAGAAAACCAACCCTCGTCATAGCCTGGGTCAACCCACAAACAGCCATTACAGAAACGTGCCTTGAGTTATCCAGAGTCTGGTTTTAATCATAAGCTGGACAACTCCCCGTACCTTAACAACGTTAAGATACGAACTGTTCTATATCCCATATAGGACCAGAGGCACTGATTTAATTGAACCAGATTCAAATCATGCAGCTGTCTCCAGTGCATGTCAACTAAAATGGAAGGAGGCCGATCAGCGTTACTCAACTTAGGAATGCTTCCAATTATGAATAACCTGAAAGAGAAGCAAGAACTCTTTATCATTACTATCAACTGAATACCATACACAAGTATCTACATCTTCGATCTCTTTGAAGAATCCCGATACTTGCTACGCCTGGTTCTCTACTCTATTCAAATACCTATAACTTCTCAAAATTCAGACCCTGTGTTTCCGCGAAACACTTGTCTAAAAACTAGAGAAGTCATAAGTAAACCGAATATAGTACGAGGACCAACCCCTCTGTCCTAGTGGACACTGGACAATATACAATACTCTGTATAAGTCCCTTGAGTCTGAAAACTCATTCACTGTGTGTCGTAGGTTGAAAACTGTACTTATGGTTAAGAAGAATTACACCGCTGTTTAATGCTCCTTACCTAACCATCCACTGATATAGGTAAATGTCGTAGACATAATTTCAGAAAGGTATATCTCACTCTATTAAAATAGACGTACAGATATATCAATTTGAAATTGGTGCATAAAAGCGGATATTCAAAACCAAATATTTGCCGACCGGCAAACAGCCCAGGTGATTTCCTCAAATATCACCGATTACAACGAATCCCGATATAATGAGGATAATCACCCAATTCCCAATAACCTACTCCCACTCATCATCTGTAAAACTATACAGATGTGAGAATCATACCTGGTAAATACATACCCTGGAGTAAGTGTCTAACTGGGAAATCAGTTTTCGTTTAACAGTACACAGTGAAACTGAAACATTGAAATGTTTCGATAGGGTATCCCGGTATTCCTAGTAATGCCTCTTCCAGTATCCAGATTCACAACTGTAACCGTGTAATTCTTTGCCACCTCTCCAAATCCCTTCATTTGTCATTAGTCTTTACCTTATGCACACCCCTTTAGGCCAAATGGTTTTCTTCCTTCCCTACCGTTCGGCACCAGCCTATGGTTTGGAAGAAGACTATCCAATAAGCTTAATGGGTGTACTGTCCTAATCCTAGGAACACTCGCAATGCGAGAGAAGGTGAAGATAAAAGACACCTGAATAAATCTTATTCCTATTTCTCCTGAACCAGAATCCATCCCCGAACTGGAACAAGTTCCTTTCGAGTTCGTATATAACCATACGATGGAGTATCCAATAAACTGTGGATCTTCGTAGTGATACGGAGTGTCCTGGAGAAATACAAAGGTGATTTTAGGATTGGCGAAGAAAAACTTGGTTTGGTCGTGAATATCTGTTGCAATTTACTTTGCCCTCTTACTAATCCCTTACTTTGTCTTAACCTAATACCTTCTGCACACCATCGTTATGCTAATTGGTTTTCTTCATTCCCTACCGGTCGGCACCAGCCTAAGGTTTGGAAGAATACAATCCAATTTGCGTAATAGGTGTACTACCCCTAAACCAAGGAGTACTCGTAACCTGAGAGAGGGTAAAAGGAAAAGACAACTGAATAGTCCTATCCGTTTTCTCCAGAACCTGAAACCATCCTCGAATGTATTCCTTCGAGTTCGTATCTAACCATACGATGGTTTTGTCCAATGGAAGTGGACGTTCGTAGTAATACGGGGTGTCCTGGAGAAAAGGGTAAAAGTAGGAGTGGCAATGAGGCTTGCAACTCTGACAATCCAAAACCCAGTGTTTAAGAAGGTTCGGTCAACTTGGTCTCTGAGTCAAAGTCTTAGGGTCGGGTCAATGGTCGCTGCCAAAGAGAGAGAGAAAAGAAACACTCAGCGTGCACTCTAACCAAGATCAGAATGGTTACCAATTTATCTAATCTGGAATCCTCCCACTGTACCTCAAATTCTCCTCCAAACCTGAAAGAAGAATTAGTCGGGGTCACCCGAGGAGTATACCAACTCATCAGTGGTAATCGGGATCCAACTATCATCGCATGATAACGTGACGGAATCCGCTCACGGTATCACACTCCAGAAGGTATGCGCATATCTGGCAAGTTTCAGTTCTTTTGAAACTACCGATGTGATTTCTGCCCCATGCTCTTATGACCTTGACTTTGGCCAACAAATCATAAGTCACATGTCAAGTTCTACCCGTCATTCTCCAGGTTGATTCGAATCCACCCGCACAAGCCCTTGACTTTGGCCAACAAGGCTATACGACTGTCCCAAACCAACGCATCTATCAATGCTGCATATGAATAACCAACAGCTACCAAACACTGTGCCTTGACTTTGGCCAACAAACACAGCTTGAATACTATTGACTACCCATATGAAACGACGGAGGGCTACGAATGGTTTCTGGCGAAAACCTTTAACGTAATGAACTTGATATCGTTGAAGGAATGAATAGCTTTTTGAAAATATAGTGACGAAAACCGTTGCTAAAGAGGTCACTCCCGGTGAAGGGATCTCGGCTCTTTCCCCGTAGAATGGGGTGCAGGATATTCCAAATGAATACCGCGATGCAAAGCAAAAGTAATCGGCTATAGTGAAGTTAATGCCCTGACGCAAACTTTTTGTCCAAGGGGTCACTCCCGGTGAAGGGATCTCGGCCCTTGCCTCGTCGACTGAGGAGCAGGATATTCTAACTGAATATCACGATGCAAAACAAAAGTGAACGTCCTTGCAATAACAGCTTTTTGAAAAGTGTTCCAACAACATCAGATTAGGTTTGTTTTTAACTTGCATTGATCCGAATCAATGCAGTCCCATCAATTGATCACACCACAAAGAACGAAAATATACTGATGTACGTATATGCCATCCGCATTCGCCACTGGGTCCCGTCATTACCCGTTAGGTTTGCTAACTAACGACAGAGCGGGGACTGGACTAGCGCGGATGTAAAACATATACAACATCTACTAATATATATACCAATATATTATATTTCGCTCAAGGCGTGAAAGAAATGCAACATCACAGAGAATGAACAGCATCACAGAAACAATACAGATATCTGGGATCCCCGGGTTTCACAGAGCCACTGCTGAAACCCGACGTTCCCCTGGTCGTGTGGATAGCCTGTGCAATGAAATCCTAGACCCCTACGGGCGCGGCAAGTCACCCGCCAAAACCTGAAGCGAGGCAGCCCCCTTCAGTGTAAGTGCACGGCGGCGCCCCGGCCGTCAAACCGACGCCGGAATGCGGAAGCGGTGAAAAACTTTAATTTTGCGGACTTAGCAAACCGGCACCACCGCGCACTAAACCCGGATCGGGCCATTAAACTAGATCTAGCTATCAACAAGACGGGTTAGAGAGATATACCGAGTGATCCGAGTCCTCCGGTCTTCTCGTCGTCGTCCCGATCTCCTGCGGAATGTCCCGTCTCCTCCTCGTCGCCGGATGTGCACCGCATCGCCTACTTCTTTTACGGGCTCCCACCTCAATGCCGAGGCAACTCGGGCATGAAGCCGGCTACTCGACGTGCCCAAGATTCGTTGTAGAATATTGTGTAGGACTCAAGTCTCATTTTGGGGTTCATGGAGATGCCACTTTGGTAGAGGGATGATACAAGAAGTCTATAGAGGAGCTTGGAGAATTTTGGTGCATGAAATGAACAACATTTTCCCACCTCAATTTTGGACAGCCCATTCAAGGGGGGGGCCGGCCATGCTCAAGTGAGGGAGGGAGAGAATGAGATAGATCACCATGAGAGAGTTGTTGGAGATAATGCCCTCAGAGTCAATTATTGGATCATAGGTACGTGATTGCAATGATTGATGGAGGACCTATCCCGGTAGGACAGTCTTACTCGAGATGATAGTATGCTATCTGGTTTACCTTTATCATCGTGTACTGTTTTAGGTGACCTGACACGTCGCTATTACACGTTGATAGAGCCCCTAGGATTCTATGCTTGACCACCAGCAGTATGAGGGCGATCATATACGTGGGAGCTGGTAATCTATAAGCATATCCTTAAATGGTCCCTAGTCGTGTGAGTTTCGAGACAGGGCATCGATACTCCATAGTAGACTAGTGTATACAGTCGAGACCCCGACGAGGGGCGGTGGCCGGTCTCACAAGCCACTGGTGTCAGTTGGATCACCTAAGATGTATACAGGTGCTCTTTGGGTTATGAGTACACCGGACAGGACTCGCCGGGAACATGCCTGTTGGTCATATACCAGACGTCAGATGGCAGTTCCCTGGTGACATGTGTGCAGGTTAGTTCATCGACCTGGGGATCGTCATTTGTCTCGTGTGAGTTCCCACTGTACTTTGATTACTACCCTACCACGGCTCAAAGGAGTCGTGCAAACAGGTTTTAGTTGGGTACAGTCCCGAGCCACATGGAGGCAGTGAGCGTATCTTCAGGGGTTCATCTCTCCCGGTATTGGGGGTGAGGTCGTGCTGTGTCTAGGAGAGCCATTACACGAAGCCCTCGGCCGAGGCAAGGAGATTTACTGGTAGGTATTCCAGTAGTATCTCAAGGTGTTCTGGGCTACACTCCGACACGACTTGTACCGCTTTTGGGGGTCTGACTTTTACCAACCCCCTAGGCCCGCCATGCGATGCTCATAGACGAACGGACCGGACTGCACGGATATTGTCACTGACAGGCTCAGTAGGGTGTCAGGATGAGTTCGCTCATCGACGTCCCTTTTAGTCAGTACCTGGTAGCCCGTTACGTATTGGCTTATACCTCTGACGTGCTAGTGGTTAAATCCACAACCAAGGTGTTGACGAGTCTTTAGAGTCCCCCATATTCAGTTACTCAGCTTTCGGGCGAAAGGTTGTAGAGGCCGTATGGAGATATGGCAAGGTCCGATCAGATACGTGCGGTACTGCACGGATCAGGATCGGACAGTTTGTACTATAGGCCGTATGGTTATATGGCAGGGTTCGATCAGATACGTGCGGTATTGCACGGATCTGGATCGAACAGATATTACTAGCCGGCTTTGGTTTAAGCCGGATTCTAGTATAGTACAGTGGAGATTTTGTCTCATTGCATTTTGTATTTCGGTCGAAATACAGATGCGGGTGTGTATGCACAGTATCGGGGTTTTTCCTGTAATTTATTACGGGACCAGTTTTATGGAGTTGCCAGTTTGCTTTCCGTTTCGGCCAATTTCCATTGTTCCGTTCATTGGCCGAAGATTGGTGGAGGAGGGTTTATTTGCATTGTTGCAAATATGCATTTGTGGAGGGGGTCTTTGCTTTTTGTAGCATCATCATAGTCTTCATGATGGTGCACCATCCATTGACTTGCTTGACTTTGTTAGCATCATGGTTGTTGATGATGGTTGTGTGGAGTGTTGGCATTGCTTTGTGATCATGGTTGATTATGATAACCATTCCTCTCTCTTTTTCTTGCATGATTGATATGGTCACCCCCCTTTGACTTTTTCCTCTCTCCTTTTTTTTTTCTTTCCCTACATGGGCCGGCCACTTTAGGGTGGGGTGGAATTGATTCATTTTGGTGTGGCATTTTTGGTTCATATTGTGCTAAGAAAAGAGCTCTCTAGTTGATCTCCAAAATCCTTTCTTTCCTCCACCAAAAATGGCACCTCCACTACCCCAAAATTGAGACACAAGTTCTACTACATATTCTACAGCGAATCTTGGGCACGTCGAGTAGCCGGCTTCATCCCCGAGTTACCTCGGCATTGAGGTGGGAACCCGTAAACAAAGTAGGCGATGTGGTGCACTTCCGGCGACGAGGAGGAGACAGGACTTTCCGCAGGAGATCGGGACCATGACGAGAAGACCGGAGGACTTGGATCGTCGGTATATCTCTAACCCATCTTCTAGTTAGCTTAGACTTGTTAATGGTTACGATCCGGGTGTTTAGTGCGCGGTGGTGCCGGTTTGCTAAGTCCGCAAAATTAAAGTTTTTCACCGCTTCCGCATTCCGGCGTCGGATTGACGGCCGGGGCGCCGCCGTGCACTTACAGTGGTATCAGAGCCTCGCCATTAACTTCGTCTAGCTTTCGTTTGATGTGTTTTTGCTTTTCCGATCGACCAAAACTCCAAAATCTACATTTTTGTTAGCATCAGTTTCTGTTGAAATATTTTGGTCTCGAAAAATTTTTCAGGTTGTAAAATATTGATGTACTGGAAAATCTAAGAGCTCTGTAAAAATTCGATGAGGTGACTCCACAGTGGGAGCGCGGAACCGCCGCGAAAACCCCCTTCCCGCCGCCCTTCCGCCGCACACTGTGGGGATCACTGCACCAATTTTTTACAGAGGCTTTCTGGGTTTAAAATATGGGTTTTGGAATGTTAAAATTGGGCCCAGGTTTTCTGTGAGTGCTACAGTTTTGATTGGGGGCCCACTTGTTAATTTTTGGTCAATTGGAAAATTTTAAACACATTTTTCACAGTATTTACATTATATCTGCGACCGTGAATGTCACTCGATCGGTAAATCCGGTCTAACTGCTATAGCCCGGTTAGATGGATTTGCGAACGTGACTTTCACGTTGATGTTCTGTTTTTGCTGTGATGTTGCGGATCGGTCGTGGGGGATAGCCTGGATGCAATGCTAATACAGTTGTGGTTGTATTATGTACATTTGATATTGCGGGGCGAGCGTCGGACATGTGGACTGCCGTCACTGCCTGATTGTATTATTCTTTTGGGGCACGACCTGGTTGCGGTCGATGTACCCGTTGTATGTATATTTTACTTTCTGTACTAGGATTACCCCAGGAGGGGTGCACGGATAGCCGGGTTCTGGAGGGCAACAAGCCCGCATCTCATGGCATTGAGACGGAGGGGGCTTCACTCTAGGATTGGCGGGCTATTCGCCGCACTCGTAGGGGGTACAGGTTGACCCAGGAGGGGTGCCCAAGTTGCCGGATTCCGTGAAGTGCTGGGTGGTCCATTCACGGTACTGAAAGGGGCTGCCTCGCTTCAGGTTTTGGCGGGTGATTTGCCGCGCCCGTAGGGGTCTAGGATTTCATTGCACAGGCTATCCACACGACCAAGGGAACGTCGGGTTTCAGCGGCTCTGTGAAACCCGGGGATCCCAGATATCTGTATTGTTCTGTGATGCTGTTCATTCTCTGTGATGTTGCATTTCTTTCACGCCTTGAGCGAAATATAATATATTGGTATATATATTAGTAGATGTTGTATAAGTTTTGCATCCGCGCTAGTCCAGTCCCCGCTCTGTCGTTAGTTAGCTAACCTAACGGGTAATGACGGGACCCAGTGGCGAATGCGGATGACATATACGTACATCAGTATATTTTCGTTCTTTTTGGTGTGATCAATTGATGGGACTGCATTGATTCGGATCAATGCAAGTTAAAAACAAACCTAATCTGATGTTGTTGGAACACTTTTTCAAAAAGCTGTTATTGCAAGGACGTTCACTTTTATTTTGCATCGTGATATTCAGTTGGAATATCCTGCTCCTCAGTCGACGAGGCAAGGGCCGAGATCCCTTCACCGGGAGTGACCCCTTGGACAAAAAGTTTGCGTCAGGGCATTAACTTCACTATAGCCGATTACTTTTGCTTTGCACCGTGGTATTCAGTTGGAATATCCTGCACCCCATTCTATGGGGAAAGAGCCGAGATCCCTTCACCGGGAGTGACCTCTTTAGCAACGGTTTTCGTCACTATATTTTTAAAAGCTATCCGTTCCTTCGACGATATCAAGTTCTTTACGTTAAAGGTTTTCGCCAGAAACCATTCGTAGCCCTCCATCATTTCAGTTAAATATTCGGTAGTATTCAAGCTATGTATTTTGACCTCACGCCAAGGTATAGTGATTGGTAGCTGCCGGGTATTTATCTGTTGCATAGATAGATGCGTTGGTTTGGGACAGTCGTACTACTATTTTGGCCTACGTCAAGGGTATGTACGGGTGGATTCAAATTAACCTGGATAATGATGGGTAGAACTTGACATGTGACTTATAATATTTTGACCTCACGCCAAGGTCATAAGAGCATGGGGCAGAAATCACATCGGGAGTTTCAAAAGAACTGAAACTTGCCAGATATGCGCATACCTTCTGGAGTGTGATACCGTGAGCGGATTCCGTCACGTTGTCATGCGATGAGAGTTGGATCCCGATTCCCACTAATGAGTTAGTTTACTCCTCGGGTGATCCCGACTAATTCTTCTTTCAGGTTTGGAGGAGAATTTGAGGTACAGTGGGATGTTTCCAGATTAGATAAATTGGTAACCATTCTGATCTAGGTTAGAGTGCACGCTGAGTGTTTCTTTTCTCTCTCTCTTTGGCAGCGACCATTGACCCGACCCTAAGATTTTGACTCAGAGACCAAGTTGACCGAACCTTCTTAAACACTGGCTTTTGGATTATCAGAGTTGCAAACCTCATTGCCGCTCCTACTTTTACCCTTTTCTCCAGGACACCCCGTTTCACTACGAACGTCCACTTCCATTGGACAAAACCATCGTATGGTTAGATACGAACTCGAAAGAATTTATTCGAGGATGGTTTCTGGTTCTGGAGAAAACGGATAGGATTATTCAGTTGTTTTTTCCTTTTACCCTCTCTCAGGTTACGAGTACTCCTTAGTTTAGGGGTAGTACACCTATTATGCAAATTGGATTGTCTTCTTCCAAACCTTAGGCTGGTGCCGACCGGTAGGGAATGAAGAAAACCAATTAGCATAACGATGGTGTGCAGAAGGTATTAAGTTAAGACAAAGCAAGGGATTAGTAAGAGGGCAAAGTAAATTGCAACAGATATTCATGACCAAACCAGGTATTTCTTCGCCAATCCTAAAATCACCTTTGAATTTCTCCAGGACACCCCGTATCACTACGAAGATCCACAGTTTATTGGATACTCCATCGTATGGTTATATACGAACTCGAAAGGAACTTGTTCCAGTTCGGGGATGGATTCTGGTTCAGGAGAAATAGGAATAAGATTTATTCAGGTGTCTTTTGTCTTCACCTTCTCTCGCATTGCGAGTGTTCCTAGGATTGGGACAGTACACCCATTATGCTTATTGGATAGTCTTCTTCCAAACCATAGGCTGGTGCCGAACGGTAGGAAAGGAAGAAAACCATTTGGCCTAAAGGGGTGTGCAGAAGGTAATGACTAAAGACATATGAAGGGATTTGGAGAGGTGGTAAAGAATTATACGGTTACAGTCGTGAATCTGGAAGAGGCATTACTAGGAATACCAGGATACCCCATCGAAACATTTCAATGTTTCAGCTTCACTGTGTACTGTTAAAGGAAAACTGATTTCCCGATTAGACACTTGCTCCAGGGTATGTATTTACCAGGTATGATTCTCACATCTGTATGGTTTTACAGATGATGAGTGGGAGTAGGTTATTGGGAATTGGGTGATCATCCTCATTATATCGGGATTCGTTGTAATCGGTGATATTTGAGGAAATCACCTGGGCTGTTTGCCGGTCGGCAAATATTTGGTTTTGAATATCCGCAGTTATGCACCAATTTCAAATTGATATATCTGTACGTCTATTTTCATAGAGTGAGATATACCTTTCTGAAATTATGTCTATGACATTTACCTATATCAGTGGATGGTTAGGTAAGGAGCATTAAACAGCGGTGTAATTCTTCTTAACCATAAGTACAGTTTTCAACCTACGACACACAGTGAATGAGTTTTCAGACTCAAGGGACTTATACAGAGTATTGTATGTTGTCCAGGGTCCATCAGGACAGAGGGGATGGTCCTCGTACTATATTCGGTTTACTTATGACTTCTCTAGTCTTTAGACAGGTGTTTCGTGGAAACACAGGGTCCGAATTTTGAGAAGTTATAAGTATTTGAATAGAGTAGAGAACCAGGTGTAGCAAGTATCGGGATTCTTCAAAGTGATCGAAGATGTAGATACTTGTGTATGGTATTCAGTTGATAGTAATGACTAAGAGAACTTGCTTCTCTTTCAGGTTACTCATAATTGGAAGCATTCCTAAGTTGAGTAACGCTGATCGGCCTCCTTCCATTTAGTTGACATGCACTGGAGACAGCTGCATGATTTGAATCCGGTTCAATTAAATCAGTGCCTCTGGTCCTATATGGGATATAGAACAGTTCGTATCTTGACGTTGTTAAGGTACGGGGAGTTGTCCAGCTTATGATTAAAACCAGACTCTGGATAACTCAAGGCACGATTCTGTAATGGCTGTTTGTGGGTTGACCCAGGCTATGACGAGGGTTGATTTTCTACCATCTGGATGAACAATGACAATATTGTTCTAAACTCGCCACAGTTTTATTAAAAATGGATTTTTTCAGAAAACAGTAGTGGGAGTATGGTAGAACTGGAAATGATTCTAGAACCACAAACGATTACTGAAGATTTGATAAGGAACCTAAAGATTCAATCTGGATTGACATTCCATTGGCCACTCCGCAGATACGGTGGGTAACTTCAGGCACCCGAGAGGTACTCCGGTAGCCTCAAGGACGGTGACAGGGAAGTTCTTGTTTACCCACAATTACCATTGCTGTTGTTCCAGGGTGCGAGACCCGGCGGGAGGATGAGTATAGCGTCGTTCTAAACTTTCTTTAGAAGTGTACGTCTATATGACTCTGCCAGAGGGTTGTCGTAGTCAGTGGGAGCAGCGGAAGCATTGGTGGACAGGTAGCTTATGTCTATTTATAGACTAAAGCAGATGTAGCGGAGATAGATCATCTATTTCTGACGTGACAGTCATGGGTTTGACTTCATCAGAATAGGGAATGGATCTGTTGAGAAGGTAGTAGGGTATGATATCCTGGTATTCGGATGACATACACAGAGTAGGAAAAGAAACTCCTATACTACAATCGGTTATACTTTGGTCGTCACACAGTGTTTTCTTCATATGGGAAATGGATTTTATGTCAGACATACTGGTTACTAGATCTATGGTTTTAGATCTAGATTTGGGTGGTTTCCCAATCAGGGTACTTGACAGCATTCTAAGAGTATTTAGAATGGACGACTCCTGGCACGGTAGTGTACCTGCAGGTAATGGAGTCGCCCTCTCTAAAGGTGTCTTATAGACTAAAGTAGAGAGGGATGTGCATGATTGGCAGATCACTTGCTTAGGCAATTGAGTCAATCATGAGATGTCAAGTACCACACCAGATGTTGTTCTTGCAGTAGGTGCAATAAGTTGACATTAATCCAATCCTGAAGAAACAGTCGGAAGCAGTTTAAGAACATAAGTGGATGTTCTTGGGATATGATAACGACAGCCTTATTCAGGAGACAGTTATCATTCCAGGCCTCCAAGGTGACATGGACGACAAGGAGGTTGTCAGAGTTATAGTTTTCCCTCTGACGAGGGGAAGTATTTTGGACAGGTGGTCCAAGGCAATACTGAGGGAGGCATGGCGCAGGATACTGATTAAGTTCAGTTGACGATACAGTCTAAGAAGTTTGGATTTGGAGTTCATTTATGAGCTAGGTCCCATCAGACATCCAGACACATTCTAAGACAGGTATTGCTCATTTCGGGAGATGGGTTCTCCGCGAACTTGAGATATAGAGAGACATAGAAAGAGACATCAAGGCGGATCCACTCACTGAGGCTATTCCTCGAACGCAAGAGTTTCGCAAACGAGCTTTGTGAGACTGACTAGTAGAGGAGTTGGGTGTTCGGTATCACACGGGCTGTGAGTATGCGACATCGCAATAATTAGCCTTGAGTGCAAGTGGGAGATTGTTGGAGATAATGCCCTCAGAGTCAATTATTGGATCACAGGTACGTGATTGCAATGATTGATGGAGGACCTATCCCGGTAGGACAGTCTTACTCGAGATGATAGTATGCTATCTGGTTTACCTTTATCATCGTGTACTGTTTTAGGTGACCTGACACGTCGCTATTACACTTTGATAGAGCCCCTAGGATTCTATGCTTGACCACCGGCAGTATGAGGGCGATCATATACGTGGGAGCTGGTAATCTATAAGCATATCCTTAAATGGTCCCTAGTCGTGTGAGTTTCGAGACAGGGCATCGATACTCCATAGTAGACTAGTGTATACAGTCGAGACCCCGACGAGGGGCGGTGGCCGGTCTCACAAGCCACTGGTGTCAGTTGGATCACCTAAGATGTATACAGGTGCTCATTGGGTTATGAGTACACCGGACAGGACTCGCCGGGAACATGCCAGTTGGTCATATACCAGATGTCAGATGGCAGTTCCCTGGTGACATGTGTGCAGGTTAGTTCATCGACCTGGGGATCGTCATTTGTCTCGTGTGAGTTCCCACTGTACTTTGATTACTACCCTACCACGGCTCAAAGGAGTCGTGCAAACAGGTTTTAGTTGGGTACAGTCCCGAGCCACATGGAGGCAGTGAGCGTATCTTCAGGGGTTCATCTTTCCCGGTATTGGGGGTGAGGTCGTGCTGTGTCTAGGAGAGCCATTACACGAAGCCCTCGGCCGAGGCAAGGAGATTTACTGGTAGGTATTCCAGTAGTATCTCAGGGTGTTCTGGGCTACACTCCGACACGACTTGTACCGCTTTTGGGGGTCTGACTTTTACCAACCCCCTAGGCCCGCCATGCGATGCTCATAGACGAATGGACCGGACTGCACGGATATTGTCACTGACAGGCTCAGTAGGGTGTCAGGATGAGTTCGCTCATCGACGTCCCTTTTAGTCAGTACCTGGTAGCCCGTTACGTATTGGCTTATACCTCTGACGTGCTAGTGGTTAAATCCACAACCAAGGTGTTGACGAGTCTTTAGAGTCCCCCACATTCAGTTACTCAGCTTTCGGGCGAAAGGTTGTAGAGGCCGTATGGAGATATGGCAAGGTCCGATCAGATACGTGCGGTATTGCACGGATCAGGATCGGACAGTTTGTACTATAGGCCGTATGGTTATATGGCAGGGTTCGATCAGATACGTGCGGTATTGCACGGATCAGGATCGAACAGATATTACTAGCCGGCTTTGGTTTAAGCCGGATTCTAGTATAGTACAGTGGAGATTTCGTCTCATTGCATTTTGTATTTCGGTCGAAATACAGATGCGTGTGTGTATGCACAGTATCGGGGTTTTTCCTGTAATTTATTACGGGACCAGTTTTATGGAGTTGCCAGTTTTCTTTCCGTTTCGGCCAATTTCCATTGTTCCGTTCATTGGCCGAAGATTGGTGGAGGAGGGTTTATTTGCATTGTTGCAAATAGGCATTTGTGGAGGGGGTCTTTGCTTTTTGGAGCATCATGATAGTCTTCATGATGGTGCACCATCCATTGACTTGCTTGACTTTGTTAGCATCATGGTTGTTGATGATGGTTGTGTGGAGTGTTGGCATTGCTTTGTGATCATGGTTGATTATGATAACCATTTGATTAATCCAAAAATTGTAGTTTACCGTAATCAGAAACGGCGTCGCTTCGCAGCTAGCCGGTGAATACGGGTCGATCCGCAGGGATGTGTTAATTTCTAATTTTGTGTTATAACGAGTTGATTCAAATCGTGGTTGGTTTTTTTATCGATAGAGTTTAAGATGAATTTACGTGATAAGAAAGGACTCGTTAGGGTTAGGTCGAAGGTAGGGGTGTTGAGATCTATGTTTTCACCTCTTTCAATGCCATGATTTAAGCTTTTTAGAAATATCACAACAATTATTAGCAAAGGGGATTAGGATGATCGGGAAGAAACAAAGTTTCTTCCTCTAGATCCTTGTCCGTCCTTTCCTATTAATTGTTGTGATCTTCATGGATGTCATATAAGTCCGGCCTTTTATACTAAGGTTCACCGTTACCTTTTAGGTAGGGTGCCGTAGGGGGGCGGATCGTATATGAATGCATGAAGATTTCGTTTTAAAAATAAGTTGGCGTTGAAAGAGGTGAGAGACATCCATCTCTCACTTACTCCCTTGTTCCTAACCCTAACGAGCGAGGATTTTATTCGCTCATTAGGGAATTGTTGCAAAGAGACATTTTTATGTTTATGTTTTAAAGGTTAACTACTTGGTGCAGATTAAGGAGGATTACACTAGAGCAAGAATTAACTAACTAGGGCAAGTAAAAGATTATACTAAGGCAAGAATTAAATAAAACTAAAAACTTACAAGAAAAAGTGATGCTCCCAATTCTTCAACAAATCTCACTTTTATTGATTATCAAGAGGCATGCTTTTTTACAGATCTAGATTACAATTTATAAGTAACTAGTGAAGTTAGGGTTACAGACTCTCGTAGATATGAAATTACTGATTTACCCCCTAAAAATCCCAACAATGAAACGACACACCGACACCAGAAGTCGGTGCCGACACGGGCTCTGTATGGCCGCGGTTCCGTGGCAAAGACATGCCTTTGGCCGCGGATCCGCGGCCATTTAGTGGGCTTGGCCCACTATCTTTCTGTGCTGGGTCACTCTTCTCTTGGGCTCTCTGATTTCACTGTTAGTTTCTCTGTTGGGCTTTCCAGTATTCTCCAGATTCTCAGTGAACTAGTAGGGATCTTTTTGACCGTTTCACTTGACGTTCGTCTCGGCTTGAGTAGGATCCGTGTGCTGGTTGGTCAAAAGTCCATTTCCTGTATCAACTTTGTCTTTTTCACTGTATTTGCTTCAAAAGTCTGTATCCTGTATCATGTAACAAACGATCGTCAAAAGCACCTGTTTACTTATAAATTGCACAAAAAGTGGGGCGTATAAATTGCAATATTATGATGTGAACAAATACCCCCAAACTTACCTTTTGCTCGTCCTCGAGCAAACTTATTATTTTATTCTGACCTAGCCACACTTTCGCAGGGAAACGCGATTGCACTGAGCACGTGCAACAAGCCGTTAAACCTCTAGGTGTCCCTAGTAGGAGGAGTGTTGTCTCCTGAGGGTTTTCAGCGGATTACACCCACAAAATCCTATCAACCTTGGTTTCTCGACTTTTGTTCTCCATTTAGGTTTTCTAACAAGGAAATCTATTATCGTTGACCCGCAAATTATCCACCCATATTCTTCACGCTTGCTCATTATTTAACTTAAGATTACACACATCCTGTAGAATTACCTAGCTTTCGGTATTTCTTAAGTTTTCCTTCTAGAGTTCCATCTCCACTTAGGAATTTCTATCAACTCTATTAAAGACACAAGTTCTATTCTTCATTCCTTTCTCTTATCTAAACTCTAATCACATATCCCCACGTGTGTGTAAATATCACCCCTACACTTGGAAATTCAAATCAAGCAATCGTACTCCAGCCCAGTGTCCAAAGCACTTGTGAGACTTTGCTTTCACATTCTTCATGCGACTGTTAATACTTCTTGAGGTACCAACAACCGATTACCAAATGCGTTAGCACTTTAAGGCGTATTTCCTAGTTTTGCAACACCCAAGGCTTTTAGCACCTTCGCTAAATTTTTTTTTTTTTTTTTTTTTTTTTTAGCCTTAAGTAATCACAAAAACCAGTGTCCATTTTTTCTTTATCCACTTTTTTTTTTCTTTTTCATTGTGCTAAGGACGTTAGACATGAGTATTTCAAGGTCTCTTCTACTAATCCAAGTTTCAAGGTGCGTGTTTGTGCAATTTGTAGGGTATACATTTTCAGAATCCAGACTTAAGTTAGGAACTATTTTTCAAACTTATACTCTAATAAGAGTTTTAATACTTTTCCTTCGTTTCGACTTAGCCCAAGAACTGAACCCAAAATTTGCCTATTTCTAAATAACCTACAAAGACATATGCTTTCCACAGTTAAACTTTAAGGAATGTTATTTTTAGGGTTTTTAATTTGCTAAGTCTAAGATTTAGTTTTTCCTAGCCAGTTAACCTATTTATCAAACTCAAGTCAGTTAACCAGAATTGAATACATTAATTTTTATACTTTTTGAAATTTTTAAATTTTTATGGGTTTTTCAGTTTTCTAAATTTTTTTATTTTTTTCAAATTTTTAAATTTTTATGATTTTTATAAAAATGCAATGCAGAAATAACTATGCAAAAGGAAAACAAGGATATATACAATATGCAATGCAAGGATAACTATATACATCACCTCTAATACCCCCAAACTTGAACAAAGCAGTGCCCTCACTGCCCGGCCCCACGTCGCGCTCGTGAGCGTGAACGTGATCTCTCCCCCTAGCCAACAGTGTCTGTATCCCCCTCTCAATCTCCGTCAACCGACGGTCGTGCTCTCGTGCCGTCGCCCGAAACTCATCCCTCAAAGAGTCTAATCTCCTCACTGTTCTTCTCATTAATCGTGCATGTTCTTGGGGAGTTAGCTCTTCCCCGCTCGAAGTCGAGCTCGAGCTGGGGGTGTGTGCAAGTATGTTTTCTCCCGGCTCTGTCCGTGTCCAAATATCCGTTAGTCTAGAGTAGGACGACGAGACGCCCTCTAAAAGTGGTCGGACCGGGGTACCGTCTATCAAATGTGAGTCAAATTCCTCGGCTGGGAGGAAATAACGGCAGAGCTGGGTAACTAGCATGGGGCATGGATACACATGACCTCGTTTACTCGAACCTATGGAGTGAAGCAAAACTGTGCACATGTCGAATCTAGGGTTTTTCGTCATTAAAGTATGAACGACATGTAAGGAAGGGGTGAAAAATGTTGTGTTGTGAGAACTTCCAAAAATATTATTTTGTGCCCACCGGCACACAGTTAAAACATTTGCGAAGAGGGTCCGTGCTTGGATCCCCTTGCGCGGTTCTCGCGCACAGTCATTACCCATTAAAGGAATATAATCTTCAAAGCGAAGGGGTTGTTCGTGTGCCGGTACACGTGGTATAAGTGTAACCTCGTGTATCATATCCCTATCAATGCGAATTTCATTATTTCCCCAAATTAGTTTAATATAACCTAAGTTATCTAGGCTATTCTCTTCCATTGACTCATAAAATTGGGTGACTAAGCTAGGGACAGCAAATGCAGATCCATGGTTATATAGGAGGAGATTCCATCCCCTCTGTGCAATTTCGTGTGGGAAGTATGATCCATAGATCTCATGTGCAAACACAGGGGAAAAGTCCCTTTCAAATTGGAATTTATGAGCCATAAAGATATGTGCAGGAAAATGTATGTAAGAACAGAGAGGAAAGGCACAGATGTACCTCCCCCGAAAATTTCAGGGGGTGAAGCTTCTGATGCGCGGCGGGTCAGCGGCTGGAGGCGGCGGATGCGGCGGTTGCACGGCGGCTTGGCGGCGGCACAGCGAAATTCTTCTGGAACAGATCGGTGGCGGCGCTAGGGTTTTAAGGAGAATGATAGAATTAGGGTAAAATGACAGGGGGGGTCGGTTTCCATTATATAGGGGGAAAAAGGGGTGATTTACAAAAAACACCCTCAAGGGTGAGGGTTTTATTCGTAAAAACAGCGTGTAATCTCCAAATTTGCTATTTGGTCCAAAAGATTATTTTTATTATTTATGTTTTTTTTTTTTTTATGTAATTTTTATGGTATTCTGGGAATATACATACAAGTGATATACACACCCCCAAACTTATTTGAAAAAGTATCCTTGGGAAACAAAGTTTGGGGGTGAAAGCGGAGGAAAATCAATCAGTGTAAATCGGCTCCTGCAAAAACAGGAGCTCCTCCGAAGGATCCGCAGTGAAGAACGGTTTTAGTCGATGCCCATTTACCTTAAATAAGGTACCGTCTTCAGGGTTCTCAACATCAACCGCACCGTGCGGATAAACGGTGCGGACCACAAAAGGTCCTCTCCATCTGGACCTGAGCTTACCAGGATGCAAGTGTAACCGAGTGTCATAAAGTAGAACCTGTTGACCAGGTTCAAATGTTTTTCGTAAAAGGTGTTTGTCGTGGAACACCTTGGCTCGGTTTTTAGCAATTATGGCATTGTCATATGCCTCATCCCTTAGCTCCTCCAACTCATTCAATTGCAACTTTCTGTTGCTGCCCGCATCTCCTAAAGACAAATTTAGCTCTTTGATAGCCCAGAAAGCTTTGTGCTCGATCTCCACTGGGAGGTGGCAAGCCTTCCCATACACAAGCCGGTATGGAGACATACCCAGATCGGTTTTATATGCAGTACGGAAAGCCCATAGTGCATCTATCAATTTAAGCGACCAATCCTTACGGTTTTTAGAAACCGTTTTCTCCAAAATTTGCTTTATCTGCCGATTTGAAACCTCGGCTTGCCCACATGTTTGGGGGTGATATGGCGTTGACAATTTGTGGGTGATAGAATATTTACGCATCAAGGACTCGAAAGTCCTATTGCAGAAGTGAGAACCATTATCACTTATAATTGCCCGAGGGTGCCCGAATCGAGAAAATATGTGTTCTTTAAGGAATCGAACGACAACTTTATTATCGTTCGTTCGACTGGGCACAGCCTCGACCCACTTAGAAATGTAGTCAACCGCCAACAGAATATACACATTTCCAAAAGAGTTAGGAAATGGTCCCATAAAATCTATACCCCAAACATCAAAAATGTCCACTACCAAAATGGGTTGGAGTGGCATTTCGTTTCTCCGCGAAATCCGGCCCAAATGTTGGCACCGGGAGCAAGTTTTGCAGTATTCAAATGCATCCTTGAAGAGTCGTGGCCAATAGAAACCACACTGCAAAACTTTTTCGGCTGTCTTCTTTGGGCCAAAGTGCCCGCCACATGCTTGATCGTGGCAGAAAGACAGCACGCTCTTGACCTCACTCTCGGGCACACACCGACGGATGATTTGGTCGGAACAGTATTTAAAAAGATAGGGTTCATCCCAGTAAAAATGCTTTACTTGGGATAAAAATCGAAGCTTATCCTGTTTCGACCAATCATTAGGAATCAGGCCGGTGGCTAAATAATTTACAATATCGGCGAACCATGGTTCGCAAGAAACAGTCAAGAGCTGCTCGTCGGGAAAAACGTCAGAGATTGGAAGATCGAGCGTGGGCGAAGAAGGGAGTCGTGATAGGTGATCAGCTACTACGTTTTCACATCCCTTTTTGTCCTTAATGACAAGATCAAATTCTTGCAATAAAAGGATCCAACGTATTAGCCTTGACTTAGCATCCTTCTTCGCAAAAAGGTGGCGAAGAGCCGAGTGATCAGTATAAACAATGACTGGAGAGCCGATTAAATAAGGCCGAAATTTTTCAAGTGCAAACACAACAGCTAAAAATTCTTTCTCTGTTGTTGTGTAATTAAGTTGGGCCTCATTTAGTGTTCGGCTGGCATAATAAATCACGTGCGGCATCTTATTAATGTGCTGTCCTAGAACAGCACCTATTGCAAAGTCTGATGCGTCACACATGATTTCAAAAGGGTGCGTCCAGTCAGGAGATGAGAGGATGGGTGCAGTGACAAGTGAATGTTTTAACGACTCGAATGCTTCAGTGCATGTGGAGTCAAAAGCGAAGGTCGTGTCCTTGGCCAGTAAGAGAGTCAAGGGTCTAGCAATCTTTCTAAAGTCCTTGATAAACCGTCTGTAAAAACCGGCGTGGCCAAGGAAGGCTCTGATATCTTTGACGCACTTTGGGGGAGGTAGGTTAGAAATCACTTCGATTTTAGCCCTGTCTACCTCGATGCCGTTTTGCGAAATGACATGTCCTAGAACAATGCCCTCTTGCACCATGAAATGGCACTTCTCCCAATTTAATGTTAGGTTCTTATCCCTGCAGCGGGTAAGAACAGCGTCAAGATGGCGTAAACACTCGTCGAAGGAGTCGCCAAAGATGGAGAAATCGTCCATAAAAATCTCCAAGAACTTTTCGACCATGTCTGAAAAGATCCCCATCATACACCGCTGAAATGTCGCGGGTGCGTTGCATAACCCAAAGGGCATGCGACGATAAGCAAAAGTGCCAAAGGGACAAGTGAAAGTTGTCTTGTCTTGGTCCTCTTTGGCGATGGGGACTTGATTGTAACCGGAATAGCCATCAAGAAAACAATAGAACTCGTGCCCTGCCAATCGCTCGAGCATTTGGTCAATGAAAGGTAAGGGAAAGTGGTCCTTCCTTGTTGCGGCATTGAGTTTCCTATAGTCTATGCAAACTCGCCACCCAGTTTGGGTGCGAGTGGGAATCAACTCATTTGCCTCGTTTGTAATGACCGTAATGCCCGATTTCTTGGGCACGACGTGGATTGGGCTAACCCATTGGCTATCCGAGATAGGGTAAATGATACCGCTATCCAGACATTTGACAATTTCCTTCTTAACCGCCTCTTTCATGATGGGGTTGAGGCGCCTTTGTGGATCTCGTGCTGGCTTGGCATCATCCATTAAGTGTATATGATGTTCGACTATGAGGGGACTAATCCCCTTAATGTCCGCCATAGACCAGCCGAAAGCTTGCCGATTATTAAGTAAGACCATCAAGAGAGCCTTCTCTTGCTCAAGAGCTAGAGAGGCTGATATAATGACAGGTAAGGTCTCATTATCACCTAGATATGCATATTTTAGGTGTGTCGGCAAAAGCTTTAATTCGAGTTTAGGAGGTGAAATAATAGATGGTAGCAAAGGGGTAATTGTTTCAAACTCGAATGATTCCATCAAAGGTTCGTACCGAGTGTACGCAACAGTGTCGGATGGCTCTACTAACTCATCCGCACTTCTTTACCCACTTGTCTTTCACCCCCACCGGCAAATGGGGACAATTTTGAGATTAAACCACATTTCATCAATATGCTGCCGAAATTTCACGGTTTGGAAACTGAAGACGCTTATATCTTTATTAATAAATTCCAAAATGTGTGTGCTATGATGAAAACAACCCAATTGAGTGATGACGCTATAAGGCTAAGGGTCATTCCTTTCACCTTATGTGACCTAGCCGAGAAGTGGCTATATAGCACCGCATCACATTCCATAAGAAATTGGGATGAGTTTGTGAAGGCTTTTCTAAAAAAGTTCTATCCTCACCATAAAACTGCCAGAATTCGAAATGAAATAATTCAATTCTCACAATTGCAATATTATGATGTGAACACCATTCCTCTCTCTTTTTCTTGCATGATTGATATGGTCACCCCCCTTGACTTTTTCCTCTCTCCTTTTTTTTTTCTTTCCCTACATGGGCCGGCCACTTTAGGGTGCGGTGGAATTGATTCATTTTGGTGTGGCATTTTTGGTTCATATTGTGCTAAGAAAAGAGCTCTCTAGTTGATCTCCAAAATCCTTTCTTTCCTCCACCAAAAATGGCACCTCCACTACCCTAAAATTGAGACACAAGTTCTACTACATATTTTACAGCGAATCTTGGGCACGTCGAGTAGCCGGCTTCGTCCCCGAGTTACCTCGGCATTGAGGTGGGAGCCCGTAAACAAAGTAGGCGATGTGGTGCACTTCCGGCGACGAGGAGGAGACAGGACTTTCCGCAGGAGATCGGGACCATGACGAGAAGACCGGAGGACTTGGATCGTCGGTATATCTCTAACCCATCTTCTAGTTAGCTTAGACTTGTTAATGGTTACGATCCGGGTGTTTAGTGCGCGGTGGTGCCGGTTTGCTAAGTCCGCAAAATTAAAGTTTTTCACCGCTTCCGCATTCCGGCGTCGGATTGACGGCCGGGGCGCCGCCGTGCACTTACAAGAGTGAGAAGCTTGAACAATAATGCAAGGCACCAAAAAAAACAATCATGAAAGAATATGATCATAAGCAAAACCACACACAACTCCAACCACCAACAACCATCATGACCACTAAAAGTCAAGCTATCATGAGTTTATGAAGTCAAATGATGGGACAAGTATCATGACAAGATAATATGCAAAGACCCCCTCCACAAATGCCTATTTGCAACAATGCAAATAAACCCTCCTCCACCAATCTTCGGCCAATGAACGATACAAAGGAAATCGGCCGAAACTAAAAGCAAACTGGCAACTCCAGAAAACTGGTCCCGTAATAAATTACAGGAAAACCCCGATACTGTGCATACACACCCGCATCTGTATTTCGACCGAAATACAAATGCCATGAGACAAAATCTCCACTTTACTATACTAGAATCCGGCTTATACCAAAACCGGCTAGTAATATCTGTTCGATCCTGATTCGTGCAATACCGCACGTATCTGATCGAACCCTGCCATATACCCATACGGCCTATAGTACAAACTGTCTGATCCTGATCCGTGCAATACCGCACGTATCTGATCGGACCTTGCCATATCTCCATACGGCCTCTACAACCTTTCGCCCGAAAGCTGAGTAACTGAATGTGGGGGACTCTAATGACTCGTCAATACTATGGCTGTGGATTTAACCACCAGCACGTCAGAGGTATAAGCCAATACGTGACGGGCCACCAGCTATTGACCAAAAGGGACGTCGATGAGCGAACTCATCCTGACACCCTACTGAGCCTGTCAGTGACAAGATCCGTACAGTCCGGTCCGTTCGTCTATGAGCATCGCATGGCGGGCCTACGGGGTTGGTAAAAGTCAGACCCCCAAAAGCGGTACAAGTCGTGTCGGAGTGTAGCCCAGAACACCCTGAGATACTACTGGAATACCTACCAGTAAATCTCCTTGCCTCGGCCGAGGGCTTCGTGTAATGGCTCTCCTAGACACAGCACGACCTCACCCCCAATACCGGGAGAGACGAACCCCTGAAGATACGCTCACTGCCTCCTTGTGGCTCGGGACTGTACCCAACTAAAACCTATTTGCATGACTCCTTTGAGCCGTGGTAGGGTAGTAATCAAAGTACAGTGGGAACTCACACGAGACAAATGACGATCCCCAGGTCGATGAACTAACCTGCACACATGTCACCAGGGAACTGCCATCTGACGTCTGGTATATGACCAACTAGCATGTTCCCGGCGAGTCCTGTCCGGTGTACTCATAACCCAATGAGCACCTGTATACATCTTAGGTGATCCAACTGACACCAGTGGCTTGTGAGACCGGCCACCGCCCCTCGTCGGGGTCTCGACTGTATACACTAGTCTACTATGGAGTATCGATGCCCTGTCTCGAAACTCACACGACTAGGGACCATTTCAGGATATGCTTATAGACCCCAGCTCCCACTTATATGATCGCCCTCATACTGCTGGTGGTCAACCAAGAATCCTAGGGGCTCTATCAACGTGTAAAAGCGACGTGTCAGGTCACCTAAAACAGTACACGATGATAAAGGTAAACCAGATAGCATACTATCATCTCGAGTAAGACTGTCCTACCGGGATAGGTCCTCCATCAATCACCGCAATCACGTACCTGTGATCCAATAATTGACTCTGAGGGCATTATCTCCAACAATCTCCCACTTGCACTCAAGGCTAATTATTGCGATGTCGCATACTCACAGCCTGTGTGATACCGAACACCCAACTCCTCTACTAGTCAATCTCACAAAGCTCGTTTGCGAAACTATTGCGTTCGAGGAATAGCCTCAGTGAGTGGATCCGCCTTGATGTCTCTTTCTATGTCTCTCTATATCTCAAGTTCGCGGAGAAACCCATCTCCCGAAATGAGCAATACCTGTCTTAGAATGTGTCTGGATGTCTGATGGGACATAGCTCATAAATGAACTACAAATCCAAACTTCTTAGACTGTATCGTCAACTGAACTTAATCAGTATCCTGCGCCATGCCACCCTCAGTATTTCCTTGCACCACCTGTCCAAAATACTGCCCCTCATCGGAGGGAAAACTATAACTCTGACAACCTCCTTGTCGTCCATGTCACCTTGGAAGCCTGGAATGATAACTGTCTCCCGAATGAGGCTGTCGTTATCATATCCCTAGAACATCCTCTTATGTTCCAAAACTGCTTCCGACTGTTTCTCCAGGATTGGATTAATGTCAACTTATTGCATCTAGTGCAAGAACAACATCTGGTGTGGTACTTGACATCTCATGATTGACTCAATTGCCTAAGCAAGTGATCTGTCAATCATGCACATCCCTCTCTACTTCAGTCTGTAAGACACATTTAGAGAGGGTGACTCCATATCCTGCAGGTACACTACCGTGCCAGGAGTCGTCCTTCCTAAATACTCTTAGAATGCTGTCAAGTACCCTGATTGGGAAACCACCCAAATCTAGATCTAAAACCATAGATCTAGTAACCAGTATGTCTGATATAATATCCAATTCCTTTGTGGAGAAACTACTGTGTGACGACCAAAGTATAACCGATTGTAGTGTAGGAGTTTCTTTTCCTACTCTGTGTATGTCATCCAAATACCAGGATATCACACTCTACTACCTTCTCAACAGATCCATCTTCTATTCTGATGAAGTCAAACCTATGACTGTCACGTCAGAAATAGATGATCTATCTCCGCTATTCTTGCTTTAGTCTATAAATAGACATAAGCTACCTGTCCACCAATGCTTCCGCTGCTCCCACTGACTACGACAACCCTCTGGCAGAGTCATATAGACGTACACTTCTAAAACTAGTTTAGAACGACGCTATACTCATCCTCCTGCCGGGTCTCACAGTCTGGAACAAGAGCAATGGTAAGTGTGGGTAAAAAAGAACTTCCCTGTCACCGTCCTTGAGGCTACCGTAGTACCTCTCGGGTGCCTGAAGTTACCCACCTTATCTGCGGAGTGGCCAATGGAATGTCAATCCAGATTGAATCTTTAGGTTCCTTATCAAATCTTTTGTAATCGTTTGTGGTTCTGGAATCACTTCCAGTTCTACCATACTCCCACTACTGTTTTCTGAAAAAATCCATTTTTAATAAAACTGTGGCGAGTCTAGAACAATATCTCTATTGTTCACCCAAATGGTAGAAAGTCAACCCTCGTCATAGTCTGGGTCAACCCACAAACAGCCATTACAGAAACGTGCCTTGAGTTGTCCAGTGTCTGGTTTTAATCATAAGCCGGACAACTCCCCGTACCTTAACATCGTTAAGATATGAACTGTTCTATATCCAATATAGAACCAGAGGCACTGATTTAATTGAACCAGATTCAAATCATGCAGCTGTCTCCAGTGCATGTCAACTAAATGGAAGGAGGCCGATCAGCGTTACTCAACTTAGGAATGCTTCCAATTATGAATAACCTGAAAGAGAAGCAAGATCTCTTTATCATTACTATCAACTGAATACCATACACAAGTATCTACATCTTCGATCTCTTTGAAGAATCTCGATACTTGCTACACCTGGTTCTCTACTCTATTCAAATACTTATAACTTCTCAAAATTCGGACCCTGTGTTTCCACGAAACACCTGTCTAAAAACTAGAGAAGTCATAAGTAAACCGAATATAGTACGAGGACCAACCCCTCTGTCCTGATGGACCCTGGACAACATACAATACTCTGTATAAGTCCCTTGAGTCTGAAAACTCATTCACTGTGTGTCGTAGGTTGAAAACTGTACTTATGGTTAAGAAGAATTACACCGCTGTTTAATGCTCCTTACCTAACCATCCACTGATATAGGTAAATGTCATAGACATAATTTCAGAAAGGTATATCTCACTCTATAAAAATAGACGTACAGATATATCAATTTGAAATTGGTGCATAAAAGCGGATATTCAAAACCAAATATTTGCCGACCGGCAAACAGCCCAGGTGATTTCCTCAAATATCACCGATTACAACGAATCCCGATATAATGAGGATGATCACCCAATTCCCAATTACTTACTCCCACTCATCATCTGTAAAACCATACAGATGTGAGAATCATACCTGGTAATTACATACCCTGGAGTAAGTATCTAATCGGGAAATCAGTTTTCTTTTAACAGTACACAGTGAGACTGAAACATTGAAATGTTTCGATGGGGTATCCTGGTATTCTTAGTAATGCCTCTTCCAGTATCCAGATTCACAACTGTAACCGTGTAATTCTTTGCCATCTCTCCAAATCCCTTCATATGTCTTTAGTCATTACCTTCTGCACACCCTTTTAGGCCAAATGGTTTTCTTCCTTCCCTACCGTTCGGCACCAGCCTATGGTTTGGAAGAAGACTATCCAATAAGCATAATGGGTGTACTGTCCTAATCCTAGGAACATTCGCAATGCGAGAGAAGGTGAAGATAAAAGACACCTGAATAAATCTTATTCCTATTTCTCCTGAACCAGGATCCATCCCCGAACTGGAACAAGTTCCTTTCGAGTTCGTATATAACCATACGATGGAGTATCCAATAAACTATGGATCTTCGTAGTGATATGGAGTGTTCTGGAGAAATACAAAGGTCATTTAGGATTGGTGAAGGAATACTTGGTTTGTTCGTGAATATCTGTTGCAATTTACTTTGCCCTCTTACTAATCCCTTACTTTGTCTTAACTCAATACCTTCTGTACACCATCGTTAGGCTAATTGGTTTTCATCATTCCCTACTGGTTGGCACCAGCCTATGGTTTGGAAGAAGACTATCCAATTTGCGTAATAGGTGTACTACTCCTAAACCAAGGAGTACTCGCAACCTGAGAGAGGGTGAAAAGAAAAGACAACTGAACAGTCCTATCCGTTTTCTCCAGAACCTGAAACCATCCTCGAATAAATTCCTTCGAGTTCGTATCTAACCATACGATGGTTTTGTCCAATGGAAGTGGACGTTCGTAGTAATACGGGGTGTCCTGGAGAAAAGGGTAAAAGTAGGAGTGGCAATGAGGTTAGCAACTCTGACAATCCAAAAGCCAGTGTTTAAGAAGGTTCGGTCAACATGGTCACTGAGTCATAGTCTTAGGGTCGGGTCAATGGTCGCTGCCAAAGAGAGAGAGAAAAGAAACACTCAGCGTGCACTCTAACCTAGACCAGAATGGTTACCAATTCATCTAATCTGGAATCCTCCCACTGTACCTCAAATTCTCCTCCAAACCTGAAAGAAGAATTAGTCGGGGTTACCCGAGGAGTAAACTAACTCATCAGTGGGAATCGGGATCCAACTATCATCGCATGACAACGTGACGGAATCCGCTCACGGTGTCACACTCCAGAAGGTATGCGCATATCTGGCAGGTTTCAGTTCTTTTGAAACTCCCGATGTGATTTCTGCCCCATGCTCTTATGACCTTGACTTTGGCCAACAAATCATAAGTCACATGTCAAGTTCTACCCGTCATTCTCCAGGTTGATTCGAATCCACCCGCACAAGCCCTTGACTTTGGCCAACAAGGCTATATGACTGTCCCAAACCAACGCATCTATCTATGCTGCATATGAATAACCAACAGCTACCAAACACTGTGCCTTGACTTTGGCCAACAAACACAGCTTGAATACTATTGACTACCCATATGAAACGACGGAGGGCTACGAATGGTTTCTGGCGAAAAACCTTTAACGTAAAGACCTTGATATCGTCGAAGGAACGGATAGCTTTTTAAAATATAGTGACGAAAACCTTCGCTAAAGAGTTCACTCCCGGTGAAGGGATCTCGGCTCTTTCCCCGTAGAATAGGGTGCAGGATATTCCAACTGAATACCGCGATGCAAAGCAAAAGTAATCGGCTATAGTGAAGTTAATGCCCTGACGCAAACTTTTTGTCCAAGGGGTCACTCCCGGTGAAGGGATCTCGGCCCTTGCCTCGTCGACTGAGGAGCAGGATATTCCAACTGAATATCACGATGCAAAACAAAAGTGAACGTCCTTGCAATAACAGCTTTTTGAAAAGTGTTCCAACAACATCAGATTAGGTTTGTTTTTAACTTGCATTGATCCGAATCAATGTAGTCCCATCAATTGATCACACCAAAAAGAACGAAAATATACTGATGTACGTATATGTCATCCGCATTCGCCACTGGGTCCCGTCATTACCCGTTAGGTTAGCTAACTAACGACAGAGCGGGGACTGGACTAGCGCGGATGTAAAACATATACAACATCTACTAATATATATACCAATATATTATATTTCGCTCAAGGCGTGAAAGAAAAGCAACATCACAGAAATGTACAGCATCACAGAACAATACAAATATCTAGGATCCCTGGGTTTCACAGAGCCGCTGATACCCGACGTTCCCCTGGTCGTGTGGATAGCCTGCGCAATGAAATCCTAGACCCCTACGGGCGCGGCAAGTCACCCGCCAAAACCTGAAGCGAGGCAGCCCCCTTCAGCTCCGTGAATGGACCACCCAGCACTCCACGGAATCCGGCAACTTGGGCACCCCTCCTGGGTCAACCTGTACCCCCTACGAGTGCGGCGAATAGCCCGCCAATTCCAGAGTGAAGCCCCTCCGTCTCAATGCCATGAGATGCGGGCTTGTTGCCTTCTAGAACCCGGCTATCCGTGCACCCCTCCGCGGGGTAATCCTAGTACAGAAAGTAAAATATACATACAACGGGTGCATCGACCGCAACCTGGCCGTGCCCCAAAATAATAATACAAACAGGCAGTGACGGCAGTCCACATGTCGGACGCTCGCCCCGCAATATCAAATGTACATAATACAACACAACTGTACTAGGATTGCATCCAGGCTATCCCCCACGACCGATCCGCAACATCACAGCATAAACATAGAACACCAACGTGAAAGTCACGTTCGCAAATCCGTCTAACCGGGCTATAGCGGTTAGACCGGATTTACCGATCAAGTGACATTCACGGTCGCAGATATAATGTAAATACTGTGAAAAATGTGTTTAAAATATCCGATCGATCAAACTTTAACAAGTGGGCCCCCAAGTACAACTGTAGCAGATCAAGAAATTCTGGGCCCAATGTTAATGTTCCAGAAACCCTAAAATCTCCCCAGAAGCCCACTGTAAAAACCCAACCCACTGATTCCTTCATGATGCGGCGGAAGCGCGGCCACAAGTGGGTTTTGGCCGCCCTTCCGCGCTCTGGTTAGAAGATCAGTGCATCGAATTTGAACAGTGGTCTTATAATTTTTAGTACATCAATATTTTACAACCTGAAAAAATTTTCGAGACCAAAAGTTTTCAACAGAAACTGATGCGAAGGCAATACGGGTTTTGGAACTTTTTGATCGATCGGAAATGCAAACACATTACACAAAGCTAGACTAAGTTAATGGCGAGGCTCTGATACCACTGTAAGTGCACGGCGGCGCCCCGGCCGTCAATCCGACGCCGGAATGCGGAAGCGGTGGTAAACTTAAATTTTGCGGACTTAGCAAACCGGCACCACCGCGCACTAATCCCGGATCGGGCCATTAAACTAGATGTAGCTATCAACCAGACGGGTTAGAGAGATATACCGAGTGATCCGAGTCCTCCGGTCTTCTCGTCGTCGTCCCGATCTCCTGCGGAATGTCCCGTCTCCTCCTCGTCGCTGGAAGTGCACCACATCGCCTACTTCTTTTACGGGCTCCCACCTCAATGCCGAGGCAACTCGGGCACGAAGCCGGCTACTCGACGTGCCCAAGATTCGTTGTAGAATATTGTGTAGGACTCAAGTCTCATTTTGGGGTTCATGGAGATGCCACTTTGGTAGAGGGATGATACAAGAAGTCTATAGAGGAGCTTGGAGAATTTTGGTGCATGAAATGAACAACATTTTCCCACCTTAATTTTGGACAGCCCATTCAAGGGGGGGGGCGGCCATGCTCAAGTGAGGGAGGGAGAGAATGAGATAGATCACCATGAGAGAGTGAGAGGCTTGAACAATAATGCAAGGCACCAAAAAAAACAATCATGAAAGAATATGATCATAAGCAAAACCACACACAACTCCAACCACCAACAACCATCATGACCACTAAAAGTCAAGCTATCATGAGTTTATGAAGTCAAATGATGGAACAAGTATCATGACAAGATAATATGCAAAGACCCCCTCCACAAATGCCTATTTGCAACAATGCAAATAAACCCTCCTCCACCAATCTTCGGCCAATGAACGATACAAAGGAAATCGGCCGAAACTAAAAGCAAACTGGCAACTCCAGAAAACTGGTCCCGTAATAAATTACAGGAAAACCCCGATACTGTGCATACACACCCGCATCTGTATTTCGACCGAAATACAAATGCCATGAGACAAAATCTCCACTGTACTATACTAGAATCCGGCTTATACCAAAACCGGCTAGTAATATCTGTTCGATCCTGATCCGTGCAATACCGCACGTATCTGATCGAACCCTTCCATATACCCATACGGCCTATAGTACAAACTGTCTGATCCTGATCCGTGCAATACCGCACGTATCTGATCGGACCTTGCCATATCTCCATACGGCCTCTACAACCTTTCGCCCGAAAGCTGAGTAACTGAATGTGGGGGACTCTAAAGACTCGTCAATACTATGGCTGTGGATTTAACCACCAGCACGTCAGAGGTATAAGCCAATACGTGACGGGCCACCAGCTATTGACCAAAAGGGACGTCGATGAGCGAACTCATCCTGACACCCTACTGAGCCTGTCAGTGACAATATCCGTACAGTCCGGTCCGTTCGTCTATGAGCATCGCATGGCGGGCCTAGGCGGTTGGTAAAAGTCAGACCCCCAAAAGCGGTACAAGTCGTGTCGGAGTGTAGCCCAGAACACCCTGAGATACTACTGGAATACCTACCAGTAAATCTCCTTGCCTCGACCGAGGGCTTCGTGTAATGGCTCTCCTAGACACAGCACGACCTCACCCCCAATACCGGGAGAGACGAACCCCAGAAGATACGCTCACTGCCTCCATGTGGCTCGGGACTGTACCCAACTAAAACCTGTTTGCACGACTCCTTTGAGCCGTGGTAGGGTAGTAATCAAAGTACAGTGGGAACTCACACGAGACAAATGACGATCCCCAGGTCGATGAACTAACCTGCACACATGTCACCAGGGAACTGCCATCTGACGTCTGGTATATGACCAACTAGCATGTTCCCGGCGAGTCCTGTCCGGTGTAGTCATAACCCAATGAGCACCTGTATACATCTTAGGTGATCCAACTGACACCAGTGGCTTGTGAGACCGGCCACCGCCCCTCGTCGGGGTCTCGACTGTATACACTAGTCTACTATGGAGTATCGATGCCCTGTCTCGAAACTCACACGACTAGGGACAATTTCAGGATATGCTTATAGACCCCAGCTCCCACTTATATGATCGCCCTCATACTGCTGGTGGTCAAGAAAGAATCCTAGGGGCTCTATCAACGTGTAATAGCGACGTGTCAGGTCACCTAAAACAGTACACGATGATAAAGGTAAACCAGATAGCATACTATCATCTCGAGTAAGACTGTCCTACCGGGATAGGTCCTCCATCAATCACCGCAATCACGTACCTGTGATCCAATAATTGACTCTGAGGGCATTATCTCCAACATTCAGCGCTGTGAATGGACCACCCAGCACTTCACGGAATCCGGCAACTTGGGCATCCCTCCTGGGTCAACCTGTACCCCCTACGAGTGCGGCGAATAGCCCGCCAATCCTAGAATGAAGCCCCCTCCGTCTCAATGCCATGAGATGCGGGCTTGTTGCCTTCTAGAATCCGGCTATCCGTGCACCCCTCCGCGGGGTAATCCTAGTACAGAAAGTAAAATATACATACACCGGGTACAACGACCGCAACCTGGCCGTGCCCCAAAATAATAATACAAACAGGCAGTGACGGCAGTCCACATGTCGGACGCTCGCCCCGCAATATCAAATGTACATAATACAACCACAACTGTACTAGCATTGCATCCAGGCTACCCCCCACGACCGATCCGCAACATCACAGCAAAAACAGAACATCAACGTGAAAATCACGTTCGCAAATCCGTCTAACCGGGCTATAGCAGTTAGACCGGATTTACCGATCGAGTGACATTCACGGTCGCAGATATAATGTAAATACTGTGAAAAATGTGTTTAAAATATCCGATCAATCAAATTTTAACAAGTGGGCCCCCAAGCAATACTGTAGCAGTTAAAGAAATTCTGGGCCCAATGTTATTATTCCAAAACCCCACTTTTCACCCCAGAAAGCCTCTGTAAAAAATTGGTGAAGTGATCTCCACAGTATGCGGCGGAAGGGCGGCGGGAATGGGGTTTTCGCGGCGGTTCCGCGCTCCCACTGTGGAGTTACTTCATCGAAATTTTACAGAGCTCTTAGATTTTCCAGTACATCAATATTTTACCACCTAAAAAATTTTTCGACACTGAAAATTTTCAACAGAAAACTGATGCTAACAAAATACGGGTTTTGGAACTTTTTGATTGATCGGAAATGCAAACACATCACACAAAGCTAGACTAAGTTAATGGCGAGGCTCTGATACCACTGTAAGTTCACGGCGGCGCCCCGGCCGTCAATCCGACGCCGGAATGCGGAAGCGGTGATAAACTTTAATTTTGCGGACTTAGCAAACCGGCACCACCGCGCACTAAACATCCGGATCGTAACCATTAACAAGTCTAAGCTACTAACTAGATAGGGAAGAGAAGTATACCGACAGATCCGAGTCCTCCGGTCTTCTCGTCGTCGTCCCGATCTCCTGCGGAATGTCCCGTCTCCTCCTCGTCGCCGGAAGTGCACCACATCGCCTACTTCTTTTACGGGCTCCCACCTCAATGCCGAGGCAACTCGGGCACGAAGCCGGCTACTTGACGTGCCCAAGATATGCTGTAGAATATCTAGAGAAGAAGTCTCATTTTTGGGGTTCATGGAATTGCCTTTTGTGGTGGAGGAAAAGGAACTTGGAGAGAGGTGAAGGAAAAATGTGATAACCAAAAAAAGAATGAGAGTGTCATTTTTCTCCCCACTCAAAAAGAAGCATTTCCCTCATCTCACCTCAAGTGGCCGGCCCCCCCATTTCAATGTGTGATTGGAGAGAGAAAAACCAAGACAAGGGGGTGGTTGGAACAATGATACAAAAAGGGATCATGAAAGAACATGATAACAAATACCAAAACCACACTCAACATACTAATCATCAACAACCATGATGCTTACAAAGTCAAGCCATCATGAAGTGATCAAGTCAAAAAGGTCAAGGTATGGTGCTCATCATGAAAGCCATCATGATGCAACAAGATGCAAAGAACCCCCTCCACTAATGCCTATTTGCAACAATGCAAATAAACCCTCCTCCACCAATCTTCGGCCAATGAACGGAACAATGGAAATTGGCCGAAACGGAAAGCAAACTGGCAACTCCAAAAAACTGGTCCCGTAATAAATTACAGGAAAACCCCGATACTGTGAATACACACCCGCATCTGTATTTCGACCGAAATACAGATGCAATGAGACAAAATCTCCACTGTACTATACTAGAATCCGGCTTATACCAAAACCGGCTAGCAATGTCTGTTCGATCCTGATCCGTGCAATACCGCACGTATCTGATCGAACCCTGCCATATAACCATACGGCCTATAGTACAAACTGTCAGATCCTGATCCGTGCAATACCGCACGTATCTGATCGGACCTTGCCATATCTCCATACGGCCTCTACAACCTTTCGCCCGAAAGCTGAGTAACTGAATGTGGGGGACTCTAAAGACTCGTCAACACCATGGTTGTGGATTTAACCACTAGCACGTCAGAGGTATAAGCCAATACGTAACGGGCTACCAGGTATTGACTAAAAGGGATGTCTGTGAGTGAACTCAGCCTGACAACCCTACTGAGCCTGTCAGTGACAATATCCGTGCAGTCCGGTCCGTTCGTCTATGAGCATCGCATGGCGGGCCTAGGGGGTTAGTAAAAGTCAGACCCCCAAAAGCGGTACAAGTCGTGTCGGTGTGTAGCCCAGAACACCCTGAGATACTACTGGAATACCTACCAGTAAATCTCCTTGCCTCGGCCGAGGGCTTCGTGTAATGGCTCTCCTAGACACAGCACGACCTCACCCCCAATACCGGGAGAGACGAACCCCTGAAGATACGCTCACTGCCTCCATGTGGCTCGGGACTGTACCCAACTAAAACCTGTTTGCACGACTCCTTTGAGCCGTGGTAGGGTAGTAATCAAAGTACAGTAGGAACTCACACGAGACAAATGACGATCCCCAGGTCGATGAACTAACCTGCACACATGTCACCAGGGAACTGCCATCTGACGTCTGGTATATGACCAACTAGCATGTTCCCGGCGAGTCCTGTCCGGTGTACTCATAACCCAATGAGCACCAGTATACATCTTAGGTGATCCAACTGACACCAGTGGCTTGTGAGACCGGCCACCGCCCCTCGTCGGGGTCTCGACTGTATACACTAGTCTACTATGGAGTATCGATGCCCTGTCTCGAAACTCACACGACTAGGGACCATTTCAGGATATGCTTATAGACCCCAGCTCCCACTTATATGATCGCCCTCATACTGCTGGTGGTCAAGCAAGAATCCTAGGGGCTCTATCAACGTGTAATAGCAACTTGTCAGGTCACCTAAAACAGTACACGATGATAAAGGTAAACCAGATAGCATACTATCATCTCGAGTAAGACTGTCCTACCGGGATAGGTCCTCCATCAATCATTGCAATCACGTACCTGTGATCCAATAATTGACTCTGAGGGCATTATCACCAACAGATAACACTGCAGATCCATTCACGAAGGCCTTATCGCAGACTCAGTTCGAGCGGCTGATCGAGATGATAGGTCTTCGATACGCCAGTACATGGCCTTAGTGCAAGTGGGAGATTGTTAGTGTATATGCCCTAGAGGCCATTACTGTATCATACTAGTATGTATATTACTTGATTGAAGCTTGGGATATTCACAGTTGTATTGACAATCTTGCTCGAAATGGTAGTATGCCACTTGGTTTGTCTCTTCTTTAATATGTACATGTGTTTCTTTTATTATATCACCTATACATATTAGTAGAGACCTTTGGATCTTTGCTTGATTACCAGCGTTGTGATGGCGCTCACACTCATGGGGGCTGGGTAATCCATAAGCACATCCTTATACAGGTCCTTAGTCGTAGGACTATCGAGACAGGGCATCGATACTCCGGAGTATACTAGCGTATGCGCTTCTCATCCCTGCATGGGAGACGGTCTGTCCCACAGCCGTCAGTACGTCGTACTTGAGATAGTATGCGGGTGCTCGTTAGGTTACGAGTACACTGGACATGACTCGTCGGGAACTGTTGGTTGGTATTATACCTATCGTCAGTTATCAGTTCCTAGGTGACATGGGTACAGCTTAGTCCATTGACTTGACACTGTCACTTCGCCTCGAGTGTGTTCCCACTGTACTTTGATTATTACCCTACCACGGCTCAAAGGAGTCGTGCAAAAAGGTAGTAGTTGGGTGCAGTCCCGAAGCACTTAGAGGCAGTGACGGTTAGACAGGATTCGTCTCTCCCGGTATTGGGGTTGACATCGCGCTGTGTCCAGGAGAGCCATTACACAAGTAGTCCCTGGCCAGGGCAAGCGAGATATACTGGTAGGTTTCCAGTGTTTTCTCTGGGTGTTCTGGGCTACACTCCGACACGACTTGTACCGCTATTAGGGGACTAACGTTTACCGCTCTCCTAGGCCCGCCATGCGATGTATCAGATGAACAGACCGGACTGTACAGAGACTGTCACATTCTGGCTCAGTAGGAGTTCAGATGGGTTCACCTCGTCAGTCTTCTTATCGGCATCTACCTGGGGACCGTTACGTACAGCTAGTGCCGCTTGCGGTCTGTCGTTAAACCTACTGCTAGCGTAGTGTCGAGTCTTTAGAGTCCCACACAGAGAGTTATTCGCCTTCAGGCAAAATGAGTAGAGGTCGCATGGTTTTGCGACAGGGTTCGTTCACATCCACGCACTTGTGCACGTTTGCTGTCCGGACAGCTTATACTAGTGGGCTTTGGTTTAAGCCGGATCCTAGTATATGATTTGGGATTGGTTTTATCTCATTGTATTCGTGTTCCTCGGATCACGGATACGGGTGCGTATGCACAGTTGACTGAGACAGAGGGAGAGGACTTTGATTAGGGTTGATGACTATTGTCATTTTCTTAACCCTAATTCTTATGTGTGGATTAAGATTAATTGATATTAGTTAAATATAATTGTGCATGGTTAGGGTTGTTGACCATTTGACCATACTTGACTTGTTGACCTAGGTTGACATGTTGACCATCATCATTCTATATGAAAGATGCTCTTTCATCCTTGCAATTTGCATTTAATGTGAAATGATAATGGTCAAGTCTTGATTAACCATGACAATTATCTAGATAATTATCTAATTTCATAATTCAAACATATATGTGAGAATGGTTCATTATTCTTTTCATTCTATCATATAGATTCTCTCTCCTCCTCTTCCTCTCTCTCTATCTCTCCCCTCTCATGAGTTGAGAAACACATGAGCTTGACATAAACCATTCTAAGATAATCTCTACTCTCTTCTAAGGATCTAGGATTAGCACTTCTAGCATCTTATTTACTTCTAGCTTGAAGTTGAAGCCAAAGGTTGAGGCTCTCGGGTGGATCCTTCTTCGACTAGAGAAGACGACAAGGAGATCACTTCCGTTCACTCCAAGGAGCAAGGAGAGAAGGACATAAAGCCCTAGGTATAAACTTTCTTCCATGTAGCTAAAACTAGTTAGCTTTGTAGTTAGTTTTTGTTTAGCAAAGATCCTCCTTTTGATAGTCCATGTTGCCTAGTTCGATAAATATCCGTTTTTTATACCGTTTCCGCCTCCCCGCAAGCACCGGGGTGGGCAACGTGGACTTACAGTAGCTTCTTGAGTGCATAACCCCCAAAAGGAAACAGGTATCTTAGTAATACTAATCATAGAGTGCACAATATCTAATAGGGTGCGATTGCTCTGCCCCAATACAACGTTGTGCAGTGGTGTATACGGAGGAGTAATGCTGAGAGAGAATCCCATTCTTCTTTAGAATAGTCCACGATCTCCATGTAAGTCCACGTTGCCTACCCCGGTGCTTGCACGGAGGCGGAAACGTTATGAAAAATCGGATTTTTACAACACTATGCAACATGGACTATGTAAAGGAGGGATCTTTGCTAAACAAAAACTAACTACCAAGCTAAAAGAGTTAGCTACTCGGAAAGGGGGTTATACCTAGGTCTTGAAGTCCTTCTCTTCTTGCTCCTTGGAGTGGAAAGAACGGATCGTCTCGTCTCCTTCTCTTGCCGAAGAAAGATCCACCCGAGGGCCTCTACCATTGGCTCCAACCTCAAACTAGAAGTAACTAAGGTGCTTGGCGTGCTAAACCTAGAACCTTAGAAAGAGTAGAGAGTAATTTTAAAATGTTTTATCTCAAGCTCAATGGTTCTCAACTCATGAGAGGGGAGAGCTTTGAGAGAGAGGAAGAGGAGGAGAGAGAATGAAAATGATAGAATGAGAAGAATAATGCCAACCTTCTCACATATATGTGAATTATGATAAATAAATAATTAGCTAAAGATATTGTGATGGTTAATCATGAAATGACCATTATCATTTCACATTAAATACTTTTGCAAGGATCAAAGAGCATCTTTCATATGAAATGATGATGGTCAACTTGTCAACCTAGGACAACAAGTCAAGCATAGTCAAATGGTCAAAAACCCTAACCATACACAATTATAATTAACTAATATTAATAAATCATATTTCACACATAAACAATAGGCTTAAGAAAATGACAATGGTCATCAACCCTAATGAAAGTCCTCTGCCTCCGCCTCAATAAACTGTGCATACAAACCCATATCCGTGTTCCGAGGAACAGGAATACAATGAGATAAAACCAATCCCAAAACATATACTAGGATCTGGCTTAAACCAAAGCCCGCTAGTATAAGCTGTCCGGACACCAAACGTGCACAAGTGCGCGGATGTGAACGAACCATGTCGCAAAACCATGCGACCTCTACTCATTTTGCCTAAAGGAGAATAACCCTCTGTGCGGGACTCTAAAGACTCGACAGTACGTTGGCAGTGGGTTTAACCACAGACCGCAAGCGGCACTAGTTGTACATAACGGTCCCCAGGTAGATGCCGATAAGAAGACTGACGAGGTAAACCCATCTGAACTCCTACTGAGCCTGAATGTGATAGTCTCCGTACAGTCCGGTCTATTCGTCTAAGAGTATCGCATGGCGAGCCTAGGGGGGCGGTAAACGTCAGTCCCTTAATAGCGGTACAAGTCGTGTCGGAGTGTAGCCCCGAACACCATGAGATAACACTGGAAACCTACCAGTCTATCTCGCTTGCCCTGGCCAGGGACTTTGTGTAATGGCTCTCCTAGACACAACGCGATATCAACCCCCAATACCGGGAGAGATGAATCCTGTCTAACCGTCACTGCCTCCAAGTGCTTCGGGACTGCACCCAAAAACTACCTGTTTGCACGACTCCTTTGAGCCGTGCAAGGGTAGTAATCAAAGTACAGTGGGAACACACTCGAGGCGAAGTGACAGTGTCAAGTCAACGGACTAAGCTGTACTCATATCACCTGGGAACTGATAACTTACGATACGTATAATACCAACCAACAGTTCTCGACGAGTCCTGTCCAGTGTACTCGTAACCTAACGAGCCCCCGCATACTATCTCAAGTATGACGTACTGACGGCTGTGGGACAGACCGTCTCCCAAACTGGGATGAGAAGTGCATACGCTAGTCTACTACGGAGTATCGATGCCCTGTCTTGATAGTCCTACGACTAGGGACCTGCATAAGATGTGCTTGTGGATTACCTAGCCCCCACGAGTGTGACTGCCATCACAACGCTGGTAATCAAGCAAAGATGCTAAGGGCTCCACTAATGTATAAAAGCGATATGCTAAAAGAAATACATGCACACATTAAAGTAGAAACAAAACAAGTAGCATACTACTATATTGAGCATGATTGTCAATACAAGGTGAAAATCCACGACCCCGGTTTTGGGACCTTGGACAGGGGAGCTTTGGTGGTAAGAAGATACCCCAACTTGTCATAAGTGATTGCCGTTTTGACATTCCTGAGCCAATCTTTGTAGTTTGGCCCTGTCAGTATGTTTTTATCTAGTAGTAACTTAAGTCCAGTCATGATGTTTGGTCGCTGCAATTAGGAGATAAAGAAGAAACACTTTAGCATGATGCTCTTGCATGTTTAGAGTGGTTTTTAATTTGTCTAAACAGGATGGCTCCCACTGTCTCTCGAATCCCTCCTCAAACCAAAAAGGAAGAATTAGTCAGGATCAATCTCACCGTACAATACTTGCTTAACCGTTCGGCCAGGCTGGTGTCGGTACTTCGAGGGAGGTTTTCCAACGATTTCGCGAAGTTCCTTAATTAAATAACCTCTTTTCCCTGTGTGCGTAGCCCCGCTAACACTTTTCTAGACACCTACTTAGTTTATAGCATTGATCGTTAAGTAAGAAATTTCCCGAGGAGTAGCATATACTCACAGTAGGATCGGGATCCAAATATCATCGCGTGACAAAACTGAAAGAATCCTACCAGAATCATCACACTTCAAATAGTATGCAGTGCTAGCAAGTTTCAGTTCTTTTGAAACTCCCGATGTGGATTTTTGCTCCATGCTCTTATGACCTTGACTTTGGCTAAAATATCAGAAGTCACATGTCAAGTTGTACCCGTCATTCTCCAGGTTAATTTGAGCCCACCCGCACATACTCTTGACTTTGGCCAACATGGTAGAACGACTGCCCCAAACCAACACATATATCTATGCTGCACATGAATACCCAATAGCTACCAATCACTATGCCTTGACTTTGGCCAACGTACATAGCTTGAATACTTATTGACCATTCATATGAAACGACAGAGGGCTACGAAAGGTTTTGGCGAAACCGTGAACTCAGTGAACTTGATATAATCGAAGGAACGAGATAGCTTTTAAAAGGAGTGGCTTAAGCTCCAGGTTTGAAAGTTTGGTTTTGAAAAGAACCGAGTGGTTTTCAAAGTGTTCCAACGACCTTTACTTGGTTTATTTTCTTGCATTAATTTTAATGCGTCCCATCATTTAATCCTACCATTGCAGAAAACAACCAAAATATGACGTACGCTTATACCATCCGCATTCGCCAGTCATTATCCGTTAGGTTACTTAACTAACGACAGAGCGGGGGCTGGACTAGCGCGGATGCAAAACATAAGCAACGCCTAAATAATATCATATATAGATATATTGCAATGATAGCCATTCCAGATCACAGATGAACACATTGGATATACTAGGAATCCGCAATTCGTACGAGCCTGTAACGAAAAGCGGATTACACGGTCGCGATGAATAGCCAATACCCCACCCAAGACCCCTACGGGTGCGGCAAACTACCCGCCAAATATCCGAAGTGGAGCAACCTCCCTCAACGACGTGAGTAGGCCACTCGGCACTTCGAGATACCCGGTAGTTTGTGCACCCCACCTTGGGTCTATCCTAGGAGTAAAAACAGTAAAAAGAAATTATACAATGACGGCTACAACCCCGACCCGGTTGTGCGGCCATACAAATAATATTACATCAATTTACATATTACATGAATTGAAAGATAAAAGGAAAAACTCTCATCTCACAACCTCCCGGCTATTCATCCGCGACAATCCAATGAATTCATATACACATACCATCAACATTACAGATCACAGATATGTATAACCCCCACTAATCGACGTATAGGGATTAGCAGACGTTCAATACATATATCACATCACAGATATAACCCGTTAGATTAAGTCTTTTAGAAGTTCGATCATAATATGGATTTTTAGGCCCCAAAAACAAATTTTTCTTTCTGGAAATCTGGGCAGAAAAATCATGCTCCAAAAATCCCAAAATACCCCATAAAGTATATTGCAGTGAAACCGATCCACGGCCAAGTCAACTCGGCCGCGGATCCGCGGCAAGAAGCTGTTCTTGCCGCGGAACCGCGATGAGTTGGTCGGTTTTATTGATCGTTTTTCTGCAGTATACTATAAAAACCCTGAGTCGATTTTTGGTATATGTCAAATGATTTTTACAGCAGTTTAAAAATCGACAGAAAGTTTGTGTTCCGGGCGTATTTCGCGACTTTTTCTCCGATCGAATTTCTAGTTACTTTGCTAACATGGTGTATAGTGTTTAACTTGGCTCTGATACCACTGTAAGTCTACGTTACCTCTCCCGGTACTTACGGGCTTGCGGAAATGATGAAAAACGATTTTTCTAGAGATGGTAACATGGACTCAAAAATGGATGTTTGTTAAACAACTACCTAACAACCTAACTAGGAGTTTTACCTACTCGGTTAGGGGGCTATACCTTTCTTGAACTCCTTCGTTTTCAACTCTTTGCGGTGTACGGATCGGCCTCACCTCATCGTCTCCTTGCGTCGAAGATGGATCTACCTGAAAGCTTCTACCTTTGGCTTCTTCTTCGAACTTGAAGAAACTAGAACACTTGGTTTGCTAAACCTTGTGAACTAGGATGAGTAGAGAAGTGATATGGGTTTACTTTTATCTCTAAGGCAATGTTTCTCAACTCATGAGAGGGAGTTGCCTTGTGCTAGAGAGAGAGCAAGAGGAAGAGCAAGAGGGAAAGCTCTAGCAAGAGAGAGAAAGCAAAATGAGAGAATGAGTAAGTCTTTTTCCATCCAAGCTCTCATAATCCAAAACCATCATAACAAATAATAGTAATCAAGTATTATATGATGGTTCAAGTCAAAATGGCCATATCATTTCATGCACTCATTTTCTAAGAAGAAACAAGCAAACAAAAGTCTTTGCCATGAAATGATAACCATTGTCATGATGATGGTCAACTAGTCCAACCTAGTCAACCGGTCAACAAAGTCAATAAGTCAACAAAGTCAACCTCTCAACAACCATGTCACTATAATACTTAATTAATATTATTGTAAATCATATTTCTTATTCTCATTAGGGTTTAGCAAAAAGTCAATAGTCAACTGTCAACAACCCCAATGAGAATCCTCTGCCTATGTCTCTCTGTCAACTGTGCATACACACCCGCATCCGCGTTCTGAGGAACACGAATACAAACGAGATAAAACCAATCCCAAAACGTACACTAGGATCTGTCTTAAACCAAAGCCCACTAGTGTTATCTGTCCGGACACTAAACGTGCACAAGTGCACGGATGTGACCGAACCCTGTCGCAAAACCATGCGACCCGTCGCAAGACCATGCGACCTCTACTCTTTTTCCTAAAGGCGAATAACTTTCTGTGTGGGACTCTAAAGACTCGACACTACGCTGGCTGTGGGTTTAACCACAGACCGCAATTGGCACTAGCTGTGCGTAACGGTCCCCAGGTAGATGCCGACAAGAAGACGGACGAGGTGAAACCCATCTGAACTCATACTGAGCCTGAATGTGGCAATCTTCATACAGTCCGGTCTGTTCGTCTGAGAACATCGCATGGCTGGCCTAGGGGGTGGTAATCGTCTGTCCCCTATTAGCGGTACAAGTCGTGTCGGAGTGTAGCCCAGAACACCTGAGATAACACTGGAAACCTGCCAGTCTATCTTGCTTGCCCTGGCCAGGGACTTTGTGTAATGGCTCTCCTAGACACAGCGCGATATCAACTCCCAATACCGGGAGAGACGAATCCTGTCTAACCGTCACTGCCTCCAAGTGCTTCGAGACTGCACCCAACTACTACCTGTTTGCACGACTCCTTTGAGTCGTTGTAGGGTAGTAATCTATGTACAGTGGGAACACACTCGAGGCGAAGTGACAATGTCAAGTCAGCGGAGTAAGCTGTACTCATGTCACTCGGGAACTGATAACTGACGATAGGTATAGTACCATCCAACAGTTCCCAACGAGTCCTGTCCAGTGTACTCGTAACCCAACGAGTACCCGCATACTATCTCAAGTAAGACGTACTGACGGCTGTGGGACAGACCGTCTCCCACACTGGGATGAGAAGCGCATACGCTGGTCTACTCCGGAGTATCGATTCCCTGTCTCGATAGTCCTGCGACTAGGGACCTGCATAAGGATTTGCTTATAGATTACCCAGCCCCTACGAGTGTGACTGCCATCACAACGCTGGTAATCAAGCAAAGATCCTAAGGGCTCCACTAATTTGTAAAGGCGAAATGCTAAAAGAAACACATGCACACATTAACGCCAAAACAAACCAAGTAGTATATTACTATATTGAGCAAGATTGTCAATACAAGGTGAATATCCCAAGCTTCCATCAAGTAATATACAAACTAGTACTATACAGTAATGGCCTCTAGGGTATATACACTAACACTCCATGCCTCAGTATTCTCCTCCCTGATCACATCAAAGGACATAATACTTATCTGTGTATGTGTTCTCTACTTCTATCTTATATTCTTTGAAGTTCTCAAAAGCTTCAAACCTGTGTTCCAACAGAAACAAGTGTCCGAATTTTAGAGATCATCAGTGAATATAAGGAAGTATAAAGAACTAGTCCTGGCATGTGTAGATAGAGGACTACATAAATCATTATGTATCAGTCCCAAGAGTTCGCTAACCCCTTCTCCATTTCAAGTAAACTGAGCTATGGTCATTTTATCTTTATGACATGACTGGCAAGTTTTCACAAGATGTAAATTCAAACTAATTTAAATATCCATCTAAATTTAACTTAGCTAGTCCGGTCGCATTGATATGACCTAGTCTACAATGCCTCAAGAAGGATTCGTCCATTTCTGAACTCTTCCTCTTGTGTGTGTTCTGTACGTTAGGAACTGTGGGTTGATTTAGAATGTATATGCTTTTAGGTAACGTGCCTGAACCGATCAACTCTTGATATAGGAAATGTTCAAAACATTATCCAACAATACAAAATTATATCCTTCTTTACTAAATAAAGAGATTGATATGATGTTGTATATCAGGTTCGGTATCTAATAGCATTCATTTAGAATCAATGTATTTGGTGATACAGGGTGATAACTGCCAATGCCTTGGCTGCAACAATTGTACCATTTTCAACTCTTGAATCTTATCACCCGTTTTCAGTTCTCTTCCTATCTGTAGCCCATGTAACAGATTACATATTCGGGATCCTGATCCGGTATCAAATACCCAGGACGTAGAGGATACTGAGAAACAGTTCTATGTAATGAACACACCCGAAGGAGATGCATCATCATGCATTTTCTTCGTTTGGATGGCATGGGAATCCTGGTATTCCCCTATTTCCTACTCAGTCTTATAACAATTATAAGTTGGAGAGGGACCAACGTTCCCCAGCTCAGTATAACAAGTGGGTTCGGTCAATACATCCATATTATTATCTTGATTAAGGTGTGATATAGTCGCTACCTGGAGAGAGAGAGAAGAAAACACTCTGCGTCCGCTTTTGCAAGATTAAATTGGTTATATATTTTATCTAATCAGGATGGCTCCCACTGTTTTTATCAAATCTTCCTTCAAACCCTAAAAGGAAAGACTAGCCGGGTTTAATTACACTCTACAAGTTCGCCAATCTTTCAGCCAGGTCAGTGCCGGTACTTTGAGGGAGGTTCCTCGTGCTTTCGCACGGACCTAATTAAAATAAACCTCGTTTTCCCAGCGGTGTAACCCCGTTGACACCTTTCTAGACACCTACTTGATCGGCTAATTGTAACGTCCAAAACTCTCCCAGGAGTAACAATTACTCGCATTGGGTATGAGGATCTAACTATCATATAGGCGGTATGCAATCTCATAGCAAATTTCAACACTTGAAACTCCCGATAAAGGTTTTTACCCTAGTACTTATGACCTTAACTATGGTCAACAAATCATAAGCACTAGTCAAGCTCTACCCGTCATTTCATGATTAATTAGACCCACCCGCATGGCCCTTAACGAATGTCCACAAAATCACGTAACTATCCTAAGTAATTCCATCATAAGCTGTGTAGGAAAACATCACTTAGCTACCGTACACTGTGCCTTAACTAAGGTCAACAAACACAGCACGAATACTAAGTACTCTACTTCCTAAAATGACGGAGGGTTGCGGATGGATTTTAAGAAAACCTTTAACGCTTTGAACTTGATCTCGTTGCAGAATCAAATGATTTTAAATGGAGTGTTTTTTAGGCTTTTTCTAGTTTCGCTAAAGAGGTCACTCCCGGTGAAGGGATCTTGGCTCTTTCCTCGTCGAATGAGGTGCAGGATATTCACAATACCACTTTGCAAAATAAGAAATAGAAAAGCAGTCAAAAGAAAAACCAAAGGTTGTAGCATCTGCTAATTACTGCTAAAGAGGTCACTCCCGGTGAAGGGATCTCGGCTCTTTCCTAGTCGAATGAGGTGTTGGATATTCTACAAGGAATACCGCTATGCAAAGCAACAACTGGAGCTACCCAATTTTTGAAATTCGATTCCACAACATCTTTTAGGTTTATTTTCTTTCATTAATCTCATTAATGAATGTCCCATCATTTAAGTCACCTAAACATCACAGATAAATACAACGTACGCTTATGCCATCCGCATTTGCCTCGATGTCCCGTCATGCACTGTTAGTTTAAGTAACTAACGGCAGAGCGGGGCAGGGCTAGCGCGGGTGTAAAACATAAGCAACGTCTATATAATATATCATATATACTATATACATTATCTATCTCCACATATCACATGATCACATCACAGATAACGCAGCAGAAAACAACATATGAAATATTGGATATACTAGGATGTCCGTGTTTTATTTTGAGCATGTATAAAACACGGATTCCATGGTCGTGATGAATACCCAAACCCACATCCCTAGACCCCTACGAGAGCGGCAAGCAACCCAACCAATTCTAGAGTTAGGAGACCCGGACTCGACTCCTCGAGATGGTCTCCTACCGGACCCTAGAACCCAGTTACTTGTGCTCCCCTCCTTGGGTCTATCATAATGCGGAAAAGTAAATAATATACATCAACGGTGACATCTTCCTCAACCCGAAAGTGACCCAATAAAAGAATATTACATACAAGTTTTTACATGAATGAAAATGAAAAACACCCATCTCACAAAAAACCCCGTCTATTCAAACACGACGATCCAATATAACATATCCAGCAACACATAACATCACATGTCATCAACGTAAGTAAATATGCGTATCCCAATTGTCGTTGACATATAGCAACGAACCGGCGATACCCCACATATTACACTTATGGTCGCATAAAAGAAAAAGAAAACTGCAACAAATGGAATCCGCAACCGCCTTAGACATCACATGCCCCACAATTATAAACCCCGCATTTTAGTCTCGATATTGAAAACACTTTCCAATAATCAGTCAGGCAATTCAACAGGATTCCCGACATTCCGATCGAACGCTCGTCGGAAACGTTTGTAGACAGCCGCACCCCCGAAACCGACGACGAAGTGCACTTAGGCGGAACACCGTGACCGCAAGCACCCGGACGGATGCTTTTTGGCAACGGAGTTCTCCTACAGCCATTTTATCGGGGCAATGGGGTGTGGCTATCTAGTAATGTTACCCGGCGAGTATCCGAATACACAAAGTGAATGCACCGGACTTTTGATCGCATCAAAATCCCGTGCCAACCGATCAAATGAGACTAAATTTCTAGACTTATAAAATTCAAATGTTGTTGATTCCAAGTATTGTATCATAATGTACTAGACGATGTTTAAACATTTCGATCGAATCAACAAATCCCCACAACTCCCAATGAGCTCAACACTTGAGCGAAGTTAAAGTACCCAAAACGTGCCACAGTACCTATGATCCAGCCATATATGAGTCAAACCAATGCCTCACCTATGACATCGTGGAACAACGACAAACCCTAAGATTCAAGCCACGGTTCCGAGGGCATAGAATCGAGTTAAGGTTTACGTTCTTCTAGAGGGTCCATAGAGTTACTTGCACGAACATTGAATATAATTAACTTGGAAAATTCAAACACTTGGAAATTTCAAGGGGGGGTCATGGGGTGCTGTTTGATTTTCGTTCGAACTGTCAAACATAGCCTAGGTTACTATCATAATGTTAAATTTTACGAGTACAAAACACTCCGTTTTGGTCCTATAGAAAAATTTACATCACATGAAAAATTATACCAAATAAACAATACCTGAAACTCCAAAATGTGAACCCCAAGGCACCAAAAAAAAACGATGCACAGAGGATCAAAGGGGGCCGGCCTACCCGGTTTTCAAGGGAAAGTTCTCGGGTCAAATCCGAGGTCTTGGCCTCGTTTTTGTTCTATGCACTCAGGGTATCATATACCTCACTCTGCACTTGTTTGCAAAATTTTTAGAGACCTTTTTAAAATCAACAGAGATCATGCGTGCAGGGTTCCAGAAATTTGATGTTTATGGAATTGTTTCGTTTCCGTATTAATCTAACATCGTCTAGATTTCTAGTTAGGTTCTGATACCATGTTGGGATTCCTTAGCACCTACCCTAGGGTTTGCAAGCATCACACATGTCACAACAAAAATTCAAGGGGGTGCTAAACAATCAAATACGAATCGTACTAGAAAACTAGGGTAAAAAAAACTTCTAATCTAACATTACAAAGAGAAGTGAATGAAAATACAACCTTTGCAGATCCGGTCCTTCATTTCTAATGCTCCGTGTTGACATCCCTTCGCTGCGATCATCGTAGTTCCGAACTCTAGAATGGATTTCCCTGGAGAAATGATCAAGCTAGCTTGTTTACTTCGTGACCGAAGATGATCTACGTCGAGGTGACTCAAACTCAAGCTCTATCTTCACTTGGTCAAGAACTTTGTGAAGAAAACACCCTAAATTAAATGGCAAGTAGTAGAGGATGATGAAATAGGAAATGGGTTCAATTTAGATTTTGATTTCTCACTTTATTTCTTCACTTAGAAAAAATGTAGCAACCTTTTCTTTTGGATGAAGAAGAAGAAAAAGAAGAAGAAAGAATGAATAATGAGAAAAGTATAATCAAGTGAAGATAATTATCATCATGCAACCATGGGTGAGTTAGTTTTTATCCACTAACCTTTGTGGAGACATAACCATGGTTAATTATAATGGTTTGGTTAATAAATATCTTAATCAAGACAAAATAAGTGGAGTTTGTCAAAGATACTTGAAGCTTCAAGTCATGACAAAAGAAACCACCATTTTGAATAATTAAGATAAATAAAAACCTAAATTATAATTAGCATGGTGTATGTCATACACCCACCCATGTTTGCATGTATCATCAATCATGATACAAACATGTACACAATTATATATCACATATATACTTTGTGCACATCAAGTGAGAAATGCAATCTTAACTGAACCAATACTAGTTAATGTAAAGTAATATATCAAATATATAATTATACATTAAATCATTAAAGCAACACTTGATTTAATGATCCTGTCATATCGCATATAACCGACTAATATATAGTGTATCAATGTATCGAATCAACACTTGATTCGGTAACCCGGCTATATCGCATATAACCGACCGATGATACAAATCGCGAGAATAGAATACAGTATCACATACTGGTATTATTCTCGGTCCCGCACATATCTCATATGCGCTCCTCTTTCGTTTCTCTTGAGCCAGGAAACCTCTGTGTAGGACTCTAAAAACTCGTCAATACGCCGGCAGTATGAGGTGATCATATCAGCCACCCACAGAGCGCAAGCGGTCTGCTAAACGTAACGGCCACCCGGGTATTGAGCGATCAGAAGATCAACGAGCAAGCCTGCTCACACTCCTGTGAATCTAATCAGTAACACTTTCCGCACAGTCCGGTCAGTTCTTCTGATATGTTGCATATCTCGCTTAGGGGTGGTAAACGTCAGACCCTTGAAAACTGGGGAAAGATGAATCCCCGCCTATACCGGGAGAGACGAATCCACTCCAATATTAACCCCCAATACCGGGAGAGACGAATCCCCAATATCAACATCTGATATGTCGCATTTCCAGTTATGGTCAGTCGAGCATAGCGCTACATCAACCCCCAATACCGGGAGAGACGAATCCCCTCATATCGATCATTGCCTCCATGTGACTCTGGACTGTACCAAAAAACCACCTGTTTGCACGACTTAGTAGAGCCGTGGTAGGATGGAAATCAAAGCACAGTGGGAGACACACAAGACTCTATGACGATCTCGGGTCAACAGACTAAGATGTACCAGTGTCACCAGAGAACTGCCATCTGACGTGAGGTATAATACCATCTGGGAGTTCTTAGTGAGTCCGTTCAGTGTACCCAGTCTCCACTGAGCACCCGTATACCATCTCTAATGTCAAACACCAATGGATATAGGACCATCCATCGCCCATCACATTGGTCGAGAAGATATACGCTAGTCTACTCTGGAATATCGATGCCCCGTCTCCATATTCCCACGACCAGGAACATTGAAGGATGTAGTCATGGACATCCTAAGCCCCACTAGTATGATCTGCATCATAATCCTGGAAGTCGAGTATACATCCTAAGGGCTTTATCAACATGTAACAGAGAGACAATAAGTGTACATGTTAAGATAAAGAGCAACCAGATAGCGTACTATCATGTCAAGCAAGAAAGTATTCCCTATATATGTCCCAGCATCCACTATAATATACATCTCATGTACAATAGTGGCCTCTTGGACATACATACAACTAACATAATATAGGGTTAATGGAACGATCCGGGTAAAAGTCTGCGTTAGCGGCAGTTTATAAAAGTTTTTGTTCCGCGTTTGGCCTCGGTTTGACGGCTGGGGCAATACCGTAGACCTACAGTCCCTGGCCAGGGATGATATGGAGATCTACTGATAAGTGTTATCTGTAGTTTCTCGACCCGTTATAAGCCTCACATCGGCATGGCTTATCACGTTACTGGGGTCTGACGATTTCCACCCTAGACATGATATACGACATATCAGACGAAGAGACCGGACTGTACGGTAGTGTTAGTGATAGGCTTCATGGAGAGTATGGACGAGCTTGCTTATTAATCTTCATATCGCTTAATATCCGGGAAGCCGTTACGTCCAGCTTGTACCGCTGACGGCTTGTAGGTGACTGATGTGATCATCACCTACTGCCGGCGTATTGACGAGTCTTTAAAGTCCCACACAAAAGTTTCCTGGTTCGAGCGAAATGAATTAGGGCACATATGTGATATGTGCTTGGGCCTGATTAAATACGTGTATGTGATACCGTGTTGTAATCTGGCAGTCATATGGTATCGGTTAGGTCATATGTGATATGACCAGATTATTGAATCAAGTGTTGATTTGATAATTTGATATTCACAAAAATGATATTAGCCGGTTATATGTGATATAACCGGATTATTAGATCAAGTGTTGATTTAATAATGTGATATATATTATATGTGATATAATTATATCTTAACTAATATCATTAGCTCACTAATTGCTTTATATATAAATAAATTAATGTATATTTGATATATATAAATATATATATATATATTATATGAAGCATGGCTTGTTTTTCTATTTACAAAAATGGAAAAATGAGGTGAAAATTGTGGAGATATTTTTGGTATGAATGAGGCATGGGCTTATATAGTTTTTTTATTAGTCTTGACTCACTATTCAAGCATGGTTTCTATTTATAATTGCAATTTATTCCATTCTTGAATGAGTGAGGAGAGAGATGATTCATATTATTGTTTGTACACTTGCTTCATGCTTAATAACTTAACCATTTTTCTTGAGCTTCTTCTTCCTCTTGATCTCAATAATTTCTTCATCTCACTTCCAAGCTCAAACATTCACATGAGATGTGAATCATTGAGCTTATGAGAAACCTAGTGAGCTTATCATATCCCTACTTCATCATACCACACCAAACTAGCAATTTAGTGTGGTGTATTTCATACACTAAAGGAGTTTAGTGTAGAGTTAGCTTGATCTAGAGGAACTTCGGATGGATCGTATTTGGCACGAAGATCAGGACGGATGGTCATTCAACTCGAAGAGGAGCTTTGTAGAGTCGCGTGGACTTCATCCCGAATCTTTAGAAGAGAAGGAATCGAACTACAAAGGTCGTATAATTGTTCTCAACATGTAAATTACTTTACATTTGGTATTGTCTAAATCTCTAGTTAAAGATTCTTAGTTTAGGGCTGTTTCGCATGACAATTTTTTTAAAATGGCATGGATGATGCCTCCCGAAACCTCGTTGTCGTGCTAAGGAACCTTACATTCTCGCCCACCGGAGAGTACTACGGTTTTCATGTTGATTGTGATGGAGAAGATTACATCATGGATGATGATGACCCTACCGGTTTTCAGCAAGCTATCACGAGTGGTGACTCTGTGAAGTGGCTGGATGCTATGAGATCCAAAATGGAGTCTATGTACACCAACAAAGTAAGGACTTTGGATATTGTACCCTATGGAGTAAAACTCGTAGGGTGCAAATGGATCTTTAAGAGAAAGATCGGTGTAGATGGGCTGGTGGAGACCTATAAGGCAAGGCTTGTGGCGAAAGGATTTCAACAAAGACAAGGACTGGACTCTGACGAAACATTTTCTCCAGTAGCCATGCTTAAATCCATTCGGATCCTACTTGCTATTGCTGCTCACTATGACTATGAAATTTGGCAGATGGACGTTAAAACGACCTTTCTAAATGCTGATTTAGAAGAGTGGGTTTATATGGATCAGCCAGAGGGCTCCATCGATAGTGGGAGCAGCGAAAAAGCATGTATGTTTCTTAAATCCATTTATGAATTAAAGTAGGCATCACGGAGTTGGAACATATGTTTTGATGATCTTATCAAAGAGTTTGATTTCGTCAAAAATCCAGATGAACCTTGTGTTTATAAGAAGATTGTAGGAAGTACTGTCACATTCCTCGTATTGTACATGGATGACATTCTTCTAATAGGAAACAATGTTCCTATGCAAAAATCGGTCAAACTGTTCTTATCACAAAGGTTCTCCATGAAGGACATGGGTGATTCCTCGTACATACTGGGCATGAAGATCTATAGAGATAGATCTAAACGGTTATTGGGATTGTCCCAAACCAGGTACATTTACACCATCCTAAAGTGGTTTAGTATGGAAGACTCCAAGCGGGGTTCCTTACCCGCTAGTCATGGAGTCACTCTTTTCAAGGACTTTTGCCCAAAGACTGATGAAGAGAGAGCTCGCATGAGCATTATACCCTACGCTTGTGCTGTAGGATCTATAATGTATGAGATGTTATGTACACGCTCTGATGTAGCTTACGCACAGGGTGTAGTAAGCAGGTATCAATCCAACCCAGGGGAGAATCACTGGACTACTGTGAAGAACATTCTTAAGTACTTGTGAAGGACTAAAGAAATGTTCTTGGTGTATGGTAACGACGATCTCCAAATGGAGGCCTTTACCGATTCGAGCTTCCACGGTGATAAGAATGACGACAAATCTATATCACGGTTTGTCTTTACCCTCAATGAAGGGGCGGTGTGTTGGAAGAGTTCCAAACAGGATACTGTTGCAGACTCCATGATGGAAGCTGAGTATATTGCTGCAAATGATGCTGCCAATGAAGCAGTCCGGATGAGGAAGTTCATCTCGGAGCTAGGAGTAGTTCCGACCATTATTGATCAATACCTTTGTATTTTGATAATAATGGGGCTATTGCTTTAGCCAAAGAGCCCCGGTCACATCAGCGATCCAGACACATCCTTAGGCGATATCATCTGATATGGGAGATAGTTGATCGCCGCGAGATTGAGATTCAGAGAGTAGATACAAAAGATAACACCACGGATCCACTCACCAAGTGCAGGGATTCTATAGCTATAAGTCTACGGTAGCTCCCCGGCCGGCAATCCTATGCCAAACGCGGAACAAAATCTTTTTACAACTGGCGCTAACAAAGACTTTCACCGGATCATTCCATTAACTCTAAACTAGCTAACTGTAAAAGAAGTAAGATTGGCTATACCGATCGATCCATGTCTTTCGGTCTTTAGCCACCATCCCACGCTCCTCACGGCATCTCCGATCTCCGCTCGTCAAAATGGCACCATGTCATCGAATCTTTATACGGGCTCCCACTTCGAACTGAAGCAACTCGGACATGAAGTTTGCTAGCCGACATGACCAAGATTGATGTAGAGAGAGTGTAGAATACTTTGTCTCAAGGCACCCAATGAATCAGGTGAATGTTAATGAAGTTGCCATGGAAATTAATGAGCAAAGGATATTGAGCTTGGAGGAAAACAAATCAAGCATATAATAATGTGCTCGGCCAAGTGATGAAGTCCACTGGGGATTTGCAAAATGGGGAGGGTGAGCTTGAATTGCACACTGGAAAAAAGGGGTTTGAGCACAAGCTTCAATTTGTGCTCTCTGGGAATTCCTTTTTTTCAAGTGTATGTGAATGAATCATTGGTTCCAAAAACCAACAGCCATCACCAAATCAATAAATTAATCAACGTCATCCCTCATAAAACCACACCATCCCTCATAAATGAATCAGCCCCATGCACAGTGCTCGAAATGGGCAGCCCCCCACAGTGCAGGAAAAGGCAAAAAAGGAATGGTCAAAGTTAAATGCAAATTGCTCACAATTGATCAATAAGTTTAAAGACGGAAAAGGAAACTGGCAACTCCGAAAGTAATCCCGTAACGATATTACCCCTCAATAGTAAATACATACCCGTATTTGTATTCCGACCGAATACGAATGAAACGAGACAAAAATATTCCTACAGTATAATACTAGGATCTGGCTTAAACCAAAGTCCGCTAGTATTATCCGTCCGATCATGATCCGTGCACAAGTGCACGAATATGATCGAACCCTGCCATATTATCATACGGCCTCTACAACGTTTCGTCCGAACTTGGGAAACTGTCTGTGGAGGACTCTAATGACTCATCAATACACTGGCACTGGGTATAACCACAAGCACGTCAGTGGTACTAGCTGTACGTAACGGGTGCCTATGTATTGATCGGAAGGGACGCTGAAGAGCGAACTCATCAAGAAACCCTATTGAGCCTGACAATGACAATATCCGTACAGTCCGGTCCGTTCTTTTAAGAGTATCGCATATCGAGTCTGGGGGGTGGATAAAGTCAGACCCCTAATAACGCGATAATTCGTGTTGGTATGGAACCCATCACCACCTTAGAAACTACTGATCCAAATCAGTAATTCTCCACTACCCTGGCCGAGGATTTCTAGTGATGGCAACCCGTGCACTGTGCGACATCAACCCCCAATACCGGGAGAGTCGAATCCCCGACGATCCACTCACTGCCTCCTGTAAGTCTACGGTAGCGCCCCGGCCGTATACAGACGCCAAATGCGGAACAAAAACTTTTTAACTGGCGCTATCGTTTACTTTAACCCGGATCTGCCATTATTGCTAAACTAACAAACTGTAAAGAGTGTAGAAAGGTTATACCGAACGATCCGAGTCCTTCGTTCTTCAACCATCATCCCACGCTCCGTTGCGGCTGCTCCAATCTCATCGATCTCCAATCTGCTCGTCCAGGTGGCACCACATCAACGATTCTTTAAACGGGCTCCCGCCTCTGACTTGAGGCAACTCGGTCGTCAAGTTCGCTAAAAGAGACGACCAAGATTGATGTAGAGAATGAGTAGAAGACTTTGTCTCGTTCCGTCCAAAGCTATGGACGAACGGTTAATGAAGTTGCCAAATGATTCGGCTGATGGAATGAAATGAGCAATGAAATTTCCATACACCCCAAAATCTATCATAATCTTTTCAAATGAAACATCAAGTGAGAGTGAGAGAGGGGAGGGGCCGGCCATATATATGAGGAGGGAGGGTGATGGTAGGAGCAAGTGGTGACCATAAAAAGCTTCTCACAAAAATATCAAGAGAAAATATCTTAAGCTTAACAAAATGAATTAATGAAAACAATGACTCATATCCTTAGTCATCCTTTCATTAAATGCAACCAATGAAATAATAACACCACTCTAACCTAGTCACCACCTTCTAGATGCTGCAAGAAACTTCCACACTCATCGCAAGAAAAGATAAATCCGTCTTTAACCAAATGTTTAAAGACGGCTAATAGAAAACTGGAAACTGGCAACTTCCAAAAGTGATCCTGAAACGACTTTCAGGATAACCCCGTAACTGTATAAATATACCCGCACTTGTATTACGATCGAATACAAATGCAACTGAGACAAAGATATTATATCTACTAAATACAATACGCGGATCCGGCTTAAACCAAAGCCGACCAGTATCATCTGTCCGAAAACTGACTCGTGCGTAAACGCACGTGAATTTTCCGAACCCTGCCATAAAACCATACGGCCTCTACAACGTTTCGCCCGAACTTGGGAAACTGTCTGTGGGGGACTCTAATGACTCGTCAGTACCCTGGCAGTAGGTTTAACCACAAACCGTCAGCGGCACTAGCTATGCGTAACGGCTGCCCATGGACTGACCTTAAGGGAGGCCGATGAGCGAACTCATCCGGAAACCCTACTGAGCCTAACAGTGACAATGTATATACAGTCCGGTCCGTTCTTCTATGAGTATCGCATATCTGCCTAGTGGGCTAGTAACGTCAGACCCCTAATAGCAGTATAAGTCGTGTCGGAGTGTAGCCCAATAACACCATGAGATACTACTGGAGTACCTACCAGTAAATCTCCTGCCATGGCCATGGGCTTTGTGTAATGGCTCTCCTAGTCACAGCACGACCTCGCCCCCAATACCGGGAGAGACGAATCCCCTGCCGATCAGCTCACGTGCCTCCATATGGTTCGGGACTGTACCCAAAAACTACCTGTTTGCACGACTCCTTTGAGCCGTGGTAGGGTAGAAATCAAAGCACAGTGGGAACTCAGACGAGACAAATGACGACCTCAGGTCGATGAACTAACCTGTACACATGTCACCAGGGAACTGCTATCTGACGATATGTATAATACCAACTAGCAGGTTCCCGGCGAGTCCTGTCCGGTGTACTCATAACCCAATGAGCACCTGTATACATCTTTGGTGATCCAACTGACACCAGTGGCATGTGAGACCGGCCACCGCCCCACGTCGGGGTCTCGACTGTACACACTAGTCAACTCCGGAGTATCGATGCCCTGTCTCGAAACTCCCACGACTAGGGACCACAATTAAAGATATGCATATAAACCACCCAACTCTCACGTATATGATCGCCATCATACTATTGGTAGTAAAGCAAGATCCTAAGGGCTCTATCAAAGTGTCACATGGAATCAGTCACCTGAACATGTACACGACTGATAAAGACAAACCAGATAGCATACTATCATCTCGAGTAAGACTGTCCTACCGGTATAGGTCCTCCGCAATCATTGCAATCACGTGCCTACGATCCAATAATTGACTCTGAGGGCACTATCTCCAACAATCTCCCACTTGCACTTAAGGCTAATTATTGCGATGTCGACTACTCACAGCCCGTGTGAAACCGAACATCCAACTCCTCTACTAATCAGTTTCACAAAGCCTGTTTGTAAAACTATTGTGTTCGAGAAATAGCCTCAGTGAGTGGATCCGCCTAGAAGTTTCTTTCTATATCTCTCTTAATCTCAAGTTCGCGGAGAAAGCCATCTCCCGAATCGAGTAATACCTGTCCTAGAATATGTCTGGATATCTGATGGGACCTAGTTCATAAATGAACTCCAAATCCAAACTTCTTAGACTGTATCGATCACTGAATCTAATCAGTATCCAACACCAAGCCTCCCACAGTATCCTCTTGGACCACCTGTCCATAATACTGTCCCTCGTCAGAGGGAAAACTATAACTCTGACAATCACTCTGTTATCCATGTCACCTTTGAAGCCTGGAATGATAACCGTCTCCCGAAAGAGGCTGCCGTCATCAAATCCGTAGAACATGCACTTATGTTCTAAAACTGCTTCCTTATGTTTCTCCAGGATTAGATTAATACAAACTTATTGCATCTAGTGCAAAAACAATATCTGGTGTGGTACTTGACATCTCATGATTGACTCAATTGCATAAACAAGTGATCTGCCAATCATGCTCATCCCTCTCCCTTTTAGTCTGTAAGACACCTTTAGAAAGGGTGACTCCATCACCTGCAGGTACACCACCATGCTAGGAGTCATCTATTCTAAAAACCATTAGAATACTGTCAAAGTACCTACATTGGGAAACTACCCAAATCCAGATCTAAAACCATAGATCCAGAAACCAGAATGTCAAATATTATATCCATATCCTGTCTGGAGAAACAACTGTGTGACGACCACAGTACAACCGATCGTAGTATAGGAATTTTACTTCCTACACTGTATATGTCATCCAAATACCATGACATCACACCCTACTACCTTCTTAACAGATCCATCCCCTATTCTGATTGAAGTCAAACCCATGACTTTCACATCAAAAATCGATGATCTATCTCCGCTATAACTGCTCTAGTATATAAATAGACATAAGCTACTTGCCCACTAAACTTCCGCTGCTCCCACTGACTACGACAACCCTCCTACCGGGTCTCATAGCCTGGAACAACAGTAGTGTCAAGTCTGGGTAGATAAATACCTCCCTGTCACCGTCCTTGAGGCTACGAGAGTACCTCTCAGGTGTCTGAGGTTACCCGCCATATCTGCGGAGTGGCTATTGGAATGTCAAACCTGATTGAATCTTTAGGTCCTATTAAATTTTCCGTAATCGTTCGTGGTTCTGGAATCACTTCCAGTTCTACCATACTCCTACTACTGTTTTCTGAAAAAGAATCCGTTTTACTAAAACTGTGGCGAGTCAAGAACAATATCACTATTGATCTTCCAAATGGTAGAAAATCAACCCTCGTCATAGCCAGGGTCAAACCACAAACAGCCATTACAGAAACGTGCCCTGAGTTATCCAGAGTCTGGTTTTAAGCAAAAGCTGGACAACTCCCCGTACCTTAACATCTTTTAAGGTACGAACTATTCTATATCCATTATAGAAACTTTGGCACTTATTTAATTGGAACCATATTCAAATCATGCAGCTGTCTCCAGTGCATATCAACTTAATGGAAAGAGGCTAATCAGCATTACTCAACTCAGGAATCCATCCAACTATGAGTAACCTGAAAGAGAAACAAGTTTCTCAAAACCTTTACTATCATCTGAATACCAATCACAAGAATCTACATCTTCGATCTCTTTGAAGAATCCCGATACTTGTGACACCTGGTTCTCTACTTTATTCTTATACGCACAACTTCTCAAAACCTAGACGTTGTATTTCTACGAAACGCTTGTCTAAAAACTAGAGAAGTCATAAGTAAACAGAACATAGTACGAGGACCTACCCCTTTGTCCTGATGGACACTGGACAACATACAATACTCTGTATAAGTCCGCTGAGTTGAGCAACTCAAAACCTGTGCGTCGTAGGTTGAAAACTGTACCCTGGCGATTTCCTCAAATATCACCAATTACAACGAATTCCGATATAATGAGGATGATTACCTAATTCCCAATAACTTACTCCCACTCATTATCCGTAAAACCATACAGATATGAGAATGAAACCTGGTAAATACATACCCTTGGAGTAAGTATGTAATCGGGAAAACAGTTTTCTTTTAACAATGCACTGAAACATGAAAAATGTTTCGTAGGGGTATCCTGGTATTCATAGTAATGCCTCTTCCATAATCCAATTCATGACTTCAACCGTAAATTTTATTGCCATCTCTCCAAATCCCTTTATTTGTCTTTAGTCGTTACATTCTGTACACCATCGTTAGGCGAAATGGTTTTCTTCCTTCCCTACCGTTCGGCACCAGCCTATGGTTTTGGAAGAAGACTATCTAGTAAGCATAATAGGTGTACCCTCCTAAACCGAGTACTCGCAACTTGAGAGAAGGTGATGATAAAAGACAACTGAATAATACCTTATTCTTTTAAAGATGAAATAGGAGTGGCGATGAAGTACGCGGTTTTGGTCGTGAATGATAACAGTCGCAATTTACTTTGCCCTCTTTCTAATCCCTTTATTTTGTCTTTACATATTACCTTCTGCACACCCTACTTAGGCTAATTGGTTTTCTTCATTCCCTACCTTTTGGCACCTGCCTATGGTTTGGAAGAAGAATATCCAATAAGCGTAATAGGTGTACTCTCCTAAACCAAGGAGCCCTCGCAACCTGAGAGAAGGTGATAATAAAAGACAACTGAATAAACCAATTCTATTTCTCCTGAACCTTGATCCATCCTCGAAGAAGTCCTTTCGAGTTCGTATATAACCATACGATGGATCTATCCAATGGAAGTGGATGTCCGTAGTAATACGGGTGTTCTGAGAAATACAAAAGGTAAAAGAAGGAGTGGCAATGACTTATGCAACTCAGACAATCCAAAAGCCAGTATTTTAAGAAGGTTCGGTCAACTTGGTCACTGAGTCATAGTCTAGGGTCAGTCAAAGGTCGCTGCCAAAGAGAGAGAGAAAAGAAACACTCTGCGTGCACTCTAACCTAGATCAGAATGGTTATCACTTTATCTAATCCAGAAACCTTCCACTGTCCTGTTAAATTCTCCTCCAAACCTGAAAGAAGAATCAATCGGGATCACCCGAAGAGTAAACCAACTCATCAGTGGGAATCGGGATCCAACTCTCATCGCTTGATAACGTGATGGAACGCATCCACGTTACTCATACTCCAGAAGGTATGCGCATACTTGGCAAGTTTCAGTTTCTTTAGAAACTCCCGATATGATTTTTGCCCCATGCTCTTATAACCTTGGCGTTAGGTCAAAATGTCATAAGTCACATGCCAAGTTCTACCCGTCACTATCTTGTTAATTTGAACCCACCTGCACATGCCCTTGGCGTTAGGTCAAAATGGCAGAACGGCTGTCCCAAACCAACTCATCTATCTATGCAACAATTGAATACCCAGCAGCTACCAAACACTATGCCTTGGCGTTAGGTCAAATTACATAGCTTGAATATTACTGAATACCCAAAAGAAGTGACGGAGGGCTACGACTGGTTTTTGGGGAAAAAACCTTTAACGTAGTGAACTTGATATCGCTGAAGGAACCTGATAACTTTTTAAAATATAGTAGCGAAAACCTTTTGCTAAAGAGGTCACTCCCGGTAAAGGGATCTCGGCTCTTTCCTCGTGGAATGAGGTGCAGGATATTCCACTGAATACCGCTATGCAAAGCAACTTGTAATCGACTATAGTGAAGTTATTACCCTGACGCAAACTTCTGCCCAAGGGATCAGTCCCGGTGAAGGGATATCGGCCCTTGCCCCGTCGAATGTGGTGCAAGATATTCCACTGAATACCGCTATGCAAAACAAAAGGAAACGACTTTGCAATAACACTTTTTAAATTTGTTCCAACAACTGCCAAATAGGTTCGCTTTCCTTTGCATTGATCAGAATCAACGCAGTCCCATCAATCAATCACACCAGAAAAAAACGAAAATAAAATGTACGTATATGCCATCCGCATTCGTCACTGGGTCCCGTCATCACCCGTTAGGTTACTTAACTAACGATAGAGCGGGGACTGGACTAGCGCGGGTGTAAAACATATACAACATCTAATAGTATATAAACTAATATACAATAATCGATCCAGGCGTGATAATATGCAACATCACAGAAAAGTAATAAGCATCCCAGAATAATAAAGATAATCTGGGTTCCTCGGGTTTCAATGTCACGACCCGAATTTTTCGACTCGCGACCGGCACTTAACCACGCTACGTCTACAGGCGTAACGCGACTAAGTAAGCCGAACCCAGAAATCAAAACCATTTGAAAGTAGTGAGTGTTGAAAACATTTAATGAAAACCTTTAGAAAACCATAATTAGTTCAATGAGATTCTTTTTAAAGTTAAATTATCCTTATAATAATTTTGGCAACATTTCCTTTGTAAAAGAAAACCCGAAAATCGGGTAAAACAGGGTATAAGTGAAAATGAGATATAATATACAAAGCATCCCAAACCGGGAGCAATCACGCCCAACGGCGGAAACCATCACCACAAGAGTAATATACGACGCCGTAGCAAAGAATGAGAAAAAGTATCATCCCAGAATAATAACTGCAGTAAAAAGTCGGCTTCCACGAGCTCGACACCAAAATACAAAAATATACATCATCGTCCTCACACTGTCTCTAAGTCAAGTACATATATGGTAGATGGAGAGTACTAGATACAAAAGTATATACAATAAAAGTAACCAGATACCACAACCCACCTAAATAGCGAAATAGCTCTCGCACCAACTGTAGTGGTATCTGAAGCCAAAAGATGCAAGAAGGCAGCCTGCCGCGACTACTCTGAGAGGCAACCTGCAAATACTGTGGCACAACGGGGGTGAGTTGCCAACTCGTGAATAGAGATAACATATAAAGGTAATCACGAGCATGTACGTACTGCGCTACTCTAACAAATGCGAACAGATGATATCAATGCGGGATAAGCAGTATGTGCAATAATCATGCAGATGCTCTGTCAGGTAAAATAACTACAGGATGAGATATATGGTAATCAATGCTGAGCATGGGATAAACCACATCTATAAGGAATATCAACGTGGAAAACAATCGGTGCCCAGAACTACACCCAAATCCTAAATAACTCAGGCGCCGGCACACCCATCGGCCCTCAAACCCTGTAAATCTCTGAGAAATCACGAGTGCCCAACATCGGCACCCAAAATATCATAAAATACTCGTGTCCAGCATCGACACGCAAATCCTCAAATATCGGGCTCCGTCAGTCCGGATCAGCCCACGGGCTCCGTCAGCGGTATCGGCCCTAGGCCCCGGCAGTACGGATCATCCCGCATCCATCTCTCGACCCTGGTCAGTATCCTCCGGATAACCGCCAGGTCCAACCAATCACCGGTAGGTACTCGCCCACCTCCAGGCACAATCGACAAGGTCCATCGATCATCTTGCCGAGGGGAACCATACCGGGTCCACCACGAACCCGCAAACGGATCATCTACTCCACGAATCGGGTTTCAAGCACACGTCTCAGCACCAAGAAAACGCGTGGTGGACGCACCAAAATATCATATCACGCGGAACCGGGTTTTCAAATAGTGCATCTTTTCTTAAATAATTCCACGGTCTTCAAAACCAGAAATCACATAAAAATCCAACACCAATGAGTAAATCAAATACGATGTGCTAAGTGCATCAAGTCATCATAATATACGTACAAGGGAGAAACCGCGTTTCTTAAGATAGTTCAGTTTTAAAGACAGCATGCGGCTTCCAATTTCCATAAAAATCATATCGAATCATATGTGAGATAAACTACAGTAATGATCATGGAAATTCTACAGTGAGCGTGTCATGGTAATTACTAACGGTGTGTGTAACATGCTGATTAGTGCTCGTGCAACATAAACCGTTAGTAATAGTGCGGTGTTCTATCAACTCTAGGTTTTCATACGTATAGCTGGGAATGCAGTATGCAACAACAGTATCCATGAACAGTCAATGTAGGTAAATGCAATGTATAGCTATAAAGTCCTATCAACCCTGACGTAGAACGCCATGCGGGTGATATCCCCGTAGATGTTAAATCTACTCACCGAAGTCTAACGCTAAGTGTAGCCGACGACTTGTTTCCCCTTCTTCGCAGCGTCCGTCTCACTCGCCTGTGAACCTAGAATTACACAATATATCACACATAAGCTCAAATCTACCAAAAACGCAAAGTTAAGGCCAAACTAGAAACCCGCGTCGCAAACCAAGCGCGCGTGTGCGCGATACGCTAAAACGTGTGATTACGCTTCTGAAGCTAACCTGACGCATCGCGATACGCAGCACAACCCAAACCCACACACGTATCACGTGTGTCGCGAAGATTTAAAATACGGAAAATAGGGTAATAGGTCCCAGATTTTGATACAGAAAGAGTTTTATAAAAGTAAATATATCATGAAACCCCAAATATCAGCAGACACCAACCACCAAAACCCCAACCCAATACCCTCCCATCTGGCCACAATTTGCGGCCAGAATGAGTTTTTTGGCGGCCTGGGTAGGGGGGGTGGGCTCCCGGGTTTGGTGTGTGCACTCCATACATCCTGTGTATATCCCAGTAATTACAATTTTAATCTAAAACACCCCGGGTAGCAGCAGTTTCCACAGAGCCAAATTTTAAGCTTAAAATCACTCTTTTGCACTAAAATGATACTTTAGGCTATATTTGTGAAATCTGAAACAATCCTTAGTCTAACACTACACTAATATCACATTACCAAGCTAATCAAGCCATAAAAAGCTAATTTTAAACATAACCTCACTAATTCCCTTTATATCGCACAAAACATGCATAAAATGTGATATTTAACCAAAAATATAACAAGTTATCCAAAGGGGGTGTTAAGGGTGAGTTAATAACTTCAAAACACTTTAAGAAACACCGAAATCCCTGCTTTTTGCCTCAAGTGTGCAGATCCACCACCAAACACCTCAAAAGCTCATTTTTCTCTATGGTTTGTGAAGGAAAGGTGTTGTTTTGAGTAGGGTTTGAATGGGGTTTGATGAGGAATGAAAAGAGAAGAGAGAAAGGGAAGAAATATGGTGTTTTTGCTGCTTCTCCTTCTGCTGGAACTCAGAAGTGAGGAAAAGAGAGAGAAAAGAGAGAGAAGCAAGGTCAAACAAGGTCAAATCCATACCTAACCACCATGCCTTCATTCCTATTTAAATTTGCATTATAAAAAAAGGTTTTTACTTGTTTAAATGGGTGGGATATGTAAAACCATGCAAGAAAGAAAAGGGTTAACATGATACACTTTTTAACCAAAGTTCCAAAAATGTGTTAAGCGTACATGTGTACACTAATACAATTTCCAATTAGAGTAAACACAACTAAAAATAATTAACCACCCTATATATATATATATATATATATATATATATATATATATATAAAAGAACACTTCACAACACAAAAGACCACTAGTCAAGAAGAAAAAATAAGATATCCACTTTTTACGAAAAACACGCGCACTTGCTAACTAACCCGAAAACATTCTAAACGAATTTCAAAGCGTTACAATCTAACCTCCTTAAAGAAATTCGGTCCCCGAATTTAAAAATCTAATAATACATACCTTCAAAAAGGTGGGGATACCTCTTCTTCATCTCGCTCTCGGTCTCCCAAGTGACCTCCTCGCCGCTCTGGCCACGCCAAAGTACCTTGACTGATGGTATGTCCTTCGATCTCAATTTCTTCACTTGTCGATCCATGATCATCACCGGCTGCTCTGCATAGGAAAGGTCACGCTCAAGCTGGATCGTCGGGTGCTGAATCGCATGCGAAGGATCATGAAGATATCCACGGAGCATCGAAACGTGAAATACCGGGTGCACGTCTGGAAAACTGGGCGGAAGGGCTAACCGATACGCAACCGCACCAACGCGCTCGAGGATCTCTAAGGGGCCTACATATCTGGGACTAAGCTTACCCTTCTTCCCAAATCTCATCACACCTTTCATTGGGGAGACCCTCAAGAAAACATGATCACCAACAGAAAACTCAAGTCTGCGCCGACGACGGTCCGCATAAGATCTCTGCCTACTCTGGGCTGCTCTCATCGTATCGCGAATCAACTGGATCTTTGCGGTCGTCTCCTCCACAATCTGCGGCCCTAATATACTGCTCTCACTGAGCTCAGTCCAACAGGCGGGCGATCTACATCTCCTCCCATAAAGAGCTTCAAACGGTGCCATCTGAATGGTCTGCTGGTAGCTGTTGTTATAGGAGAACTCTACTAGGGGCAAATGATGATCCCATCTACCTCCGAAGTCTAATACGCACGCTCTGAGCATGTCCTCGAGAGTCTGAATAGTCCGCTCTGACTGTCCGTCGGTCTGCGGATGAAAAGCTGTGCTGAAACTCAAGCGGGTGCCCAAAGCCTCCTGAAGCCTCTGCCATAGTCGGCTGGTAAACTGGGTGCCTCTGTCGGACACAATACATGTCGGAACTCCGTGCAGTCGTACAATCCCATCAATGTAAATCTGGGCATATTGAGCAAATCCGAAAGTCGTCTTCACCGGTAGGAAGTGAGCCGCTTTCGTCAAACGATCCACGATCACCCAGATGGAGTCATACCCTCGACTAGTCCTGGGTAGACCCACAATAAACAACAACAACAACAACAACAACTGAGCCTTTTATCCCAAGCATATGGGGTAGGCTACATGAACCAACATGAGAATCACGCTGGGTCCAGCACATGAATCCTCTGTCTCCACTCACTTCTATCGAACAATATACTTTCATTGAGTCCTTTGGCAACCATATCGTTTCGTATCACCTCCATCCATGTTTTCTTCGGTCTCCCTTTTGCCCTTTTGCCATTACCCATATCGAGACTATCTATTCGTCGAACTGGTGCTTCCATAGGTCTGCGTCGCACATGACCAAACCATCTAAGCCGGTTTTCCCGCATCTTCTCCTCCACGGGTGCTACACCAACTTTTGCACGAATATCCTCATTTCGCACCTTGTCTTTTCTAGTGTTACCGCACATCCAACGAAGCATGCGCATCTCCGCTACGTGCATCTTCTGTGTATGATGCTTCTTAGGAGCCCAGCATTCTGTACCATATAATAAGGCAGGCCGAATAGCGCTCCGATAAAACTTCCCTTTCAATTTTAACGGAAAGTTACGATCACACAAAATCCCTGTTGCACTCCTCCATTTCAACCAACCAGCTTGGATCCTTTGATTAACATCACTATCGATCTCCCCATTCCTTTAGATGATGGAACCTAGATATCTAAACTGGTCGCTCGGTGATATCTCTTGCCCTTCCAATGTTATACCAATATGGTTTTGACTTCTCTGGCTACTAAATTTGCAGTGCATATATGCTGTCTTGGACCTGCTCAATCTGAATCCCCGAGATTCCAATGTTTGTCTCCATAATTCCAATTTGGCATTAACCCCTGCTTTCGTCTCATTTACTAGAACAATATCATCAGCGAATAGCATACACCAAGGGACCTCATCTTGGATAGTTCTAGTAAGCTCATCCATCACGATGGTAAACAGGAAAGGACTTAATGCAGATCCTTGATGTAAACCAATAGTAATCGGAAAATCACTTGTTAAGCCACCGCAAGTTCTGACATTTGCCACTACTCCGTCGTACATATCCTTGATTATGTCAATATACTTGACGGGGACCCCCTTTTTCATCATTGTCCCCCATAATACCTCTCTAGGTACCTTGTCGTACGCTTTTTCTAAATCAATAAATATCATATGCAAATCTCTTCTCCTCTCTCGAAAGCGCTCGACAAGTTGACGAAGCAAATGAATCGCCTCTGTCGTCGATCGTCCAGGCATGAACCCAAATTGGTTCTCTGTTATCTTAATATCCTTCCTTAGCCTGTGTTCAATCACTCTCTCCGAAAGTTTCATGGTGTGACACATTAGTTTTATTCCACGGTAGTTTGAGCAACTTTGAATGTCACCCTTATTCTTGTAGATAGGTACAAGGATACTTTTCCTCCATTCATTTGGCATCTTTTTTGTCTGCCAAATCTTATTAAACAGATCTGTCAGCCATTTAACGCCTATTTCTTCTAAGCATCTCCAAATCTCGATAGGAATCCCGTCAGGACCAACCGCTTTTCTTAAACCCATTCTGTTCAAAGCTTCTTTAACCTCAGTAAGTCTTATTTTACGCATGAAATCACGATTTATATCTTGAGATTGAATGACAAGTCCATCCAAATTCTTAGTAAAGCTCTCATTGAACAATTTGTCAAAATATTCTCTCCATCTATCCTTGATATGCTCATCTCGAACTAAAACCTTCTGATTTTCATTTTTGACACACTTCACCGCACATAAGTCTCTAGTCTTCCTTTCCCGCATTCGAGCAATCCGGTATATATCATTTGCAGCCTCTTTAGTGTCTAATTTCTCATACACCTCCTTGTAGACCTTAGATTTAGCTTCCCGAACAGCTTTCTTAACTTCCTCTTTAGCCATTTTGTACTTCTCAAATCTCTCCACATCTCTACTTTTCTTCAAATCTTTATAAGAATCTCTTTTAATTTTAATAGCAGCCTTTACATCTTCATTCCACCATGATATGTCCTTAGATGGTGGAGCACCACCTCTCGACTCACCAAGTAGATCTCTAGCTACTTTCTTGATACAACTAGCCATTTTGTTCCATGTTTTGTCTGGATCATCTTCCGACTGCCAATCCGCTTCTTGTACTACACGATCTATAAAAGCCTTTTGATTACCTTCTTTCAATCGCCACCATTTAATTTTAGGCTCTACCTTACGTCTAATCTTCCTAGGTTCTCTTCTAAATCGAAAATCTAGAACTAAAATTCTATGTTGAGTAGTTACACTCTCACCTGGCACTACCTTACAGTCGATACAACAACCTCTATCTATTCTTCTCGTCAGAAAAAAGTCTATTTGACTAGAATTTGATCCGCTCCTAAAAGTGATAAGGTGGGACTCTCTTTTCCTAAACCAGGTGTTTGCTAAGATCAAGTCATAAGATAAAGAAAAATCTAGAATCGAGTCACCTACTTCATTCCTTTGTCCGAAACCAAAACCTCCATAGATAGTATCAAACCCACTACGACTAGTACCTACATGTCCATTAAGATCACCACCAATAAATAACTTCTCTCCACTAGGTATACTTTGCACCACCTCGTCTAAATCCTCCCAGAATAGACGCTTACTAGCATCATCAAGACCTATCTGTGGTGCATAAGCACTAATAACATTAAAGATCTCTCCGCCTAGAATAAGCTTAACCAGTAAAATTCTATCACCTTTTCTCCTAATCTCAACTACATCCTCAAGCAACCGTCTATCTATGATTATACCTACCCTATTACGATTTTTATCTCTACCCGTATACCAAAGCTTATAACCCCAAGGCTCTATGACTCTACTCTTTTCACCTACCCACTTAGTTTCTTGCAAACACATAATACCAACTCTCCTCCTAATCATCACCTCCACTAATTCTATTAGTCTACCCGTAAGGGAACCTATATTCCAGGAAGCTAGACGGATCCTATGAAAACCTTGCTTATTTGTCACTACACCCGGGGTCCGATGTAGCGCGCCGTCTCTGGACGACGACCCTTGCTTATTTGTCACTACACCCGGGGTCCGATGTAGCGCGCCGTCTGTAGACGACGACCCTTGCTTATTTATGACTACACCCGGGGTCCGATGTAGCGCGCCGTCTCTGGACGACGACCCTTGCTTATTTGTCACTACACCCGGGGTCCGATGTAGCGCGCTGCATCTGGACGACGACCAAGCCCTTGCATATTTAACACTACACCCGGGATCCGATGTAGCGCGTCGCTGAGTAGGGGACGCCCCAACGATATTCTGATTCTGGTTCATGTCATAGAATGTGACAAAGTTTTACGGTTGTTGTCACAAGCCTACCACAACCCTCACCCTTTCTCATCCGGACTTGGGACCGGCAACGGTGGGTTTTAGACCCACAATAAAGTCCATAGAAATCTGTTCCCATTTCCACTCCGGAATGGGCAACGGCTGTAGCTCTCCCGCGGGCCTCTGATGCTCAGCCTTGACTTGATGACAAGTCAGGCATCTCGACACAAAATCTGCGATGTCCCTCTTCATCCCGTCCCACCAGTAAACATCTCTCAAATCATGATACATCTTGGTGGACCCTGGATGAACACTATACACCGATCGATGTGCCTCCTCGAGAATCTCGCGCCGCAGTCCCTCAGCATCTGGTATGCACAATCTGGTCCCAAATCGTAGTATCCCCTGATCATCGATCACGAACTCGGAAAATCTGCCCTGTCCCATCTGCGTCCTGATCTCTGAACAACGGTCATCACTGTGCTGTGCCTCATATATACGGTCAAGCAACTGTGGGCGTGCACGAACATGCGCAATCTGTCCTCCAATCGGCGTAAACTCGAACTGTACCCGGCTGTCGCATTAGATCTGCCAATCTGCCGATGACTGCCCCTGTACTGCGCTCAAGCAAGATAGACTACCCCCGGGCCTCCTGCTCAAAGCATCCGCCACTACATTAGCCCTGCCCGGGTGGTACAAGATCTCACTGTCGTAGTTCTTCACTAACTCCATCCATCGGCACTGTCTAAGGTTCAGGTCTCGCTGCTGGAAGATATACTTTAAGCTCTTGTAATCAGTAAATATCTGGCAGGACTCTCCATAAATATAATGTCGCCAGATCTTAAGTGCAAAGATCACTGCAGCCATCTCCAAATCGTGAGTGGGGTAATTCTGTTCATGTTTCTTCAGTTGCCGCGAAGCATACGCGATCACCCTGTCATGCTGCATCTGAACACACCCTAGCTAGAGAAGCGTCACAATATACCACAAATCCGCCTGACTCTGAAGGCAATGATAATACTGGCGCCGTAGTCAGTAGAGCCCGTAACTGCTGAAAACTGTGCTCACACTCCTTTGACCAAACGAAAAGAACTCCCTTCCGGGTCAACCCGGTCAAAGGTGTAGCAATGCGAGCGAAATCCTGCACAAATCGCCTGTAGTAGCCGGCCAGCCCTAGAAAGCTGCGAACCTCCGTAACTGATGTGGGTCTGGGCCAACTCCGAACGGCCTCGATCTTCCTCGGGTCTACACATATACCGTCTCATGAAATCACGTGCCCCAAGAAGTCTACGCTGTCCAACCAGAAAGCACACTTGGAGAATTTGGCGAAAAGCTGATGGTCTCTCAAGGTCTGCAGTGTAATCCGCAGGTGCTGCTCGTGCTCCTCTCTACTTCGAGAATACACCAGAATATCGTCAATGAATACAATGATGAACAGATCAAGATGTGGCCGGAAAATACGGTTCATCAAATCCATGAATGCTGCTGGCGCATTGGTGAGTCCGAACGACATCACCAAAAACTCGTAATGGCCATAGCGCGTACGGAAAGCTGTCCTAGGAATGTCTTCCTGTCGAACCCGCAGCTGATGATAGCCTGATCGCAAATCGATCCTCGAAAAGTATCCTTCCCCCTGAAGTTGGTCGAACAAATCGTCGATACGCGGCAAAGGATATCTGTTTCGCACTGTAACCCTGTTCAGCTGGCGATAGTCGATACACAGACGCAAACTGCCGTCCTTCTTCTTGACGAACAGGACCGGAGCACCCCAAGGAGAAACACTGGGTCGAATAAGTCCCTTATCCAGCAGATCTTGCAACTGACCTTTCAATTCTCGAAGTTCTGCCGGGGCCATCCGATAAGGCGGTATAGAAATAGGCCCCGCGCCAGGAACCAAATCAATATAGAAAGAAATGTCGCGCTCGGGCGGTAGCCCAGGAAGCTCGTCAGGGAACACATCAGGGAACTCGCTAACAACCGGAACCTGATCCAGAGGAACCTCTGTAGCTCTAGTATCACAAACATAGGCGAGAAATCCCTGACATCCCTTCCTCAAAAGCTGTCCAGCGCGAAAAGAAGAAATCACACAGTGTGGGGCGGCATCACGGTCCTCCAACACAACAAAAACCGACTCGCCGGGAAATGAAAATCTAACTGTCTTCTCTCGGCAGTCCACAGAAGCATAGCACGTGGCCAACCAATCCATGCCCAAAAGTACGTCGAAGTCCAACATCTCGAGAAGGATCAAATCGACAGGCAGCTCTCTCTCGCCAATACAGACGGTACAGGATCGGAACACGTGCCTAGCAACAAACGACTCTCCCACAGGAGTAGTCACAACAACCCGCTGATTAAGAAACCCGGACTCTCTACCCAAACTCGGCACAAAGTGTGTAGATACTTACGAGTGCGTGGATCCGGGATCGAACAACACGTGTGCATCGACAGAACATACTGGAAGGATACCTGAGACCACCGCATTGGACGCCTGCGCGTCATGATGCGTCAAGGCAAAAACTCATGCCTGCCCCCCCACCTGTGACTGACTGTCCTCTGCCTCGGTCATCTCGTCCTCTCTGAGCAACTCCTCCACATCCACGACCTTTCTGTGTATGAGTCTGACGCGGAGTAACAGTAAGAACAACAGGCAATGCCCTCCTGGGTGGTGAAGGTGGTAAGGTGATGTGCGGTGCTGCTGTCTCCCTCCGGTGTATCTCAGGACAATCTCTGACGAGGTGAAGCAAACTGCCGCATCTATAGAAACCTCGTGACGACTGCTGACTCTCCCGTCGATACGAACTAAACATCTGGCCTCGTCCCGAATCTCGGCCACTCCTCGTGCCTGAACGATACCTGTCGCGGCGTCTGAATGTCTGTCTCCGTGCTGATATACCAGTACGAACTCTCTTCGGCTCTGGAACTACCGAAGTCTCAGCAAGGCGCTCCTCAACTAATAGAGCTGCATCTACCGCTGCTGCATAGGTCTCGTAGTGCTATGCGCTGATCGCAAGGAACAGTGGTGTAAGCAAGCCTCGAACAAACCTCTTGACTCGTAACTCTTCGGTAGCCACTAGATACAGCGCATAGATAGATAGCTCTGTGAACAGCACATCATACTCTGCCACTGACATCTCCGGAGTCTGGCGTAAGGACTCGAACCTGCGTGCTCTAGCATCTTTGACACTCAGGGGAAGGAAGCGGGCAAGGAATAGCGCCATGAACTCTGTCCAGGTCATAGGAGGAAGACCCGCTGCTTTGCCCTTCTCGACTGATTCGCACCATTTCTGCGCAAGACCTTCCGGGCGAAAGCTCGCGAACTCAACCCATCTCGCATCTGCGCATCTGAGGGAACGACATATCCGAGCCATCCTATCAATGAAGGACTGTGGGTCTTCGGATGCAACGGTGCCTGTGAAGACCGGAGGCTTCAGCCTCATGAACTCTGATAGCGATACTGTAATCACCTCCGTAGCTGCAGGGGCAACTGGCTGTATGGTAGGTACCATCGCGGTCTCTGTAACGGGTGGAGCTACCTCTGGTCGCTGCGCTCGAAGCGTCTCAACTAGCGATCCTATCATCTGGCGCATCTCCTGCATGCTGGACCCCACCGTCTGGCGCATCTCCTGCATACCAGCCCCTAACGTGGCGATCTGATCTGTCACGGGAGGAACAACCTGCTCGGGTATAACCGGCGTACTGCCCGGATCAGTCCTCGTCTCAGACGAATCAACTCGAATCTCGGCCCTCGCGGCTGCCCTCTACGCCCTCGTAGTCTTTGGCGGCATAACAGCTGAAAGGAAAATAGGATTCGATAAGGATGCAGAAATCGAATCGCAAGAATGTATATAATCAAAAGGAATTTAGATCAATAAGTCCTAAGGTCGCTTTGGCGGAGTACCATGTCGTGAGTATGCCGCGGAACATACGCACGCTACGCCACTCTGCTTCAGCTACCTACTCCATCATACCAGGGTCATCCTAGGAACACTCCGAAAGGTAAAACCTACGCTCTGATACCAACTTTGTCACGACCCGAATGTTTCGACTCGCGACCGGCACTTAACCACGCTACGTCTACAGGCGTAACGCGACTAAGTAAGCCGAACCCAGAAATCAAAACCATTTGAAAGTAGTGAGTGTTGAAAACATTTAATGAAAACCTTTAGAAAACCTTAATTAGTTCAATGAGATTCTTTTTAAAGTTAAATTATCCTTATAATAATTTTGGCAACATTTCCTTTGTAAAACTAAACCCGAAAATCGAGTAAAACAGGGTATAAGTGAAAATGAGATATAATATACAAAGCATCCCAAACCGGGAGCAATCACGCCCAACGGCGGAAACCATCACCACAAGAGTAATATACGACGCCGTAGCAAAGAATGAGCAAAAGTATCATCCCAGAATAATAACTGCAGTAAAAAGTCGGCTTCCACGAGCTCGACACCAAAATACAAAAATATACATCATCGTCCTCACACTGTCTCTAAGTCAAGTACATATATGGTAGATGGAGAGTACTAGATACAAAAGTATATACAATAAAAGTAACCAGATACCACAACCCACCTAAATAGCGAAATAGCTCTCGCACCAACTGTAGTGGTATCTGAAGCCAAAAGATGCAAGAAGGCAGCCTGCCGCGACTACTCTGAGAGACAACCTGCAAATACTGTGGCACAACGGGGGTGAGTTGCCAACTCGTGAATAGAGATAACATATAAAGGTAATCACGAGCATGTACGTACTGCGCTACTCTAACAAATGCCAATAGATGATATCAATGAGGGATAAGCAGTATGTGCAATAATCATGCAGATGCTCTGTCAGGTAAAATAACTACAGGATGAGATATATGGTAATCAATGCTGAGCATGGGATAAACCACATCTATACGGAATATCAACGTGGAAAACAATCGGTGCCCAGAACTACACCAAAATCCCAAATAACTCAGGCGCCGGCACACCCATCGACCCTCAAACCCTGTAAATCTCTGAGAAATCACGAGTGCCCAACATCGGCACCCAAAATATCATAAAATACTCGTGTCCAGCATCGACACGCAAATCCTCAAATATCAGGCTCCGTCAGTCCGGATCAGCCCACGGGCTCCGTCTGCAGTATCGGCCCTAGGCCCCGGCAGTACGGATCATCCCGCATCCATCTCTCGACTCTGGTCAGTATCCTCCGGATAACCGCCAGGTCCAACCAATCACTGGTAGGTACTCGCCCACCTCCAGGCTCAATCGGCAAGGTCCATCGATCATCTTGCCGAGGGGATCCATACCGGGTCCACCACGAACCCGCAAACGGATCATCTACTCCACGAATCGGGTTTCAAGCACACGTCTCAGCACCGAGAAAACGTGTGGTGGACGCACCAAAATATCATATCAAGCGGAACCGGGTTTTCAAATAGTGCATCTTTTCTTAAATAATTCCACGGTCCTCAAAACCAGAAATCACATAAAAATCCAACACCAATGAGTAAATCAAATACGATGTGCTAAGTGCATCAAGTCATCATAATATAGGTACAAGGGAGAAACCGCGTTTCTTAAGATAGTTCAGTTTTAAAGACAGCATGCGGCTTCCAATTTCCATGAAAATCATATCGAATCATATGTGAGATAAACTACAGTAATGATCATGGCAATTCTACAGTGAGTGTGTCATGGTAATTACTAACAGTGTGTGTGTAACATGCTGATTAGTGCTCGTGCAACAAAAACCGTCAGTAATAGTGCGGTGTTCTATCAATTCTAGGTTTTCATACGTATAGCTAGGAATACAGTATGCAACAACAGTATCCATGAACAGTCAATGTAGGTAAATGCAATGTATAGCTATAAAGTCCTATCAACCCTGACGTAGAACGCCATGCGGGTGATATCCCCATAGATGTTAAATCTACTCACCGAAGTCTCACGCTAAGTGTAGCCGACGACTTGTTTCCCCTTCTTCGCAGCGTCCGTCTCACTCACCTGTGGACCTAGAATTACACAATATATCACACATAAGCTCAAATCTACCAAAAACCCAAAGTTAAGGCCAAACTAGAAACCCGCGTCGCAAACCAAGCGCGCGTGTGCGCGATACGCTAAAACGTGTGATTACACTTCTGAAGCTAACCTGACACGTCGCGATACGCAGCACAACCCAAACCCACACACGTATCACGTGTGTCGCGAAGATTTAAAATACGGAAAATAGGGTAATAGGTCCCAGATTTTGATACAGAAAGAGTTTTATAAAAGTAAATATATCATGAAACCCCAAATATCAGCAGACACCAACCACCAAAACCCCAACCCAATACCCTCCCATCTGGCCGCAATTTGCGGCCAGAATGAGTTTTTTGGCGGCCTGGGTAGGGGGGTAGGCTCCCGGGTTTGGTGTGTGCACTCCATACATCCTGTGTATATCCCAGTAATTACAATTTTAATCTAAAACACCTCGGGTAGCAGCAGTTTCCACAGAGCCCAATTTTAAGCTTAAAATCACACTTTTGCACTAAAATGATACTTTAGGGTATATTTGTGAAATCTGAAACAAACCTTAGTCTAACACTACACTAATATCACATTACCAAGCTAATCAAGCCATAAAAAGCTAATTTTAAACATAACCTCACTAATTCCCTTTATATCGCACAAAACATGCATAAAATGTGATATTTAACCAAAAATATAACAAGTAATCCAAAGGGGGTGTTAAGGGTGAGTTAATACCTTCAAAACACTTTAAGAAACACCAAAATCCCTGCTTTTTCCCTCAAGTGTGCAGATCCACCACCAAACACCTCAAAAGCTCATTTTTCTCTATGGTTTGTGAAGGAAAGGTGTTGTTTTGAGTAGGGTTTGAATGGGATTTGATGAGGAATGAAAAGAGAAGAGAGAAAGGGAAGAAAAATGGTGTTTTTGTTGCTTCTCCTTCTGCTGGAACTCAGAAGTGAGGAAAAGAGAGAGAAAAGAGAGAGAAGCAAGGTCAAACAAGGTCAAATCCATACCTAACCACCATGCCTTCATTCCTATTTAAATTTGCATTATAAAAAAAAGGTTTTGACTTGTTTAAATGGGTGGGATAAGTAAAACCATGCAAGAAAGAAAAGGGTTAACATGATACACTTTTTAACCAAAGTCCCAAAAATGTGTTAAGCGTACATGTGTACACTAATACAATTTCCAATTAGAGTAAACACAACTAAAAATAATTAACCACCCTATAAATATATATATATATATATATATATATATATATATATATATATATATATAAGAACACTTCACAACACAAAAGACCACTAGTCAAGAAGAAAAAATAAGATATCCACTTTTTACGAAAAACACGCACATTTGCTAATTAACCCGAAAACATTCTAAACGAATTTCAAAGCGTTACATTCACAGAGCCGCTGCTGAAACCCGATGTTCCCCTATCGTGTGGATAGCCTGTGCAATGAAACCTAGACCCCTACGGGTGCAGCAAGTTACCCGCCAAAACCTGAAGCGAGGCAGCCCCTTACAGCAAAGTGAATGGACCACCCTGCACTTAACGGATTCCGGTAAACTTGGGCACCCCTCCTTGGGTCAACCTGTACCCCTTACGAGTGCGGCGAATAGTTTGCCAATTCTAGAGTGAGGCCCCTCTACCTCTCAAAACCATGAGATGCGGACCCGTTGCCCCCTAGAACCCGGCTATCTGTGCACTCCGTCGCGGGGCAAAACCTAGTACAGTAATAAAAAATAGTACAACAGGTACATCGACCGCAACCTGGTCGTGCCCCAAAAGAATATTAAACAACAGGCAGTGACGGCAGTCCACAAGTTAGACGCTTGCCCCGCAATATCAAATGTACAAATAAATCCAAACTGCACTATCATTGCACACTGCTATCCACCACGACAAATCCGCAACATCACAGCACAACACAGAACATCAACGCGAATGTCACGTTCGCAAACCCGTCTAAAAGAACTATAGCAATCAGACGCGGTTTACCGATCAAATGACATTCCCGGTCGGAGATATAATGTAAGCACTGTAAACTAACATGTTTAAATTTCGATCGACTAAATATCATGAAGTGGGCCCCACGAATATTTGTTGAACAGTAACAAAATCTGGGCCCAAAAGATATATACCAAAAACCCCAAATTCCAACATAGAAGCTACTGTGCAAATTTGGGGCCACGATCTCACTGAATGGCAGCGGAAGCGCGGTCAAACCATAGGTTTGACCGCGGTTCCACGGCGGTTTTATCGAATCACGTGCCCAAATTTGTACGGTGTTCTTCTAAAACCCTACACAACTTTCTGTGATATGTAGAATAATTTTAGGACATCATTTAAAATCTACAGAAACTGCGAAATTGAAAAATGCGGTTTTTGATTTCCGGTTCGATCGATGTTTTAAACGCGTTAGCATAAGTTAGTATAGCAAAATGGTGAGGCTCTGATACCACTGTAAGTCTACGGTAGCGCCCCGGCCGTCTACAGACGACAAATGCGGAACAAAAACTTTTTAACTGGCGCTATCGTATACTTTAACCCGGATCTGCCATTATTGCTAAAATAACAAACTGTAAAGAGTATAGAAAGGTTATACCGAACGATCCGAGTCCTTCGTTATTCAACCATCATCCCACGTTCCGTTGCGGCTGCTCCGATCTCATCGATCTCCAATCTGCTCGTCCAGGTGGCACCACATCAACGATTCTTTAAACGGGCTCCCGCCTCTGACTTGAGGCAACTCGGTCGTCAAGTTCGCTAAAAGAGACGACCAAGATTGATGTAGAGAATGAGTAGAAGACTTTGTCTCGTTCTGTCCAAAACTATGGACGAATGGTTAATGAAGTTTCCAAATGATTCGGGTGATGGAATGAAATGAGCAATGAAATTTCCATACACCGCAAAATCTATCATAATCTTTTCAAATGAAACATCAAGTGAGAGTGAGAGAGGGGAGGGGCCGGCCATATATATGAGGAGGGAGGGTGATGGTAGGAGCAAGTGGTGACCATAAAAAGCTTCTCACAAAAATATCAAGAAGAAAATATCTTAAACTTAACAAAATGCATTAATGAAAACAATGACTCATATCCTTAGTCATCCTTTCATTAAATGCAACCAATGAAATAATAACACCACTCTAACCTAGTCACCACCTTCTAGATGCTTATAGAAACTTCCACACTCATCTCAAGAAAAGATAAATCCGTCTTTAACCGAATGTTAAAAGACGGCTGATAGAAAACTGGAAACTGGCAACTTCCAAAAGTGATCCTGAAACGACTTTCAGGATAACCCCGTAACTGTATAAATATACCCGCATTTGTATTACGACCGAATACAAATGCAACTGAGACAAAGATATTATATCTACTAAATACAATACTCGGATCCGGCTTAAACCAAAGCCGACCAGTATCATCTGTCCGAAAACTGACACGTGCGTAAACGCACGTGCATTTTCCGAACCCTGCCATAAAACCATACGGCCTCTACAACGTTTCGCCCGAACTTGGGAAACTGTCTATGGGGGACTCTAATGACTCGTCAGTACCCTGGCAGTGGGTTTAACCACAAACCGTCAGCGGCACTAGCTATGCGTAACGGCTGCCCATGGACTGACCTTAAGGGAGGCCGATGAGCGAACTCATCCGGAAACCCTACAGAGCCTAACAGTGACAATGTATATACAGTCCGGTCCGTTCGTCTATGAGTATCTTGTTAGTTATATGTATGCCCTAGAGGCCATTACTGTACATACGATGTATATTGTAGTGGATGCTAGGACATATATAGGGAGGACTTTCTTGCTCGACATGATAGTATGCTATCTGGTTGTACTTTATCTTAACATGTACTCTGATTGTCTCTATATTACATGTTGATAAAGCCCTTAGGATATGTACTCGACTACTGGGACTATGATGAGATCATACTAGTGGGGCCATGGTAGTCGACGAGTACATCCTATAACTGTTCCTAGTCGTGGGTGTATCGAGACAGGGCATCGATGCACCAGAGTAGATTAGCGTATACGCATCTTGACCCATATGATGGGCGATGGATGATCCCATATCCATCGGTGTTTGACATCAAGGATGGTGTACGGGTGCTCAGTGGAGACTGGGTACACTGGACGGACTCGCCGAGAACTCCCAGATGGTATTATACCATACGTTAGATGGCAGTTCTCCGGTGACACTGGTACAGAGTAGTCTGTTGACCCGAGATCGTCATAGAGTCTTGTGTGGTTCCCACTGTGCTTTGATTTCCATCATACCACGTCCAAGAGGGCGTGCAAAAAGGTGGCTTTTGGGTACAGTCCCGAATCACATGGAGGCAATGAGCGATAGGAGGGGATTCGTCTCTCCCGGTATAGGGAGTTGATGTTGTGCTGTGTTCGATTGGTTATAACCGAAAATCCCTGGCCAGGGTTGCTGAGATTTACTGGTAAGTGTTATCAGTAGTTTCTCGAACTGTTATAGACCTCATATCGACACGACTTATCGAGCTACTGGGGTCTGACGTTTACCACCCCTAGGCGAGATATGCGACAAATCAGACGACGAGACCAGACTGTACGGGAGTGTTACTGTTTGGATTCACAGGAGAAGTTACAGGCTTGCTTGTTGATCTTCTGAGCGCTCTATACCTGGGTAGCTGTTACGTTTAGCTGACCGCTTGCAGCTTGTGGGTGTTTGATATGATCATCACCTACTGCCGGCGTATTGACGATTCTTTAGAGTCCTACACAGAGGTTTCTTGACTCAGGCAAAACGGAGTAGGGGCACATATGTGATATGTGCGGGACCGAGGATAATGCGGTATGTGATATCGTATTCTATTCTCTCTATATTTGATATCAGCCGGGTCATCAGATCAAGTGTTGATTCGATGAATCGGTACGGATAAATATTAGTCGGTTATATGCGATATAGCCGGATTGTCGGATCAAGTGTTCATTCGATAATTTAATGTATAATAATATATATGTTATATATTAAAAGACATTAACTAATATTAGCTCACTAAAAGATTCTTTTTCTCACTCGGATAATACATTGATATATATGCGATATATGTTAATTGTATTATTTTATTTTGTTGCAATAAATATTGTATATGTGATATATAATATTGTAACATGTTATAATTATTAATGCAACATGATTAGAGGAGTTTAAACAAGATTAGTGTTTGATTTGGGTTAATGCATTCTAGATGCTTCTAGATGGTTTACTTTGTCATGATAAAGATATTTGTGTTGATCTTTATCAATGACTCACACTTAACCCAACCCAAACCCTAACCCTAGTAAACTCTCTACATTGGTTACTACAACCATGGTTGCATAAATAATTATGATAACCTTTTTATTATTCATCACATATTATTGTTCATCTTCTTCATTCATTCTTTCATGGAAAAAGCTTTCTTGATTTTTCCAAGTGATGAATAATAGTGAGAAAAAGATAAATAAATAGAGCAAAAATCCTACTTCATCATCCTTATCTTCCCTTGCCATTTAGATGAGGGTGTTTACATCATTTCATGAGTGTTAGCTTGTGTTAAAGAAACTTCAAGGTAGATCATCAAAGTATCGAAGATCGGAAGCAAAGGTTGCGTCTTTCTCTTCATGGAACCTCTTGAGAGTCCGGATCCCGATGATCGCAGCGAAGGGACCACAACACGGAGCATATGAAGTGAAGGACCGGATCTACAAAGGTTGTAATCCCTCTCACTTAGTGTTAAAGTTGTTAACATGATAGTTTTCGCCTAATCTCTAGTTTAAAGTTCCGTATTCGGGTTGTTCGGCACGGCTAAATTTTAAATCGGGCATGGTTGATGCCTCGTAGGCCCTTGTGCGCGTGCCTAGCAACCCTACAGTGGTATCAGAGCCAAGCTAGAGCTTTAGGCGAAGTCTAGACGACGTTTGAAATCCGAACGAACCCGAAACCCCATTTTTTCCATGCTCTCTGTCCATTTTTCAAAAACTGGGATTTTTCAATATTAAAAATATGCAGAAAATCAAGCAGGGTTTTTTATGAAATACTGTGAAAAACGGAGACCTAACTCCGTCATAACGGCGCGGAACCGCGGCCTAAGCCCACGTGGCGCGGCGGTTCCGCGGCAACACTGTTGATTCGTTGACTCCTTTTTGCACAGTAATGTTTATACTTAACCCCTGTGTTTTCTGGATAATTTTAATGTATACTCTACAGTTGAGTATTCTGGGGTTGTATTGGGGACTCGATGAATCGATCAGATTTTTTAACTTTGTCTATTGTGGCTTTCCGGATAAATTTTAGAAACTGTTAAAAAGTTCGAACGGATATCAATAACTCACTTTTTCCCCTGTCGGTAAATTTTTCAAAAGTTGGATTTTTTCTCTTGTTTAAGAATGTTCTAAGTCATGCAAGTAACGCGATGGACCCTCTAGAAGACAACAAACCTTAACTCGATTATGTGACCGTCTTGAACTGCCCTTTGAACCTTAGGGTTTGGGGCAGTACGGCGTGCCACATGTGAGGCGTTGGCTTGATCCTTCTACGGCCGGACCATTGGTACTGTGGCATGTGATGGACGTTTTTAAACTGGTTTCAAGTGCTGAGATATATTGGGGAAATCTTGGGTGCTTGATGATTCGATCGGAAAGTTCAACTTTTTCTATTTATCTGGAATGTGATACAATAATTGGAATCCACAGATAGTTATGAGATAACAAATTTGAATATTATAAACATAGCAGTTTAGTCTCAGATGATCGTTTGCCACGGAATTTTGATGTGATTAAAAGTCCGTCGCAATCACGTAGAGTACGCGGATACTCGCCGGGTAAACTTAATAGACAGCCTCACTCCATAGCCCCGACCAAGTGACTGTAGGAGAACCCCGTCGCCGAAAGCATCCGTTCGGGTGCTCCCGGTAGCGGTGTTCCGCCTTGGTGCACTTCGTCGACGGTATCGGGGGTGCGGCCGTCTACTTAAGTTTGCGACGAGCATTCGATCAGGACGTCGGGAATCTTGTTGAATTTCCCGACTTGATATTGAAAAGAGTTTTCGATAATGAGACTAAAATGCGGGGTTTATAATTGTTAGGCATGTGATGTCTAAGAAATTCATTTGGTTAGGCATGCGATGTCTAAAGAGGTTGCGGATTCCAACTGTTGTAGTTTTACACTTTCTTTTCTGTGACCGTAAGCGTAGTATGTGGTGTATCGCCGGCTTCGTTGCTATACATCAACGACAATCGGGATGCGCATACTTGCTTACGTTGATGATATGTGATATTATGTGTTGCTGTGATATGTTCTATTGGATCGTCGCGTTTGAATAGCCGGGGGTTTTATGTGAGATGAGAGTTTTTCTTTTTCATTCATGTAAAATTCTTTTGTATGTAATATTCTTTTATTGGGGCACTTCCAGGTAGCGGAAGATGTCACCGTTGTATATTATTTACTTTTCCGCATTAGGTAGACCCAAGGCGGGGAGCACAAGTAACCGGGTTCTAGGGTCCAGTGGGAGATCATCTCGACGAGTCGAGACCGGGTCTCCTAACCCTAGAATTGGCAGTGTTACTTGCCGCTCTCGTAGTGGTCTAGGGATGTGGGTTTGGCTATTCATCGCGACCGTGGAATCAGTGTTTTATACAGGCTCGTATTAAAAACACGGACGTCCTAGTATATCCAATATTTCATATATGTTCTTCTGCTGCAATGTTCTGTGATGAGATCATATTACTGCCTGAGATGAATGTTTATATTATATATATGTTATATTGCAGATTTCGTTTTCAAAAGACATGCTTGTGAAGCATAATAAAATGGGACTTCATTAATGAGATTAATGAAACTTAAAGAAACCTAAGATGTTGTAGAAACTTGTTTAAAAACTGGTAGCTCTAGTTCTTGCTTTGCACAGCGGTGTTCCTTGTAGAACATCCAGCACCTTATTCGATAAGGAAAGGACCGAGATCCCTTCACCGGGAGTGACTCCTTTAGTAATAACTGGGTGATGCTACACACTCGGTTTGTATTTTGATTGCTTCTATAGTTCTTGCTTTGCATAGTGATATTTGTGAAATATCCTGCACCTTATTCGATGAGGAAAGGGCCGACGATCCCTTCACCGGGAGTGCCCCCTTTAGCAAAACTAGAAAAGCCTAAAAAAACTCCATTTAAAATCACTCGATTCTATAACGATATCAAGTTCATTACGCAATAGGTTTTCTTAAAAACCCGTCGTAACCCTCCGTCATTTTAGGAAGTAGAGTACTTAGTATTCGTGCTGTGTTTGTTGACCATAGTTAAGGCACAGTGTACGGTAGCTAAGTGATGTCTTTCTATATAGCATATGATGCGATTAGTTAGGACAGTCATATGACTTTGTTGACCTTAGTTAAGGGTCATGTGGGTGGGTCTAATTAATCAAGAAATGACGGGTAGAACTTGACTAGTGCTTATGATTTGTTGACCATAGTTAAGGTCATAAGTCACTAGGGGTAAAATATTATTGGGAATTTCAAGTGTTGAAATTTGCAATGAGATTGCATACCTTCTATAAGATAGTTTGATCCCGATACCCGCTGCGAGTAAGAGTTACTCCTGGGAGAGTTTTACACATTACAATTAGCCGATCAAGTAGGTGTCTAGAAAGGTGTCAACGGGGTTACGCCTCTGGGAAAACGAGGTTTACTTTAATTAGGTTCGTGCGAAAGCACGGGGGACCTCCCTCAAAGTACCGACACTGGCCTGGCTGAAAGATTGGCGAACTTGTAGCGTGTAATTAATCCCGGCTAATCTTTCCTTTTAGGGTTTGAAGGAAGATTTGATTAAAACAGTGGGAGACATCCTGATTAGATATATTAGATAACCAATCTAATCTTGCAAGAGCATACGCTGAGTGTTTTCTTCTCTCTTTCTCCAGAAAGCGACTATATCACGCCTTAATCAAGATAATAAAACGGATATATTGACCGAACCCGCTTGTTATACTGAGCTGGGGAACGTTGGTCCCGCACCAACTTATAATTGTTATAAGATAGAGCAGGAAATTGGGGAATACCAGATTTCCCGTGCCGCCCAAACGAAGTAAGTGCACGTTGATGCATCATCTTCGGGTGTGTTCATTACACAGAACTGTTTTCTCAGTATCCTTTACGTCCTGGGTGTAGGGTTCCTAGGCACTCTTGTGAAGGTTCATAAGGCATCAAACGTGCCCGGATTAAATTTTAGACGTGCCGAACAACCCAAAGCCGGGATCTTTGCTAGATTATTAGGGTTTAACATGCAATAAGATAACTTTTATCTAAGTGTGAGGGATTACAACCTTTGTAGTCCGCTCCTTCACTCCACAAGCTCCGAGTAGAAGTCCCTTTGCCGCGATCCACGATCTCCCGGACTCATGAGAGGCTCCACGACTCGAACGATCCATTCTAGCTTGTCGTAATCCAAATCTCCGATGATCTACCTTGAAGTTGCTTCGACTCAAGTTTTCTCACTCAAAAGAGAAGAACACACTAATCTCAAGGGCTAGATGAGTTGAGGATGAGAGAGTAGTAATTTTGCTTTCTTTTTATATCATTTTCTCATATTTTATCATCACTTTAGGATTTTCAAGAGAGCTTCTTCAAGAGAGAAGAAGAAGAAGATAATGGAAAATGATAATATGAATTAATCCTTTTGTGATGAATAGAAAATAAAGTATATGATTGATATGTAAACCATGGTCAAGGATGAATGGATAAGAATGAGTAGAGAAACAACTAGGGTTAGGGTTTGGTTAGGTTAAATGAATGTGTCATTCTAAATATCTTAAGAATGACAAAATAAGAAAGCTTCTAGAAGGAACTTGAAGCATCCAAGCCTAATCAAACCTTAACCTCAATTAATCATCCTTAAACATGTTTACCAATTAATCATATCATGTCACAATAATATATATCACATATATATTATATATTTGCAACAAAAGAAAATAATACAATTAACATATATCGCATATATATCAATGTATCATCCACTGAGAAAATGAAATAATAAAGCGAGCCAATATTAGATAATGTAATATAATATATTATATATATTATTATACATTAAATCATCGAATCAACACTTGATTCGACGATCCGGCTATATCGAATATTACCGACTAATATATCATGTACCGATTCATCGAATCAACACTTGATCCGATGACCCGGTTCATGTCCATATATCGCGAGAATATAATACGGTATCCCATATCGCATTATTCTCGTTCCTGCGCATATCACATATGTGCCACTACTCCGTTTCGCCTGAGCCAAGAAACCTCTGTGTAGGACTCTAAAGAATCGTCAATACGCCGGTAGCAGGTGATGATCATATCAAACACCCACAAGCTGCAAGCGGTCGGCTAAACGTAACAGCCACCCAGGTATTGAGCGATCAGAAGATCAACAAGCTAGCCTGTGCGTTCTCCTGTGAATCCAACTAGTAACACTCCCGTATAGTCCGGTCTGTTCGTCTGATATGTCGCATATCAAGTCTAGGGGTGGTATACGTCAGACCCCAGTAACGATAAGTCGTGTCGATGTGTGGCTCATAACGGGTCGAGAAACTACTAGTAACACTTACCAGTAAATCTCCATATCAGCCCTGGCCAGGGACTTCCAGTTATAGCCAATCGAACACAGCACAACATCAACTCCCTATACCGGGAGAGACGAATCCCCTCCTATCGCTCATTGCCTCCATGTGATTCAGGACTGTACCCAAAAGCCACCGTTTTGCACGCCCTCTTGGACGTGGTAAGGTGGAAATCAAAGCACAGTGGGAATCACACAAGACTCTATGACGATCTCGGGTCTTCAGACTACCCTGTACCTGTGTCACCGGAGAACTGCCATCTGACGTGTGGTATATCACCATCTGGGAGTTCTCGGCGAGTCCGTCCAGTGTACCCAGTCTCCACTGAGCACCCGTACAGCATCTCTGATGTCTAACATCGATGGATATAGGATCATCCATCGCCCATCATATGGGTCAAGATGCATATACGCTAGTCTACTTTGGTGTATCGATGCCCTGTCTCGATATACCCTCGACTAGGAACAGTTCTAGGATGTACTCATCGACCACCGTGGCCCCACTAGTATGATCTCATCATAGTCCCAGTAGTCGAGTACAAGTCCTAAGGGCTTTATCAACATGTGAGAGTAAAACAGTAAACCAATACAAGTCAACATGTTAAGATAAAGTGAAACCAAATAGCATACTATCATGACGAGCAAGAAAGTCTTCTCTATATATAACCAAGCATCCATTATAATATACATCATATGTACAACAATGGCCTCTAGGGCATATACATAACTAACAATCTCCCACTTGCACTAAGGCCAGCTGCTGTAGTATCGCATACCTAGCATCCCGAATAATCTCTCAAACTGTATCTGGGGAATAGCCTTTGTGAATGGATCCGCAGTGTTGTCCTTCGTATCTACTCTCCTGACCTCGATCTCCCGGCGATCAACTATCTCCCTGATCAGGTGATACCGCCTCAGAATATGTCTGGACTTTTGATGGGACCTGGGTTCCTTGGCTAACGCCACGGCTCCATTGTTATCGCAATACAGAGGTATTGGATGCTCAATGGATGGAACCACACCAAGTTCACTAATGAACTTCTTGATCCAGACAGCCTCTTTGGCAGCATCGTTGGCAGCGATGTATTCAGCCTCCATCGTTGAGTCTGCAACGGTATCTTATTTGGAACTCTTCCAACATACCGCCCCTCCATTGAGGGTGAAGACAAAACCCGAATGCGACTTAGAGTCGTCCTTATCACTTTGGAAGCTGGAATCGGTAAAGGACTCCACCTGGAATTCTCCGTTACCATACACCAAGAACATCTCCTTAGTCCTTCGCAAGTACTTGAATATGTTCTTCACTGCTGTCCAATGACTCTCTCCTGGATCTGCTTGATACCGACTCACTACACTTAGTGAGTATGCTACATCGGGTCTGGTACATAGCATCGCATACATGATAGAGCCTACTGCCGAAGCATAGGGTATCCCTTGCATGCGAGCTCTCTCCAAATCAGTCTTGGGAGACATCTCTTTGGAGAGAGTGAGTCCAGAGATCGTGGGTTGGTTCCCACGCTTGGATTCTTCCATACTAAACCTCTTTAGTATGGTGTCAATGTACCTGGATTGGGACAATCCCAGTTTCCTCTTAGATCTATCTCTATAGATCATGATTCCCAATATGCAGGAGGCATCACCTAGATCTTTCATTGAGAATCTCTGCGATAAGAAGAGCTTGACTGATTGCAGCATAGGAATATCATTTCCTATCAAGAGTATGTCATCCACGTACAATACGAGGAAGACAACCTTACCCTCTGCTACCTTCTTATAGATACAAGGTTCATCTATATTTTTGATGAAGTCAAACTCTTTGACTACAACATCAAAACAGATGTTCCAACTCTGCGATGCTTTCTTTAACCCATAAATGGATTTAAGCAGCTTGCACACCTTTCCGCTGCTCCCACTATCTACGAAGCCCTCTGGCTGAGTCATGTACACGCACTCTTCTAAATCACCGTTTAGAAAGGCGGTCTTAACATCCATTTGCCAGATTTCGTAGTCATGGTATGCAGAAATGGCAAGTAAGATCCGGATGGACTTAAGCATAGCCACTGGAGAAAAGGTTTCGTCATAATCCACACCTGGTCGTTGACGAAATCCCTTTGCTACCAGTCTAGCTTTGAAAGTCTCAACTTTTCCATCTACACCAAATTTCCTTTTAAAAATCCACTTGCTCCCAATGGGTTTTACCCCTTCAGGAGCATTTTCCAAAATACATACTTTATTGGTGTACATGGATTCCATCTCAGATCGCATTGCATCCAGCCATTTCACAGAGTCACTACTCGTGATGGCCTGCTCGAAACTAGTCGGGTCATCATCATCCATGATGCAATCCTCGCTTCCACCATCAATGAGAAAACCGTAGTATCTCTCAGGTGGACGAGAAACCCTAGTAGATCAGCGGAGAGGCTGGGGTTCGTCGGGTACTACTGAATCCTCTGGTTCTACTAAATCTTCAGTTGTAATTTTTGTATCTGGAACCTCTTCCAGTTCTGCCTCTTTGCCACTAATTTCTTTTGCAAGAAATTCCTTTTCCAAAAAGGTGGCATGTCGAGAAACAAACACCTTTTGTTCCTCGCGATGGTAGAAAAAATATCCATGTGAATGTTTGGGATATCCCACAAACTTGCATAGAACTGACCGTGCCTCGAGTTTGTCTGGATTTTGCCTTTTGACATAGGCCAGACAACCCCATATCTTAACTCGTGTAAGACATGGTCTCTTCCCACTCCATATCTCATATGGTGTGGTAGGTACAGATTTAGTTGGAACTTGATTCAATAGGTATGCTGTTGTCTCCAGTGCATGCCCCCAGAAGGAAATAGGTAACTCAGCTGTATTCATCATAGAGCGCACCATATCTAATAGGGTGCGATTCCTCCGCTCCGATACACCGTTGTGTTGTGGTGTATAAGCAGGAGTAAGCTGAGAGAGAATCCCATTCTCTTTTAGATAATCTAGGAACTCATTGCTTAAGTATTCACCTCCTCGATCAGATCGAAGAATCTTAATACTTTTGCCCGTTTGATTCTCTACTTCGTGCTTATATTCTCTGAATTTCTCAAAAGCTTCAGACATGTGTTTCATCAGGAATACATATCCGAATCTTGAGAGATCGTCAGTGAATGTAATGAAGTAGGAAGAACCGTTCTTGGCATGCGTAGACATGGGACCGCATACATCACTATGTACTAGTCCTAAGAGTTCGGTAACTCTTTCTCCGTGTCCACTAAACGGAGCTTTGGTCATTTTTCCTTTGAGACATGAATGGCAAGTATCATAAGATGATAATTCGAACGAATTCAAATAACCATCTCTATGCAACTTAGCCAGTCGTGTCGCATTGATATGACCAAGTCTACAATGCCACAAGTAGGATTCGTTCATATCTGAACTTTTCCTCTTGTGTGTGTTTTGTATATTCAGGACTGTATTCTGATTTAGAATGAATATGCCATTATGTAACGAGCCTGATGCAATCAACTTTTGATCTAGGAATATGTTCATAACATTATCCTTTACTACAAAATTATATCCTTCTTTACTTAATAAAGAAACTGATATAATGTTGCACATCATGTTCGGTATATAATAGCACTCATTTAGAATCAGTGTATTACGACTCGGCAATATAAGGTGATATTCGCCAACTGCTTTGGCTGCAACATTTGCACCGTTCCCTACTAGAACGGAATGATCATCTTTTCCCAGTTCTCTACCTTTACGTAGCCCATGCAACTGTTTGCATATGTGGGATCCTGATCCGGTATCTAATACCCAGGACGTAGGGTGAACTGAGAAACAGTTCTCAATAACAAACACACCCGAAGAAGATGCATCAACATGCAAGTTCTTTTGGGCGGCGTGAGAATCCAGATATTCTCCTGTTTCCTGTTCAGTGTTATAACTCTTATAAGAAAGATTGGGTCTAACGTTCCATTGCTCAGTACAATAATCAGGTTCAGTCAATACATCCATATTATTATCTTGATTATGGCATGACATGGTCGCTACCTGGAGAGAGAGAGAGAAGAAAACACTTTAGCGTATGCTCTTGCAAGATTAGATTGGTTATTATCTTATCTAATCAGGATGTCTCCCACTGTTTTTATCAAATCTACCTTAAAACCCTAAAAGGTAAGATTAGCCGGGATTAATTACACCTTACAATTTCGTCAATCTTTCAGCCAGATCAGTGTCGGTACTTTGAGGGAGGTTCCCCGTGCTTTCGAACGGACCTAATTAAAGTAAACCTCGTTTTCCCAGAGGCGTAACCCCGTTAACACTTTTCTAGACACCTACTTGAATGACTAATTGTCCTGTGTAAAACTCTCCCAGGAGTAACTCTTACTTGCAGCGGGTATCAGGATCCAACTATCTCATAGGAGATATGCAATCTCATTGCAAATTTCAACACTTGAAATTCCCGATAATGTTTTTGCCCCTAACCCCTATGACCTTGACAAAGGCCAACAAACCATAGGAAGCTAGTCAAGTTCAACCCGTCATTTCCCGATTGAATTAAACCCACCCGCACGACCCTTGACAAAGGCCAACAAGGTTGTACGAATACCCTAATCCAATCACATCATATGTTTAAACAGATAAGTACCAGTTAGCTACCGCACACTACGCCTTGACAAAGGCCAACAAACGCAGCACGAATACTAAATAGTCTTTATCTGAAATGACGGAGGGCTACGCAGGTTTTTCAGAAAACCCTGAGCGTAATGAACTTGATATCGTCGTAGAATCGTGTAGTTTTTGAAAAGGAGTGTTTTTGAGGATTTTCTTAATTTCGCTAAAGGGGTCACTCCCGGTGAAGGGATCGTCAGCCCTTTCCTCATCGAATAAGGTGCAGGATATATCATATATACCGCTGTGCAAAGCAAAAACACTTAAAGCAATCAAAAGACAAACCGCGTTTTGTAGCATCTGCCAGTTTTGCTAAAGGAGTCACTCCCGGTGAAGGGATCTCGGTCCTTTCCTCATCGAATAAGGTGCAGGATATATCGTATATATCACTGTGCAAAGCAAAACTGTAGCTACCCTTTTTATTAAGTTTTAATTCTACAACATCTTTAGGTTTCTTTTCTTTTATTAATCTCATTAATAAAAATCCCATCAGCTTATGCTTCCTAAGCATCACAGAAGAAACGAAAGCAGTAATATTTATATATCAGCATATATATATAGTATAAGCATTCGTCTCAGGGAGTAATATGATCTCATCACAGAACATTGCAGCAGAAGAACATATATGAAATATTGGATATACTAGGACGTCCGTGTTTTCAATACGAGCCTGTATAAAACACGGATTCCACCGTCGCGACGAATAGCCAAACCCACATCCCAAGACCCCTACGAGAGCGGCATGTAACGCTGCCAATTCTAGGGTTAGGAGACCCGGTCTCGACTCCTCGAGATGGCCTCCCACTGGACCCTAGAACCCGGTTACTTGTGCTCCCCTCCTTGGGTCTACCTAATGCGGAAAAGTAAATAATATACACTGGTGACAGCAACCGCAACCTGGAAGTGCCCCAAATAAAAGAATATTACATTACAAATGAATTTTACATGAATGAAAATAAAAACCCTCATCTCACATAAAACCCCCGGCTATTCTGAACGCGACGATCCAATATAACATATCACAGCAACACATAATATCTCATATCATCAACGTAAGTAAATATGCGCATCCCAATTGTCGTTGACATATAGCAACGAAACCGGCGATATCACATATTACACTTACGGTCACAGAAAAGAAAGTGTAAAACTACAATATTTGGAATCCACAATCACTTTAGACATCGTAAATCCGAAATATCACATACTTCGTATTTCATGCCTAACTCTATGAATTCCACATATTGTATCACATTCCAGATAAATAAACCGTATTAAACTTTTCGAACAGATAATCAAACACCCAAAATTTCCTAAACTGCTCAACACTTGAGCGGGGTTCAAATAATCCCAGAATATGTCACAGTACCGGTGATCCAGCCGTAGAAGGGTCAAGCCAACGCCTCACATGTGGCACGCCTAACTGCCCCAAACCCGAAGGCAGTTCAAGACGGTCACATAATCGAGTTAAGGTTTGTTGTCTTCTAGAGGGTCCACCGCTTAACTTGTACAATTTTTTTCCGAAAGATTTAAACCCGAATAAATTTCAACACTTGAAAATTTGCCGTACCGGGAAACAGTAAGTTAATGATATCCGTTCAAATAGTTTAACAGTTTCTAAATATCCGGAAAGAAATACGAATTTAAATATTCCGATCGAGTCTACTATTACAAAACAAACCCCAGAATTTTAAACACCTGAAACAGATTAAAAATACCCAGAATAGTCAGCAAGTACCTACGGTCTATACCATGAAGACACGTGTCCTAATCCTACAATTCGGCCGCGGAGCCGCGGCTAGAACCATGTTTCTGCCGCGGTTCCGCGCTACGTTGGTGGAATTGTGGGCACGTGTTTCATGGTAATTCTTAGAATTCCCTGCTGATTTTTTTACATATTTTTAATTCTGAAAAATCCCAAAATTAAAAAAATTTCCAGAGAGGGGTCCAAATTTGTCATTTCGGGTTCGATCGGAGTTTTAACTTCGTAAACACATCGCCTAATGCTCTAGCTAGGCTCTGATACCACTGTAGGGTTCCTAGGTACTCTTGTGAAGGTTCATATGGCATCAAACATGCCCGGATTAAATTTTAGACGTGCCGAACAACCCAAAGCCGGGATCTTTGCTAGATTATTAGGGTTTAACATGCAATAAGATAACTTTTATCTAAGTGTGAGGGATTACAACCTTTGTAGTCCGCTCCTTCACTCCACAAGCTCCGAGTAGAATTCCCTTTGCCGCGATCAACGATCTCCCGGACTCATCAGAGGCTCCACGACTCGAACGATCCATTCTAGCTTGTCGTAATCCAAATCTCCGATGATCTACCTTGAAGTTGCTTCGACTCAAGCTTTCTCACTCAAAAGAGAAGAACACACTAATCTCAAGGGCTAGATGAGATGAGGATGAGAGAGTAGTAATTTTGCTTTCTTTTTATATCATTTTCTCATATTTTATCATCACTTTAGGATTTTCAAGAGAGCTTCTTCAAGAGAGAAGAAGAAGAAGATAATGGAAAATGATAATATGAATTAATCCTTTTGTGATGAATAGAAAATAAAGTATATGATTGATATGTAAACCATGGTCAAGGATGAATGGATAAGAATGAGTAGAGAAACAACTAGGGTTAGGGTTTGGTTAGGTTAAATGAATGTGTCATTCTAAATATCTTAAGAATGACAAAATAAGAAAGCTTCTAGAAGGAACTTGAAGCATCCAAGCCTAATCAAACCTTAACCTCAATTAATCATCCTTAAACATGTTTAACAATTAATCATATCATGTCATAATAATATATATCACATATATATTATATATTTGCAACAAAAGAAAATAATACAATTAACATATATCGCATATATATCAATGTATCATCCACTGAGAAAATGAAATAATAAAGCGAGCCAATATTAGATAATGTAATACAATATATTATATATATTATTATACATTAAATCATCGAATCAACACTTGATTCGACGATCCGGCTATATCGAATATTACCGACTAATATATCTTGTACCGATTCATCGAATCAACACTTGATCCGATGACCCAGTTCATGTCCATATATCGCGAGAATATAATACGGTATCCCATATCGCATTATTCTCGTTCCTGCGCATATCACATATGCGCCACTACTCCGTTTCGCCTGAGCCAAGAAACCTCTGTGTAGGACTCTAAAGAATCGTCAATACGCCGGTAGCAGGTGATGATCATATCAAACACCCACAAGCTGCAAGCGGTCGGCTAAACGTAACAGCCACCCAGGTATTGAGCGATCAGAAGATCAACAAGCTAGCCTGTGCGTTCTCCTGTGAATCCAACCAGTAACACTCCCGTACAGTCCGGTCTGTTCGTCTGATATGTCACATATCAAGTCTAGGGGTGGTATACGTCAGACCCCAGTAACGATAAGTCGTGTCGATGTGTGGCTCATAACGGGTCGAGAAACTACTAGTAACACTTACCAGTAAATCTCCATATCAGCCCTGGCCAGGGACTTCCAGTTATAGCCAATCGAACACAGCACAACATCAACTCCCTATACCGGGAGAGACGAATCCCCTCCTATCGCTCATTGCCTCCATGTAATTCGGGACTGTACCCAAAAGCCACCGTTTTGCACGCCCTCTTGGACGTGGTAAGGTGGAAATCAAAGCACAGTGGGAATCACACAAGACTCTATGACGATCTCGGGTCTTCAGACTACCCTGTACCTGTGTCACCGGAGAACTGCCATCTGACGTGTGGTATATGTTGCTCCACGGCAGCGCCCCGGCCGTCTATCCGAGGCAAAATGCGGAATCAAAATTTTCTTGTATTTTAAACTGGCGCTACCGCGGACAATATACCCGGATCGTAACCATTAACCGATACTAGCTAACTAGAGATGGGGTGAGAGATATACCAAGCGATCCGTATCCTTCGGTCTTCGTCTCCACTCCGATCTCCTGCGGAATCTCCGTCACCTCCTCGCTCGTCGGAAAGGGACACCACGTAGCCGGAATCTTTTACGGGCTCCCGCCTCTTGACCGAGGCAACTCGGGCGCGAAGTTGGCTAGCCGACGCGTCCAAGGCTTACTATAGAAATAGTGTAGAAGGTTATCTCTTTGGGGTTTCTTGAAGTTGCCATGATGTTTGGAGGAAAGGAATAAAAAGCTATGGAGGGATTAGTGTAAATTTTTGCAAGCAAGCAAGCATGAGAATGAGATGATATATTTCCACTACTAGAAAAATGATCCTCTCATTTCACCCCCTCAAGAATGGCCGGCCCCCTTATCTCAAGAATGAGATTGGAGAGAGAAAAAGAATGGCACCACAATTTGTATAGAATAAAAGAATGGAAAAACAATATCTTAAAGAATATGGTCACAACCATTTCCTTTCACACACCATCAAATGAAAAGCCATCAAATGGACAAGAATGGAATATCATCATGAAGCAAGTCTCATCATAATCCACAAATGCAAGAAAACCCCTCACAACTAAGTTAATTGCAAACTTGCAATTAACCCCCTCCAACGAAAAGTCCGGCCGTGAAGGAATAAAAGAAAACCGGCCGGAACGGAATGCAAACTGGCAACTTCAGAAAACTGATTCCGTAATAAATTACAGGAAGCCCCCGCAACTGCAAATACATGCCCGCATTTGTATTCGCACTGAGCACAAATGCAAAGAGACAAAACTACACTATCACATACTAGGATCCGGCTTAAGCCAAAGCCGGCTAGTAAAAACCGTCCGATCATGATCCGTGCAATACCGCACGTATCTGATCGAACCCTGCCATATCTCCATACGGCCTCTACAGCGTTTCGCCCGAAAGCTTGAGTAACTGTAAGTGTGGTGGACTCTAAAGACTCGTCAATACTATGGCTGTGGATTTAACCACTAGCACGTCAGAGGTATTAGCCAATACGTGACGGGCCACCAGCTATTGACCAAAAGGGACGTCGATGAGCGAACTCATCCTGACACCCTACTGAGCCTGTCAGTGACAATATCCGTACAGTCCGGTCCGTTCGTCTATAAGTATCGCATTGCGGGCCTAGGGGGTTGGTAAAAGTCAGACCCCCAAAAGGGGTACAAGTCGTGTCGGAGTGTAGCCCAGAACACCATGAGATACTACTGGAATACCTACCAGTAAATCTCCTGCCTCGGCCGAGGGCTTTGTGTAATGGCTCTCCTAGACACAGCGCGACCTCACCCCCAATACCAGGAGAGACGAACCCCTGCAGATCCGCTCACTGCCTCCATGTGGCTTGGGACTGTACCCAACTAAAACCTGTTTGCACGACTCCTTTGAGCCGTGGTAGGGTAGTAATCAAAGCACAGTGGGAACTCACACGAGACAAATGACGATCTCAAGTCGATGAACTAACCTGTACACATGTCACCAGGGAACTGCTATCTGACGTCTGGTATAAGACCAACTAGCAGGTTCCCGGCGAGTCCTGTACGGTGTACTCATAACCCAATGAGCACCTGTATACATCTTAGGTGAACCAACTGACACCAGTGGCTTGTGAGACCGGCCACCGCCCCTCGTCGGGGTCTCGACTGTATACACTAGTCTATTAATGGAGTATCGATGCCCTGTCTCGAAACTCCTACGACTAGGGACCTTTTAAGGATGTGCTTATAGACTACAAGCTTCCACGTATATGATCGCCATCATACTGCTGGTAGTCAAGCAAGAATCCTAGGGGCTCTATCAACGTGTAATAGCGACATGTCAGGTCACCTAAAGCAGTACACGATGATAAAGATAAACCAGATAGCGTACTATCATCTCGAGTAAGACTGTCCTACCGGGATAGGTCCTCCCTCAATCATTGCAATCACGTGCCTGTGATCCAATAATTGACTCTGAGGGCACTATCTCCAACAATCTCCCACTTGCACTCAAGGCTAATTATTGCGATGTCGCATACTCACAGTCCGTGTGATACCGAACACCCAACTCCTCTACTAGTCAGTCTCACAAAACCCGTTTGCGAAACTATTGCGTTCGAGGAATAGCCTCAGTGAGTGGATCCGCCTTGATGTTTCTTTCTATGTCTCTCTATATCTCAAGTTCGCAGAGAATGCCATCTCCCGAAATGAGCCATACCTGTCTTAGAATGTCTGGAGGTCTGATGGGACCTAGCTCATAAATGAACTCCAAATCCAAACTTCTTAGACTGTATCTTCAACTGAACTTAATCAGTATCCTGCGCCATGCCACCCTCGGTATTGCCTTGGACCATCTGTCCAAAATACTGCCCCTCGTCAGAAGGAAAACTATAACTCTGACAACCTCCTTGTCCTCCATGTCACCTTGGAAGCCTGGAATGATAACTGTCTCCCAAATGAGGCTGTCGTTATATATCCCTTAGAACATCCACTTATGTTCTAAAACTGCTTCCGACTGTTTCTCCAGGATTGGATCAATGTCAACTTATTGCATCTACTGCAAGAACAACATCTGGTGTGGTACTTGACATCTCATGATTGACTCAATTGCCTAAGCAAGTGATCTGTCAATCATGCGTATCCCTCTCCCCTTTAGTCTGTAAGACACCTTTAGAGAGGGTGACTCCATCAACTGCAGGTACACTACCGTGCCAGGAGTCGTCCATTCTAAATACTCATAGAATGCTGTCAAGGTACCCAGATTGGGAAATTACCCAAATCTAGATCTAAAAACATAGATCTAGTAACCAGTATGTCTTATATAATGTCCAAGTCCCTTGTGGAGAAACCACTGTGTGACGACCAAAGTATAACCGATCGTAGTATAGGAGTTTCTTTTCCTACTCTGTGTATGTCATCCAAATACCAGGATATCACACCCTACTACCTTCTCAACAGATCCATCCCCTATTCTGATGACGTCAAACCTATGACTGTCACATCAGAAATAGATGATCTATCTCCGCTACATCTGCTTTAGTCTATAAATAGACATAAGCCTGATGTCCACCAATGCTTCCGCTGCTCCCACTGACTACGACAACCCTCTGCCAGAGTCATATAGACGCGCACTTCTAAAACTAGTTTAGAACGACGCTATACTCATCCTCCTGCCGGGTCTCGCGGCCTGGAACAACAGCAATGGCAAGTGTGGGTAAATAAGAACTTCCCTGTCACCGTCCTTGAGGCTACCGGAGTACCTCTCGGGTGCCTGAAGTTACCCACCTTATCTGCGGAGTGGCCAATGGAATGTCAAATCAGATTGAATCTTTAGGTTCCTTATCAAATCTTCAGTAATCGTTTGCGGTTCTGGAATCACTTCCAGTTCTACCATACTCCCACTACTGTTTTTGAAAAAATCCATTTTTAATAAAACTGTGGCGAGTCTAGAACAATATTTCTATTGATCTGCCAGATGGTAGAAAGTCAACCCTCGTCATAGCCTGGGTTAACCCACAAACAGCCATTACAGAAACGTGCCTTGAGTTATCCAGAGTCTGGTTTTAAGCATAAGCCGGACAACTCCCCGTACCTTAACAATGTCAAGATATGAACTGTTCTATATCCAATATAGAAACAGAGGCACTGATTTAATTTAACCAGATTCAAATCATGCAGCTGTCACCAGTGCATGTCAACTAAATGGAAGGAGGCCGATCAGCGTTACTCAACTTAGGAATGCTTCCAATTATGAGTAACCTGAAAGAGAAGCAATTACTATCAACTGAATACCATACACAAGTATCTACATCTTCGATCACTTTGAAGAATCCCGATACTTGCTACACCTAGTTCTCTACTCTATTCAAATACCTATAACTCCTCAAAACTTAGACCCTGTGTTCCTACGAAACACATGTCTAAGAACTAGAGAAGTTAAAAGTAAACAGAATATAGTATGAGGACCAACCCCTCTGTCCTAATGGATACTGGACAACATACAATACTCTGTATAAGTCCGCTGAGTCTAACAACTCTTTCACTGTGCGTCGTAGGTTGAAAACTGTACTTATGGTTAAGAAGAATTACACCGCTGTTTAATGCTCCTTACCTAACCATCCACTGATATAGGTAAATGTCATCGACATAATATCAAAAGGTGTATCTCACTCTATGAAAATAGACGTACAGATATATCAATTTGAAATTGGTGCACAACAGCGGATATTCAAAACCAAATATTTGCCGACCGGCAAATAACCCAGGTGGCTTCCTCAAATATCACCAATTACAACGAATCCCGATATAATGAGGATGGTCACCTAATTCCCAATAACTTACTCCCACTCATCATCTGTAAAACCATACGGATGTGAGAATCCAACCTGGTAAATACATACCCTGGAGCAAGTGTCTAATCGGGAAATCAGTTTTCTTTTAACAGTACACAGTTGAACTGAAACATTGAAATGTTTCGATGGGGTATTCCGGTATTCTTAGTAATGCCTCTTCCATTATCCAGAATCACAACTGTAACCGTATATCTCTTTGCCATCTGTCCAAATCCCTTTATATGTCTTTAGTCATTACCGTCTGCACACCCCTTCAGGCCAAATGGTTTTCTTCCTTCCCTACCGTTCGGCACCAGCCTATGGTTTGGAAGAAGACTATCCAAAAGGCATAAAGGGTGTACTGTCCTAATCCTAGGAGCACTCGCAATGCGAGAGAAGGTGAAGATAAAAGACACCTGAATGTACTTTATTCCTATTTCTCCTGAACCAGAATCCATCCCCGAACTGGAACTAGTTCCTTTCGAGTTCGTATATAACCATACGATGGAGTATCCAATAAACTGTGGATCTTCGTAGTGATACGGAGTGTCCTGGAGAAATACAAAGGTGATTTAGGATTGGCGAAGAAATACTTGGTTTGGTCGTGAATATCAGTCGCAATTTACTTTGCCCTCCTACCAATCCCTTGCTTTGTCTTAACTTAATACCTTCTGCACACAATCGTTATGCTAATTGGTTTTCTTCATTCCCTACCGGTCGGCACCAGCCTAAGGTTTGGAAGAAGACTATCCAATTTGCGTAATAGGTGTACTATCTCCTAAACCAAGGAGTACTCACAACTTGAGAGAAGGTGAAAAGAAATGACAACTGAATAGTCCTATCCGTATTCTCCAGAACCAGAAACCATCCTCGAAGTCCTTCGAGTTCGTATATAACCATACGATGGTTTTGTCCAATGGAAGTGGACGTTCGTAGTAATACGGGGTGTCCTGGAGAAAAGGGTAAAAGTAGGAGTGGCAATGAGGTCTGCAACTCTGACAATCCAAAAGCCAGTGTTAAGAAAGTTCGGTCAACTTGGTCACTGAGTCATAGTCCAGGGTCGGGTCAATGGTCGCTGCCAAAGAGAGAGAGAAAAGAAACACTCAGCGTGCACTCTAACCTAGATCAAAATGGTTATCACTTTATCTAATCTGGAAGCCTCCCACTGTACCTCAAATTCTCCTCCAAACCTCGAAAGAAGAATTAGTCGGGATCACCCGAGGAGTAAACCAACTCATCAGCGGGAATCGGGATCCAACTATCATCGCATGATAACTTGACGGAATCCACTCAAGTCACCACACTCCAGAAGGTATGCGCATGCCTGGCAAGTTTCAGTTCTTTTGAAACTCCCGATGAAAGTTTTACCCCTAGGACCCAAGTGACCTTGACACAGTCAACAAATCAAAGAGTCCTAGTCAAGTTCAACCAGTCATTATCCTGGATTGCATTAAACCCACCCGTAAGAGCCCTTGACACAGTCAACAAGGCCGCACGACTGCCCTAACCAATCCCATTAACATGCTGCAAACAAACACTACTTAGTTACCGCACACTACGCCTTGACACAGTCAACAAACGCAGCACGAATACTAAGTAATACTTATAAGAAATGACGGAGGGCTACGTCTAGTTTTTGGTGAAAAACTTTTAACGTAATGAACTTGATATCGTTGAAGGAACTGCATAGCCTTTATAAAAATATAGTGACGAAAACCTTTGCTAAAGAGGTCACTCCCGGTGAAGGGATCTCGGCTCTTTCCCCGTAGAATGAGGTGCAGGATATTCCAACTGAATACCACGATGCAAAGCAAAAGTAATCGGCTATAGTGAAGTTAATGCCCTGACGCAAACTTCTGTCCAAGGGGTCACTCCCGGTGAATGGATCTCGGCCCTTGCCTCGTCGACTGAGGAGCAGGATATTCCAAATGAATACCACGATGCAAAACAAAAGTGAACGTCCTTGCAATAACAGCTTTTTGAAAAATGTTCCAACAACATCAGAATAGGTTTGTTAATCTTGCATTGATCCGAATCAACGCAGTCCCATCAATTGATCACACCACAAAGAACGAAAATATACTGATGTACGTATATGCCATCCGCATCCGCCACTGGGTCCCGTCATCACCCGTTAGGTTAGCTAACTAACGACAGAGCGGGGACTGGACTAGCGCGGATGTAAAACATATACAACATCTACTAATATATATACCAATATATTATATTCGCTCAAGGCGTGATAAAATGCAACATCACAGAAATGTACAGCATCACAGAACAATACAGATATCTAGGATCCCCGGGTTTCACAGAGCCGCTGCTGAAACCCGACGTTCCCCTGGTCGTGTGGATAGCCTGTGCAATGAAATCCTAGACCCCTACGGGCGCGGCAAGTCACCCGCCAAAACCTGAAGCGAGGCAGTCCCCTTCAGCACCGTGAATGGACCACCCATCACTTCATGGAATCCGGTAACTTGGGCACCCCTCCTGGGTCAACCTGTACCCCCTACGAGTGCGGCGAATAGCCCGCCAATCCTAGAGTGAAGCCCCCTCCGTCTCAATGCCATGAGATGCGGGCCCGTTGCCCTCTAGAACCCGGCTATCCGTGCACCCCTCCGCGGGGTAATCCTAGTACAGAAAGTAAAATATACATACACCGGGTACATCGACCGCAACCAGGTCGTGCCCCAAAAGAATAATACAATCAGGCAGTGACGGCAGTCCACATGTCGGACGCTCGCCCCGCAATATCAAATGTACATAATACAGCAAAACAGTACTAGCATTGCATCCAGGCTATCCCCCACGACCGATCCGCAACAACACAGCATAAACATAGAACATCAACGTGAAAGTCACGTTCGCAAATCCGTCTAACCGGGCTATAGCAGTTAGACGGGATTTACCGATCAAGTGACATTCACGGTCGCAGATATAATGTAAATACTGTGAAATAATGTGTTTAAAATATCCGATCGATCAAACTTACCAAGTGGGCCCCACAAGTAATACTGTAGCACTTACAGAAAATCTGGGCCCAAAAATAATATTCCAAAAACCCCATTATCAAATGCAAGACAATCTGGAAAAATTTGGTACAGTGAAGAATTTAACTGGCGGCGGAACCGCGGCCAAAGCATTGCTTTGGCCGCGTTTCCGCGGTGATATGAAGGATTCAGGTCACCAAATTTTACCAGATCTCTTGTATTTCCCTGCACATCATTCTGCAACTACCTGAAAAATTTTTCGAGCCCGGAAAAAATCGACAGAAAACTGATGTACACCAAATGTGGTTTTTGGGATTTTGTTCGATCGGAAATGTAAAACACACTAGAACAAGCTAGGCAAGGTTAATGGCGTGGCTCTGATACCATGTTGCTCCACGGCAGCGCCCCGGCCGTCTATCCGAGGCCAAAATGCGGAATCAAAATTTTCTTATCTTTTAAACTGGCGCTACCGCGGACAATATACCCGGATCGTAACCATTAACCGATACTAGCTAACTAGAGATGGGGTGAGAGATATACCAAGCGATCCGTGTCCTTCGGTCTTCGTCTCCACTCCGATCTCCTGCGGAATCTCCGTCACCTCCTCGCTCGTCGGAAAGGGGCACCACGTAGCCGGAATCTTTTACGGGCTCCCGCCTCTTGACCGAGGCAACTCGGGCGCGAAGTTGGCTAGCCGACGCGTCCAAGGCTTGCTATAGAAATAGTGTAGAAGGTTATCTCTTTGGGGTTTCTTGAAGTTGCCATGATGTTTGGAGGAAAGGAATAAAAAGCTATGGAGGGATTAGTGTAAATTTTTGCAAGCAAGCAAGCATGAGAATGAGATGATATATTTCCACTACTAGAAAAATGATCCTCTCATTTCACCCCTTCAAGAATGGCCGGCCCCCTTATCTCAAGAATGAGATTGGAGAGAGAAAAAGAATGGCACCACAATTTGTATAGAATAAAAGAATGGAAAAACAATATCTTAAAGAAAATGGTCACAACCATTTCCTTTCACACACCATCAAATGAAAAGCCATCAAATGGACAAGAATGGAATATCATCATGAAGCAAGTCTCATCATAATCCACAAATGCAAGAAAACCCCTTACAACTAAGTTAATTGCAAACTTGCAATTAACCCCCTCCAACGAAAAGTCCGGCCGTGAAGGAATAAAAGAAAACCGGCCGGAACGGAATGCAAACTGGCAACTTCAGAAAACTGATCCCGTAATAAATTACAGGAAAACCCCGCAACTGCAAATACATGCCCGCATTTGTATTCGCACTGAACACAAATGCAAAGAGACAAAACTACACTATCACATACTAGGATCCGGCTTAAGCCAAAGCCGGCTAGTAAAAACCGTCCGATCATGATCCGTGCAATACCGCACGTATCTGATCGAACCCTGCCATATCTCCATACGTCCTCTACAGCGTTTCGCCCGAAAGCTTGAGTAACTGTAAGTGTGGTGGACTCTAAAAACTCGTCAATACTATGGCTGTGGATTTAACCACTAGCACGTCAGAGGTATTAGCCAATACGTGACGGGCCACCAGCTATTGACCAAAAGGGACGTCGATGAGCGAACCCATCCTGACACCCTACTGAGCCTGTCAGTGACAATATCCGTACAGTCCGGTCCGTTCGTCTATGAGTATCGCATGGCGGGCCTAGGGGGTTGGTAAAAGTCAGACCCCCAAAAGCGGTACAAGTCGTGTCGGAGTGTATCCCAGAACACCCTGAGATACTACTGGAATACCTACCAGTAAATCTCCTCCCTCGGCCGAGGGCTTTGTGTAATGGCTCTCCTAGACACAGCGCGACCTCACCCCCAAAACCGGGAGAGACGAACCCCTGCAGATCCGCTCACTGCCTCCATGTGGCTCGGGACTGTACCCAACTAAAACCTGTTTGCACGACTCCTTTGAGCCGTGGTAGGGTAGTAATCAAAGCATAGTGGGAACTCACACGAGACAAATGACGATCTCAGGACGATGAACTAACCTGTACACATGTCACCAGGGAACTGCTATCTGACGTCTGGTATAAGACCAACTAGCAGGTTCCCGGCGAGTCCTGTCCGGTATACTCATAACCCAATGAGCACCTGTATACATCTTAGGTGAACCAACTGACACCAGTGGCTTATGAGACCGGCCACCGCCCCTCGTCGGGGTCTCGACTGTATACACTAGTCTACTAATGGAGTATCGATGCCCTGTCTCGAAACTCCTACGACTAGGGACCTTTTAAGGATGTGCTTATAGACTACCAGCTCCCACGTATATGATCGCCATCATACTGCTGGTAGTCAAGCAAGAATCCTAGGGGCTCTATCAACGTGTAATAGCGACATGTCAGGTCACCTAAAGCAGTACACGATGATAAAGATAAACCAGATAGCATACTATCATCTCGAGTAAGACTGTCCTACCGGGATAGGTCCTCCCTCAATCATTGCAATCACGTGCCTGTGATCCAATAATTGACTCTAAGGGCACTATCTCCAACAGTATATCACCATCTGGGAGTTCTCGGGGAGTCCGTCCAGTGTACCCAGTCTCCACTGAGCACCCGTACACCATCTCTGATGTCTAACATCGATGGATATGGGATCATCCATCGCCCATCATATGGGTCAAGATGCGTATACGCTAGTCTACTCTGGTGTATCGATGCCTTGTCTCGATATACCCTCGACTAGGAACAGTTATAGGATGTACTCATCGACCACCGTGGCCCCACTAGTATGATCTCATCATAGTCCCAGTAGTCGAGTACAAGTCCTAAGGGCTTTATCAACATGTGAGAGTAAAACAATAAACCAATACAAGTCAACATGTTAAGATAAAGTGAAACCAAATAGCATACTATCATGACGAGCAAGAAAGTCTTCTCTATATATAACCAAGCATCCATTATAATATACATCATATGTACAATAATGGCCTCTAGGGCATATACATAACTAACACTGGGTATGTGATACCGGAACAGGATCCCGTATATGTAATCTGTTACATGCGCTACAGATAGGTAAAGAACTGAGAACGGGTGATAAGTTTCATGAGACAGAAAACGGTGCAAGTGTTGCAGCCAAGTCTGTTGGTCACTATCACCCAGTATTACCAGAATACATTGATTCTGAACAAATGTTATTAGATACCAAACCTGATATACAAAATCATATCAGTCTCTTTATTAGTAAAGAAGTGATATAATTTTGTATTGTTGGATAATGTTTTGAACATTTCCTATATCAAAAGTTGATCGGTTCAGGCACGTTATCTAAAAGCATTGACGTTCTAAATCAAACTACAATTCTTAGTATACGGAACACACACAAGAGGAAGAGTTCAAAAATGAATGAATCCTTCTTGAGGTATTGTAGACTAGGTCATATCAATGCGACCCGACTGGCTAAAGTTACATATAGATGCATATTTAAATTAGTTTGAATTTACATCTTATGAAACTTTCCGGTCATGTCACAAAGATAAGATGACCACAGCTCTGTTTATTGGAAATAGAGAAAGAGTTAGTGAACTTTTGGGATTGATACATGTTGATGTATGAAAGGTCCCCTGTCTACACATGCCAAGACTGGTTCTTTGTACTTCATTACATTCTCTGATGATCTCTCAAGATTCAGACATATGTTCCTGCTGAAACACAAGTCTGAACCTTTTGAGATATTCACAGAATATAAGTTAGAAGTAGAGAACCAAATAAGGGTATAAGTATTATGTCCTTTGATGAGATAAAGGAGGAGAATACTTGAGCACGGAATTCCTGGACTATTCTAAAGGAGAATGATTCTCTCTCGGCATTACTCCTCCATATACTCCACAGCACGTCGGTGTATCGGGGCGGAGCAATAGCACCCTATTTGATATGGTGTGCTCTATGATGAGTATTACTGAGTTTCCTATTTTCTTTAGGGAGTTATGCACTTGTGAAGTTGCATACCTATTGAATAGGGTTCAAATCAAATCAGTTGCCTACCACTTCATATATGATATGGAAAGGGAAGAGCCCATATCTTAAGTTTGTTAAGATTTGGGGTTGTCCAGCCTATGTCTAAAAGCAAAATCCGGACAAGCTCGAGGCAAGGTCTGTTATGTAGAACTGGAAAGGTTCCAGCTATACAAAATGCAGCTGATGATTTGGTAGAATCAAAGGATTCAATAGTTTCCAACGAAGCTCAGCCTCTCCGCCGATCTAGTAGGGTTCCTCACCCACCTGAGAGATACTTCGGTTTCTCTATGACAGTGGGAGCGAGGATTGCATCATGAGATGATGACCCAAATAGTTTCGAGCTGGCCATCAGGAGTGGGACTCTGTAAGAATGGCTGGGTGCTTATCGATCTGAGATGGAATCCTTATACACCAACAAAGTATGGACTTTGGTTGCTTTATCTGAAGGGTTAAATCCCCATCAGGAGCAAGTATATCTTGAGAAGATTACTTGGTGTACATAGAAAAGTTGAGACTTTCAAAGCTATGCTTAAGTCCATCCAGATCCTACTTGTCATGGCTACATACCATGACTACGATATCTGGTGGTTGGGTGTCATGACTGCTTTTCTGAAATGATGTTTTAGAAGAGAGCGTCTATAAGTACACAGCCAGAGAGCTTCGTAGACAGTGGGAGCAGCGGAAACGTGTGCAAGATGTTTTATATGATAAAACAGGCATCGCGGAGTTGGAACATCTGTTTTAATGTGGTAGTCAAAGAGTTTGACTTCATCAAAATGGTAGATGAACCTTGTATATACAAAAAGGTAGTAGAGAGTATGGTGGTGATCCTCGTAGAGTACGTGGATGACATACTCTTTATAGGGAAGGAGTTTCCTATGCTACGCTCGGTCAATCTCCGCTTATCACAAGGATTCTCCATATAGGATCAAAGTGATACCTACTAAATCCTAGGTTTTGGATCTATGAGATAGATCTAATTGGATGTTAGGACACTCACTAGTTGTAATGAGATAGTATCTATCGATCCTGGGGAGAATCACTGGAAAGGTTCCAGAGTGATAAGGACAACTGAATGTCAGTCACAGGCTTGTCTATACCCTCAGTGGAGGGACGGTATGTTGGAAGAGTTCCAAGCTAGATACCGTGACTTACTAGACGATTAAAGGCAAGATACATCGTTACCAAGGATACTACCAAAGAGGCAGTCTGGATATTTATAAGTTCATAAGATGAACTTCATTCCTACCATTGTGTGACAATGGGGTTGTGGCTTTAGCCAAGGAACTTCCGTCCCATCAGAAATCCAGATATAATTCTTAGGCAGTATCACCTGATCATGGAGATGGTTGATCTCCAGGGAGATCGAGGTTAGGAGAGTAGACACAGAGGAAAACAGCGTGGATCCACTCACAAAGGCCTTTTTCCCAGTAGAGACTTTTATGGGATGGTTGAGTATGAGATACTTCAACCGCAGCTAATTGTTGGGTATGCGATACCATAACAGATGGCCCTAGTGCAAGTAGGAGATTGTTAGTTATATGTATGCCCTAGAGGCCATTACTGTAGATACGATGTATATTGTAGTGGATGCTAGGACATATATAGGGAGGACTTTCTTGCTCGACATGATAGTATGCTATCTGGTTGTACTTTATCTTAACATGTACTCTGATTGTCTCTATATTACATGTTGATAAAGCCCTTAGGATATGTACTCGACTACTGGGACTATGATGAGATCATACTAGTGGGGCCATGGTAGTCGACGAGTACATCCTATAACTGTTCCTAGTCGTGGGTGTATCGAGACAGGGCATCGATGCACCAGAGTAGACTAGCGTATACGCATCTTGACCCATATGATGGGCGATGGATGATCCCATATCCATCGGTGTTTGACATCAAGGATGGTGTACGGGTGCTCAGTGAAGACTGGGTACACTGGACGGACTCGCCGAGAACTCCCAGATGGTATTATACCATACGTCAGATGGCAGTTCTCCGGTGACACTGGTACAGAGTAGTCTGTTGACCCGAGATCGTCATAGAGTCTTGTGTGGTTCCCACTGTGCTTTGATTTCCATCATACCACGTCCAAGAGGGCGTGCAAAAAGGTGGCTTTTGGGTACAGTCCCGAATCACATGGAGGCAATGAGCAATAGGAGGGGATTCGTCTCTCCCGGTATAGGGAGTTGATATTGTGCTGTGTTCGATTGGCTATAACCAGAAATCCCTGGCCAGGGTTGCTGAGATTTACTGGTAAGTGTTATCAGTAGTTTCTCGAACTGTTATAGACATCATATCGACACGACTTATCGAGCTACTGGGGTCTGACGTTTACCACCCCTAGGCAAGATATGCGACATATCAGACGACGAGACCGGACTGTACGGGAGTGTTACTGTTTGGATTCACAGGAGAAGTTACAGGCTTGCTTGTTGATCTTCTGAGCGCTCAATACCTGGGTAGCTGTTACGTTTAGCTGACCGCTTGCAGCTTGTGGGTGTTTGATATGATCATCACCTACTGCCGGCGTATTGACGATTCTTTAGAGTCCTACACAGAGGTTTCTTGACTCAGGCAAAACGGAGTAGGGGCACATATGTGATATGCGCGGGACCGAGGATAATGCGGTATGTGATATTGTATTCTATTCTCGCGATATTTGATATCAGCCGGGTCATCGGATCAAGTGTTGATTCGATGAATCGGTACGGATAAATATTAGTCGGTTATATGCGATATAGCCGGATTGTCGGATCAAGTGTTGATTCGATAATTTAATGTATAATAATATATATGATATATTAAAAGACATTAACTAATATTAGCTCACTAAAAGATTTTTTTCTCACTCAGATAATACATTGATATATATGCGATATATGTTAATTGTATTATTTTATTTTGTTGCAATAAATATTGTATATGTGATATATAATATTGTAACATGTTATAATTATTAATGCAACATGATTAGAGGAGTTTAAACAAGATTAGGGTTTGATTTGGGTTAATGCATTCTAGATGCTTCTAGATGGTTTTACTTTGTCATGATAAAGATATTTGTGTTGATCTTTATCCATGACTCACACTTAACCCAACCCAAACCCTAACCCTAGTAAACTCTCTACATTGGTTACTACAACCATGGTTGCATAAATAATTATGATAACCTTTCTATTATTCATCACATATTATTGTTCATCTTCTTCATTCATTCTTTCATGGAAAAAGCTTTCTTGATTTTTCCAAGTGATGAATAATAGTGAGAAAAAGATAAATAAATAGAGCAAAAATCCTACTTCATCATCCTCATCTTCCCTTGCCATTTAGATGAGGGTGTTCACATCATTTCATGAGTGTTAGCTTGTGTTAAAGAAACTTCAAGGTAGATCATCAAAGTATCGAAGATCGGAAGCAAATGTTGCGTCTTTCTCTTCATGGAACCTCTCAAGAGTCCGGATCCCGATGATCGCAGCGAAGGGACCACAACACGGAGCATATGAAGTGAAGGACCGGATCTACAAAGGTTGTAATCCCTCTCACTTAGTGTTAAAGTTGTTAACATGATAGTTTTCGCCTAAACTCTAGTTTAAAGTTCCGTATTCGGGTTGTTCGGCACGGCTAAATTTTAAATCGGGCATGGTTGATGCCTCGTAGACCCTTGTGCGCGTGCCTAGCAACCCTACATATCGCATATCTTCCTAGGGGGCTAGTAACGTCACACCCCCAATAGCAGTATAAGTCGTGTCGGAGTGTAGCCCAATAACCCCCTGAGATACTACTGGAGTACCTACCAGTAAATCTCCTGCCATGGCCATGGGCTTTGTGTAATGGTTCTCCTAGTCACAGCACGACATCGCCCCCAATACCGGGAGAGACGAATCCCCTGCCGATCCTCTCACGTGCCTCCATATGGCTCGGGACTGTACCCAAAAACTACCTGTTTGCACAACTCCTTTAAGCCGTGGTAGGGTAGAAATCAAAGCACTGTGGGAACTCACACGAGAAAAATGACGACCTCTGGTCGATGAACTAACCTGTACACATGTCACCTGGGAATTGCTATCTGACGATATGTATAATACCAACTAGCAGGTTCCCGGCGAGTACTGTCCGGTGTACTCATAACACAATGAGCACCTGTATACATCTTAGGTGATCCAACTGACACCAGTGGCTTGTGAGACCGGCCACCGCCCCTCGTCGGGGTATCGATGCCTTGTCTCGAAACTCCCACGACTAGGGACCACAATTAAGGATATCCATATAAACCACCCAACTCTCACGTATATGATCGCCATCATACTGTTGGTAGTAAAGCAAGATCCTAAGGGCTCTATCAAAGTGTAACATGTAATCAGTCACCTGAACATGTACACGACTGATAAAGACAAACAAGATAGCATACTATTATCTCGAGTAAGACTGTCCTACCGGTATAGGTCCTCCGCAATCATTGCAATCACGTGCCTGCGATCCAATAATTGACTCTGAGGGCACTATCTCCAACACCTCCATGTGGCTCGGGACTGTACCCAACTAAAACCTATTTGCGCGTCTCCTTTGAGCATGGTAGGGTAGTAATTAAAGCACAGTAGGAACTCACACGAGACAAATGACGATCTTAGGTCGACAAACTAACCTGTACACATGTCACCAGGGAACTGCTATTTGAAAATAGGTACAATACCAACTAGCATGTTCCCGGCGAGTCCGTGCAATGTACTCATAACCCAATGAGCACCTGTATACTATCTTAGGTGAACAACTGACACCAATGGCTTGTGAAACCGGCCACCGCCCCTCGTCAGGGTCTAGATAAGTATACGCCGGTCTAAACTGGAGTATCGATGCCCAATCACGATACTCCTACGACTACGGACATTTAAGGTTGTGCTTATAGACCCCCAGCTCCCACGTATATGATCGCCATCTTAATGCTGGTAGTCAAGCAAGAATCCTATGGGCTTTATCAACATGTACATGATGATAAAGACAAACCAGATAGCATACTATCATCTCGAGTAAGATTGTTTTATCGGTATAAGTCCCACCTCAATCATCATAATCACCTGCCTGCGACTACGATAATTGCATTGAGGGCACTATAACCAACAATCTCCCACTTGCACTTAAGGCCAATTATTGTGATGTTTCATACTCACAGCCCGTGTGATATCGAACACCCAACTTCTCTACTGATCAGTCTCACAAAGCCTGTTTGTGAAACTAATATGTTCGAGAAGTAGCCTCAGTTAGTGGATCCGCTCCAGTGTTTCTTTCTGTATCTCTCTATATCTCAACTTCGCGGAGAAAACTATCTTCCGAAATGAGCAATACCTGTCTTAGACTATGTCTGGATATCCGATGGGACCCAGTTCACAATTGAACTCCAAATCCAGCAAACTTCTTAGACTGTATCGCCTACTGAACTCAATCAATATATAGCGCCATACCTTCCTCAGTATCCACTTGGACCACCTGTCCAAAGTACTGTCCCTCTTTAGAGGGAAAACTATAACTCTGACAGCCAGGTCACTTTGGAAGCCTGGAATGATAACCGTCTTCCGAGGGAGGCTGCCGTTAACAAAAATTTAGAACATTCACTTGTGTTCATAAACAGCTTCCGAATGTTTCTCCAGGATTGGATTAATATATCAACTTATTGCTTCTAGTGCAAAAACAACATCTGGTATGGTACTTGACATCTCATGATCGACTCAATTGCCTAAGCAAGTGATATGCCAATCATGCACATCCCTCTCCTCCTTTAGTCTGTAAGACACCTTTAGAGAGGGTGACTCCATCACTTGCAGGTATACCACCAAGCTAGGAGTCTTCCATTCTAAATATCTTTAGAATACTGTCTAAGTACCCAGATTTGGAAACTACCCAAATCTAGATCTAAAATCATAGATCTAGTAACCAGAATGTCAGATATAATATCCATATCCTATGTGGAGAAACAATTGTGCGACAACCACAGTATAACCGATCGTAGTATAGTAATTTAACTTCCTACTCTGTGTATGGCATACATATACCAGGACATCACACCCTATTATCTTCTTAACAGATTCATCCCCTATTCTGATGAAGTCAAACCCATGACTGTCACATCAAAGATAGATGATCTATCTCTGCTATATCTGCTTTAGTCTATAAATAGACACAAGCTACTTGTCCACTATGCTTCTGCTGCTCCCACTGACCATAACAACCCTCTGGCAGAGTCATATATACGTACACATCTAAAGCTAGTTTAGAACGACGCTATATTCATCCTCCTGCCGGGTCTCATAATCTGGAACAGCAGCAGTGGCAAGTCTGGATAAACAAGAACCTCCCTGTCACCGTCTCTGAGAAGACCGAAGTACCTCTCGGGTGCCTGAGCTTACCCACCAAATCTGCGGAGTGGCTAATGGAATGTCAAATCCAATTGAATCTTTAGGTTCTATTAAATTTTCAGTAAACGTTTGCGGTTCTGGAATCACTTCCAGTTCTACCTTACTCCCCCTACCGTTTTCCGAAAAAGTCCATTTTACTAAAACTGTGGCGAGTGAAGAACAATATCACTATTGATCTTCCAGATGGTAGAAAGTTACACCTCGTCATAGCCTGGGATAACTGATTTAAAGAGATTTTATCGATCAAAAATATATTACCGCAATCAAGAATGGGGTCGCTTTACAGCTAGCCGGTGAATACGGGTCGGTCCACAGGGATGTTGTAAATCTCCTAAATGTTCTTACGAGCTAATTCCAAATGGTATTTGGTCTTTTAATTAAATCTAAAAAATAAGTTGTGTTATACTAGGATTAAGAAACTTGCTAGGATTAGGTTTAGGTAAAGTTTGGTAAATAAAGATCTACACCTCTTTCAATGCCTTAAATTAGATATCATATTAGGGGTTATGGTAATTATTAATAAAGGGGATTAGGATGATTGGGAAGATGTTTCTTCCTCTAGATCCTTGTCCTTCCTTTCTTAATCTTTACCCTAACCTCCATGGAAAACTCACAGATCCGGTCTTTTATACTACGGTATCACCGTTTCCTCGTGGGTAGAGTGCTGTAGGGAGCGGAATAAGAAAGTATGCATGGATTCCTAATTGTTCATAAGAGATTGGCAAAGAAAGAGATGAGAGATCTTCATCTCTCAAACCCTTCCCTATTCCTAACCCTAATAAGTGAGGAAACTACTCGCTCATTGAGGGATCTAAGACAAACATAATTTTTATTTTGTTATGATTTAAGAGATGAACGATCTACGGCAAGTTAATAAAAATTCTAAACTATATTAAATTAGGGCAAGAAAAGAAGTTACCTAGGGCAGAAATTAAAACTAAAACTAGGGCAGAAAATAAACCTACGTACGAATTTGATGCTCTCCAAACTTCAAAGGAAATCTGAAATTTTATTGATGAAAAAAGGAATGAAAAAAATACAATGAATTGGGTCTCTATTTATAAGACATAGAAAACCCTAGGTTTACAATTGCCGCATGTGTGCTTTTACAAAAATATCCCTAGGAAGACTATTCAGCGCCGCCTCGAGTTATGGTAAAATTTTCAACTCCTACATGCGAAACACGGCCGCGGAACCGCGGCCGCAGCCAGGGTTTGGCCGCGGTTCCGCGGCCAAAATGTGGGCTCGTTTGCTGAATTTTCTTATACTGCTTCCTGTCATGTTGGTCTTCCTACTGCTTTAGTATTTTTCTCAAATTGGCTTCTAGGTTTCTTCCAGATTTTCTAGTGAATAATTGTGGTAGACTTTAACCGTGTCTTCGCGATATTGGTTCTTGTGTTGACTTGTACTGATCTTTTGTGTAGGCTTGATTAAGATCCTTCTATTTGTTGGTCAAAGTCCCTCTTTTGTATTGTCTTTTGTCTTTTTCACTGTTTTTGCTCCAAGAACTTGTAACCAGTAATATGTAGCAGACATGGGTCAAAAGCGCCTGTTTATTTGTAAAATGCATAAGAATGGGGAATATAATAATGCAAGAATATAATATGAACAAATACCCCCAAACTTATCTTTTGCTCGCCCTCGAGTAAACCTAGTTTTATTCATGACAAAAATCTAACCTCACTTTCGTAGGGAAACGCGATTGCACTGAGCTCGTGCAACAAGTCGTTAAACCTCTAGGTGTCCCTAGTAGGAGGAGTGTTGTCTCATGAGGGTTTTCAGCGGATACTACCCACAAAATCCTATCAATTCGGCTTTTCGACATTTGTTCTGCTGTTAGGTTTTCTAACAAGGAATTCTATTATCGTCGACTTGTAAATTATCCACCCATATTCTTCACACTTTCTCATCATTTAACTTAAGATTATATACGTTCTGCAGACCTACTTAGCTTTCGGCATCTCTTAAGTTTTCCTTCTCGGGTTCCATCTCTACTTAGGAATTTTTATCAACTTTACTAAAGATACAAGTTCTATTCTTCACTCATTTCTCTCATCTAAACTCCAATCACATACCCCTACGTGTGTGTATATATCACCCCTACACTTGAAAATTCAAATCAAACAATCCTACCCTTGTCCGTTGTCCAAAGCACTTATTAATTGGTGAATTTTTAAATGAAGTTTGCTTACACATCCTTCATGCGACAGTTAATACTTCTTGAGGTACTAACAACCGATTACAAGATGTGTTTGCACATTAAAGCGTAATTCCTAGTCTTGCAACACCCAAGGCTTTAGCAGTGACTCCCAAACCAGTTGGTCTAAGGCACTAGTTGATGAAGCACCCTCGCTAAATATTTTTTTATTTTTTAGCCTTAAGTAATCACAAAAACCAGTGTTCATTTTTTTTTCTTTATTCACACTTTTTTTTTTCATTTTCTTCGTACTAAGGACTTTAGACAAGAGCATTTCAAGGTCTTCTCTACTATTCCAAGTTTCAAGGTGCGTGTTAGTGCAATTTGTAGGGTATACATTTTCAGAATATAGACTTAATATAGGAATTATTTTTCAAACTTATACTCTAATAAAAATATCAACACTTTTCCTTTGTTTCGACATAGCCCAAGAAGTGAACCCAAAATTTGCCTATTACTAAATAAACTACAAAAACATATACTTTCTACCGTTAAACTTTAAGAAAGGTTATTTTTAGGGTTTTTAATTTATTAAGTTTAAGATCTAGTTTTTCCTAGCCAGTTTACCTATTTGTCAAACTTAAGTCAAATACAGCCAAAATTGAATACATTAATTTTTCTAATTTTTTGAAATTTTCGAATTTTTTATGGGTTTTTCTTTTTCTTAAATTTTTTTTTAAAAATTTTTTTCAATTTTTTGGATTTTTATATAAGGATGCAATGCAAAATTTAGATATGCAAAAGAAAAAGAAAAATATATACAAAAATTAAAATATGCAATGCAATGCAAAAGATAACTATATACACCACCATCTCCCCCAAACTTAAGCAAAGCAGTGCCCTCACTGCCCGGTCCCACGTCGCGCTCTCGAGCGTGAACGTGATCGCTCCTCCCTAGCCAATAGGGTTTGAATACCCCTCTCAACCTCCGTCAGTCGACGGTTGTGCTCCCTAGCCGTCGCCTTAAACTCCTCCCTTAAAGCATCTACTCCCCTCATAGTTCTCATCATTAAGTGTGCATGCTCTTGAGGGGTCATCTCGCCCTTGGTCGATGTCGAGCTAGAGCTAGGGGTGCGAGCGGGGACATCTTTCTCCTGTTCGATTCGCGACCATATATCAGTCAATCTAGAGTAGGACGAAGAAACGCCCTCAACAAGTGGTCGAACCAGAATTCCTCCCATCATGTAAAACTTAAATTCCTCGACGGGGAGGAAATAACGGCAAAGCTGGGTGACAAGCATAGGACAGGGGTAGTTTGTAGCCCTTTTCCCCGCACCTATAGAATTAAGAAAAACAGTGCACATATCGAAACGTGGGTTCTTTGTCATAAGTGTGTGCACCACATGTAAGGAGGGGGTGAAAAAAGTTGTGTTGTGAGAGCTGCCAAAAATGTTATTTTGTGCCCATCGGCACACGGTCAAGACATTCGCGCAAAGGGATCGAGTTTGAATACCCTGTCGCGGCGCCCTCGAGCAATCGGTGCTCATCAGGGGCATGTAGTCATCATATTAGAGGGGGTGATCGTGCGCAGGTAAGCGAGGTATAAGTGTGACCTCGTGAATTAAATCCCTATCAATGTTTATTACACGATCTCCCCAATTCAATTTAATATAACCTAAGTCAGCTAGACATCTATTCTCCATGGATTCATAAAAATGGGTAACTAAATCTGGTAAAGCAAATGCAGAGGGGTGGTTGTTGATCAAAATATTCCAACCCCTCCGCTTAATTTCGTTTGCGAAGTAGCCACCATAAATTTCGTGCGAGAAAACTGGAGAGAAATCCCTCTCGAATTTCATTCTGTGTGACGTGGTATTCTACAGAATATTAAAATATGAAAAATAGAGAGTAAAGGAGCAGAGAGTACCTCCCCTGAAGTTTCAGGGGTAGAAGCTAAGGAATCGCGGCGGAAGCGCGGCACGAGCAGGCTTGTGCGGCGGAAAGGCGGTCGATCGGCGGCGGCTCTTCGAGAGTTTTCTGCAGAATGGAGCTTGGGGCGGCTAGGGTTTTTAGATGAGGAAATGTTTAGGGTTATCAGAATAGAGGGCTCGGGTCTTTATATAGGGGGGAGAAAAATGGAAATTTGCAGAAAAAACCCTCCAAAATGAGGAATTTTTTATGGTATGTTGTATTTATGTATTTACAAATGATACACACCCCCAAATTTATTTGAAATAAAGTGATGGAAAAAATTGGAAATTCGGGGATGAAAGTGGAGGAGAATTAATCGGTGTAGAGCGGCTCCTGTAAAAACATGAGCTCCTCCGATGGGTCCGCTGATCAGTCGAAAATACTGCATTTTTAACACGGCAATTTCCCTATCATTTGAACTCATCTAGAAGTGTTCGGTATTCATATTTCACATATTAGCAAAACATCTCTTAAATATCAGATTTCATGTGTTAGACTTTAAATCCGGCACTTTAAAGGAAATTGACTGTATTCCATGGCATCGCATCATTCTTGTGTAGCGCAACTTGTGTTTCGAAGTCTGTGCAGGAAAATTCCAGGAGAATGGTCAAATTTGTGAAACAAGTGCTGTTAAAAAGACGCCAACTCAAGGATTTGAAATCTGGAAATGACCTAGAAGGAAATCAGGGAATCAATATATCAGAAAATAATCCCAAAGACAGAAGAAGACAGTGCATGAAGTTCTAAGCACCAAGGCCCTCAAAGGACCGCGGAACCGCGGCCTAAGCTAGCTTGTGCCGCGAATCCGCGGCCATGTGACTGCCACGTCACCCCATTTTAGCTGCAGAATTCCTCCCTCGGTTCCAGAACCTCATCAAGACATGACATTTTCTAGATTACTCCAGAACTTTCTGCCAGATCAGCAAAGACTCCTTGTGCAAACTAATGATGTCCAAGCTTCACCCTAATTACCTTAAGAGCCTAGAACCTTCTCCCGAACCCCCTAGCTTAAGGTGGAAGCTAAACCCTAACTAACTAGTTCTAGAGCCTTCTACCCAACTAACTAGCTTACAAGGGAAGCTAACCTAATACAAGCTTCTTATGGAAGCTTATCATTCCAAAACCTATAAAAAGGACCCTAGGCCTCACATGAAAAGGTTGTTGAAATTATATTATCTCTTCAACCCCAACACTTGCCACCTCCAAACCCTAACCCTAATCCAATCAAGAAACTACAAGTTCATGATCCTTTGAGTTCTAGCAAAGCAAGCCTTCAACCATCCTTTAGAAGCGAAGCCGGACTTCATCGGAGCATGAGATCCAAGCCGATCCGCGACTCAAGGAGCCGATGCAATGCTAGATTCGACAATCTTGTTCCATCTCAAATTCTTGTAGTCTTGAGCAATGTGTAACAAGTTGTTGAATAAATAAAGGTGACGATTCTTTTAACTTGCTCATCTTTCAAATCAAGCATTATGATTCAATTTCGATTCTTGAATGTATTCTTTGTAATGATGCTTGAATAAAACTCCGCTCGTGGAGGAGTCGAGATGATCGGTAGAATGATGATGTTGATGAATCTTTAAACATTTTCTTAAGTCCTATAACGTTTGTAAATTCTAGAAAATTGAATGATCGATGATCTAGATCGATGCAAAATGCGTTTTTGATTATTTTCGCATGAATCTAGAGATCAACGATTGATCATTCGATTTCCTAGAAGCTATCTTATGAATATGATTCATCGAAAGGACAAAGGATAGGATGAGGAAACCCTAATTCTTCGCAAGATCCTTAATCCTCGATGAATCGACATCGATTTGGCATCAATTCGTTAATGGATAAGAAAAAGTAATTTCCAGTCTTCTTCACATCTATGATCTACTCGACTCCTACAAGCTACATTTCAATTCTTGAAACTTAAATCGATTGGAATTATATCAATTCTTGATTCTTGATGTTTAACGCTTTCTTGATTCTTGATTAGATCTAGTTGATTCTTGAAATTCATTGATATAAATCTTGAATCGTTTGCTTTTCTTTTCTATTAAATTTTCAATTCAAACCAAAACAAATACGAACGAATCGCACAATCCTTGTGGACGATCCACACTTACTAACGCACTACAAACCGACACCGTTATTGATTGCGGTCAAATAATTCTTTGATTGTGATTTCTATTCATTTTCTAAACCGACACACAACGAGAAATAAGAATCAATCAAATGGCGTCGTTGCCTGGGATCGTGCGCTAAGTCGTTCTTTATTTGAAATTTGAATTGAAAGATTTATTCCATTACAATTCTGAGATCAAAATTCGCACAAAATCTAAACGTGTTGTTGTGATTTGATTGCGAGGAAATCTGGAAGCTGTGGAGCAAGTGAATTTTTTTTCAGAATATTGCAGAGGACTCGGGAGGTGAACATAAGCCTTCTGTGAAATTTTTGTGCAGCGATCCCACTGTGCCACCGCGATTCCGCGGCCTAGCTCCCTATTGCGACGGTTCCGCGACTTGGTAGTTTCCTCTCTGTACAAAATTTTGCAGGTATATCTCTAACTTTCTTATCTCCATCCTCATCTGCTCCAATTAAAAATTTTCTGTAGGTTTCTTTGCCAAAATTGCAGCGCCTCAAAAAGCAAAATAAATTTTGCGTGTTTTTGGTTTTGTGGTTGTTTACATATTAATACGGACATTAAGGGGCACGGCCAAATCCAGATTAGGTGGGGAGTTCATTACCCTTCCTAAGCCCTAAAAATCACAAACTTGCATCCGCATTTACCCTCATTAACTAAAAAATATCTATGGATGACTCTAAGGACAGTCGCGCTCACTTAAGACAAGAGAAGGCCGCGGGTAATTCATTGCTTATCCGCGTTTCTTTTGTGGTGTCTAATGAAAGTGTGTCGAAGACTAGTGGTTACTTAATTAGACCCACTACTTATGTAGTGGAGAACCTGGCACTTACCTGGCCACAGGAGAGACAAAGAGGCAGTGGAGGATTGATCCTGCGACTTGTCTTTTGGCAGTTAGGAGCGGTCTAGAGCTTTGACCTAGGTGACCCCTAGAATTAGGGTTTTGCTTGTTGCATTTGTTGTGATCGCATCATTTTTTCATAAAAAAATCCGTATCATTTTTCAAAACAAACACCGCATTCATTCATTTCCCCTAATTATAAGTCACGCTGCCACTTGTACTAACCCTTTTTAGTGCAAGATAGGCTGGACACGGGATTCTAGTGCCCGTTTAGTCCGCGTTCTCTTGATCGACTCCGAAGTCGGTATTTCTCCATTTACTTCTTCTTTACCCACTGCCACACCCACATCGATGGATCCATCTCCATCGAATTTCTTTACCACTAATCTGCCGCCGTCCGTTGGTCCGCAGAATCCACCCCGCATCTCTCTCCAAGAGAGGTGCTATCCTTTGCGAGGTCCTCTTTCGACCTGTTTATTCATTCCACCAGCCAACGGGGATAATTTTGAGATTAAACCCAAATACATCAATCTTCTACCCAAATTCCACGGTCTCGAGACTGAAGACGCATACGTATTTATTACCAAATTTGAAAACGTATGCGCAATGATGGGTACGTCACAACTTTCAGTTGATGCTATGCGTCTACGTCTTCATCCATTTACTTTGTGCGATATAGCCGAGAAGTGGCTATATAACACTACCGCACATTCTATTACGAATTGGGAAGAATTCGTTGCGGCATTCCTTAAGAAATTCTACCCTATGCAAAAGACAGCTCGAATCCGTAGCGAACTAAATCAATTCACCCAACTTCCGACTGAACCATTCTCAAAATGCTTTGAACGATTCAAGGATCTTTTGGTTCAATGTCTACATCACGGCATCCCGAGATGGGATCTTTGTCGAATCATATATAAGGGCATTAACCCAAACACTAAACAGAACCTTGAAAACATGTGTCAAGGCACCTTTATGACCAAGGATGATGGGGAAGCTTGGAAATTTTTAGAAGAGTTCGCTGAAAAATCCTTACAGTAGGAGAGTGGAACCCATTCATCGACTAGGGGTGGCGTACACCAAATTAATGTGTCCATAGGTGTTCGAGCTGAGATGGCAGCAGTGCAAAGAAGCTCGAAGCTATGGAACACAAATTTTCAGCTGCCTCCCTAAATCCGATGTCGCTCCCTAAAACTGTATGTGGGTGCTGTTCTGATCCTTCTCACTTAACGGAAGAATGTCCGTTAAACTCTCCGTTTCAAGGTCACGAGCATACCGATGCCGCATTTCAAAGACTTAGAAACGATCCATATTCTTCCACGTACAATCAGGGTTGGAGGAATCACCCGAATTTTGCTTGGAACCAACAACAACAATCTCAAAACACGGTTCCAAGCCAAAATAATTTCCAAAGGGCTCCTCCACCACATAGCAACCACTTCAACTCACTCAGCATCTCTACCAGTCACAAAATTTTCAAAACCAGGTCAACGCACCTGCACCGTCTAATCCTATGCAGATAACCTGTTCTGACGAATTCTCTCAATTCACTCAAACCATGAAATCACTTTTGTCAAATTTCATAGAGGTTTCGGCTGAGGTTAGATCTTCCGTGAGTGAGATAAAGAAAAACATAGCGTCCCAAGCTGAGAGTATCAGATCGATGGAAGATGAAATTACAAGACTTAAAGCCGAAATGAGTGCGAGAGAAAAAGGGAAACTTCCGTGTCAACCCCTACCGAATCTTGGGCATTACAATGTAAATGTCGTCACAACGTTGAGATCTGGAAGAGTGCTGAATAACCATGTTGGGGAAGGAATTGATGATATTGAAAATCCTATCAAAAACACCCCGGCTGAGACCTTTCCTCACACACACACTTCTACTTCTCATCCTTGTTCTTCTACCCCACCGCCTTCTCACGAGCCTATTCTCCATTTCCCACTAGGCTCGACACCTCAGTATAGCTCTTCCAGTTCTCCACAGACGATTCCCACTCCTTTTTTGGGATCACGTCTACCCCCACTTCCTTCTCCTATGATGGACCCAGCACTTATTGCTAAAGCTCCTTACCTGAATCGGTTAAGGGGTAACAGATCGAGTCCACATATGGAGAAAATTATAGAAATGTTCAAACAGGTTAATATCAACATCCCTCTTCTAGATGCGATTCAACAAGTCCCCACTTATGCGAAAATTCTTAAGGACTTGTGCACTAGGAAGAAGAAGACTCAAGTGCCGAAGAAGGTCTTCATGTCTAATAACATTAGCACTGCTTTTATCTTACAGCAACCAAAGAAACCTAAGGACCCAGGATGTCCTACGATATCGATTTCTATTGGGGGTAAAAACATAAATCGTGCTCTTTTAGACCTTGGCGCAAGTGTTAACCTACTTCCATATTCTGTCTATGAGCAGCTAGGGATTGGAGAGTTGAAACCAGCTCACTGCACTCTCCAAATGGCAGACCGTTCGATCACCAAACCTAGGGGTGAACTAGAGGATGTGATGATAAAGGTCGGGGAATTTGAATTCCCTGTAGACTTCATTGTACTCGATACACAACCTGTAGCAAACCCCCGGAGCCAAATTCCGGTGATTTTGGGTCGACCATTCCTTGCCACTTCCAATGCTGTTATTAACTGTAGAAACGGTTCAATGAACTTATCATTTGGAAATATGACCATTGAACTAAACATCTACAAAGTTGGAAGTCAGCCATCAGAACCCTCTGCTCATATTCTTGATGTGTGTTCTGTCCACGAGATTTCTCCTGAAAGTTGCGGAGTTGAGGAACTTTGCTTTACAGATCTCGACGACACTACCACATCACTGTTTGATCTTGCACATGATCCTAGTGAGGACACCTTTCCCACACTTGAGTCCGACACTCCTGACTTATTACCACCCGAGTTTTTATCTTTCACAGGCTAAGAGCTTCTTTGTGACTCCAAAAATCACTCGAAGATCCCACCTTCTATTATTTCTCCGCCAGCATTAGATCTCAAAATTTTGCTTTCTCATCTTAAATATGCTTATTTAGGTGAGAATGAGTCTTTACCGGTTATCATATCCGCTTCTCTAGCATCAGAGCAAGAGAATGCACTTTTATCGGTATTGAGATCTAATAAGGAGGCGTTTGGTTGGACTATGGCGGACATCAAAGGGATTAGTCCCTTGATTGTAGAACATCATATACATATGATGGATGATGCCAGACCAACCCGAGAACCACAGAGACGGTTGAATCCCGTCATGAAGGAAACGGTGATGAAAGAGATCGTCAAATGCCTTGATAATGGTATTATATACACAATCTCCGATAGCCAATGGGTGAGTCCTATACATGTCGTCCCTAAGAAATCTGGCATCACTGTTATTACCAATGAGGCAAATGAGTTGATTCAGACACGCGCCCAAACTGGGTGGCGTGTTTGTATTGATTACAGAAAACTCAATGCCGCCACGAGGAAAGACTACTTTCCTCTACCATTCATTGATCAAATGCTGGAACGCTTAGCTGGACGTGAGTATTATTGCTTTATGGATGGATACTCTGGCTATAATCAGGTCCCCAAAGCCAAAAAGGATCAAGATAAAACCATATTTACTTGTCCTTTTGGTACCTTTGCTTACAGACGCATGCCCTTTGGGTTATGCAATGCTCCCGCTACCTTTCAGCGGTGTATGATGGGGATATTCTCTGACATGGTCAAGAATTTTTTGGAGATTTTTATGGACGATTTCTCGATTTTTGGAGACTCTTTTTCTAATTGCCTATCGAATCTTGACGCAGTTCTTACTCGTTGCAAAGAAAAGAACTTAACCTTGAATTGGGAAAAATGCCATTTCATGGTCCAAGAAGGAATTGTACTTGGACATGTTATTTCATAGAAAGGCATTGAGATTGACAGAGCTAAGATAGATGTCATTCAAAACCTTCCTCATCCCAAAAGCGTCAAAGACATTCGATCATTTCTTGGCCATGCGGGCTTTTATTGGAGATTCATTAAGGATTTTAGCAAAATTGCAAGACCCTTAACTCTTCTCTTGGCTAAAGATACGACCTTCCACTTTGACTCGGATTGTGAGGCAGCATTCGGCTCACTCAAACACTCCCTCACTACAGCCCCCGTTCTATCGTCTCCAAATTGGGACTACCCCTTTGAGCTGATATGTGATGCATCCGATTTTGCAGTTGGTGCAGTCTTAGGACAGCACATTGAAAAGATGCTACACGTGATCTATTATGCGAGTAAGACCCTGAATGATGCTCAAATCAACTATACAACTACCGAAAAAGAACTTTTGGCAGTTGTATTTGCATTAGAAAAATTCAGGCCTTACTTGATTGGCTCACCAATAGCTGTGTACACTAACCATTCCGCCTTGAAACATCTTTTGGCGAAGAAAGATGCAAAAGGTAGGTTAATACGTTGGATCCTTCTATAACAAGAATTTGATCTTGTTGTCAAAGATAAGAAAAGATGTGAAAACGTTGTAGCCGACCATCTTTCACGCATGTCTTCTTCCCCTGTGACCCTGTCGATCAATGATTCGTTTCCGAACGAACAACTCTTGAGCGTATCTAATGAACCTTGGTTCAGGGATATTGTGAACTATCTTGTCACGGGACTGATACCCAGCAATTGGTCAAAACAGGACAAATACCGTTTTCTATCCCAAGTAAAACACTTTTACTGGGAAGAACCATACCTGTTTAAGTATTGTCCTGATCAGATCATTCGCCGGTGTGTCCCGAATGAGGAGTTTAAGAGTGTTCTTTCTTTTTGTCATGATCAGGCCTGTGGGGGTCACTTCGGTCCTAAAAAGACGGTGGAGAAGGTTTTGCAATGCGGATTTTATTAGCCGACCTTGTTCAAGGACGTATTTTATTATTGCAAAACCCGTACACAGTGTCAGTACACGGGTAGAATTTCCTGGAGAAATGAAATGCCTCGGCAACCCATCTTAGTGGTTGAAATTTTCGATGTTTTGGGTATTGACTTTATGGGTCCCTTTCCCAACTCCTTTGGGAATTTGTACATACTGCTTGCGGTTGATTACGTCTCAAAGTGGGTTGAAGCCATTCCATGTCGCACTAATGACAAGAAGGTTGTCATTAAGTTCTTAAAAGAAAATATCTTTTCGCGATTTGGACACCCACGCGCTATCATTAGCGATAACGGGACACATTTCTGCAACAGGTCTTTCAAGACTCTGATGCGGAAATACGCAATCAACCACAGACTTTCTATACCTTATCATCCCCAAACGAGCGGGCAGGCTGAGATTTCAAATAGACAGATCAAACAAATCCTTGAGAAGACTGCTGCTAAGAATAGAAAAGATTGGTCGACCAAACTGACGGATGCTCTTTGGGCATTCCGAACTGCATTTAAAATCGACCTAGGGATGTCTCCATATAGGATACTGTTTGGGAAGGCATGTCACTTGCCAGTCGAGATTGAGCATAAACCATTGTGGGCTATTAAAGAAATCAACTTTGACCTAAACCAAGCCTGCAACTTTCGGAAGCTGCAATTAAATGAGCTAAGCGAACTCCGCGATGAAGCTTATGATAATGTTGTAATCGTAAAGAATAGGACTAAGGTTTTTCACGATAAAAACATTTTGAGGAAAAAAATTTCACCTGGTCAGCATGTCCTTCTTTATGATTCATGACTACACCTTCACTCGGGGAAGCTTCGATCTCGGTGGAAAGGACCTTTTGTTGTGCGGTCTGTATACCCGCACGGGGCAGTAGAAGTAGAAAATGTTAAAAAAGACACAATTTTCAAAGTGAATGGACATAGACTAAAGCCGTATTTTTCCACTGACCCCACGGAGAAGCTCCTATTCTTACAGGAGACATTTTATCTTGATTAAAATTCCTCCGTCTCACTTCCATGTCCTGTATATTACTGCATCATCTTTTTGAATGGAGGTGAGTGAATAGAATAAGTTTGGGGGAGGATCTTCACTTATATATTTTGCCCCCACTAATAAATTCCTCCCAGGCTTACAGGTTTTGTAGATATAACGGTTGGCAACAGTGGCGACACTGTTGAAAATAAGTTTGGGGGAGGTTTGTACTTATTTTTGCATCATTTGCATATCATTTGCATAAACACAAAACATTTCTTTAAAAACCTATAAAAATTGAAAAAATTTCAAAACCCATAAAAATTTTAAAAAAAATTCAAAATATAAAAATATTTAATATTTAACATTTTTTGTACATAAATAAGATGATAAAAGATTAGATAGTGAAAAATTACATCCATGAGATTAGAAAAATTTAAGAAAACTAAGAAAATTAGAAGTTTTCTTATACGAACTAGTAAAAAGTAGTTATGAGCCGTTGTCCCAAGGGTTAGTAAGATGAAGGAAGTCACTAATCTGAGGATAAAAATAAGTCTGAAAAATAGTTTCTATTCTGGAAGCCAAACATTTTGAACGTTGATACCCTGCTATTCGCACTTACACACGTCTTGAAGCCCGGGATAGTAGAGGATACCTTGAAATGCTCTTGTCTTAAAGTCGATGTATGAAGGAAATAAAAAAATGAAGAAAATATAAAATGGTGAGAAAAATGGACACTGGTTTTGTTATCGCCAAGGCAGCAATAAAAAAATATAGCGAGGGTGCCTCTTCACCTAGTGCCCTAAGGCCAACTGGTCTGGGAGTCACTGCTAAGCCTTAGGTGGTGCAAGACGAGGAAAATACACCAAATAAGCAAGCAAATGAGAAATCGGTCGATTAGTACCTCAAGAAGTATTAACGGTCGCATGAAAATGTGTGAGCAAATTCATCTAAATATTCATTAATTAAAAAGTACTGAGGCAGATGGACAAGAGTATGATAGCTTGAATTGAATTCTCCGGGTGTAGGGATGTTCTTTACACACACGTAGGGTTATATGATCGATGTTTGGAAGAAAGATAAGAATGAAGAATAAGATGATGTTTTATTGAGGGAGGACGTGATTTCTGACATCTTTTCATGACTATTAAGATAGGGCTCATGACAACCGAAAAGCTAGCTTAGTTGGAAACCCTAATTTTCAAGGCTTTTCTTTTACAATTCTATTCATTAAATGTAATATTCATGATCTTCCTTTTATTATTGGATTTTGTGGGTGCAATCCGCTGAAAAACCCTCAGGAGACAACACTCCTCCTACTAGGGACACCTAGAGGTTTAAAGGCTTGTTGCACGTGCTCAGTGCCATCGTGTTGCCTACGAAAGTGTGCTAGTTAGTTTTTCTCTTTCTTTATTTTCTCCTTCTCTTTTTAATAAAATAGTTCGCTCGAGACGATCGAAAATAAGTTTGGGGGAATTTGATCAGTCGAAAATACTGCATTTTTAACACGGCAATTTCCCTATCATTTGCACTCATCTAGAAGTGTTCGGTATTCATATTGCACAAATTAGCAAAACATCTCTTAAATATCAGATTGCATGTGTTAGACTTTAAATCCGGCACTTTAAGGGAAATTGACTGTATTCCATGGCATCGCATCATTCTAGTGTAGCGCAACTTGTATTTCGAAGTCTGTGTAGGAAAATTCCAGGAGAATGGTCAAATTTGTGAAACAAGTGCTGTTAAAAAGACGCCAACTCAAGGATTTGAAATCTAAAAATGATCTAGAATGAATTCAGGGAATCAATATATCAAAGAATAATCCCAAAGACAGAAGAAGACAGTGCATGAAGTTCTAAGCACCAAGGCCCTCAAAGGACCGTGGAACCGCGGCCTAAGCCAGCTTGTGTCGTGGATCCGCGGTCACATGACTGCCACGTCACCCCATTTTAGTTGCAGAATTCCTCCCTCAGTTCCAGAACCTCTTCAAGACACGACATTTTCTAGATTACTCCAGAACTTTCTGCCAGATCAGCAAAGGCTCCTTGTGCAAACTAATGATGTCCAAGATTCCAAAGCAAGCTTCACCCTAACTACCTTAAGAGCCTAGAACCTTCTCCCTAACCCCCTAGCTTAAGGTGGAAGCTAAACCCTAACTAACTAGTTCTAGAGGCTTCTACCTAACTAACTAGCTTACAAGGGAAGCTAACCTAATCCAAGCTTCTTAAGGAAGCAAATCATTCCAAAACCTATAAAAAGGACCCTAGGCCTCACTTGAAAAGGTTGTTGAAATTCTATTATCTCTTCAACCCCAACACTTGCCACCTCCAAACCCTAACCCTAATCCAATCAAGAAACTACAAGTTCAAGATCCTTTGAGTTCTAGCAAAGCAAGCCTTCAACCATTCTTTAGAAGCGAAGCCGGACTTCATCGGAGCATGAGATCCAAGCCAATCCGCGACTCAAGGAGCCGATGCAACGCTAGATTCGACAATCTTGTTCCATCTCAAATTCTTGTAGTCTTGAGCAATGTGTAATAAGTTTTTGAATAAATAAAGGTGACGATTCTTTTGAATAAATAAAGGTGACAATTCAAGCATTATGATTCAATTTCGATTCTTGAATGTATACTTTGTAATGATGCTTGAATAAAACTCCGCTCGTGGAGGAGTCGAGATGATCGGTAGAATGATGATGTTGATGAATCTTTAAACATTTTCTTAAGTCCTATAATGATTATAAATTCTGTTAGTGTGTATGCCCTAGAGGGCATTACTGTATCATACTAGTTTGTATATTACTTAATGGAAGCTTGGGATATTCACCTTGTATAGACAATCTTGCTCAAAATAGTAGTATGCTACTTGCTTTGTTTCTACTTTAATGTGTACATGTGTTTATTTTAGTATATCACCTATACACATTAGTAGAGCCCTTAGGATCTTTGCTTGATTACCAGCGTTGTGATGTCAGTCACACTCGTGGGGGCTGGGTAATCCACAAGCACATCCTTATGCAGGTCCCTAGTCGTAGGACTATCGAGACAGGGCATCGATACTCCGGAGTAGACTAGCGTATGCACTTCTCATCCCAGCAGGGGAGACGGTCTGTCCCACAGCCGTCAGTACGTCGTACTTGAGATAGTATGCAGGTGCTCGTTAGGTTACGAGTACACTGGACAGGACTCGTCGGGAACTGTTAGATGGTATGTCACGACCCGAAAGTACGGAACGTGACTGGTACTTAGATTACGAGACGTCTAAAGGCGTACCGTAACCTAAGTCAGCCAAAGCCCAGAAAAATCTAAACCAAAATCAAAAGAGAGTGAAGGAAAACCTTTAATGAAAACGATTTTTAAATCAATTAAGTTGCATAGAATCCCCTAAAAAAACATCAAAAATTCCCGAAAATTTCGGCAGAGTCTTCCCTGTATTTTCTATCCCCCAAAATGGGTACAACAAGATATATATAACCTCTAATCATAAAATGGCATCCCCAAGCGGGAGCTAGCTCTTCGCCCAAGGCGGATGATAACCAAACGCAATATAAGTAATATCAAGAGAAAGAGCATAAAAGAAACGCAAAATATCAGAAAAACATAACGCCGGCTCAAGTGAGCTCGACCCAAAAGAAACCACATATATACAAATCTATCAGTCTCATCACTAGGTCGCATATACAAATAGAAAGTGGTAGATGGAGAATACTAGATACAATGATGGAGCAAAAAGAAATAAAGTGTGCTCGCAACCCACCTACGGGCGATGCCACGAGTCTGAGCAAAAAGGAGCTGATGATAAGATAGCCGCCGCTACAAAACTGATGAGTCCGACCTGCAAGACACTGTGGCACAACGGGGGTGAGTTGCCAGCTCGTGAGTAGAATATAACATCTAGTAAGGCAATCGTAAGAATGCACGCAATGCGTCACAACATGTATGTCCATATGTGATATAATACCTCTAGTATGCATGCACATGTATGCAATGTCATTACTAAATCATTAAGTGTTTTAAATGCTAAGGGTACTGCATTCTTAACATTAGAAAATGAATATCTTTATAATAGCTAAGTACCATCAAGAAATCATCTGAAAACCCGTGTCAAGCATCGACACCAAATATGAAATCAAATCTATCTCAATATCTCACTGTATCAATGTCTCAAATATCGGGCTCCGTCAGTCCGGATCGGCCCATATCATCAAATCTCACGACAACGGTCGGTATCCTCCAGATATCCGCCGCGCCAGATATCACCGGTAGGTAGTCTTCTCCTGCCAGACTCATCGTCTACAACTCGATCTTCTTGCCCCGGGATACCATACCGGGCCCACCATGTACCCAAGACGGTTCATCCACTCCTCGAATCGGGTCCCGAAATCCAACAGAAAACATGAAAACTCATGGTGGACGACACATACATCATGAGAAAACCGCAACTTTGTTTAAAAAAATGATAAATATAAGCTTTTGTTAAATTCTTGCGTTTTCCCCAAAAATCCTGAAATCGCAGCAATACTGAAATCCTCAAGAAAGTCAAAATGTTCACATGTTATATATGATAAATGTATATGATATCAATGTATACGATGTGAATTTTGGCTAGAAATCTATGTAAATATGATGATAATGCGAGGTATATGCATGCTATGCAATTTCATATATCATGTATGAATGCAAGTGGCGATTCTATGTTAAACAGGTTCTATAGTGCACGTGGGATGGCAATTACCAAAGGCGTGTGTGTCACATGAATAGTGCGCGTGCAACAGATGCCAATGGTAATGGTGTTCGTGTCCTACGAAGTGTTATCGCATATGTGCATATGAATAACCATGCAATCTAGCATACTATTAACTATAAGGGTATGCAGTGTAAATAAAGGGGTAAGCTAACTAACAATAAAAATCTTGCAAGAAATAGGGTAATCCTAACTAGGGGGCGCCTCGCGCCATCCAGACGATTCCATCATAGATGAATACATCTACTCACCTGAATGCCTCGCTAATCCGATCCGACCACCGCCTTGCCTTTACGCGCCGTGTCCGATGTTTCCCCGAACGATCCTATATTTGCACAACACCAAGCATAAGATTACATATCCTAAAACGATGCAAGTCAAAATATACAAATATCGACGCTCTCGAATTAAACATAACGTGCACTCGGTGCGCGGGAAAACACACGAAAATCGCTAAATCTTAACTAGAATCGTCATTTCGGGGAAATCGACAAAACTAAAACCCGACTAGACAAAACCCCGCATTCACGCACTCTAATAGTCGTATATGAAGCTAATTATATCGCTAATATAACGCAATTAGATCACATCCTAATTTTTATAAAAATCTAGTAAGCAAATAACATACCGATTCGATGCAAATATCGCAATTTTATCGATCTAGCGAGCGCAACATCGCACAATTAACCACTCTAACCAATTAGATAACCAAACCCTAACTTAACTCCATTAACCATGCTATAAACCCTAATTCAAAATCAAATCCCATTCTTGAATTTCCTAAACAAACAATTACTACTAAATTAACACTTGAAAATTCAATTTTAGCACATTTAAACTACAAGTTAACAAATAGATTAGAATCTTCACCTCACAAGCTTGAACCCTAGCTTGCACGAACCACCAAAGAAGTCTCCTTTCTTCAAGTTTTGAACTAATTTGGCTTGAGGAGAGAGTGGATTAGGGTTTTGCTTTGAATGGGAGAATGAATTTGTGGATTTTTAATTAATTTTGACATGAAAATGTAGCAAAAGAAGTGAGGAAATGAAGGAGGTTTGCTTCAGGTTTGGCTCGGCCAGCAGGTGGGGGAGGCAAGTGGGGGTTTATTGTAGAAGTTTCTAGGTCAAATAACCCCTTATGTTCTCATTAAATGCTTTTCACATCAAGCTTTTTACAAAAAAACCCATTTTACATCATTTTTTCATAAATTTCACACCATAAAACTAGAATCTTATAAAGTTATGATACAATTTTATTAACACCATATTTTAGCTTATAAAGATTCCTAATTATGAAATTTACCTAATTAAATTTGTATTTATCACTAATTTAATGTATTTTTTAAAGCTTAAAATAATAAAAAAAATAATTAATTACGAATTTTTTTTTATTTAACAAGAAAATTATAAGTGGCATTTTAGTGAACAATTTATTGTAATTTCTTATCTAAATTTTGTATAATTAGGTCTACAATGAAAAATACCTATTTTGACTTTTTACGGAAAAAGCCGAAAAATTAGCCGATTACCGAAAAACTGCCTAAACGATTTTCGAAGGGTTACAATCTTCCCCCTTAAAGAAATTCGGTGCCCGAATTTAGAATTTAACTATGCGTACCTTCAAAAAGATAGGGATATCTCTTCCTCATCTCGACCTCGGTCTCCCAGGTGACCTCCTCGCTGTTCGGGCCACGCCAAAGTACCTTGACGGACGGTATAACCTTCGACCTCAATTTCTTCTCCTGCCGATCCAGAATGACCACCGGCTGCTCGGTGAATGAAAGATCACACTCTAGCTGAATCGTCTGGTGTTGAATCGCATGGGAAGGATCATGAAGGTACTTGCGGGGCATCGAGACATGGAATACGGGGTGAACATCGGGGAAGCTGGGCGGAAGAGCTAACCGATAAGCGACTGGACCAACACGCTCTAGGATCTCGAAAGGACCAACATATCTAGGACTCAGCTTCCGTTTCCGCCCAAATCTCATCACAACTTTCATCGGACAGACCTTCAGGAAAACATGATCGCCAACAGCGAACTCGAGTCGGTGACGGCGCCTGTCAGCATATGATTTCTGCCTTCTCTGAGCCGCTCTCATCCTGTCCCGAATCAGCAGTATCTTCTCGGTCATCTCCTGTACGATCTGTGGCCCCAAAACACTGCTCTCCCTGAGCTCTGTCCAACATACAGGCGATCGACATCTCCTCCCATATGAAGCCTCGAAAGGTGCCATCTGAATAGTCTCCTCGAAGCTATTATTGTAGGAAAACTCAATCAAAGGAAAATGACGATCCCAGCTACCACCGAAATCTAAAACACAAGCTCTGAGCATGTCCTCAAGAGTCTGAATAGTATGCTCCGACTGACCGTCAGTCTGAGGATGAAAGGCTGTGCTAAAACTCAATCGAGTGCCCAATGCTTCCTGATGTTTCTGCCACAATCGGCTGGTAAACTGGGTGCCCCGGTCGGACACGATGCAAGTCGGACCGCCATGCAGTCGCACTATCTCATCAATATAAACCTGGGCGTACTGAGAAAATCCATAAGTGGTCTTCACTAGCAGGAAGTGAGCCGCTTTCGTCAATCGATCCACAATCACCCAAATAGAGTCATACCCTCGACTGGTCCTGGGTAGACCCACAATGAAGTCCATGGAGACCTGCTCCCACTTCCACTCAGGGATGGGCAAAGGTTGTAACACACTGGCTGGCCTCTGGTGCTCGGCCTTGACTTGCTGACAAGTCAGGCATCTGGAAACAAAGTCTGTAACATCCTTCTTCATCCCGTCCCACCAGTAAACCTCTCTTAAATCACGGTACATCTTGGTGGAACCTGGATGCACACTGTATACTGATCTATGTGTCTACTCGAGAATATCACGCCTCAGTCCTTCTGAATCTGGCACGCACAGACGAATCCCAAATCGAAGTATCCCCTGATCATCAATCACGAACTCAAAAACTCTGCCCTGCCGAATCAACTCAATAATCTCTAAAATACGGGCATCGCCGGACTGTGCCTCGCGGATACGGTCAAGTAACTGTGGGCGTGCTCTGAAATGGGCCAGCTGTCCCCATGTAGGAGTAAACTCGAACTGCACTCTGCTGTCACATAACATCTGCCAATCCGCCGTCGACTGCATCAGTACTGCGCTCAAGCAAGATAAGCTACCTCCGGGCCTCCAACTCAAAGCATCTGCCACCACATTCGCCTTGCCTGGATGGTATAGAATCTCGCAGTCATAATCCTTCACCAACTCCATCCAACGGCGCTGTCTCAGGTTCAGGTCTCGCTGCTGGAAGATATACTTCAAACTCTTGTGGTCAGTGAATATCTGGCATGACTCACCGTATAGGTAATGTCTCCAGATCTTAAGTGCAAATACCACTGCAGCCATCTCTAAATCATGGGTGGGGTAGTTCTGTTCGTGTTTCCTCAGCTGCCGAGAAGCATACGCGATAAATCTGTCGTGCTGCATCAATACACAGCCCAGCCCCACACAAGAAGCATCACAATATACCATGAACCCGCCTGATCCTGAAGGCAATGCTAACACTGGTGCAGTAGTCAGACGAGTCTTCAATTACTGGAAACTATCCTCACATGCCTGGGTCCAATCAAAAGGAACCCCCTTCCGGGTCAATCCGGTCAACGGTGCGGCAATGCGGGAGAAATCCTGGACAAAACGTCGATAATAGCCGGCCAGACCTAGAAAACTACGAACCTCTGGAACTGATACTGGTCTAGGCCAACACTGAATTGCCTCGATCTTCTTCGGGTCCACACAAATACCATCTCTCGTCACCACATGACCTAAGAAGTCGACACTGTCTAACCAGAATGCGCACTTGGAAAATTTGGCGAACAGCTGATGCTCCCTTAAAGTCTGCAATGTGATACGTAAGTCCTGCTCATGCTCCTCCCGGCTCCGAGAATAAACCAAGATGTCGTCAATGAACACAATAATGAACTGATCGAGATACGGCCTGAATACACGGTTCATCAAATCCATAAATGCTGCCGGGGCATTAGTGAGCCCGAACGACATCACCAAGAACTCATAATGACCATATCGAGTACGGAAAGCGGTCTTCGGAATATCCTCCTTCTGAACCCGCAACTGGTGATAACCTGACCGTAAATCAACCTTCGAGATGAACCCTGCACCCTGGAGCTTATCAAATAAGTCGTCAATATGGGGTAGGGGATATCTGTTCCGCACAGTAACTCGGTTCAGCTGACGATAATCAATGCATAAGCGCATACTTCCGTCCTTCTTCTTAACAAACAGGACGGGAGCACCCCAAGGTGACACACTCGGTCTGATAAGACCTTTGTCCAGCAAGTCCTGTAACTGATCCTTTAGCTCTCTCAGCTCCGCTGGGGCCATCCGATAAGGCGGTATAGAGATAGGCCCCGTGCGGGGGATCAAGTCAATACAGAACTCATTCTCGCGCTCTGGTGGCAGACCAGGCAGCTCGTCAGGGAATACATCAGGAAACTCTCTCACAACAGGGACCTGGTCCAACGGAACCTCTGTGGAGCTAATATCACAAACATAGGCTAAGAATCCCTTACACCCTTTTCTTAAGAGTTGTCCAGCGTGAAGAGAAGAAATCAAGCTGGGAAGGGTAGCGCTACGATTTCCCTGAATAACAAGAACCGGCTCACCAGGAAAACTGAATCTGACTGCTTTCTCACGGCAGTCCACGGATGCATAACAGGTGGCTAGCCAGTCCATACCAAGAAGAATGTCAAAGTCTAGCATATCGAGGAGAATTAAATCAACTGAAGAATCTTTCTCCCCAATACGAACGGAACACGATCGGTACACAAAACGGGCAACAAAAGACTCGCCTACCGGTGTAATAACGACAAGCGGCTGATCTAACGGAGAAGACTCTCGGCCCAACCTCGGTGCAAAGTACGTGGATACATAGGAATGTGTGGAGCCTGGATCAAATAATACCCGTGCTTCAAAAGAACATACTGGCAGAGTACCTGTCACGACGGGATTGAATGCCTGTGCATCCTGAGGAGTCAACGCGAACACTCGGGCCTGTCCGCCATTAATAGCTGGCCGTCCTCTACCTCTACCTCGGCCTCGGCCTCTGCCTCTGTCGTCTCGTCCTCTCGGAACCGGACCGCCACGCCCACGGCCTCTAGAAGCATCTGGCTGGCGTGGAGCATCATCAGGAGTAGGTAGTAGAGCACTCTGAGGAGGTGGTGAGGGTGGTAAGGTCACATGCGGGACTGTCGCTGCGCCCTGGCGTCCCATGGTACAATCTCTGACACGGTGGTACTGACTCCTACACCGAAAACATCCTGGCGACGACTGCTGGGTCTGTGGATATGAACCAAATAACTGACCTCGTCTCAATCCTATGCCTCCACCATCTCCCGAAAATAATCTATCACGGTGTCTACCCATCTGCCGCTGAGCTGGCGTATCAGTACGGATCCTCTTCGGCCCAGAAACGACCAGAGTCTCAGAAATACGCTCCTCCAAAAGTAAGGCTGCATCCATCGCTGCTGCGTATGTATCAAAGTGCGGGGTGCCGATGGCAAGGAATAGCTGTGTATCAAGCCCTCGCACGAACCTCTTTATTCTCTTCTTTTCTGTGTCTACTAGGTACGGAGCATATCGAGACAACTGGGTAAACTGTATATCATACTCCGACACCGTCATCCCATGAGTCTTGCGCAAAGACTCAAAACTACGGTCTCAAGCATCTCGGACACTCTCCGGAAGAAAACGGGCAAGAAATGCAGCTGTAAACTCATCCCAGGTCATAGAAGGCAGACCTGCAGCTCGGCCTCTCTCTACTGAATCATACCATGTCTAGGCAAGACCTTCCAGATGAAAACTCGCAAACTCCACCAATCTATCATCAGAACACCTCAACAAACGGCAAATCCGAGCCATCCTATCGAGAAATGCCTGTGGGTCCTCTGTTGCATCTGTACCGGTAAAAGCTAGAGGTCTCAATCTCATGAACTCCTGTAGTGAAACAGGGATAGTCTCCGTAGTAGCAGGAGCGACCACCTGTGCAGCAGGTACAATCGTGGTCTGTGCGGTGGAAGGAACGTCCTCGGATCTCTGTGCCCGGCCGGACCCAACTAAAGATCCCATCATCTGTCGCAACTCCTGCATACCGGCCTCTAAACTGGCAATACGGTCTGGATAAGGCGGATCAGTATGACCCTGAGGGGTAGGCGTATCATCCCGCTCGATCCTCGCCTCAGACGAGTCCGCTCGAATCTCATCCCTAGCGGCAGCCCGCTGAGCTCTCGTAGTCTTTGGCGGCATCGAAGCTGGAATAAGAAACAGGACTGATAAGAACATTGCAATTGAATCCAGGAATGAAAGGAATCAAGAAAGGAATACAAGCAATTATGTCCTAAGGTCACTTAGGCGGAGTACCATATCGTAAGTATGTCGCAGATCATACCCACGCTACGCCACTCTGCTTAAGTCACCTACTCCATCTACCAAGGTCGTCCTACACTCAGGAAGGTAAAACCTACGCTCTGATACCAACTTTGTCACGACCCGAAACAACGGAACGTGACTGGCACTTAGATTACGAGACGTCTAGAGGCGTACCGTAACCTAAGTCAGCCAAAGCCCAGAAAAATCTAAACCAAAATCAAAAGAGAGTGAAGGAAAACCTTTAATGAAAACGGTTTTTAAATCAATTAAGTTGCATAGAATCCCCTAAAAAAACATCAAAAATTGCTGAAAATTTTGGCAGAGTCTCCCCTGTATTTTCTATCCCCCAAAATGGGTACAACAAGATATATATAACCTGTAATCATAAAATGGCATCCCCAAGCGGGAGCTAGCTCTTCGCCCAAGGCGGATCCCAACCACACGCAATATAAGTAATATCAAGAGAAAGAGCATAAAAGAAACGCAAAATATCAGAAAAACACAACGCCGGCTCAAGTGAGCTCGACCCAAAAGAAACCACATATATACAAATCTCTCAGTCTCATCACTAGGTCGCATATACAAATAGAAAGTGGTAGATGGAGAATACTAGATACAATGATGGAGCAAAAAGAAATAAAGTGTGCTCGCAACCCACCTACGGGCGATGTCACGAGTCTGAGCAAAAAGGAGCTGATGATAAGATAGCCGCCGCTACAAAACTGATGAGTCCGACCTGCAAGACACTGTGGCACAACGGGGGTGAGTTGCCAGCTGGTGAGTAGAATATAACATCTAGTAAGGCAATCGTAAGAATGCACGCAATGCGTCACAACATGTATGTCCATATGTGATATAATACCTCTAGTATGCATGCACATGTATGCAATATCATTACTAAATCATTAAGTGTTTTAAATGCTAAGGGTACTGCATTATTAACTTTAGAAAATGAATATCTGTATAATAGCTAAGTACCATCAAGAAATCATCTGAAAACCCGTGTCAAGCATCGACACCAAATATGAAATCAAATCTGTCTCAATATCTCACTGTATCAATGTCTCAAATATCGGGCTCCGTCAGTCCGGATCGGCCCATATGATCAAATCTCACGACAACGGTCGGTATCCTCCGGATATCCGCCGCACCAGACATCACCGGTAGGTAGTCTTCCCCTGCCAGGCTCATCGTCTACAACTCGATCTTCTTTCCCCGGGGTACCATACCGGGCCCACCATGTACCCGAGACGGTTCATCCACTCCTCGAATCGGGTCTCGAAATCCAACAGAAAACATGAAAACTCATGGTGGACGACACATACATCATGAGAAAACCGCAACTTTGTTTTAAAAAAAATGATAAATATAAGCTTTTGTTAAATTCTTGTGGTTTTCCCAAAAAATCCAGAAATCGCAGCAATACTGAAATCCTCAAGAAAATCAAAATGTTCACATGTTATATATGATAAATGTATATGATATCAATGTATACGATGTGAATTTTGGCTAGAAATCTATGTAAATATGATGATAATGCGAGGTATATGCATGCTATGCAAATTCATATATCATGTATGAATGCAAGTGGCGATTCTAAGTTAAACAGGTTCTATAGTGCACGTGGGATGGTAATTACCAAAGGCGTGTGTGTCACATGAATAGTGCGCGTGCAACAGATGCCAATGGTAATGGTGTTCGTGTCCTACGAAGTGTTATCGCATATGTGCATATGAATAACCATGCAATCTAGCATACTATTAACTATAAGGGTATGCAGTGTAAATAAAAGGGTAAGCTAACTAACAATAAAAATCTTGCAAGAAATAGGGTAATCCTAACTAGGGGGCGCCTCACGCCATCCATACGATTCCCCCATAGATGAATACATCTACTCACCTGAATGCCTCGCTAATCCGATCCGACCACCGCCTTGCCTTTACGCGCCGTGTCCGATGTTTCCCCGACCGATCCTATATTTGCACAACACCAAGCATAAGATTACATATCCTAAAACGATGCAAGTCACAATATACAAATATCGACGCTCTCGAATTAAACATAACGTGCACTCGGTGCGCGGGAAAACACACGAAAATCGCTAAATCTTAACTAGAATCGTCATTTCGGGGAAATCGACAAAACTAAAACCCGACTAGACAAAACCCCGCATTCGCGCACTCTAATAGTCGTATATGAAGCTAATTATATCGCTAATATAACGCAAATAGATCACATCCTAATTTTTATAAAAATCTAGTAAGCAAATAGCATACCGATTCGATGCAAATATCGCAATTTTATCGATCTAGCGAGCGCAACATCGCACAATTAACCACTCTAACCAATTAGATAACCAAACCCAAACTTAACTCCATCAACCATGCTACCAACCCTAATTCAAAATCAAATCCCATTCTTGAATTTCCTAAACAAACAATTACTACTAAATTAACACTTCAAAATTCAATTTTAGCACATTTAAACTACAAGTTAACAAATAGATTAGAATCTTCACCTCACAAGCTTGAACCCTAGCTTGCACAAACCACCAAAGAAGTCTCCTTTCTTCAAGTTTTGAACTAATTTGGCTTGAGGAGAGAGTGGATTAGGGTTTTGCTTTGAATGGGAGAATGAATTTATGGATTTTTAATGAATTTTGACATGAAAATGTAGCAAAAGAAGTGAGGAAATGAAGGAGGTTTGCTTCAGGTTTGGCTCGGCCAGTAGGTGGGGGAGGTAAGTGGGGGTTTATTGTAGAAGTTTCTAGGTCAAATAACCCCTTATGTTCTCATTAAATGCTTTTCACATCAAGCTTTTTACAAAAAAACCCATTTTACATCATTTTTTCATAAATTTCACACCATAAAACTAGAATCTTATAAAGTTATGATACAATTTTATTAACACCATATTTTATCTTATAAAGATTCCTAATTATGAAATTTACCTAATTAAATTTGTATTTATCACTAATTTAATGTATTTTTAAAAGCTTAAAATAATAAAAAAAATAATTAATTACGAATTTTTTTTTATTTAACTAGAAAATTATAAGTGGCATTTTAGTGACCAATTTATAGTAATATCTTATCTAAATTTTGTATAATTAGGTCTACAATGAAAAATACCTATTTTGACTTTTTACGGAAAAAGCCGAAAAATTAGCCGATTACCGAAAAACTGCCTAAACAATTTTCGAAGGGTTACATAGTACTATACCTATCGTCAGTTATCAGTTCCAGGGTGACATGAGTACAGCTTAGTCCGCTGACTTGGCACTGTCACTTCGCCACGAGTGTGTTCCCACTGTACTTAGATTACTACCCTACCACGGCTTAAAGGAGTCGTGCAAATAGGTAGTAGTTGGGTGCAGTCCCGAAGCACTTGGAGGCAATGACGATTAGACAGGATTCATCTCTCCCGGTATTGGGGGTTGATATCGCGCTGTGTCTAGGAGAGCCATTACACAAAGTCCCTGGCCAGGACAAGCGAGATATACTGGTAGGTTTCCAGCGTTATCTCAGGGTGATCTGGGCTATACTCCGACACGACTTGTACCGATATTAAGGGACTGACGTTTACCGCCCCCTAGGCCCACCATTCGATATTCTCAGATGAACAGACCGGACTGTACGCTGATTGTCACATTCAGGCTCAGTAGGAGTTCAGATGGGTTTCACCTCGTCCGTCTTCTTATCGGCATCTACCTGGAGGCCGTTATGCACAGCTAGTGCCGCTTGCGGTCTGTGGTTAAACCCACTGCCAGCGTAGTGTCGAGTCTTTAGAGTCCCACACAAAGAGCTATTCTCCATTAGGCAAAAGAGTAGAGGTCGCATGGTTTTGCGACAGGGTTCGGTCACATCCGTGCACTTGTGCACGGGTAGTGTCCGGGCAGTTATCACTAGCGGGCTTTGGTTTTAGCCAGATCCTAGTGTACATTTTGGGATTGTTTTTATCTCGTTAGTATTCGGGTTCTTCGGAACGCGGATGCAGGTGTGTATGCACGGTTGACAGAGAGACAGAGGCAGAGGATTCTCATTAGGGTTGTTAACTGTTGACTTTTGCTAAACCCTAATGAGAATAAGAAATATGATTAACAATAATATTAATTAAGTATTATTGTGACATGGTTATTGATGGTTGACTTTGTTGACGTAGTTGACCGGTTGACTAGGTTGGACTTGTTGACCATCATCATGACAATGGCTATCATTTCTTGGCATTGACCTTGACTTGCTTATTTGTTCACACATTGCATTTAATGCAAGAAATGATATGGACACTTGATATGATAACAACCATCACATAATACTCAATTATTATTATGTGTTATGACGATTTTGGATTATGAGAGCTTGGATGGCAAAAGTCTTGCTCAATTCTTTCATTTCCTTTCTCTCTCATGCTTGAGCTCTCCCTCTTCCTCTTGCTCTCTCTCTCTAGTTCATGGTTCACTTGTCTCATGTGTTGAGAAGCAAGAACCATAGAGATAAAACCCAACACACTCCTCTACTCATCCTAGTTCATATGGTCTAGCAAACCAAGTGTTCTAGTTTCTTCTAGTTTGAAGTGAAGCCAAAGGTAGAAGCTTTCGGGTGGATCCATCTTCGGCGCGAGGAGACGACGAGGTGAGGCCGATCCGACCACCGCAAGGAGTTGAAAACGAAGGAGTTCAAGTTAAGGTATAACCCCCTAACCGAGTAGGTAAAACTCTTGTTAGGATTGTTAGATAGTTGTTTAACAAAGATCCATATTTTGAGTCCATGTAACCACCAAAAGAAAAATAGTTTTTTATCATTTCCGCAAGCCCGTAAGTACCGGGAGAGGTAACGTGGACTTACAGTGGTATCAAAGCCTAGTTAAACACTATCTAACATGTTAGCAAAGTAACTAGAAGTTCGATCGGAGAAAAAGTCACGAAACACGCTCGAAATGTATAGTTTCTGCCGATTTTTTTTCTTGTTCAAAAAATAATAAATCTTACACTAAAAATTGGCTCAGGCTTTTTATAACACACTGTAGTAAATTGGTCCAGGGACTCGGTCAAACCGCCGCGGAACCGCGGCAGGAGAATGCTCCCGCCACGGGTCCGCGGCCGAGTTGGCCCGGTCGTGGGCGAATTTTCTTGCAGTGTATTCAGTGGGGTATTTTGGGATTTTTACAATATGTTTTTTCTGCCCAGATTTTCCAGAAAGCAAAATTTGTTTTTGGGGTCTAAAAATCCGTATTTTGATTGAACTTCTAAAGACTTAAGCTAACGGGTTTATATCTGTGATGTGATATATGTATTGAACGTCTGCTAATCGCTATACGTCGATTAGTGGGGGTTATACATATCTGGGATCTGTAATGTTGATGGTATGTGTATATGAATTCATTGGATTGTCGCGGATGAATAGCCAGGGGGTTCTGAGATAAGAGTTTTCTTTTTCTTTCAATTCATGTAATTTGTAATTGATGTAGTATTATTTATATGGCCGCACAACCGGGATGGGGTTGTAGCCGTCATTGTATAATTTCTTTTACTGTTTTTGCTCTTAGGATAGACCCAAGGTGGGGTGCACAAACTACCGGGTATCTCGAAGTGCCGAGTGGCCTACTCACGTTGTTGAGGGAGGTTGCTTCGCTTCGGGTACTTGGTAGGTAGTTTGCCGCACCCGTAGGGGTCTAGGGTGGGGTCTTGGCTATTCATCGCGACCGTGTAATCCGCTCTTCGTTACAGGCTCGTACGGATTGCGGATTCCTAGTATATCTAATGTACTCATCTGTGATCTGGAATGGCTATCATTGCATGTGATGAATGTGTATATCTATATATGATATCTAATTAGGCGTTGCTTATGTTTTGCATCCGCGCTAGTCCAGCCCCCGCTCTGTCGTTGGTTAAGGAACCTAACGGGTAATGACGGGCCTGTTAGTGTATATGCCCTAGAGGCCATTACTATATCATACTAGTTTGTATATTACTTAATAGAAGCTTGGGATATTCACCTTGTATAAAAAATCTTGCTCAATATAGTAGTATGCTACTTGGTTTGTTTCTACTTCAATGTGTACATGTGTTTATTTTAGTATATCACCTATACACATTAGTGGAGCCCTTAGGATCTTTGCTTGATTATCAGCGTTGTGATGGCAGTCACACTAGTGGGGGCTGGGTAATCTATAAGCACATCCTTATACAGGTCACTAGTCGCAGGACTATCGAGACAGGGCATCGATACTCCGGAGTAGACTAGCGTATGCGCTTCTCATCCCAGTGTGGGAGATGGTCTGTCCCACAGCCATCAGTACGTCGTACTGGAGATAGTATACGGGTGCTCGTTAGGTTACGAGTACACTGGACAGGACTCGTTGGGAACTGACCGATTGGTATTATACCTATCGTCAGTTATCAGTTCCCAGGTGACATGAGTACATCTTAGTCCGCTGACTTGACACTGTCACTTCGCCTCGAGTGTGTTCCCACTGTACTTTGATTACTACCCTACCACGGCTCAAAGGAGTCGTGCAAACAGGTGGTAGTTTGGTGCAGTCCTGAAGCACTTGGAGGCAGTGACGGTTGGAGAGGATTCGTCTCTCCCGATATTAGGGGTTGATATCGCGCTGTGTCTAGGAGAGCCATTACACGAGTAGTCCCTGGCCAGGGCAATCGAGATATACTTATAGGCTTCCAGTGTTATCTCAGGGTGTTTTGGGCTTCACTCCGACACGACTTGTACCACTAATAGGGGACTGACGTTTACCGCCCCCCTAGGCCCGCCATGCGATGTATCAGACGAACAGACCGGACTGTACGGAGATTGTCATATTCAGGCTCAGTAGGAGTTCAGATGGGTTTCACCTCGTCAGTCTTCTTGTCGGCATCTACGTGGGGACCGTTACGCACAGCTAGTGCCGCTTGCGGTCTGTGGTTAAACCCACTGCCAGCGTAGTGTCGAGTCTTTAGAGTCCCACACAGAAAACTATTCGCCTTTAGGCAAAAGAGTAGAGGTCGCATGGTTTTGCGACAGGGTTCGGTCACATCCGTGCACTTGTGCACGTACAGTGTCCGGACAGTTAACACTAGCGGGCTTTGGTTTAAGCCAGATCCTAGTGTACGTTTTGGGATTGGTTTTATCCAGTGTGTATTCGTGTTCCTTAGAACGCGGATGCGGGTGTGTATGCACAGTTGACGAAGAGACAGTGGCCGAGGATTCTCATTAGGGTTGTTGACCGTTGACTGTTGACTATTGACTTTTTGCTCAACCCTAAAGAGAATATGATATATGATTAACAATAATATTAATTAAGTATTGTGGTGACATGGTTGTTGAGGGGTTGACTTTGTTGACCGGTTGACTAGGTTGGACTAGTTGACCATCATGATGACAATGGCTATCATTTCATGGCAAAGACTTTTCACTTGCTTGTTCTCTTATGCGATATGAGTGCATGAAATGATATAGCCATTTTGACTTAAACCATTTACACAATACTTGATTACTATTTTTTTGATGATGGTTTTGGAATATGAGAGCCAAGAGAGAAAAGTCTTTCTCATTCTATCATTCTCATTCTCTCTCTTGTTCTTGAGCTCTCATCTCCTTCCTCTTGCTCTCCCTCTCTTTAGTCTATGGTTCACTTGTCTCATGTGTTGAGAACCAAGAACCATAGAGAAAATCCCAACACAATCTTCTCTACTCATTCTAGTTCATAAGGTTTAGCAAACCAAGTGAACTAGTTTCTTCAAAGACCGAAGAAGAAGCCAAAGGTAGAAGCTTTCGAGGTGGATCCATCTTCGGCGCAAGGAGACGACGGGGTGAAGCCGATCCTGACAACCATCGAGGCTTGAAGACGAAGGAGTTCAAGAAAGTAAGGTATAACCCCCTAACCGAGTAGTTAACAACTCCTAGTTAGGTTGTTAGTTAGATGTTTAACAAAGATCCGGTTTTGAGTCCATGTTACCACCTCTAGAAAATTGTTTTTCACCAAATTCCGCATGCCTGAAAGTACCGGGAGAGGTAGCATGGACTTACAGTGGTATCAGAGCCTAGTTAAACTCTATCTAACATGTTAGCATAGTAGCTAGAAGATCGATCAAAGAAAAAGTCACGAAACGAACCCGATATGTCAAGTTTCTGCCGATTTTTATTCTGTTCAAAAATTGATAAATTTCATCTTAAAATTCGGCTCAGGCTTTTTAAAGAATAACCACAAAATTTGGTCCCACGAACAGATCAAAGCGCCGTGGAAACGCGGCGGGAGCACGCTCCCGCCGCGGTTCCGCGGCCAAGTTGACTCGGCCAAGGTCCAAATTTGGTGCAGTGTATTTCTGGGGTTGTTTTGGGATTTTTGGAATATGTATTTTCAGCCCAGATTTTCCAGAACGAAAATTTTGTGTTTGGCGCCTATAAATCCGTATTTTTGATCGAACTTCTAAAAGACTTAAGCTGACGGGTTTTTCTGTGATGTGATATTTGTATTGAACGTCTACTAATCGCTATATGTCGATTAGTGGGGGTTATACAAATCTGTGATCTGTAATGTCATTGGAATGTGTATATGAATTCATTGGATTGTCGCGGGTGAATAGCCGGGGGTTGTGAGACGAGAGTTTTCTTTTCTTTCAATTCATGTAAATTTGTAAATTGATGTAATAATTATTTGTATGGCCGCACAACCAGGTCGGGGTTGTAGCCGTCATTGTATAATTTCTTTTTACTGTTTTTGCTCCTAGGATAGACCCATGGAGGGGGTGCACAAACTACCGGGTATGCCGAAGTGCCGAGTGGCCTACTCACGGGGTTGAGGGAGGTTGCTTCGCTTCGGGTACTTAGCGGGTTGCCGCACCCGTAGGGGTCTTGGGTGGGGTATTGGCTATTCACCGCGACCGTGTAATCTGCTTTTCGTTGCAGGCTCGTACGAATTGCGGGTTCCTAGTATATCCAATGTGTTCATCTGTGATCTGAAATTTCTATCATTGCAATATATCTATATATGATATTATTTAGGCGTTGCTTATGTTTTACAGCCGCGCTAGCCCAGCCCCCGCTCTGTCGTTAGTTAAGTAACCTAACGGGTAATGACGGGGCCCCGTGGCGAATGCGAATGGCATAAGCGTACGTCATATTTTGGTTGTTTTCTGCAATGGTAGGATTAAATGATGGGACGCATTAAAAGAACTAATGCAAGAATATCACGCATTAAAGGAACTAATGCAAGAAAATAAACCAAGTAAAAGTCGTTGGAACACTTTCGAAAACCACTCGGTTCTTTTCAAAACTAACTTTTAAATGCGGAGCTTGAGCCACTGCTTTTAAAAGCTATCTCGTTCCATCGACTATATCAAGTTCTCTACGTTCACGGTTTCGCCAAAACCATTCGTAGCCCTCCGTCGTTTCACAAGAATAGTCAATATTATTCAAGCTGTGTTTGTTGGCCAAAGTCAAGGCATAGTGATTGGTAGCTATTGGGTATTCATGTGCAGCATAGATAGATGCGTTAGTTTGGAACAGTCGTACTGCCTTGTTGGCCAAAGTCAAGGGTAGGTACGGGTGGATTCAAATTAACCTGGAGAACGACGGGTAGAACTTGACATGTGACTTATGATTTGTTGGCCAAAGTCAAGGTCATAAGAGCATGGGGCAAAAATCCACATCGGGAGTTTCAAAAGAACTGAAACTTGCTAGTGTTGCATACCATTTGGAGTGTGATGATTCTGGTAGGATTCCTTCAGTTTCGTCACGCGATGATATTTGGATCCCGATCCTACTGTGAGTATATGTTACTCCTCGGGAAATTTCTCACTTAACGATCAATACTATAAACCAAGTAGGTGTCTAGAAAGGTGTTAGCGGAGCTACGCCCCCAGGTAAAAGAGGTTCTTAAATTAAGGAACTATGCGAAAGCGTTGGAAAACCTCCCTCGAAGTACCGACACTGGCCTGGCTGAACGGTTAAGCAAGTATTGTACGGTGAGATTGATCCTGACTAATTCTTCCTTTTTGGTTTGAGGAGGGATTCGAGAAACAGTGGGAGCCATCTTGTTTAGACAAACTAAAAACCACTCTAAACTTGCAAGAGCATCATGCTGAGTGTTTCTTCTTCTCTCTCCTAATTGCAGCGACCAATCGACATGACAGGACTTAAGTTACTTCTAGATAAAAACATACTGACAGGGCCAAACTACAAAGATTGGCTCAGGAATGTCAAAATGGCAATCACTTACGACAAGCTGGGGTATCTTTTTACCACCAAAGCTCCCCCTGTCCCAGGTCCCACCTCCAGCGTCGCGGATAAGGAAATCCGTAAGACTTGGGAGATTGATAGCGCGAAGGCCAAGTGCCTCGTACTTGCCTCTATGGACAACGAACATCAGAGGAGGCACGAGAATATGGACCTCGAGTCCATATTTCTCCATACAAAAGAACTGTATGGAGAGCAGTCTCGTATCGCAAGATACGAAGTGTCGAAGAAGTTATTTTCGGCAAGGTTGTCCATCAGATCATCGGTAGCGGAACACGTGCTTAAGATGATTGGCTTCATTGAGAAGCTCGCGGAACTTGGGACCACGTTAGAGAACGAGCTCTGTACGGACTTGATTCTCCAGTCCCTTCCTTCCACTTACGCCCTGTTTATCCTGAACTTCAACTTACAAGAAAAAGAAGTTGAACTTTCAGAACTCCTCAACATGCTGAGGAGTGCAGATGGCACCCTACAGAAAGGTAGGGAAACATCCACTTTGTTTGTAGGAGGATCTTCCTCTTCTAGGTCCAAGGAGAAAGCCAAGGGAAAGAAGAAGAAAGCCCCCGCCTAACCAAGGGGCGGTGTTAGTAAAGTGGATACGAAGGGAAAAGCAAAAGCAACAAAGAAAGCGGGGCGGCTTGTGGATAAGGAAGAATGCTTCTATTGTCATAAGAAAGGACACTGGACGAATGATTGCAGGGCTTGGAAAGCCAGGACACAGGAATTGAAGCAGGTTGCGGCTTCAGCTTCAGGTGCGTATGTTATTGAAAACTGTCTTTCAATAAACTCTACTTCCTGGGTATTGGATACCGGATCAGGATCTCATATCTGTAATTCTTTGCAGGCGTTGAGAAACCGTAGGGTTTTGAAGGTAGGTGACATGACCCTCAAAGTTGCAAACGGAGCTAGCATGGATGCTAAGGCCGTGGGGGACTATCACCTGGGAATGTCAGATGGACATGTTTTGGTTTTGCATAATTTCTTTTTTGTACCCAACGCAACTTGTAATATCATTTATGTATCTTTGGTTTCTAAAGAAGGTTATGAATTTGCGTTTGTAAGCAATGTTGTAAACATTCACCTTAATCAAGTTCTGATTGGGTCAGGTACATTAAGCAATGGTATATACGTATTGAACCAACCATAGATTTTCAATGTCCAGAACATACACAAAAGAAAGTCTCCAGAAATAAATCAGACTTTCTTATGGCATTGTAGACTAGGTCACATCAATGAGAGAAGGTTGACGAGGTTACATACAGAAGGATATTTGAATCCGTTCGAATATCAATCGTATGCCACTTGTCAATCCTGTCTCAAAGGAAAGATGACAAAGACTCCGTTCACTGGACACGGAGTAAGAGCGAGCGAGCTCTTGGGACTCGTACACAGCGACGTGTGCGGTCCAATGTCTACACATGCGCGAAGCGGTTATTCTTACTTCATTACTTTTACGGATGACTTTTCAAGGTACGGTTATGTCTTCTTAATGAAACATAAGTCCGAAGCCTTTGGAAAGTTCCAGGAGTATAAGAATGAAGTAGAAAAACAAACCGGCAAAAGTATTAAGATTCTAAGATCGGATCGAGGTGGAGAATACTTGAGTGCCGAGTTCCTGGACTATTTAAAAGAGAACGGAATTCTCTCTCAGCTTGCTCCTCCATACACTCTGCAACATAACGGTGTATCGGAGAGACGGAACCAAACCCTATTAGATATGGTACGGTCCATGATGAGTAACGCTGAGTTACCGCGATCATTCTGGGGGTATGCGCGAGAATCAGCAGCATACCTTTTGAACCGAGTTCCAACTAAGACTGTGCCTACTACACCATATGAGATGTGGTGTGGGAAGAGACCCTATCTTAAGCACATTAAGACATGGGGATGTCCAGCTTTTGTTAAAAAGCAGCATGCGGACAAGCTCGAGGCACGTTCAGTACAGTGTAAGTTCGTGGGATATCCAAAGAACTCCAAGGGAAATTTCTTCTACTGCGAAGAGGAACAAAAAGTTCCTGTTTCTCGTCATGCCTACTTCTTGGAAACTGAGTTTTTGGAAACCCAGATAAGTGGGAGCATAGTAGAACTGGAAGAAATTCCAGAACCACGAGCTATTACTGAAAGCTTAGTGGAACCGGAGGGTTCAAAAGAACAGGACATTCCTACGCCGCTCCGCAGAAGTAGTAAGCAGTCTCATCCGCCCGAGAGATACTATGGTTTTCTCATAGACGGGGATAGAGCGGATTGCATCATAGATTATGATGAGCCTACTAGCTTCCAGCAAGCCGTTCAGAGCGTCGACTCGGTAAAATGGCTGGATGCAATGCGGAACGAAATGGAGCCCATGCACACCAACAAAGTATGGATGTTGGACGTTGCTCCAGACGGGGTAAAACCCGTAGGATGCAAGTGGATCTTCAAAAGGAAGATTGGTGTAGATGGACAGGTTGAGACCTATAAAGATAGACTGGAAGCAAAGGGTTTTCGTCAAATACCTGGATTGGACTATGACGAAACCTTTTCTCCAGTAGCTATGCTGAAATCCATTCGGATCCTTCTTGCCATTGCTTCCTCCCACGATTATGAGATCTGGCAAATGGATGTAAAGACCGCTTTTCTAAATGGAAATTTAGAGGAGTGTGTCTATATGGACCAACCAGAGGGTTTCATTCAGTGTGGGAGCAGCGGAAAGGTGTGCACGTTGCTTAAGTCCATCTACGGACTAAAGCAGGCATCGCGGAGTTGGAACATCTTTTTTGATGAGACGGTCAAGAAATTTGGCTTTATCAAAAATCCAGATGAACCATGCATCTATAGTAGATTTGTAGCGAGAACTGTAGTATTCCTCGTTTTATACGTGGATGACATTCTCTTAATAGGAAATGACATTCCTATGCTACAATCTGTCAAAGGGTTCTTGTCACACAGGTTCTCCATGAAAGACCTGGGGGATGCCTCATACATCCTGGGGATCCGGATCCATCGTGATAGATCCAAGAGGATATTAGGACTTTCACAGTCCAGGTACATCGACACCATACTGAAAAGATTCAGTATGGAAGATTCCAAGCGCGGTAATCTACCGGCTTGTCACGGGATCACCCACTCTAAAGAGATGTCTCCCAAGACTGATTTGGAGAGGGATCGCAAGTCTATTATACCCAACGCTTCTGCGGTAGGCTCTATAATGTATGCGATGTTGTGTACCAGACCGGATGTAGCTTATGCACTGAGTGTGGTAAGCCGGTATCAGTCAAACCCTGGGGAGAAACACTGGATAGCGGTAAAGAACATTCTCAAGTACCTGAGAAGGACTAAGGAGATGTTCTTGGTGTATGGCGGAAAAGACCTCCAGATCGAGGCCTTTGCTGACTCCAGCTTACAGAGTGACAAGGATGATTCCAAGTCCATGTCGGGTTTTGTCTTTACCCTCAATGGAGGGGCGGTGTGTTGGAAGAGTTCCAAACAGGAAACCGTTGCAGACTCGACGATGGAAGCGGAATACATCGCTGCATCTGATGCCGCAAAAGAAGCTGTCTAGATGAGAAAGTTCTTGAAAGAACTTCAGGTGGTTCCGTCCATTGTTGATCCAATACCTCTGTATTGCGACAACAACGGGGCTATAGCTTTAGCGAAGGAACCCAGGTCCCATCAGAGATCCAGACACATCTTGAGGCGGTATCACCTGATCAGGGAGATCGTGGATCGCCAGGAGATCGAGGTTCGGAGGGTCGCTTCAGAAGATAACACTGCAGATCCATTCACCAAGGCCTTGCCCCAGAATCAGTTCGAGCGGCTGATCGAGATGATAGGTCTTCGATACGCCAGTACATGGCCTTAGTGCAAGTGGGAGATTGTTAGTGTATATGCCCTAGAGGCCATTACTGTATCATACTAGTTTGTATATTACTTAATGGAAGTTTGAGATATTCACCTTGTATAAACAATCTTGCTCAATATAGTAGTATGCTACTTGGTTTGTTTCTACTTCAATGTGTACATGTGTTTATTTTAGTATATCACCTATACACATTAGTGGAGCCCTTAGGATCTTTGCTTGATTACCAGCGTTGTGATGGCAGTCAAACTAGTGGGGGCTGGGTAATCTATAAGCACATCCTTATACAGGTCCCTAGTCGCAGGACTATCGAGACAGGGTATCGATACTCCGGAGTAGACTAGCGTATTCACTTCTCATCCCAGTGTGGGAGATGGTCTGTCCCACAACCATCAGTACGTCGTACTGGAGATAGTATACGGGTGCTCGTTAGGTTACGAGTACACTGGACAAGACTCGTCGGGAACTGACCGGTTGGTATTATACCTATCGTCAGTTATCAGTTCCCAGGTGACATGAGTACAGCTTAGTCAGCTGACTTGACACTGTCACTTCGTCTCGAGTGTGTTCCCACTGTACTTTGATTACTACCCTACCACGGCTCAAAGGAGTCCTGCAAACAGGTGGTAGTTGGGTGCAGTCCCGAAGCACTTGGAGGCAGTGACGGTTAGAGAGGATTCGTCTCTCCCGGTATTGGGGGTTGACATCGCGTTGTGTCTAGGAGAGCCATTACACGAGTAGTCCCTGGCCAGGGCAATCGAGATATACTGGTAGGCTTCCAATGTTATCTCAGGGTGTTTTGGGCTTCACTCTGACACGACTTGTACCGCTATTAGGGGACTGACGTTTACCGCCCCCCTAGGCCCGCCATGCGATATATCAGACGAATAGACCGGACTGTACGGAGACTGTCACAATCAGGCTCAGTAGGAGTTCAGATGGGTTTCACCTCGTCAGTCTTCTTTTCGGCATCTACCTGGGGACCGTTACGCACAGCTAGTGCCGCTTGCGGTCTGTGGTTAAACCCACTGCCAGCGTAGTGTCGATTCTTTAGAGTCCCACACAGAAAGCTATTCGCCTTTAGGCAAAAGAGTAGAGGTCGCATGGTTTTGCGACAGGGTTCGGTCACATCCGTGCACTTGTGCACGTACAGTGTCCGGAAAGTTAACACTAGCGGGCTTTGGTTTAAGCCAGATCCTGGTGTACGTTTTGGGATTGGTTTTATCCAGTGTGTATTCGTGTTCCTCGGAATGCGGATGCGGGTGTGTATGCACAGTTGACGGAGAGACAGAGGCCGAGGATTCTCATTAGGGTTGTTGACCGTTGGCTGTTGACTATTGACTTTTTGCTCAACCCTAATGAGAATATGATATATGATTAACAATAATATTAATTAAGTATTGTGGTGACATGGTTGTTGAGGTGTTGACTTTGTTGACTTGTTGACTTTGTTGACCGGTTGACTAGGTTGGACTAGTTGACCATCATGATGACAATGGCTATCATTTCATGGCAAAGACTTTTCACTTGCTTGTTCTCTTATGCAATATGAGTGCATGAAATGATATAGCTATTTTGACTTAAACCATTTACACAATACTTGATTACTATTTTTATGATGATGGTTTTGGATTATGAGAGCCAAGAGAGAAAAGTCTTTCTCATTCTATCATTCTCATTCTCTCTCTTGTTCTTGAGCTCTCATCTCCTTCCTCTTGCTCTCCCTCTCTTTAGTCTATGGTTCACTTGTCTCATGTGTTGAGAACCAAGAACCATAGAGAAAATCCCAACACAATCTTCTCTACTCATTCTAGTTCATAAGGTTTAGCAAACCAAGTGAACTAGTTTCTTCAAAGACCGAAGAAGAAGCCAAAGGTAGAAGCTTTCGAGGTGGATCCATCTTCGGCGTAAGGAGACGACGGGGTGAAGCCGATCCGGACAACCATCGAGGCTTGGAGACGAAGGAGTTCAAGAAAGTAAGGTATAACCCCCTAACCGAGTAGTTAACAACTCCTTGTTAGGTTGTTAGTTAGATATTTAACAAAGATCCGGTTTTGAGTCCATGTTACCACCTCTAGAAAATTGTTTTTCACCAAATTCCGCATGCCCGAAAGTACTGGGAGAGGTAGCATGGACTTACAGGGCCCCCGTGGCGAATGCGGATGACATAAGCGTACGTCATATTTTCGTTGTTTTCTGCAATGGTTGGATTAAATGATGGGACGCATTAAATTAATGCAAGAAAATAAACCAAAGTTGAGTCGTTGGAACACTTTCAAAACCACTCGGTTTCTTTTCAAAAAACAACTTTTAAACGCGGAGCTTAAGCCACTCGTTTTAAAAGCTATCTCGTTCCATCGATTATATCATGTTCACTACGTTCACGGTTTCGCCAAAACCATTCCTAGCCCTCCGTCGTTTCACATGGATAGTCAATAGTATTCAAACTATGTTTGTTGGCCAAAGTCAAGGCATAGTGATTGATAGCTATTGGGTATTCATGTGCAGCATAGATAGATGTGTTGGTTTGGGACAGTCGTACTGCCTTGTTAGCCAAAGTCAAGGGTAGGTATGGGTGGGTTCAAATTAACCTGGAGAATAACGGGTAGAACTTGACATGTGACTTATGATTTGTTGGCCAAAGTCTGTTAGTTATATGTATGCCCTAGAGGCCATTACTGTACATAGGATGTATATTGTAGTGGATGCTGGGACATACACAGGGAGGACTTTCTTGCTCGACATGATAGTATGCTATCTGGTTACACTTTAACTTAACGTGTATACTGATTGTCTCTCTGTTACATGTTGGTAAAGCCTTTAGGATGTGTACTTGCCTACCTGGACTATGATGCGGATCATACTAGTGGGGACATGGTAGTCCATAAGTACATCCTTCAAGGTCCCTAGTCGTGGGTATATCGAGACGGGGTATCCATATACTAGAGTAGACTAGCGTATACCTTCTCGACCCATACAGATGGGCAATGGATGATCCCATATCCATTGGTGTTTGACATCAGAGATGATATACGGGTGCTCAGTGGAGACTGGGTACACTGGACGGACTCGCCGAGAACTCCCAGATGGTATTATACCTTACGTCAGATGGCAGTTCTCTGGTGACACTGGTACAAAGTAGTCTGTTGACCCGAGATCGTCATAAAGTCCTGTGTGATTCCCACTGTGCTTTGATTTCCACCTTACCACGTCCAAGAAGGCGTGCAAAACGGTGGCTTTTGGGTACAGTCCCGAATCACATGGAGGCAATGAGCGATAGGAGGGGATTCGTCTCTCCCGGTATAGGGAGTTGATGTTGCGCTGTGTTCGATTGGCTATAACCGGAAATCCTTGGCCAGGGTTGCTGAGATTTACTGGTAAGTGTTATCAGTAGTATCTCGAATTGTTATAGACCTCATATCGACATGACTTATCGAGCTAATGGGGTCTGACGTTTACCACCCCTAGGCGAGATATGCGACATATCAGACGAACAGACCGGACTGTACGGTAAGTGTTACTGGTTGGATTCACAGGAGTGTGAGCAGGCTTGCTCGTTGATCTTCTGATCGCTCAATACCCGGGTGGTCGTTACGTTTAGCAGACCGCTTGCGGCTTGTTGGTGTTTGATATGATCATCACCTACTGCCGGCGTATTGACGGGTCTTTAGAGTCCTACAGAGAGGTTTCCTGGCTCAAGCGAAACGAAATAGGAGCGCGTATGAGATATGTGCGGGACCGAGAATAATACCAGTATGTGTTACTATATTCGATTCTCGTGATTTGTGACATTGATCGGTTATATGCAATATAGCCGGGTTATCGGATCAAGTGTTGATTCGATAAGTTGTTACTATTGATATTAGTCGGTTATATGCGATATGAACGGATCGTTAAATCAAGTGTTGATTTAATGATTTAATGTATAATTATATATTTGATATATTACTTTACATTAACTACTATTGGTTCACTTAAGATGTTTTTCTCACTTGATTGTGCACATTGTATATGTGATATATTTTTGTGCACAAGATTGTATCATGTTTGATGATACATGCAAACTTGGGTGTGTATGATTAAATTATGATTAGGTTAATGGTTAGGGTTTGATTTACTTATTTATTTATTTCTTTTCATTTATTTTTGGCAAGAAAGAAAATGGTTGCTTCTTTTGTTTTCACTTGAAGCTTCAGGAAGCTTTGAAAAGGGTTTGACCATTTTGTTTCTTTCCTTAACCCTAACCATTTACTTTAACCCTAGTTTATTCTCTACACTTGTTAACTCACCCATGGTTGCTAAATGATAACCATCACTTCATTTTCTTTATGGATTTTAATTATTTTTCATTCTTTCTTCTTCTTCTTCTTCAAGAAGAAAGAAAACCTTTTTCTTGAAAATGTCTAAGTGATGATTCCAAGTGAGAAATCCAAATCCAAAGTGAACCCACATCCTATTTCTTCATCCTCTACCACTTGCCATGTAGTATAGGGTGTTTTCTTCACAAGTTTCATGACTTGGTGAAGATGGAGCTCGAGTTAGAGTTGCCTCGACGTAGATCATCTTCGGCATCGAAGTCAACGACCTAGCCCGATCTTTTCTCCGATGAAACCACCGCGAGAGTCCAGGATTTCGATGGTTGTAGTGGAGGGACGTCTTCACGGAGCCAAGGAAGTGGAGGACCGGATCTACAAAGGTTGTATTTCCAATCACATAGTGCTAAAGCAGTTTAGTAGCTTGTAGTTTCGCCTAACCTCTAGTCAACGATCGCATTAGGGTTTCTCGGCACAAGAAAAATTTTGATTTTGCCATGGTTGATCTATTGTGGAACCTCATTAGAGTGCCTAGGAACCCTACAGTAGTATCAGAGCCTAGCTAGAGCCTTAGGCGATGAGTAGACGAAGTTAGAAGTCTGATCGAAACACAAAACCCTAATCCGACCCCTTCTCTGTACATTTTTCAAAACTGTGCATTTTTCCAAATTAAAAATTTGCACAAAAATCAGCAGGCATTTCTAAGAAATACTGTGCAAAACGAGTGGCTAACTCGATCAAACCGCCGCGGAACCGCGGCACGAGCATGGCTCGTGCGGCGGTTCCGCGGCCGTACGGCAGCTTCCTTCAATTATTTTTGCACGGTGATTCCTATATTTTAGTGCTGTATTTTCTGGGATATTTTAACTTCTACTCAAGAGTTGAGTTTTCTGGGTTGTATTGGGAGTTCGTAGATTCGATCGGATTATCAAACTTTGTCTATGTGTTTTTCCGGGTAATTTTAGAATATGTTAAAAAGTTCGACCGGATGTAAATACCCATTTTTTCCCCTGCCGCGAAATTTCCAATTGTTGGATTTTTCCGTAGTTTAATGACGTTCTAAGTAGTGCAAGTAACGCGATGGTCCCTCTAGAAGACAACAAAACTTAACTCGATTATGTGACCGTCTTGAACTACCCTTTGAACCTTAGGGTTTGGGGCAGTACAGCGTGCCACATGTGAGGCATTGGCTTGACCCTTCTCCGGCTGGACCATTGGTACTGAGGCATGAAGTGAATGTTTTTAAACTTATTTCATGTGTTGAGCTGTTTCGGGAAAACTTGGGTGTTTGACTGTTCGATCGGAAAGTTTAACATTTTCTGTTTATCTTGATTGTGATACAATAATTGGAATCCACAAGTAGTTATGAGATAACTGAATTGAATGTTATAAACATAGCACTTTTGTCTCACTTGATCGGTTGCCACGGAATTTTGATGTGATCAAAAGTCCGTCGCAATCACGTAGCGTACGCGGATACTCGCCGGTAAACTTAATAGATAACCATGCCCCATAGCCCCGACCAAGTGACTGTAGGAGAACTCCGTCGCAGAAAGCATCCGTTCGGGTGCTCGCGGCAGCGGTGTTCCGCCTTAGTGCACTTCGTCGACGGTATCGGGGGTGCGGCCGTCTACTAAAGTTTGCGACGAGCATTCGATCAGTTTTTCGGGAATCTTGTTGAATTGTCCGACTTGATATTGAAAAGTGTTTCCGATAACGAGACTAAAATGCGGGGTTTATAATTGTTAGGCATGTGATGTCTAAGGAATTCAGATGGTTAGGCATGCGATGTCTAAAGAGTTTGCTGATTCCAACTGTTGTTGTTTTACATTTTCTTTTCTGTGACCGTAAGTGTAATATGTGATATCGCCGGTTTCTTTGCTATATGTCAACGACAATTGGGATGGGCATATTTACTTACGTTGATGACATGTGATGTTATGTGTTGCTGGATATGTTATATTGGATCGTCATGTTTGAATAGCCGGGGTTTTTTTTTATGTGAGATGAGTGTTTTTCATTTTCATTCATGTAAAAACTTTTATGTAATATTCTTTTATTGGGGCATTTCCAGGTTGCGGAAGATGTCACCTTTTGTATATTATTTACTTTTCCGCACTAGGATAGACCCAAGGAGGAGGGCACAAGTAACCGGGTTCTGGAGTCCAGTGGGAGACCAACTCGAGGAGTCGAGTCCGGGTTTCCTAACTCTAGAATTGGTAGGGTTGCTTGCCGCTCTCATAAGGGTCTAGGGGTGTGGGTTTGGCTATTCATCGCGACCGTGGAATCCGTGTTTTATACTGGCTCGTATTGAAAACACGGACGTCCTAGTATATCCAATCTTTCATATGTTTCTTCTGCTGCGATATCTGTGATGTGATCATTTGATGTTCTGTGATAAATACTGTATATAGTATATATGATATATTATATAGATGTTACTTATGTTTTACACCCGCGCTAGCCCTGCCCCGCTCTGTCGTTAGTTATCTAACCTAACGGTGCACGAGGGGACATCGAGGCGAATGCGGATGGCATAAGTGTACGACGTATTTATCTGTGATGTTTAGGTAACTTAAATGATGGGACTTCATTAATATGATTAATGAAAGAAAAGAAACCTAAAAGATGTTGTGGAATCGAATTTTCAAAAACAGGTAGCTATAGTTCTTGCTTTGCATCGCGGTGTTCCTTGTAGAACATCCTGCACCTTATTCGATAAGGAAAGGACCGAGATCCCTTCACCGGGAGTGACTCCTTTAGCAATAACTGGCAGATGCTACTTACTCGGTTTATCTTTTGATTGCTTCTATAGTTTCTGCTTTGCACAGTGATATATATGATATATCCCGCACCTCATTCGACGAGGAAAGGGCCGACGATCCCTGCACCGGGAGTGACCCCTTTAGCAAAATTAGAAAAGCCTCAGAAACACTCCATTTTAAAATCATTCGATCCTACAACGATATCAAGTTCATTACGCAATAGGTTTTCAGAAAAACCTGTCGTAGCCTCCGTCATTTCAGATAAGTACTAGTTAGTATTCGTGCTGCGGTAGTTTGGCCTCCGTCAAGGAGTAGTGTACGGTAGCTAACTAATGCTTATCTGCTAGCATACGATGCGATTGGATTAGGGTATTCGTACGGCGTTGTTTTGCCTCTGTCAAGGGTCGTGCGGGTGGGTTTAATTCAATCAGGAAATGACGTGTTGAACTTGACTAGCGGACTATGGGTAGTTTGGCCTCCGTCAAGGTCATAGGACGCTAGGGGCAAAATTATTAGGAATTTCAAGTGTTGAAATTTGCAATGAGATTGCATACGTTCTATGAGATAGTTGGATCCCGATACCCGCTGCGAGTAATTGTTACTCCTGGGAGAGTTTTACACATTACATTTAGCCGATCAAGTAGGTGTCTAGAAAGGTGTTAACGAGGTTACGCCTCTGGGAAAATGAGGTTTACATTAATTAGGTTCGTGCGAAAGCACGGGGGACCTCCCTCAAAGTACCGACACTGGCCTGGCTGAAAGATTAGCGAACTTGTAGCGTGTAATTAATCCCGGCTAGTCTTTCCTTTTAGGGTTTGAAGGAAGATTTGATAAAAACAGTGGGAGCCATCCTGATTAGATAAAATAATAACCAATCTGATCTTGCAAGAGCGCACGCAGAGTGTTTTCTTCTCTCTCTCTCCAAGTAGAGACCATGTCACGCCTTAATCAAGATAATAATATGGATATTGACCGAACCCGCTTGTTATACTGAGCTGGGGAACGTTGGTCCCGCTCCAACTTATAATTGTTATAAGACAAAGCAGGAAATTGGGGATTACCAGAATTCCCGTGCCGCCCAAACGAAGAAAGTGCATTTGATGCATCTCCTTCGGGTGTGTTCATTACAAAGAACTGTTTCTTTGTATCCTCTACGTACTGGGTATTTGATACCGGATCAGGATCCCAGATATGTAATCTGTTACATAGGGCTACAGATAGGTAGAGAACTGAGAACGGGTGATAATTTTCATGAGACAGAAAACGGGGCAAGTGTTGCAGCCAAGTCTGTTGGTCACTGTCACCCTGTATTACCAGTACATTGATTCTGAACGAATGTTATTAGATACCGAACCTGATATACAAAATCATATCAGTCTCTTTATTAGTAAAGAAGGATATAATTTTGTATTGTTGGACAATGTTTTGAACATTTCCTATATCAAAAGTTGATCGGTTCAGGCACGTTATCTAAAAGCATTGACGTTCTAAATCAAACTACAGTTCTTAGTATATGGAACACACACAAGAGGAAGAGTTCAGAAATGAACGAATCCTTCATGAGGCATTGTAGACTAGGTCATATCAATCTGACCCGACTGGCTGAAGTTACATTTAGATGCATATTTAAATTAGTTTGAATTTACATCTTGTGAAACTTGCCAGTCATGTCACAAAGATTAGATGACCATAGCTCTGTTTACTGGAAACAGAGAAAGAGTTAGTGAACTTTTGGGATGATACATGTTGATGTATGTAAGGTCCCCTGTCTACACATGCCAAGACCGGTTCTTTGTACTTCATTACATTCTTTGATGATCTCTTTAGATTCAGACATATGTTCCTGTTGAAACACAAGTCCGAACCTTTTGAGATATTCACAGAATATAAGTTAGAAGTAGAGAACAAAAACGGGTATAAGTATTATGTCCTTTGATGTGATCAGGGAGGAGAATACTTGTGCATGGATTTCTTGGACTATTCTAAAGGAGAATGAGATTTTCTCTCAGCATTACTCCTCCGTATACACCATAGCACAACGGTGTATCGGGGCGGAGCAATCACACCCTATATGATAAGGTGTGCTCTATGACTAGTACTACTGAGTTATCTATTTCCTTTTGGGAGTTATGCACTTGAGAAGCTGCATACCTATTGAATTGGGTTCGAATCAAATCAGTGCCTACCATTCCATATAAGATATGGTATAGGAAGAACCTATCTCTTAAGTATGTTAAGATTTAGGATTGTCCGGCGTATGTCAAAAGCAAAATCCGGACACTATCGATGCAAAGTCTGTTATGTAGAACTGGAAATGTTCCAGCTATACATACTGCAGCTGATGATTTGGTAGAACCAAAGGATTCAATTGTTTCCAACGAACCTCAGCCTCTCCGCCGATCTAGTAGGGTTCCTCACCCACCTGAGAGATACTTTAGTTTCTCTATGACAGTGGGAGCGAGGAATGCATCATGAGATGATGACCCAACTAGTTTCGAGCTGGCCATCAAGAGTGGGACTCTGTAAGAATGGCTGGATGCTTAGCGATCTGACATGGAATCCTTATACACCAACAAAGTATGGACTTTAGTTACTTTATCTGAAGGGTTAAATCCCCATCAGGAGCAAGTATATCTTGAGAAGATTACTTGGTGTACATGGAAATGTTGAGACTTTCAAAGCTAGACTTGTTAAAAGTTTGCATCATTGACCAGGCGTGGATTATGATGAAACCTTTTTCGGTGGCTTTGCTTACGTCCATCTAGATCCTACTTGCCACGGCTACATACCATGACTACAATATCTGGCGGTTGTGTGCAATGACTGCTTTTCTAAATAATGATTTAGAAGAGAACGTCTATAAGTACACAGCCAGATGGCATCGTAAACAGTGGGAGCAGCGGAAACGTGTGCAAGTTGCTTTACAGATTAAAGCAGGCATCGCGGAGTTCGAACATCTGTTTTGATGTGGTAGTCAAAGAGTTTGACTTCATCAAAATGGTAGATGAACCTTGTATATACAAAAAGGTAGTAGAGAGTAAGGAGGTCATCCTCGTACTGTACGTGGAAAACATACTCTTGATAGAAAAAGAGTTTCCTATGCTACGCTCGGTCAATCTCCACTTATCACAAGGATTCTCCAAATAGGATCAAGACGATACCTCCTAAATCTTGGGTTTTGGATCTATGAGATAGATCTAAATGGATGTTAGGATTCTCACTAGTTGTAGTGAGATGGTATCAATTGATCCTGGGGAGAATCACTGGAAAGGTTCCAGGATGATAAGGACGACTGAATGTCAGTCACAGGCATTGTCTTTACCCTCAGTAAAGGGACGGTATGTTGGAAGAGTTCCAAGCTAGATACCGTGGTATACTAGACGATATAGGCTGGATACATCGCTACTTAAGATGCTACCAAAGAGGCAGTCTGGATGTATATTTGTTCATGAGATGAACTTAGTTCCTCCTATTGTATGACAATGGAGTTATGGCTTATGCCAAGGAACGTCCGTCCCATCAGTGATCCAGACATATTCTGAGACAACATCACCTGATCATGGAGATAGTTGATCTCCAGGGTGATCGAGGTTAGGAGAGAAGACTCAGAGGACAACACGGCGGATCCACTCACAAAGGCCTTTTCCTAGAGAGTGACTTTTATGGGATGGTTGAGTATGAGACACTACAACCACAGCTACAGATGGCCCTAGTGCAAGTGTGAGATTGTTAGTTATATGTATGCCCTAGAGGCCATTACTGTACATAGGATGTATATTGTAGTGGATGCTTGGACATACATAGGGAGGACTTTCTTGCTCGACATGTTAGTATGCTATCTGGTTACACTTTACCTTAACGTGTATACTGATTGTGTAGCGTCTTGAAAAGTCGTTTTGGTGTTTTCCTGAAATTCGGTGAAAATTCGGTATTTTTTCGAAAACCGTCTTTCTCGATATTTTGCAGTTTAGGGCTAATTATACCTAAAATGGATAGGTAATTGCTTGTTTTTAGTAGCTAATGAGTTAATTATGAAATTTTGGTCATTTAAAAATTTTTCCCTATTTTTCAATTTTTAATATTATTTTAAGCCGGTAAGAAAATACATTAAATAAGCGATAAATACAAATTTTTCCGGGCTAATTTTAATCTCTAAAATTATGATAATTATAATCTAGTGATAACATGAATTTTTAGTAATTTATTTTTATTTTTAACAAATTTTTATGATTTGAAACGAATTTATTGAATTTTGGGCTAAAACTTGCAATTTTTGAGTTGTAGGGGGCCTTTTTGCATAAAATTTCTTTTGTAAAACCCCTCTCTCTTTTTCCTCAGCCCTAGGACAGCCCCACCTTGTGTGAGACCAGAAATTTCTGGCCTCATTTTCTTTGGTTGCTTTCTTGAGTTGTTTTGATGGTTTATGGTTTTATTTTAATTAAAATGAATAAAGTATGATACATTGACTTTTGTGGACTTGACCATGACTTTCCCCACTTGCCCACACCCTCCCCAATACCTCCTCTGGCCGAAAACCTGCACACCCTCTTCTTCCTCTCTTTTCTTTTCATTTTTCTTCAATTTCTTCAAGAAAATACATCAAAATCCATGATTTAATTCTAAAATCCAAACAAAATCCTTATGCTATCCTTTCCTTAGCCATTCTTGCTTGGATCTTGGTGCTTGAGGCCATCACTTGGAGCAAAAATCCACTCTTTCTAGATCCCAAAGTGAGGTATAATCCCTTGCTAATTAAATTCTTTTGTTTAAGTTTCTTATGTTGTATGGTTTAGTGTTAATTTAGTGTAGTTTAATCTAGTTTTCTTAGGTTTTGCTTGAAAAATCTAACTAGGGTTTGAAAGCCATGATAATTAATTAGGTTGTTTTATGGTTAATCTAGTTGTCAATGAACTAATCTATATGGTTACCTTGTTATGTAGTCTTCTATTTGTGTTAATTTAGTTAACTTTAAAAGTTCGATTTTAGTTGTAATTGTCGTTTTAGGAATTTCAAGAGAGGGTTAGTGTATGGAATTGAGTTGTGAAGCTTGATTAGTGAGTTGATTAAGGTTTAGAAAACTTTATTTAGTTGATTGAACCTAATTTGTTATCTAGTATTTTGCTAACCTAAATCTAAGAGGTGAACTTGCTAATTGGGTTTGAAATTAGTGTTAATTAAGTTTTCAAGTGTGGAAATTGATTGGATTTTGCTAGGTTATAAATTCAAGAATTGATGGTTATGGAAAATAGAATTGGAATCATTGCTATTGTGTTGTAATTAGTGTTTGTAGATTGCTTGTAGTGTGCTTGGGTAATTATGCTTTATTGTAGTCGTTTTGTCGCAAATCGGCGATTGTTGCACCGATTTTTGGAATGTATATGCTTACTAGATTTTTATATAAATTATGTGATGGATTATTTTCGACATCTTGATGATTGTAATGGCTTGTCCTACGACTTTTAGGATGCGTGAGTGCGGATTTTTGGGTAGTCGGGTTTTAGTTTTGCCGGGCGACAAAATCGGCGTTTTTCGGCAGTTTTGCGATTTTCGCGTGTGTTCCGCGCACTTTGTGCACGTTGTACCTAGCTAGCGAAATTTAGTAGTTTCGTTGGGGTTTTGCGTCGTTCTTGAATGTGTAACCTTATATTTGGTATTGATGTAAATTCCAGGTTCGGTCACGGAAACGTCAGACGCGGCGCGAAAGGGAAAGGCGGTGATTGGACACAGCTAGCCAGGGATCCCGGTGAGTAGATTTAACGTCTACGGGGGACGATCGTTTGGATGGCGCAAGTCGCCCGATAGATTTAGTAAACTGAAAAATAGTAAACTGGATAACCACTTGTGACATTAGAATAATATTACTGGCATGATAATTGCTGCAATTAGATCAATATGTTATACCCATATACGCAAACTCAATTGTAGGACACATGCACCATTACCAGGTTTTTATATGCAGCACGAGCACTATTCATGCTTACACACACACCCTGGTAATTGCCATGCCACCACACTAGATAACATTTAAATTTAAACCTTTTACTAATTGATACTTAAACTGGTGCTATTGCCTTTAATTCCTTAAAATGAAACCGTAGAATTGCTATTTATATGCATGTACTTCATCACATTAATTGTTCATGCTTAATCCATTAATCACACATCGCAACTTGATTATTGATACCATATGCATTCATTATCACTGATATATGCACTTATGAGGATTTTCTTGAGATTTTATGATATTGCTGGATTTCGGGGGAAAGCCGCAAAATTTCCAAACTTATGATATTTTTAAAACATGTAAATTGCGGTTTTCTAGTGATGTAAGTGTCGTCCACCATGAGTTTGCTGTGGTTTTTTGGAGACCCGTTTCGAGTAGTTGGATGAACCGTTTCGGGTACATGGTGGGCCCGGTAGGGTACCCCGGGGCAAGAAGCTCGTGGTGTTGACGATGAGCCTGGCAGGGGACGGATTACCTACCGGTGATTTCATTGGGCACGGCGGATATCCAGAGGATACCGACCGGGGCCGCGAGAGGATGATATATTGATACTGAGATGGGTCAGCCGGATGGCTGAGGCCAGAGACACTATGACATGGATTTATGAGATTTGAGACAGCTTTTGGGTGTCGTTGCTGGACACCGATTTTCGTCGATTCATTGACATTAGGCTGGCATTCTAAAAGAGTTTCAAAAACAAAAGAAGATAAAATATTTCTTATATATACCCATTGAGACCTCAGATTTCCATGTTGCATACATATTAGCACACTGATGTTGTATACACACCTGCTAGTGCATCCAGTCATACCTGTATTTTAAATGCTAGGATGCTTGTGTGCATGCATACGATAGCCTTTGTAGATGTTATTTATTACTCACGAGTTGGAAACTCACCCCCGTTGTGCCACAGTCTTTTGCAGGTCCGCTCCGTCAGTTCAGTAGCGGCGGGCGCACTTGTTCTTTGCCTCTTTTGCCTGAGCTCGAGATTTGCTCATAGGTGGGTTATGTTACCATTTTTGTACCACCTTGTATATTCTTGTATCTAGTATACTCCATCTACTGTTTCCACTAGATTATTGTATATTGAGCTAGAGATGAGACTGTGAGGGTTGTGGATTTTATGCTGTATTTTGGGGTCGAGCTCACTTGAGCCGACATGCTACTTTTTTTCATGCTTCCTTATGATTATTATGCTTGTTGTCATTTATATTGCGTGGGATTTGTGACCGCCTTATGGCGAAGAGCTAGCTCCCGCTTGGGGATGCCCTATTTTGTTGGATTCATGTATATATTTTGTTGTACCCATTTTTGGGGGCCAGTATTTACAAAGGAGACTCTGCCGAAATTTTCGGGAAAAATTGGTATTGTTTTAAAAAAGGGTTTTACATGACTTATTTGATAACTCGCTTTCAATTGATGGGGTTTTCTTCACTCTTTTGCTTAATTGGTTTTGTTTTCTAGGCTTTGGCTTACTTATTTTACGGACGTCTTTAGACGTTTCGTAAACTTAAGTGCCGGTCACGTTCCGTACCCTGCGGGTCGTGACAAAGTTGGTATCAGAGCGAGGTTTTACCTTTGTGAGTATAGGATGATCCTTGGTAGATGGAGTTGGTGACTTAAGCAGGGTAACGTAGCGTGCGTATGTCCGCGGCATACTTACGATACGGTACTCCGCCTAAGTGACTTTAGGATACTTGCTTGGAAATTTCCTTCTTCAATTCCGTGTATCCTATGATCCTATTGCACTGTACTTACTATCCGTTTTCCTGTAACAGCCACTATGCCGCCGAAGGCTACGAGGGCACAGAGGGCTGCCGCCAGAGACGAGATTCGAGCTGGCTCGTCCGAGACTAGGACTGAGCAGGGTGGTATGCCTACGCCGCAGGGACAGACCGATCCACCTTCCCCAGGCCGTATGGATAGGCTCGAGACCGGTATGGAGGAGTTGCGACAGATGATGGGAGGCATGCAGGAGCTACGTCAGATGGTAGGATCCCTAGTTGCAGCCATTCGTACACCGAGGCCGGATGACGTACCTACTACATCACAGACGACCATGATACCTGCTCCTACTACTACCACCGTGGCCATTCCGGTGTCACTACAGGATTTCATGAGGCTGAGACCTCCAGTATTCACCGGCACCGAGGCAGCGGAAGACCCACAGACGTTCCTTGACAGTTTAGCCAGGATCTGCCGTTCGCTGAGATGTTCGGATGATCGATGGGTAGAGCTTGCGAGTTTCCGACTAGAGGGTCTCGCGCAGACATGGTGGGAGTCAGTCTTGAGAGGTCGAGCTGCAGGTCTGCCGCCTATGACGTGGGCCGAGTTTACAGCGGTCTTTCTAGCCCGTTTCCTTCCAGAGAGCGTTCGTGACGCCAGAGCTCGCAGCTTCGAGGCCTTAGTCAAGACACCTGGGATGACGGTGTCTGAGTATGACATCCAGTTTACACAGTTATCCCGATATGCTCAGTATTTGGTGGATACCGAGGAGAAGATGGTGAAGAGGTCCGTACAGGGACTTGATGCCCAGCTATACCTTGCCATTGGCGCCCAGCACTACGACACTTATTCAGCTGCTAGGTGTAAGTGCACGGCGGCGCCCCGGCCGTCAATACGACGCCGGAATGCGGAAGCGGTGAAAAACTTTAATTTTGCGGACTTAGCAAACCGGCACCACCGCGCACTAAACATCCGGATCGTAACCATTAACAAGTCTAAGCTAACTACAAGATAGGGAAGAGAAGTATACCGACAGATCCGAGTCCTCTGGTCTTCTCGTCGCCGTCCCGATCTCCTGCGGAATGTCCCGTCTCCTCCTTGTCGCCGGAAGTGCACCACATCGCCTACATCGTTTACGGGCTCCCACCTCAATGCCGAGGCAACTCGGGCACGAAGCCGGCTACTCGACGTGCCCAAGATTCGCTGTAGAATATTGTGTAGGACTCAAGTCTCACTTTGGGGTTCATGGAGATGCCATTTTGGTGGAGGGATGATACAAGAATAATGTGGAGGAACTTGTAGGCTTTTGGAGCATGAAATGAACAAGATTTCCACCCTCAAGAAACTTGGACAGCCCTTCCAAGGGGGAGGCCGGCCATCATAGTGGGAGAGGAGAGAATGAGAGAGTGGAAGTCTATCAAAAATAATGGGAGCCATTTTCATAAAGCAAGAGAGAGAGAGGTCAAAAGACATCATGCAAGAAAATGATCACAAGTAATGAACACAACCATATCCACACTCAACCACAACCATGATGACTCCAAATGGTCAAGCCATCATGAACAAATCAAGAAGTCAAGGTCAATGGATGGTACACCATCATGATACAAGGAAACATGCAAAGAACACCTCCACAAAAGCTTATTTGCAACAATGCAAATAAGCTCTCCTCCACCAATCTTCGGCCAATGAATGATACAAAGGAAATCGGCCGAAACTAAAAGCAAACTGGCAACTCCAGAAAACTGGTCCCGTAATAAATTACAGGAAAACCCCGATACTGTGCATACACACCCGCATCTGTATTTCGACCGAAATACAAATGCAATGAGACAAAATCTACACTGTACTATATTAGGATCCGGCTTAAAACAAAGCCGGCCAGTAATATCCGTTCGATCCTGATCCGTGCAATACCGCACGTATCTGATCGAACCCTGCCATATAACCATACGGCCTATAGTACAATCCGTCCGATCCTGATCCGTGCAATACCGCACGTATCTGATGGGACCTTGCCATATCTCCATACGGCCTCTACAACCTTTCGCCCGAAAGCTGAGTAACTGAATGTGGGGGACTCTAAAGACTCGTCAACACCTTGGTTGTGGATTTAACCACAAGCACGTCAGAGGTATAAGCCAATACGTAACGGGCTACCAGGTATTGACTAAAAGGGATGTCTGTGAGTGAACTCAGCCTGACAACCCTACTGAGCCTGTCAGTGACAATATCCGTACAGTCCGGTCCGTTCGTCTATGAGCATCGCATGGCGGGCCTAGGGGGTTGGTAAAAGTCAGACCCCCAAAAGCGGTACAAGTCGTGTCGGAGTGTAGCCCAGAACACCCTGAGATACTACTGGAATACCTACCAGTAAATCTCCTTGCCTCGGCCGAGGGCTTCGTGTAATGGCTCTCCTAGACACAGCACGACCTCCCCCCAATACCGAGAGAGACGAACCCCTGAAGATACGCTCACTGCCTCCATGTGGCTCGGGACTGTACCCAACTAAAACCTGTTTGCACGACTCCTTTGAGCCGTGGTAGGGTAGTAATCAAAGTACAGTGGGAACTCACACGAGACAAATGACGATCCCCAGGTCGATGAACTAACCTGCACACTTGTCACCAGGGAACTGCCATCTGACGTCTGGTATATGACCAACTGGCATGTTCCCGGCGAGTCCTGTCCGGTGTACTCATAACCCAATGAGCACCTGTATACATCTTAGGTGATCCAACTGACACCAGTGGCTTGTGAGACCGGCCACCGCCCCTCGTCGGGGTCTCGACTGTATACACTAGTCTACTATGGAGTATCGATGCCCTGTCTCGAAACTCACACGACTAGGGACCATTTAAGGATATGCTTATAGACTCCCAGCTCCCACTTATATGATCGCCCTCATACTGCTGGTGGTCAAGCATAGAATCCTAGGGGCTCTATCAACGTGTAATAGCGACGTGTCATGTCACCTAAAACAGTACACGATGATAAAGGTAAACCAGATAGCATACTATCATCTCGAGTAAGACTGTCCTACCGGGATAGGTCCTCCATCAATCATTGCAATCACGTGCCTGTGATCCAATAATTGACTCTGAGGGCACTATCTCCAACAATCTCCCACTTGCACTCAAGGCTAATTATTGCGATGTCGCATACTCACAGACCGTGTGATACCGAACACCCAACTCCTCTACTAGTCAGTCTCACAAAGTTCGCTTGCGAAACTATTACGTTCGAGGAATAGCCTCAGTGAGTGGATCCGCCTGGATGTCTCTTTCTATGTCTCTCTATATCTCAAGTTCGCGGAGAAAACCCATCTCCCGAAATGAGCAATACCTGTCTTAGAATGTGTCTGGATGTCTGATGGGACATAGCTCATAAATGAACTCCAAATCCAAACTTCTTAGACTGTATCGTCAACTGAACTTAATCAGTATCCTGCGCCATGCCTCCCTCAGTATTGCCTTAGACCACCTGTCCAAAATACTGCCCCTCGTCAGAGGGAAAACTATAACTCTGACAACCTCCTTGTCGTCCAGGTCACCTTGGAAGCCTGGAATGATAACTGTCTCCCGAATGGGACTGTCGTTATCATATCCCTAGAACATTCACTTATGTTCTAAAACTGCTTCCGACTGTTTCTCCAGGATTGGATTAATGTCAACTTATTGCATCTAGTGCAAAAACAACATCTGGTGTGGTACTTGACATCTCACGATTGACTCAGTTGCCTGAGCAAGTGATCTGCCAATCATGTACGTCCCTCTCGCCTTTAGTCTGTAAGACACCTTTGGAGAGGGTGACTCCATCTTCTGCAGGTACACTACCGTGCATGGAGTCGTCCATTCTAAATACTCTTAGAATGCTGTCAAAGTACCCTGATTGGGAAACCACCCAAATCTAGATCTAAAACCATAGATCTAGTAACCAGTATGTCTGATATAATGTCCAAGTCCCATGTGGAGAAACCACTGTGTGACGACCAAAGTATGACCGATCGTAGTATAGGAGTTTCCTTTCCTACTCTGTGTATGTCATCCAAATACCATGACATCACACCCTACTACCTTCTCAACAGATCCATCCGCTATTCTTATGAAGTCAAACCCATGACTGTCACGTCAGAAATAGATGATCTATCTCCGCTACATCTGCTTTAGTCTATAAATAGACATAAGCTACTTGTCCACCAATGCTTCCGCTGCTCCCACTGTCTACGACAACCCTCTGGCAGAGTCATACACACGTACACTTCTGAAGCGAGTTCAGAACGACGCTATACTCATCCTCCCGCCGGGTCTCGCAGCCTGGAACAACAGCAATGGTAAGTGTGGGTAAACAAGAACTTCCCTGTCACCGTCCTTGAGGCTACCGTAGTACCTCTCGGGTGCCTGAAGTTACCCACCTTATCTACGGAGTGGTCAATGGAATGTCAATCCAGATTGAATGTTTAGGTTCCTTATCAAATCTATTGTAATCGTTTGTGGTTCTGGAATCACTTCCAGTTCTACCATACTCCCACTACTGTTTTCTGAAAAAATCCATTTTTAATAAAACTGTGGCGAGTCTAGAACAATATCGCTATTGTTCATCCAGATGGTAGAAAGTCAACCCTCGTCATAGCCTGGGTCAACCCACAAACAGCCATTATAGAAACGTGCCTTGAGTCATCCAGAGTCTAGTTTTAATCATAAGCCGGACAACTCCCCGTACCTTAACATCGTTAAGATATGAACTGTTCTATATCCAATATAGAAACAGAGGCATTGATTTAATTGAACCAGATTCAAATCATGCAGCTGGCTCCAGCGCATGTCAACTAAATGGAAGGAGGCCGATCAGCGTTACTCAACTTAGGAATGCTTCCAATTATGAGTAACCTGAAAGAGAAGCAAGTTCTCTTAGTCACTACTGCCAACCGAATACCATACACAAGTATCTACATCTTCGATCTCTTTGAAGAATCCCGATACTTTCTACACCTGGTTCTCTACTCTATTCAAATACCTATAACTTCTCAAAATTCGGACCATGTGTTTCCACGAAACACTTGTCTAAAAACTAGAGAACTCATAAGTAAACCGAATATAGTACGAGGACCAACCCCTCTGTCCTGATGGACCCTGGACAACATACAATACTCTGTATAAGTCCCTTGAGTTTGATAACTCATTCACTGTGTGTCGTAGGTTGAAAACTGTACTTATGGTTAAGAAGAATTACACCGCCGTTTTATGCTCCTTACCTAACCATCCACTGGTATAGGTAAATGTCATCGACATGATTTCAAAAAGTATATCTCACTCTATGAAAATAGACGTACAGATATATCGATTTGAAATCGGTGCATAACAGCGGATATTCAAAACCAAATATTTGCCGACCGGCAAACAACCCAGGTGATTTCCTCAAATATCACCGATTGCAACGAATCCCGATATAATGAGGATAGTCACCCAATTCCCAACAACCTACTCCCACTCATCATCTGTAAAACCATACAGATGTGAGAATCATACCTGGTAAATACATACCCTGGAGCAAGTGTCTAATCGGGAAATCAGTTTTCGTTTAACAGTACACAGTGAAACTGAAACATTGAAATGTTTCGATGGGGTATCCCGGTATTCCTAGTAATGCCTCTTCCAGTATCTGTAAGTGCACGGCGGCGCCCCGGCCGTCAATCCGACGCCGGAATGCGGAAACGGTGAATAACTTGAATTTTGCGGACTTTGCAAACCGGCACCACCGCGCACTAAACCCCGGATCGTGACCATTTACAAGTCTAAGCTACAATAAGAAAGGGAAAAGATGTATACCGACGATCCAAGTCCTCCGGTCTTCATCTCCACTCCGATCTCCTCGCGGGATCTCCGGTCGTCGCCTCTTCGCCGGAAGGGCACCACGTCGCCTGCATCTTTTACGGGCTCCCGCCTCTATACCGAGGCAACTCGGGCATGAAGCCGGCAACTCGACATGCTCAAGATGTGCTGTAGGAAGTGTAGTGCTTTGTCTCTTTGGGGTTTATTGCCTTTGGATGGAGGAATGGAGAATAGAAAAATGGTGCTTGCATTTTTCTAGCAAGAAAATGATATCATGGATGAAACTCTTAAGATGAAGCTCTCTTCTTCTTCTTCTCTCTTTCTTTTTCTCTCTTGAATAATGAATAACCTCTCATCCAAAAGAGAATGGTGGAGGAGGTAATATCAAAGCATGAAGGGAGGTGAGTGTAGGAGAAGAAGGAGGTGACCACAACCCAAGACAAGAAAACATACAACCATGCTTTACTATTCAACCCATACCCTCACTTTATCACAATCAAATCTCATAAAGCAAAAGCATGGTTGAAAAGAAATGAAAGCTATCATAATCAATCTTTTACAAGAAACCCCCTCCACAAATGTTATTTGCACAATTGCAAATAACCCCCTCCATCGGAAAAGTCCGGCCGGGAAAGAACAAAGGAAAACCGGCCGGAACGGAAAGCAAACTGGCAACTCCAGAAAACTGGTCCCGTAATAAATTACAGGAAAACCCCATATTGTGCATACACACCCGCATCTGTATTCCGTCCGGATACAAATGCAATGAGACAAAATCTACACTGTACTAAACTAGGACCGGCTTAAAACAAAGCCGGCTAGTAATATCCGTTCGATCCTGATCCGTGCAATACCGCACGTATCTGATCGAACCCTGCCATATACCTATACGGCTACTAGTACAAACTGTCCGATCCTGATCCGTGCAATACCGCACGTATCTGATCGGACCCTGCCATATCTCCATACGGCCTCTACAGCGTTTCGCCCGAAAGCTTGAGTAACTGAAAGTGTGGTGGACTCTAAAGACTCGTCAATACTATGGCTGTGGATTTAACCACTAGCACGTCAGAGGTATAAGCCAATACGTGACGGGCCACCAGCTATTGACTAAAAGGGACGTCGATGAGGAAGCTCACCCCGACACCCAACTGAGCCTGTCAGTGACAATATCCGTACAGTCCGGTCCGTTCGTCTATGAGCATCGCATGGCGGGCCTAGGGGTTGGTAAAAGTCAGACCCCCAAAAGCGGTACAAGTCGTGTCGGAGTGTAGCCCAGAACACCCTGAGATACTACTGGAATACCTACCAGTAAATCTCCTGCCTTGGCCAAGGTCTTTGTGTAATGGCTCTCCTAGACACAGCGCGACCTCACCCCCAATACCGGGAGAGACGAAACCCCCGAAGATCCGCTTACTGCCTCCATGTGGCTCGGGACTGTACCCAACTAAAACCTGTTTGCACGACTCCTTTGAGCCGTGGTAGGGTAGTAATCAAAGTACAGTGGGAACTCACACGAGACAAATGACGATCCCCAGGTCGATGAACTAACCTGTACACATGTCACCTGGGAACTGCTATCTGACGTCAGGTATAAGACCAACTAGCATGTTCCCGGCGAGTCCTGTCCGGTGTACTCATAACCCAATGAGCACCTGTATACATCTTAGGTGAACCAACTGACACCAATGGCTTGTGAGACCGGCCACCGCCCCTCGTCGGGGTCTCGACTGTATACACTAGTCTACTCTGGAGTATCGATGCCCTGTCTCGAAACTCCCACGACTAGGGACCTTTTAAGGATGTGCTTATAGACTACCAGCTCCCACGTATATGATCGCCCTCATACTGCCGGTAGTCAAGCAAGAATCCTAGGGGCTCTATCAACGTGCAATAGTGATCTGTCATGTCACCTAAAGCAGTACACGATGATAAAGGTAAACCAGATAGCAAACTATCATCTCGAGTAAGACTGTTCTACCGGGATAGGTCCTCCCTCAATCATCGCAATCACGTGCCTGTGATCCAATAATCGACTCTGAGGGCACTATCTCCAACAATCTCCCACTTGCACTCAAGGCTAATTATTGCGATGTCGCATACTCACAGCCCGTGTGATACCGAACACCCAACTCCTCTACTAGTCAGTCTCACAAATCCCGTTTGTGAAACTATTGCGGTCGAGGAATAGCCTCAGTGAGTGGATCCGCCTAGAAGTTTCTTTCTATGTCTCTCTATATCTCAAGTTCGCGGAGAAAACCATCTCCCGAAAAGAGCAATACCTGCCTTAGAATGTCTGGATGTCTGATGGGACGTAGCTCATAAATGAACTCCAAATCCAAACTTCTTAGACTGTATCTTCAACTGAACTTAATCAGTATCCTGCGCCATGCCACCCTCAGTATTGCCTTGGACCATCCGTCCAAAATACTGCCCCTCGTCAGAGGGAAAAACTATAACTCTGACAACCTCCTTGTTGTCCAGGTCACCTTGGAAGCCTGGAATGATAACCGTCTCCTAAAAGAGGCAGCCGTTATCATATCCCTAGAACAGCCACTTATGTTCTAAAACTGCTTCCGACTGTTTCTCCAGGATTGGATCAATATCAACTTATTGCATCTAGTGCAAGAACAACATCTGGTGTGGTACTTGACATCTCATGATTGACTCAATTGCCTAAGCAAGTGATCTGCCAATCATGCACATCCCTCTCTACTTTAGTCTAAAAGACACCTTTAGAGAGGGCAACTCCATTACTTGCAGGTACACTACCGTGCCAGGAGTCGTCCATTCTAAATACTCATAGAATGCTGTCAAGGTACCCAGATTAGGAAACCACCCAAATCTAGATCTAAAACCATAGATCTAGTAACCAGTATGTCTGATATAATGTCCAAGTCCTTTGTGGAGAAACCACTGTGTGACGACCAAAGTATAACCGATCGTAGTAAAGGAATATCACTTCCTACTACCTTCTCAACAGATCCATCCCCTATTCTGATGACGTCAAACCTATGACTGTCACATCAGAAACAGATGATCTATCTCTGCAACATCTGCTTTAGTCTATAAATAGACATAAGCCTGATGTCCACCAATGCTTCCGCTGCTCCCACTGACTACGACAACCCTCTGGCAGAGTCATATACACGTACACTTCTGAAGCTAGTTCAGAACGACGCTATACTCATCCTCCTGCCGGGTCTCGCAGCCTGGAACAACAACAATGGCAAGTGTGGGTAAACAAGAACTTCCCTGTCACCGTCCTTGAGGCTACCGAAGTACCTCTCGGGTGCCTGAAGTTACCCACCTTATCTGCGGAGTGGCCAATGGAATGTCAAATCAGATTGAATCTTCAGGTTCCTTATCAAATCTTCAGTAATCGTTTGCGGTTCTGGAATCACTTCCAGTTCTACCATACTCCCACTGCTGTTTTTGAAAAAATCCATTTTTAATAAAACTGTGGCGAGTCTAGAACAATATTGCTATTGTTCATCCAGATGGTAGAAAATCAACCCGCGTCATAGCCTGGGTCAACCCACAAACAGCCATTACAGAAACGTGCCTTGAGTTGTCCAGTGTCTGGTTTTAAGCATAAGCCGGACAACTCCCCGTACCTTAACAACGTTAAGATATGAACTGTTCTACATCCAATATAGAACCAGAGGCACTGATTTAATTGAACCAGATTCAAATCATGCAGCTTTCTCCAGTGCATGTCAACTAAATGGAAGGAGGTCGATCAGCGTTACTCAACTTAGGAATACTTCCAATTATGAGTAACCTGAAAGAGAAGTAATTTCTCTTTATCATTACTATTAACTGAATACCACACACAAGTATCTACATCTTCGATCACTTTGAAGAATCCCGATACTTGCTATACCTGGTTCTCTACTCTATTCAAATACCTATAACTCCTCAAAACTTAGACCCTGTGTTTCTACGAAACACATGTCTAAGAACTAGAGAAGTCAAAAGTAAACAGAATACAGTACGAGGACCAACCCCTCTGTCTTGATGGACACTGGACAACATACAATACTCTGTATAAGTCCCTTGAGTCTAGTGACTCATTCACTGTGTGTCGTAGGTTGAAAACTGTACTTTTGGTTAAGAAGAATTACACCGCTGTTTAATGCTCCTTACCTAACCATCCACTGATATAGGTAAATGTCATCGACATAATATCAAAAGGTATATCTCACTCTATGAAAATAGACGTACAGATATATCAATTTGAAATTGGTGCATAACCGCGGATATTCAAAACCAAATAATTGCTAACTTGCAAACAACCCAGGTGACTTCCTCAAAAATGAGGATGATCATCCAATTCCCAATAACTCACTCCCACTCATCATCTGTAAAACCATACAGATGTGAGAATCATACCTGGTAAATACATACCCTGGAGTAAGTGTCTAATCGGGAAATCAGTTTTCCATTAACAGTACACAGTGAGACTGAAACATTGAAATGTTTCGATGGGGTATCCCGGTATTCTTAGTAATGCCTCATCCATTATCCAGATTCACAACTATAACCGTATAATTCTTTGCCACCTCTCCAAATCCCTTCATATGTCTTTAGTCATTACCTTCTATACACCCCTTTAGGCCAAATGGTTTTCTTCCTTCCCTACCGTTCGGCACCAGCCTATGGTTTGGAAGAAGACTATCCAAAAAGCATAAAGGGTGTACTGTCCTAATCCTAGGAAAACTCGCATCGCGAGAGAAGGTGAAGATAAAAGACACCTGAATGTACTTTATTCCAATTTCTCCTGAACCAGGATCCATCCCCGAACTGGAACAAGTTCCTTTCGAGTTCGTATATAACCATACGATGGATTATCCAATAAAATGGGATCTTCGTAATGATACGGAGTGTCCTGGAGAAATACAAAGGTGATTTAGGATTGGCGAAGGAATACATGGTTTGGTCGTGAATATCTGTTGCAATTTACTTTGCCCTCTTACTAATCCCTTACTTTGTCTTAACTTAATACCTTCTGTACACCGTTTAGGCTAATTGGCTTTCTTCCTTCCCTACCGGTCGGCACCAGCCTATGGTTTGGAAGAAGACTATCCAATTTGCGTAATAGGTGTACTACTCCTAAACCAAGGAGTACTCGCAACCTGAGAGAGGGTGAAAAGAAAAGACAACTGAATAATCCTATCCGTTTTCTCCAGAACCGGAAACCATCCTCGAATTCCTTCGAGTTCGTATCTAACCATACGATGGTTTTGTCCAATGGAAGTGGACGTTCGCAGTAATACGGGGTGTCCCGGAGAAAAGGGTAAAAGTAGGAGTGGCAATGAGGTTTGCAACTCTGACAATCCAAAAGCCAGTGTTAAGTAGGTTCGGTCAACTTGGTCACTGAGTCATAGTCTTAGGGTCGGGTCAATGGTCGCAGCCAGAGAGAGAGAGAAAAGAAACACTCAGCGTGCACTCTAACCTAGATCAGAATGGTTAACAATTTATCTAATCTGGAAACCTCCCACTGTACCTCAAATTCTCCTCCAAACCTGAAAGAAGAATTAGTCGGGAACACCCGAGGAGTAAACCAACTCATCAGTGGGAATCGGGATCCAACTCTCATCGCACGATAACGTGACGGAATCCGCTCACGGTATCACACTCCAGAAGGTATGCGCATATCTGGCAAGTTTCAGTTCTTTTGAAACTCCCGATGTGATTTCTGCCCCATGCTCTTATGACCTTGACTTTGGCCAACATATCATAAGTCACATGTCAAGTTCTACCCGTCATTCTCCAGGTTAATTTGAATCCACCCGTACATACCCTTGACTTTGGCCAAAATGGCAGTACGACTGTCCCAAACCAACGCATCTATCTATGCTGCATATGAATACCCCAATAGCTACCAATCACTGTGCCTTGACTTTGGCCAACATACACAGCTTGAATACTATTGACCACCCATATGAAACGACGGAGGGCTACGAATGGTTTCTGGCGAAAACCTTTAACGTAAAGAACTTGATATCGTCGAAGGAACGGATAGCTTTTAAAAATATAGTGACGAAAACCGTTGCTAAAGAGGTCACTCCCGGTGAAGGGATCTCGGCTCTTTCCCCGTAGAATGGAGTGCAGGATATTCCAAATGAATACCGCGATGCAAAGCAAAAGTAATCGGCTATAGTGAAGTTAATGCCCTGATGCAAACTTCTGTCCAAGGGGTCACTCCCGGTGAAGGGATCTCGGCCCTTGCCTCGTCGACTGAGGAGCAGGATATTCCAATGAATACCACGATGCAAAACAAAAGTGAACGTCCTTGCAATAACAGCTTTTTGAAAAATGTTCCAACAACATCAGATTAGGTTTGTTTTTAACTTGCATTGATCCGAATCAATGCAGTCCCATCAATGATCACACCACAAAGAACGAAAATATACTGACGTACGTATATGCCATCCGCATTCGCCACTGGGTCCCGTCATCACCCGTTAGGTTAGCTTACTAACGGCAGAGCGGGGACTGGACTAGCGCGGGTGAAAAACATATACAACATCTACTAATATATATACCAATATATTATATTTCGCTCAAGGCGTGAAAAGAAATGCAACATCACAGAAATGTACAGCATCACAGAACAATACAGATATCTGGGATCCCCGGGTTTCACAGAGCCACTACTGAAACCCGACGTTCCCCTGGTCGTGTGGATAGCCTGTGCAATGAAATCCTAGACCCCTACGGGCGCGGCAAGTTACCCGCCAAAACCTGAAGCGAGGCAGCCCCCTTCAGCTCCGTGAATGGACCACCCAACACTCCACGGAATCCGGCAACTTGGGCACCCCTCCTGGGTCAACCTGTACCCCCTACGAGTGCGGCGAATAGCCCACCAATCCCAGAGTGAAGCCCCTTCCGTCTCAATGCCATGAGATGCGGGCTTGTTGCCCTCTAGAACCCGGCTATCCGTGCACCCCTCCGCGGGGTAATCCTAGTACATAATGTAAAATATACATACACCGGGTACATCGACCGCAACCAGGTCGTGCCCCAAAAGAATAATACAAACAGGCAGTGACGGCAGTCCACATGTCGGACGCTCGCCCCGCAATATCAAATGTACATAATACAACAATACAGTACTAGCATTGCATCCAGGCTATCCCCCACGACCGATCCGCAACATCACAGCATAAACATAGAACATCAACGTGAAAGTCACGTTCGCAAATCCGTCTAACCGGGCTATAGCAGTTAGACAGGATTTACCGATCGAGTGACATTCACGGTCGCAGATATAATGTAAATACTGTGAAAAATGTGTTTTAAAATATTCCGATTGATCAAACAATTAACAACTGGGCCCCAAAGAAAACTGTAGCACACACAGAAATAATTGGCCCAACTTTAATATCCCAAAAGCCCTATTTTCAGCCTAGAAAACAACTGAAGAAAAACGACGAAGTGGACCCACCATAGTGCGGCGGAACCGCGGCCCAAAGGGGGTTTTGGCCGCGGTTCCGCGCTCCAAACAGGGAATCATTTTGTCGTTTTTCTACAGTGGCGTTATCTTTTCCTGCACATCATTTTTCTGCAACCTGAAAAATATTTAGAGACCAAAAAATTTCAACAGAAAACTGTCGTGCTTGAAATACGAGTTTTCGGGATTTTGTTCGATCGGAAACGTAAAACACATTACACCAAGCTAGACTATGTTAATGGCGAGGCTCTGATACCACTGTAAGTGCACGGCGGCGCCCCGGCCGTCAATCCGACGCCGGAATGCGGAAACGGTGAATAACTTGAATTTTGCGGACTTTGCAAACCGGCACCACCGCGCACTAAACCCCGGATCGTGACCATTTACAAGTCTAAGCTACAATAAGAAAGGGAAAAGATGTATACCGACGATCCAAGTCCTCCGGTCTTCATCTCCACTCCGATCTCCTCGCGGGATCTCCGGTCGTCGCCTCTTCGCCGGAAGGGCACCACGTCGCCTGCATCTTTTACGGGCTCCCGCCTCTATACCGAGGCAACTCGGGCATGAAGCCGGCAACTCGACATGCTCAAGATGTGCTGTAGGAAGTGTAGTGCTTTGTCTCTTTGGGGTTTATTGCCTTTGGATGGAGGAATGGAGAATAGAAAAATGGTGCTTGCATTTTTCTAGCAAGAAAATGATATCATGGATGAAACTCTTAAGATGAAGCTCTCTTCTTCTTCTTCTCTCTTTCTTTTTCTCTCTTGAATAATGAATAACCTCTCATCCAAAAGAGAATGGTGGAGGAGGTAATATCAAAGCATGAAGGGAGGTGAGTGTAGGAGAAGAAGGAGGTGACCACAACCCAAGACAAGAAAACATACAACCATGCTTTACTATTCAACCCATACCCTCACTTTATCACAATCAAATCTCATAAAGCAAAAGCATGGTTGAAAAGAAATGAAAGCTATCATAATCAATCTTTTACAAGAAACCCCCTCCACAAATGTTATTTGCACAATTGCAAATAACCCCCTCCATCGGAAAAGTCCGGCCGGGAAAGAACAAAGGAAAACCGGCCGGAACGGAAAGCAAACTGGCAACTCCAGAAAACTGGTCCCGTAATAAATTACAGGAAAACCCCATATTGTGCATACACACCCGCATCTGTATTCCGTCCGGATACAAATGCAATGAGACAAAATCTACACTGTACTAAACTAGGACCGGCTTAAAACAAAGCCGGCTAGTAATATCCATTCGATCCTGATCCGTGCAATACCGCACGTATCTGATCGAACCCTGCCATATACCTATACGGCTACTAGTACAAACTGTCCGATCCTGATCCGTGCAATACCGCACGTATCTGATCGGACCCTGCCATATCTCCATACGGCCTCTACAGCGTTTCGCCCGAAAGCTTGAGTAACTGAAAGTGTGGTGGACTCTAAAGACTCGTCAATACTATGGCTGTGGATTTAACCACTAGCACGTCAGAGGTATAAGCCAATACGTGACGGGCCATCAGCTATTGACTAAAAGGGACGTCGATGAGGAAGCTCACCCCGACACCCAACTGAGCCTGTCAGTGACAATATCCGTACAGTCCGGTCCGTTCGTCTATGAGCATCGCATGGCGGGCCTAGGGGGTTGGTAAAAGTCAGACCCCCAAAAGCGGTACAAGTCGTGTCGGAGTGTAGCCCAGAACACCCTGAGATACTACTGGAATACCTACCAGTAAATCTCCTGCCTTGGCCAAGGTCTTTGTGTAATGGCTCTCCTAGACACAGCGCGACCTCACCCCCAATACCGGGAGAGACGAAACCCCCGAAGATCCGCTCACTGCCTCCATATGGCTCGGGACTGTACCCAACTAAAACCTGTTTGCCCGACTCCTTTGAGCCGTGGTAGGGTAGTAATCAAAGTACAGTGGGAACTCACACGAGACAAATGACGATCCCCAGGTCGATGAACTAACCTGTACACATGTCACCTGGGAACTGCTATCTGACGTCAGGTATAAGACCAACTAGCATGTTCCCGGCGAGTCCTGTCCGGTGTACTCATAACCCAATGAGCACCTGTATACATCTTAGGTGAACCAACTGACACCAATGGCTTGTGAGACCGGCCACCGCCCCTCGTCGGGGTCTCGACTGTATACACTAGTCTACTCTGGAGTATCGATGCCCTGTCTCGAAACTCCCACGACTAGGGACCTTTTAAGGATGTGCTTATAGACTACCAGCTCCCACGTATATGATCGCCCTCATACTGCCGGTAGTCAAGCAAGAATCCTAGGGGCTCTATCAACGTGCAATAGTGATCTGTCATGTCACCTAAAGCAGTACACGATGATAAAGGTAAACCAGATAGCAAACTATCATCTCGAGTAAGACTGTTCTACCGGGATAGGTCCTCCCTCAATCATCGCAATCACGTGCCTGTGATCCAATAATCGACTCTGAGGGCACTATCTCCAACAGTATCCAGATTCACAACTGTAACCGTGTAATTCCTTGCCACCTCTCCAAATCCCTTCATATGTCTTTAGTCATTACCTTCTGCACACCCCTTTAGGCCAAATGGTTTTCTTCCTTCCCTACCGTTCGGCACCAGCCTATGGTTTGGAAGAAGACTATCCAATAAGCATAATGGGTGTACTGTCCCAATCCTAGGAACACTCGCAATGCGAGAGAAGGTGAAGATAAAAGACACCTGAATAAATCTTATTCCTATTTCTCCTGAACCAGAATCCATCCCCGAACTGGAACAAGTTCCTTTCGAGTTCGTATATAACCATACGATGGAGTATCCAATAAACTGAGGATCTTCGTAGTGATACGGAGTGTTCTGGAGAAATACAAAGGTGATTTAGGATTGGCGAAGGAATACTTGGTTTGGTCGTGAATATCTGTTGCAATTTACTTTGCCCTCTTACTAATCCCTTGCTTTGTCTTAACTTAATACCTTCTGCACACCATCGTTATGCTAATTGGTTTTCTTCATTCCCTACCGGTCGGCACCAGCCTAAGGTTTGGAAGAAGACAATCCAATTTGCGTAATAGGTGTACTACCCCTAAACGAAGGAGTACTCGTAACCTGAGAGAGGGTAAAAGGAAAAGACAACTGAATAATCCTATCCGTTTTCTCCTGAACCTGAAACCATCCTCGAATAAATTCTTTCGAGTTCGTATCTAACCATACGATGGTTTTGTCCAATGGAAGTGGACGTTCGTAGTAATACGAGGTGTCCTGGAGAAAAGGGTAAAAGTAGGAGTGGCAATGAGGTCTGCAACTCTGACAATCCAAAAGCCAGTGTTAAAGAAGGTTCGGTCAACTTGGTCACTGAGTCATAGTCTTAGGGTCGGGTCAATGGTCGCTACCAAAGAGAGAGAGAAAAGAAACACTCAGTGTGCACTCTAACCTAGATCAGAATGGTTACCAATTTATCTAATCTGGAATCCTCCCACTGTACCTCAAATTCTCCTCCAAACCTGAAAGAAGAATTAGTCGGGATCACCCGAGGAGTATACCTACTCATCAGTGGGAATCGGGATCCAACTATCATCGCATGACAACGTGACGGAATCCGCTCACGGTATCACACTCCAGAAGGTATGCGCATATCTGGCAAGTTTCAGTACTTTTGAAACTCCCGATGTGATTTCTGCCCCATGCTCTTATGACCTTGACTTTGGCCAACAAATCATAAGTCACATGTCAAGTTCTACCCGTCATTCTCCAGGTTGATTCGAATCCACCCGCACAAGCCCTTGACTTTGGCCAACAAGGCTATACGACTGTCCCAAACCAACGCATCTATCTATGCTGCATATGAATAACCAACAGCTACCAAACACTGTGCCTTGACTTTGGCCAACAAACACAGCTTGAATACTATTGACTACCCATATGAAACGACGGAGGGCTACGAATGGTTTCTGGCGAAAACCTTTAACGTAAAGAACTTGATATCGTCGAAGGAACGGATAGCTTTTTAAAATATAGTGACGAAAACCTTCGCTAAAGAGGTCACTCCCGGTGAAGGGATCTCGGCTCTTTCCCCGTAGAATGGGGTGCAGGATATTCCAACTGAATACCACGGTGCAAAGCAAAAGTAATCGGCTATAGTGAAGTCATTGCCCTGACGCAAACTTTTTGTCCAAGGGGTCACTCCCGGTGAAGGGATCTCGGCCCATGCCTCATCGACTGAGGAGCAGGATATTCCAACTGAATACCACGATGCAAAACAAAAGTGAACGTCCTTGCAATAACAACTTTTTGAAAAGTGTTCCAACAACATCAGATTAGGTTTGTTTTTAACTTGCATTGATCCAAATCAATGCAGTCCCATCAATTGATCACACCAAAAAGAACGAAAATATACTGATGTACGTATATGCCATCCGCATTCGCCACTGGGTCCCGTCATTACCCGTTAGGTTAGCTAACTAACGACAGAGCGGGGACTGGACTAGCGCGGATGTAAAACATATACAACATCTACTAATATATATACCAATATATTATATTTCGCTCAAGGCGTGAAAGAAATACAACATCACAGAGAATGAACAGCATCACAGAAACAATACAGATATCTGGGATCCCCAGGTTTCATAGAGCCACTGCTGAAACCCGACGTTCCCCTGGTCGTGTGGATAGCCTGTGCAATGAAATCCTAGACCCCTATGGGCGCGGCAAGTCACCCGCCAAAACCTGAAGCGAGGCAGCCCCCTTCAGCACCGTGAATGGACCACCCGGCACTTCACGGAATCCGGTAACTTGGGCGCCCCTCCTGGGTCAACCTGTACCCCCTACGAGTGCGGCGAATAGCCCGCCAATCCTAGAGTGAAGCCCCCTCCGTCTCAATGCCATGAGATGCGGGCTTGTTGCCCTCCAGAACCCGGCTATCCGTGCACCCCTCCGCGGGGTAATCCTAGTACAGAAAGTAAAATATACATACACCGGGTACAACGACCGCAACCTGGCCGTGCCCCAAAATAATAATACAATCAGGCAGTGACGGCAGTCCACATGTCGGACGCTCGTCCCGCAATAACAAATGTACATAATACAACCAACTCCGTACTAGCATTGCATCCAGGCTATCCCCCACGACCGATCCGCAACAACACAGCATAAACATAGAACATCAACGTGAAAGTCACGTTCGCAAATCCGTCTAACCGGGCTATAGCAGTTAGACGGGATTTACCGATCGAGTGACATTCACGGTCGCAGATATAATATAAATACTGTGAAAAATGTGTTTAGAATTTTCCGATTGATCAAACTTAACAAGTGGGCCCTCAAACCAATACTGCAGCACTCACAGAAAAACTGGGCCCAATTTTAATATTCCAAAACCCATATTTTAAGCCCACAAGCCCACTGAAAAAAGTTGGTGAAGTGAAGCCTTATTCCTGCGGCGGAAGGGCGGCCAATGAGGGGCAAAGGCCGCGCTTCCGCGGTCGTACGGAATCATCGCTTCACCAAAATTTTGCAGTATTCTTAGAACTCTCTGCACATCACTCTGAGACAACCTGAACAATTTTTGGACTCAAAAAAAATTCGACAGAAACTGATGTGCATGAAAAATGCGGTTTCGGGATTTTGTTCGATCGGAAACGTAAAACACAATAAACCAAGCTAGACGAAGTTAATGGCGATGCTCTGATACCACTGTAAGTGCACGGCGGCGCCCCGGCCGTCAATCTAACGCCGGAATGCGGAAGCGGTGAAAAACTTTAATTTTGCGGACTTAGCAAACCGGCACCACCGCGCACTAAACATCCGGATCGTAACCATTAACAAGTCTAAGCTAACTACAAGATAGGGAAGAGAAGTATACCGACAGATCCGAGTCCTCCGGTCTTCTCGTCGCCGTCCCGATCTCCTGCGGAATGTCCCGTCTCCTCCTCGTCGCCGGAAGTGCACCACATCGCCTACATCGTTTACGGGCTCCCACCTCAATGCCGAGGCAACTCGGGCACGAAGCCGGCTACTCGACGTGCCCAAGATTCGCTGTAGAATATTGTGTAGGACTCAAGTCTCACTTTGGGGTTCATGGAGATGCCATTTTGGTGGAGGGATGATACAAGAATAATGTGGAGGAACTTGTAGGCTTTTGGAGTATGAAATGAACAAGATTTCCACCCTCAAGAAACTTGGACAGCCCTTCCAAGGGGGAGGCCGGCCATCATAGTGGGAGAGGAGAGAATGAGAGAGTGGAAGTCTATCAAAAATAATGGGAGCCATTTTCATAAAGCAAGAGAGAGAGAGGTCAAAAGACATCATGCAAGAAAATGATCACAAGTAATGAACACAACCATATCCACACTCAACCACAACCATGATGACTCCAAATGGTCAAGCCATCATGAACAAATCAAGAAGTCAAGGTCAATGGATGGTACACCATCATGATACAAGGAAACATGCAAAGAACACCTCCACAAAAGCTTATTTGCAACAATGCAAATAAGCCCTCCTCCACCAATCTTCGGCCAATGAACGATACAAAGGAAATCGGCCGAAACTAAAAGCAAACTGGCAACTCCAGAAAACTGGTCCCGTAATAAATTACAGGAAAACCCCGATACTGTGCATACACACCCGCATCTGTATTTCGACCGAAATACAAATGCAATGAGACAAAATCTACACTGTACTATATTAGGATCCGGCTTAAAACAAAGCCGGCCAGTAATATCCGTTCGATCCTGATCCGTGCAATACCGCACGTATCTGATCGAACCCTGCCATATAACCATACGGCCTATAGTACAATCCGTCCGATCCTGATCCGTGCAATACCGCACGTAACTGATGGGACCTTGCCATATCTCCATACGGCCTCTACAACCTTTCGCCCGAAAGCTGAGTAACTGAATGTGGGGGACTCTAAAGACTCGTCAACATCTTGGTTGTGGATTTAACCACAAGCACGTCAGAGGTATAAGCCAATACGTAACGGGCTACCAGGTATTGACTAAAAGGGATGTCTGTGAGTGAACTCAGCCTGACAACCCTACTGAGCCTGTCAGTGACAATATTTGTACAGTCCGGTCCGTTCCTCTATGAGCATCGCATGGCGGGCCTAGGGGGTTGGTAAAAGTCAGACCCCCAAAAGCGGTACAAGTCGTGTCGGAGTGTAGCCCAGAACACCCTGAGATACTACTGGAATACCTACCAGTAAATCTCCTTGCCTCGGCCGAGGGCTTCGTGTAATGGCTCTCCTAGACACAACACGACCTCACCCCCAATACCGGGAGAGACGAACCCCTGAAGATACGCTCACTGCCTCCATGTGGCTCGGGACTGTACCCAACTAAAACCTGTTTTCACGACTCCTTTGAGCCGTGGTAGGGTAGTAATCAAAGTACAGTGGGAACTCACACGAGACAAATGACGATCCCCAGGTCGATGAACTAACCTGCACACATGTCACCAGGGAACTGCCATCTGACGTCTGGTATATGACCAACTGGCATGTTCCCGGCGAGTCCTGTCCGGTGTACTCATAACCCAATGAGCACCTGTATACATCTTATGTGATCCAACTGACACCAGTGGCTTCTGAGACCGGCCACCGCCCCTCGTCGGGGTCTCGACTGTATACACTAGTCTACTATGGAGTATCGATGCCCTGTCTCGAAACTCACACGACTAGGGACCATTTAAGGATATGCTTATAGACTCCCAGCTCCCACTTATATGATCGCCCTCATACTGCTGGTGGTCAAGCATAGAATCCTAGGGGCTCTATCAACGTGTAATAGCGACGTGTCATGTCACCTAAAACAGTACACGATGATAAAGGTAAACCAGATAGCATACTATCATCTCGAGTAAGACTGTCCTACCGGGATAGGTCCTCCATCAATCATTGCAATCACGTGCCTGTGATCCAATAATTGACTCTGAGGCCACTATCTCCAACACTAGGGATACGGCATTGCGGATGGAGGCACGCATATCACAGACTTCGGCCGTTTCTGGGCCGAAGAGGATTCGCACCGAGGTACCGTCTCAGAGGCAGCGCGCCAGATTCTTTCCGAGAGATAGGCCTGGCAGAGGATTTGGGCGGGGACAGTTATATGGTTCTTATCCCCAGGGGCAGCAGCCGTCGCCAGGATGTTTTGGGTGCGGGAGTTTGCACCATCTTGTCAGAGACTGTCCGGTGAGACGACAGGGAGCAGCGACAGTTCCGCACGTGACCCTACCACCATCACCACCCCCTCCTCAGAGAGCACTACTTCCTACCCCAGGCGATGCTCCACGCCAGCTAGGTGCACCGAGAGGCCGTGGACGTGGCGGTCCTGTTCAGAGAGGACGAGGAGGCAGAGGCCGAGGTCGAGGTCTGCCGCTATCGGTGGAGGACAGGCCCGAGTATTTGCTTTGACACCGCAGGATGCGCAGGCATCCAATGCCGTGGTGACAGGTACTTTGCCAGTTTGTTCTTTCGACGCACGGGTATTATTCGACCCAGGTTCCACACATTCGTACGTCTCTACACACTTTGCACCGATGTTGGGCCGTGAGTCGTCGTCGTTAGATCAGCCGCTTGTTGTCGTTACTCCGGTAGGCGAGTCGTTTGTCGCTCGGTTTGTATTTCGTTTGTGTTCCGTTCGTATCGGGGAGAGGGATTCATCAGTTGATTTGATACTCCTCGATATGTTGGACTTTGATGTGCTTCTGGGCATGGATTGGCTAGCCACTTGTTATGCTTCGGTGGACTACCGTGAGAAGGCAGTCAGATTTAGCTTTCCAGGAGAGCCAGTCCTTGTTATTCAGGGAGACCGCAGTGTCACCCTTCCCAGTTTAATTTTTTCTCTTCGCGCTGGTCAGCTCTTACGGAAGGGATGTCAGGGATTCTTAGCGTTTGTTTGTGATACTCGAGCTGCAGAGGTTCCGTTGGACCGGGTCCCGGTAGTTTGTGAGTTCCCTGATGTTTTCCCTGATGAGCTACCTGGGATACCGCCTGAGCGCGATGTTGAGTTCTGCATTGATTTGATTCCCGGTTCGGGGCCTATTTCTATACCGCCTTATCGGATGGCCCCGGCAGAGCTTCGAGAGCTGAAGGATCAGTTGCAGGATTTGTTGGATAAGGGGCTTATTCGACCTAGTGTTTCTCCGTGGGGTGCTCCGGTCCTGTTTGTCAAGAAGAAGGATGGAAGTTTGCGCTTATGTATCGACTACCGCCAGCTGAACAAAGTTACCGTTCGGAACAGATATCCGTTACCGCGCATTGATGATTTGTTCGACCAGCTTCAGGGTGCGGGGTATTTTTCGAGGATCGACTTGCGATCAGGATACCATCAGCTGCGAGTTCGACAGGAGGATATACCGAGGACAGCTTTCCGTACACGCTATGGCCACTACGAGTTTTTGGTGATGTCGTTCGGACTCACCAACGCCCCAGCAGCATTTATGGATTTGATGAACCGTACATTCAGGCCGTATCTTGACTTGTTCATCATCGTGTTTATCGACGATATCTTGGTGTACTCCCGGAGCAGAGAGGAGCACGAGCAGCACTTGCGGATTACGTTACAGACTCTGAGGGAGCACCAGCTGTTCGCGAAGTTCTCCAAGTGTGCTTTCTGGCTGGACAGCGTCGGATTCTTGGGTCACGTGGTTACGAGAGACGGCATTTGTGTGGACCCGAAGAAGATTGAGGCTGTTCAGCAGTGGCCCCGACCTACATCGGTTACTGAGATCCGTAGTTTTCTAGGCTTGGCGGGCTACTACAGACGTTTTGTTCAGGACTTCTCCCGTATAGCTGCACCGTTGACCGGTTTGACCCGGAAGGGAGTTCCTTTCGTCTGGACAGAGGAGTGCGAGCGCAGTTTTCAGCAGCTACGGACTTGTTTGACTACGGCGCCGGTATTATCTTTGCCTTCGGGATCAGGCGGATTTGTTGTCTACTGTGATGCTTCGCGAGTGGGATTAGGATGCGTTTTGATGCAGCATGGCCGGGTGATCGCTTACGCTTCTCGGCAGTTGAAGAAGCATGAACAGAACTACCCCACTCATGATTTGGAGATGGCTGCAGTGGTCTTTGCACTGAAGATTTGGCGACATTATCTTTACGGCGAGTCATGTCAGATATTCACCGATCACAAGAGCTTAAAGTACATATTTCAGCAGCGAGACCTGAACCTCAGACAGCGTCGTTGGATGGAGTTGGTGAAAGACTACGACTGCGAGATCTTATATCACCCCGGCAAGGCGAATATGGTGGCGGATGCGTTGAGTAGGAGGCCTGGGGGTAGTCTATCCTTTTTGCGCGCAGTGCAGAGGCAGTCTTCAGCAGATTGGCAGATGTTATGCGACAGCCGAGTTGAGTTCGAGTTCACTCAGACAGGGGGACAGCTCGCGCATGTTCGTGCACGCCCACAGTTGCTTGACCGTATTTATGAGGCACAACGCAGTGACGACCGTTGCTCAGAGATCATGGCACAGATGGAACAGGGCAGATTTTCCGAGTTCGTGATTGACGATCAGGGGATTTTACGATATGGAGCTTGACTGTGCGTACCAGATGCTGATGGATTACGGCGTGACATTCTCGAGGAGGCACACCGATCAGTGTATAGTGTCCACCACGGTTCCACCAAGATGTACCATGATATGAGAGAGACCTACTGGTGGGACGGGATGAAGAGGGACATTGCGGAGTTCGTTTCGAGATGCCTGACTTGTCAGCAAGTCAAGGCCAAGCACCAGAGGCCCGCAGGAGAGCTACAGCCGTTACCCATTCCAGAGTGGAAATGGGAACAGATTTCGATGGACTTCGTTGTGGGTCTACCCAGGACCAGTCGAGGGTACGACTCCATCTGGGTGATCGTGGATAGATTGACGAAAGCGGCTCACTTCCTTCCAGTGAAGACGACTTTCAGCTTCGCTCAGTATGCTCAGCTTTATATTGACGAGATCGTGCGACTACATGGCGTACCGACTTGTATCGTGTCAGATCGAGGCACTCAGTTCACCAGCCGACTTTGGCAGAGACTTCAGGAGGCCTTGGGCACTCGTTTGAGCTTCAGCACAGCGTTTCATCCGCAGACAGACGGACAGTCAGAGCGGACCATTCAGACTCTCGAGGACATGCTCAGAGCGTGCGTTTTAGACTTTGGTGGTAGCTGGGATCGTCATTTGCCTCTAGTGGAGTTCTCCTACAACAACAGCTTCCAGGATACTATTCAGATGGCACCTTTCGAGGCATTGTATGGGAGGAGATGCAGATCGCCCGTTTGTTGGACAGAGCTCAGCGAGAGCAGCATTTTGGGGCCGCAGCTTGTTGAGGAGACGACAGCGAAGATACAGTTGATCCGAGACCGGATGAGAGCGGCTCAGAGCAGACATAAATCCTATGCAGACAGGCGCCGTCGCAGATTAGAGTTCGCAGTTGGCGACCATGTTTTTCTGAAAGTCTCTCCGATGAAGGGCGTGATGCGTTTTGGGCGAAAGGGGAAGCTTAGCCCTAGATTCGTAGGTCCCTTCGAGATCCTCGAGCGTGTTGGCGCTGTTGCTTATCGTTTGGCTCTTCCTCCCATCTTTCCCGATGTTCACCCCGTCTTCCATGTTTCGATGCTCCGCAAGTACCTTCACGACCCTTCGCATGCGATTCAGCACCCGACAGTACAGCTAGAGCGCGACCTTTCTTTTGCAGAGCAGCCGGTGGCCATCCTGGATCGGCAGGTGAAGAAGTTGAGGTCGAAGATTATACCAACCGTCAAGGTCCTTTGGCGTAGCCCGAGCAGCGAGGAGGTTACCTGGGAGACCGAGGGCGAGATGAGGAAGAAATATCCCCATCTCTTCGAAGGTACGCGTAGCTATATTTTTAAATTCGGGGACCGAATTTCATTAATGGGGGAAGATTGTAGCGTCTTGAAAAGTCGTTTTGGTGTTTTCCTGAAATTCGGTGAAAGTTCGGTATTTTTCCGAAAACCGTCTTTCTCGATATTTTGCAGTTTAGGGCTAATTATACCTAAAATGGATAGGTAATTGCTTGTTTTTAGTAGCTAATGAGTTAATTATGAAATTTTGGTCATTTAAAATTTTTTCCCTATTTTTCAATTTTTTAATATTATTTTAAGCCGGTAAGAAAATACATTAAATAAGCGATAAATACAAATTTTTCCGGGCTAATTTTAATCTCTAAAATTATCATAATTATAATCTAGTGATAACATGAATTTTTAGTAATTTATTTTGATTTTTAACAAATTTTTATGATTTGAAACGAATTTATTGAATTTTGGGCTAAAACTTGCAATTTTTGAGTTGTAGGGGGCCTTTTTGCATAAAATTTCTTTTGTAAAACCCCTCTCTCTTTTTCCTCAGCCCTAGGACAGCCCCACCTTGTGTGAGACCAGAAATTTCTGGCCTCATTTTCTTTGGTTGCTTTCTTGAGTTGTTTTGATGGTTTACGGTTTTATTTTAATTTAAATGAATAAAGTATGATACATTGACTTTTGTGGACTTGACCATGACTTTCCCCACTTGCCCACACCCTCCCCCATCCCTCCTCTGGCCGAAAACCTGCACACCCTCTTCTTCCTCTCTTTTCTTTTCATTTTTCTTCAATTTCTTCAAGAAAATACATCAAAATCCATGATTTAATTCAAAAATCCAAACAAAATCCTTATGCTATCCTTTCCTTAGCCATTCTTGCTTGGATCTTGGTGCTTGAGGCCATCACTTGGAGCAAAAATCCACTCTTTCTAGATCCCAAAGTGAGGTATAATCCCTTGCTAATTAAATTCTTTTGTTTAAGTTTCTTATGTTGTATGGTTTAGTGTTAATTTAGTGTAGTTTAATCTAGTTTTCTTAGGTTTTGCTTGAAAAATCTAACTAGGGTTTGAAAGCCATGATAATTAATTAGGTTGTTTTATGGTTAATCTAGTTGTTAATGAACTAATCTATATGGTTACCTTGTTATGTAGTCTTCTATTTGTGTTAATTTAGTTAACTTTAAAAGTTCGATTTTAGTTGTAATTGTCGTTTTAGGAATTTCAAGAGAGGGTTAGTGTATGGAATTGAGTTGTGAAGCTTGATTAGTGAGTTGATTAAGGTTTAGAAAACTTTATTTAGTTGATTGAACCTAATTTGTTATCTAGTATTTTGCTAACCTAAATCTAAGAGGTGAACTTACTAATTGGGTTTGAAATTAGTGTTAATTAAGTTTTCAAGTGTGGAAATTGATTGGATTTTGCTAGGTTATAAATTCAAGAATTGGTGGTTATGGAAAATAGAATTGGAATCATTGCTATTGTGTTGTAATTAGTGTTTGTAGATTGCTTGTAGTGTGCTTGGGTAATTATGCTTTATTGTAGTCGTTTTGTCGCAAATCGGCGATTGTTGCACCGATTTTTGGAATGTATATGCTTACTAGATTTTTATATAAATTATGTGATGGATTATTTTCGACATCTTGATGATTGTAATGGCTTGTCCTACGACTTTTAGGATGCGTGAGTGCGGATTTTTGTGTAGTCGGGTTTTAGTTTTGCCGGGCGACCAAATCGGCGTTTTTCGGCAGTTTTGCGATTTTCGCGTGTGTTCCGCGCACTTTGTGCACGTTGTACCTAGCTAGCGAACTTTAGTAGTTTCGTTGGTGTTTTGCGTCGTTCTTGAATGTGTAACCTTATATTTGGTATTGATGTAAATTCCAGGTTCGGTCGCGGACACGTCAGACGCGGCGCGAAAGGGAAAGGCGGTGATTGGACACAGCTAGCCAGGGATCCCGGTGAGTAGATTTAACATCTACGGGGGACGATCGTTTGGATGGCGCAAGTCACCCGATAGATTTAGTAAACTGAAAAATAGTAAACTGGATAACCACTTGTGACATTAGAATAATATTACTGGCATGATAATTGCTGCAATTAGATCAATATGTTATACCCATATACGCAAACTCAATTGTAGGACACATGCACCATTACCAGGTTTTTATATGCAGCACGAGCACTATTCATGCTTACACACACACCCTGGTAATTGCCATGCCACCACACTAGATAACATTTAAATTTAAACTTTTTACTAATTGATACTTAAACTGGTGCTATTGCCTTTAATTCCTTAAAATGAAACCGTAGAATTGCTATTCATATGCATGTACTTCATCATATTAATTGTTCATGCTTAATCCATTAATCACACATCGCAACTTGATTATTGATACCATATGCATTCATTATCACTGATATATGCACTTATGAGGATTTTCTTGAGATTTTATGATATTGCTGGATTTCGGGGGAAAGCCGCAAAATTTCCAAACTTATGATATTTTTAAAACATGTAAATTGCAGTTTTCTAGTGATGTAAGTGTCGTCCACCATGAGTTTGCTGTGGTTTTTTGGAGACCCGTTTCGAGGAGTTGGATGAACCGTTTCGGGTACATGGTGGGCCCGGTAGGGTACCCCGGGGCAAGAAGCTCGTGGTGTTGACGATGAGCCTGGTAGGGGACGGATTACCTACCGGTGATTTCATTGGGCACGGCGGATATCCAGAGGATACCGACCGGGGCCGCGAGAGGATGATATATTGATACTGAGATGGGTCAGCCGGATGGCTGAGGCCAGAGACACTATGACATGGATTTATGAGATTTGAGACAGCTTTTGGGTGTCGTTGCTGGACACCGATTTTCGTCGATTCATTGACATTAGGCTGGCATTCTAAAAGAGTTTCAAAAACAAAAGAAGATAAAATATTTCTTATATATACCCATTGAGACCTCAGATTTCCATGTTGCATACATATTAGCACACTGATGTTGTATACACACCTGCTAGTGCATCCAGTCATACCTGTATTTTAAATGCTAGGATGCTTGTGTGCATGCATACGATAGCCTTTGTAGATGTTATTTATTACTCACGAGTTGGCAACTCACCCCCGTTGTGCCACAGTCTTTTGCAGGTCCGCTCCGTCAGTTCAGTAGCGGCGGGCGCACTTGTTCTTTGCCTCTTTTGCCTGAGCTCGAGATTTGCTCATAGGTGGGTTATGTTACCATTTTTGTACCACCTTGTATATTCTTGTATCTAGTGTACTCCATCTACTGTTTCCACCAGATTATTGTATATTGACCTAGAGATGAGACTGTGAGGGTTGTGGATTTTATGCTGTATTTTGGGGTCGAGCTCACTTGAGCCGACATGCTACTTTTTTTCATGCTTCCTTATGATTATTATGCTTGTTGTCATTTATATTACGTGGGATTTGTGACCGCCTTATGGCGAAGAGCTAGCTCCCGCTTGGGGATGCCCTATTTTGTTGGATTCATGTATATATTTTGTTGTACCCATTTTTGGGCGCCAGTATTTACAAAATAGACTCTGCCGAAATTTTCGGGAAAAATTGGTATTGTTTTTAAAAAGGGTTTTACATGACTTATTTGATAACTCGCTTTCAATTGATTGGGTTTTCTTCACTCTTTTGCTTAATTGGTTTTGTTTTCTGGGCTTTGGCTTACTTATTTTACGGACGTCTTTAGACGTTTCGTAAACTTAAGTGTCAGTCACATTCCGTACCCTGCGGGTCGTGACAGATTGTCTCTCTGTTACATGTTGGTAAAGCCCTTAGGATGTGTACTTGACTACCTGAACTATGATGCGGATCATACTAGTGGGGACATGGTAGTCCATAAGTACATCCTTCAAGGTCCCTAGTCGTGGGTATATCGAAACGGGGCATCCATATACCAGAGTAGACTAGCGTATACCTTCTCGACCCATACAGATGGGCGATGGATGATCCCATATCCATTGGTGTTTGACATCAGAGATGATATACGGGTGCTCAGTGGGGACTGGGTACACTAGACGGACTCGCCGAGAACTCCCAGATGGTATTATACCTTACGTCAGATGGCAGTTCTCTGGTGACACTGGTACAGAGTAGTCTGTTGACACGAGATTGTCATAGAGTCTTGTGTGATTCCCACTGTGCTTTGATTTCCACCTTACCACGTCCAAGAGGGCATGCAAAACGGTGGCTTTTGTGTACATTCCCGAATCACATGGAGGCAATGAGCGATAGGAGGGGATTCGTCTCTCCCGGTAGAGGGAGTTGATGTTGCGCTGTGTTCGATTGGCTATAACCGGAAATCCCTGGCCAGGGTTGCTGAGATTTACTGGTAAGTGTTATCAGTAGTATCTCGAACTGTTATAGACCTCATATCGACACGACTTATCGAGCTGATGGGGTCTGACGTTTACCACCCCTAGGCGACATATCAGACGAACAGACCGGACTGTACGGTAAGTGTTACTGGTTGGATTTACAGGAGCGTGAGCGGGTTTGCTCGTTGATCTTCTGATCGCTCAATACCCGGGTGGCCGTTACGTTTAGCAGACCGCTTGCGGCTTGTGGGTGTTTGATATGATCATCTCCTACTGCCGGCGTATTGACGAGTCTTTAGAGTCCTACACAGAGGTTTCCTGGCTCAAGCGAAACGAAATAGGAGCGCGTATGAGATATGTACGGGACCGAGAATAATACCAGTATGTTATACTGTATTCAATTCTCGTGATTTGTGACATTGATCGGTTATATGCAATATAGCCGGGTTATCGGATCAAGTGTTGATTCGATAAGTTGTTACTATTGATATTAGTCGGTTATATGCGATATGGCTGGATCGTTAAATCAAGTGTTGATTTAATGATTTAATGTATAATTATATACTTGATATATTACTTTACATTAACTAATATTGGTTCACTTAAGATGTTTTTCTCACTTGATTGTGCACATTGTATATGTGATATATTTTTGTGCACAAGATTGTATCATATTTGATGATACATGCAAACTTGGGTGTATATGATTAAACTATGATTAGGTTAATGGTTAGGGTTTGATTTACTTATTTATTTATTTCTTTTCATTTATTTTTGGCAAGAAAGAAAATGGTTGCTTCTTTTGTTTTCACTTGAAGCTTCATGAAGCTTTGAAAAGGGTTTGACCATTTTGTTTCTTTCCTTAACCCTAACCATTTACTTTAACCCTAATTTATTCTCTACACTTGTTAACTCACCCATGGTTGCTAAATGATAACCATCACTTCATTTTCTTTTTGGATTTTAATTATTTTTCATTCTTTCTTCTTCTTCTTCTTCTTTAAGAAGAAAGAAAACCTTTTTCTTGAAAATGTCTAAGTGATGATTCCAAGTGAGAAATCCAAATCCAAAGTGAACCCACTTCCTATTTCTTCATCCTCTACCACTTGCCATGTAGTATAGGGTGTTTTCTTCACAAGTTTCATGACTTGGTGAAGATGGAGCTCGAGTTAGAGTTGCCTCGACGTAGATCATCTTCGGCATCGAAGTCAATGACCTAGCCCGATCTTTTCTCCGATGAAACCACCGCGAGAGTCTAGGATTCCGATGGTTGCAGTGGAGGGACGTCTTCACGGAGCCAAGGAAGTGGAGGACCGGATCTACAAAGGTTGTATTTCCAATCACTTAGTGCTAAAGCAGTTTAGTAGCTTGTAGTTTCGCCTAACCTCTAGTCAACGATCGCATTAGGGTTTCTCGGCATAAGAAAAATTTTGATTTTGCCATGGTTGATCTGTTGTGGAACCTCATTAGAGTGCTTAGAAACCCTACAAAGTCAAGGTCATAAGAGCATGGGGAAAAATCCAAATCGGGAGTTTCAAAAGAACTGAAACTTGCTAGCGCTGCATACCATTTGGAGTGTGATGATTCTGGTAGGATTCCTTCAGTTTTGTCACGCAATGATATTTGGATCCCGATCCTACTGTCAGTATATGCTACTCCTCGGGAAATTTCTCACTTAACGATCAATGCTATAAACCAAGTAGGTGTCTAGAAAGGTGTTAGCGGGGCTACGACCACAGGGAAAAGAGGTTATTTAATTAAGGAACTTCGCGAAAGCGTTGGAAAACCTCCCTCGAAGTACCGACACTACCCTGGCTGAAGGGTTAAGCAAGTATTGTACGGTGAGATTGATCCTGACTAATTCTTCCTTTTTGGTTTGAGGAGGGATTCGAGAGACAGTAGGAGCCATCCTGTTTAGACAAATTAAAAACCACTCTATACTTGCAAGAGCATCATGCTAAAGTGTTTCTTCTCTCTCTCCTAATTGCAGCGACCAAACATCATGACTGGACTTAAGTTACTACTAGATAAAAACATACTGACAGGGCCAAACTACAAAAATTGGCTCAGGAATGTCAAAATGGCAATCACTTATAACAAGTTGGGGTGTCTCCTTACCACCAAAGCTCCCCCTATCCCAGGTACTAAAACCAGCGTCGCGGATAGGGAAATCCGTAAGACCTGGGAAATCGATTGCGCGAAGGCCAAGTACCTCGTGCATGCCTCTATTGACAATGAACATTAAAGGAGGCACGAGAATATGGATCTTGAATCCAAATTTCTTTATACAAAAGAACTGTATGGAGAGCAATCCCGTATCGCCAGATACGAAGTCTCGAAAAAGCTGTTTTCGGCGAGATTGGCCGTCGGATCATCGGTAACGGAACACCTGCTTAAGATGATTGGCTTCATTGAGGAGCTCGCGGACCTTGGGACCACGTTAGAGAACGAACACTACATGGACTTGATTCTCCAGTCCCTTCCTTCCACTTACGCCCAGTTTATCCTGAACATCAACTTACAAGAAAAAGAAGTTGAACTTTCAGAACTCCTCAACATGCCGAGGAATGCAGATGGCACCCTACAGAAAGGTAGGGAAACATCCACTTTGTTTATAGGAGGATCTTCCTCTTCTAGGTCCAAGGCGAAAGCCAAGGGAAAGAAGAAGAAAGCCCCCGCCAAACCAAGGGGCGGTGTTAGTAAAGTGGATACGAAGGGAAAGACAAAGGCAACAAAGGTAGCGGGAAAGCTTGTGGGAAAGGAAGAATGCTTTTACTGTCACAAGAGTGGACATTGGAAAAAGGATTGCAGGGCTTGGAAGGCCAGAACCCAGGATCTGAAGCAAGTTGCGGCTTCAGCTTCAGGTGTGTATGTTATTGAAAACTGTCTATCAATAAACTCTACATCCTGGGTATTGGATACCGGATCAGGATCTCATATCTGTAATTCTTTAAAGGCACTGAGAAGGCGTAGGGTTTTGAAGGCAGGTGATATGACCCTCAGAGTTGCAAACGGAGCTGGCATGGATGCTGAGTCCGTAGGGGATTATCACCTGGGGTTGTCAGATGGACATGTTTTGGTTTTGCGTGATTGTTATTTTGTACCCAATGCAACCTGTAATATCATATCTGTATCTTTATTATCTAAAGAAGGTTATGAATTTGCATTTGTTAGCAATGTTGTAAACATTCACCTTAATCAAGTTTTGATTGGGTCAGGTACATTAAACAATGGTATATACGTATTAAACCAACCACAGATTTTCAATGTCCAGAATACACACAAAAGAAAGTCTCCGGAAACAAATCAGGCTTTCTTATGGCATTGTAGACTAGGTCACATCAATAAGAGAAGGTTGACGAAGTTACATACAGAAGGATATTTGGATCCGTTCGAATATCAATCATATGCTACTTGTCAATCCTGTCTCAAAGGAAAGATGACAAAGACTCCGTTCACTGGATACGAAGTAAGAGTGAGCGAGCTCTTGGGACTCGTACACAGCAACGTGTGCGGTCCAATGTCTACGTATGCACGAAGCGGTTATTCTTACTTCATTACTTTTACGGATCACTTTTCAAGGTACGGATATGTCTTCTTAATGAAACATAAATCCGAATCCTTTGGAAAATTCCAGGAATATAAGAATGAAGTAGAAAAACAAACAGGCAAAACTATCAAGACACTGAGATCCGATTGAGGTGGTGAATACTTAATTGCTAAGTTCCTGGATTACCTAAAAGAGAATGGAATTCTCTCTCAGCTTACTCCTCCATACACTCCGCAACATAACGGTGTATCGGAGAGAAGGAACCGGACCGTATTGGATATGGTACGTTCCATAATGAGAAACGCTGAGTTACCGCGATCATTCTGGGGATATGCACTAGAATCAGCTGCATACCTTTTGAACCGAGTTCCAACTAAGACTGTGCCTACCACACCATATCAGATGTGGTGTGGGAAGAAACCATATCTTAAGCACATTAAGACATGGGGATGTCCAGCTTTTGTCAAAAAGCAGCATGCGGACAAACTCGAGGCACGCTCAGTACAGTGCAAGTTTGTGGGATATCCAAAGAACTCCAAGGGATATTTCTTCTATTGCGAAGAGGAACAAAAGGTTTTTGTTTCTCGTCATGCCCACTTCTTGGAAACTGAGTTTTTGGAAAATCAGATAAGTGGGAGCGCAATAGAACTGGAAGAAATTCCAGAACCACGAGCTATTACTGAAAGCTTAGTAGAACTTCGAAAGATCAGGACATTCCTGCGCCGCTCCGCAGGAGTAGTAGGCAGTCTCATCCGCCCGAGAGATACTACGGTTTTCTCATAGACGGGGATAGAGAGGATTGCATCATTGATAGTGATGAGCCGACTAGCTTCCAGCAGGCCATTCAGAGCGTTCACTCGGTAAAATGGTTGGATACAATGTGGACTGAAATGTAGTCCATGTACACCAACAAAGTATGGAAGTTGGACGTTGCTCCAGATGGGGTAAAACTCGTAAGATGCAAGTGGATCTTCAAAAGGAAGATTGGTGTAGATGGACAGGTTGAGACCTATAAAGCTAGACTTGTTGCAAAGGGTTTTCGTCAAAGACCTGGTTTGGACTATGACGAAACCTTTTCTCCAGTGGCTATGCTGAAATCCATTCGGATCCTTCGGATCCTTCTTGGCATTGTTGCCTTCCACGATTATGAGATTTGGCAGATGGACATAAAGACCGCTTTTCTGAATGGAAATTTAGAGGAGTGTGTCTATATGGACCAGCCAGAGGGTTTCATTCAGAGTGGGAGTAGCGGAAAGGTGTGCAAGTTTCTTAAGTCCATCTATAGACTAAAGCAGGCATCGCGGAGTTGGAACATCTGTTTTGATGAGAAGGACAAAGAATTTTGCTTTATCAAAAATCCAGATGAACCATGCATCTATAGTAAATTTGCAGCAAGAACTGTCGTATTCCTCGTATTATACGTTGATGACATTCTTTTAATAGGAAATGACATTCCTATGCTACAATCTGTCAAGGGATTCTTGTCACACAGGTTCTCCATGAAAGACCTGGGTGATGCCTCTTAAATTCTGTAGATCCGGATCTATCGTGACAGATCCAAGAGGATATTAGGACTTTCATAGTCCAGGTACATCGACACCATACTGAGAAGATTTAGTATGGAAGATTCCAAGCGCGGTAATCTACCGGCTTGTCACGGGATCACCCTCTCCAAAGAGATGTCTCCCAAGACTGATTTAGAAAGGGATCGCATGTCTATTATACCTTACGCTTCTGCGGTAGGCTCTATAATGTATGCGATGTTGTGTACCAGACCAGATGTAGCTTATGCACTGAGTGTGGTAAGTCGTTATAGTCAAACCCAGGGGAGAAGCACTGGATAGCGGTAAAGAACATTCTCAAGTACCTGAGAAGGACGAAGGAGATGTTCTTGGTGTATGGCGGAAAAGACCTCCAGATCGAGGCCTTTGCTGACTCCAGCTTCCAAAGTGACAAGGATGATTCCAAGTCCATATCAGGTTATGTCTTTACCCTCAATGAAGGGGCGGTGTGTTGGAAGAGTTCCAAACAGGAAACCGTTGCTGACTCGACGATGGAAGCGGAATATATCGCTGCTGCAGATGCCGCAAAAGAAGCCGTCTGGATAAGGAAGTTCTTGACAGAACTTCAGGTGGTTCTGTCCATTGTTGATCCAATACCTCTGTATTGCGACAAAAACGGGGCTATAGCTTTAGCGAAGGAACCCAGGTCCCATCAGAAGTCCAGACACATCTTGAGGCAGTATCACCTGATCAGGGAGATCGTGGGTCGCCAGGAGATCAAGGTTCGGAGAGTCGCTACTGAAGATAACACTGCTGATCCATTCATGAAGACCTTACCCAAGACTCAGTTCGAGCAGCTGATCGAGATGATAGGTCTTCGATACGCCAGTACATGGCCTTAGTGCAAGTGGGAGATTGTTAGTGTATATGCCCTAAAGGCCATTACTGTATCATACAAGTTTCTATATTACTTAATGGAATCTTGGGATATTCACCTTGTATAGACAATCTTGCTCAAAATAGTAGTATGATCCTTGGTTTGTTTCTACTTTAATGTGTACATGTGTTTATTTTAGTATATCACCTATACACATTAGTGGAGCCCTTAGGATCTTTGCTTGATTACTAGCGTTGTGATGGCAGTCACACTCGTGGGGGCTGGGTAATCCACAAGCACATCCTTATGCAGGTCCCTAGTCGTAGGACAATCGAGACAGGGCATCGATACTCTTGAGTAGACTAGCGTATGCGCTTCTCATCCCAGCATGGGAGACGGTCTATCCCACAGCCGTCAGTACGTTATACTTGAGATAGTATGCGGGTGCTCGTTAGGTTAGAGTACACTGGACAGGACTCGTCGGGAACTGTTGGATGGTACTATACCTATCGTCAGTTATCAGTTCACAGGTGACATGAGTACAGCTTAGTCCGCTGATTTGACACTGTCACTTCGCCTCGAGTGTGTTCCCACTGTACTTAGATTACTACCCTACCACGGCTTAAATGAGTCGTGCAAACAGGTAGTAATTGGGTGAAGTCCCGAAGCACTTGGAGGCAGTGACGGTTAGACAGGATTCGTATCTCCCGGTATTGGGGGTTGATATCGCGCTTTGTCTAGAGAGCCATTACACAAAGTCCCTGGCCAGGGCAAGCAAGATATACTGGTAGGTTTCCAGCGTTATCTCAGGGTGTTCTGGGCTACACTCCGACACGACTTGTACCACTATTAGGGGACTGACGTTTACCGCCCCCTAGGCCCACCATGCGATATTCTCAGACGAACAGACCGGACTGTACGCAGATTGTCACATTCAGGCTCAGTAGGAGTTCAGATGGGTTTCACCTCGTCCGTCTTCTTATCGGCATCTACCTAGGAGCCGTTACGCACAGCTAGTGCCGCTTGCGGTCTGTGGTTAAACCCACTGCCAGCGTATTGTCGAGTCATTAGAGTCCCACACAGAGTGCTATTCGCCTTTAGGCAAAAGAGTAGAGGTCGCATGGTTTTGCGACAGGGTTCGGTCACATCCATGCACTTGTGCACGGTTAGTGTCCGGGCAGTTATCACTAGCGGGCTTTGGTTTAAGCCAGATCCTAGTGTACGTTTTTGGATTGGCTTTATCTCGTTAGTATTCATGTTCCTCGGAACGCGGATGCGGGTGTGTATGCACGGTTGACAGAGAGTCAGAGGCAGAGGATTCTCATTAGGGTTGTTGATTGTAGACTTTTTCTAAACCCTAATGAGAATAAGAAATATGATTAATAATAATATTAATTAAGTATTATTGTGACATGGTTTTTGATGGTTGACTTTGATGACTTAGTTGACCGGTTGACTAGGTTGGACTTGTTGACCATCATTATGACAATGGCTATCATTTCTTGGCATTGACCTTAGCTTGCTTAATTGTTCACACATTGCATTTAATGCAAGAAATGATATGGCCACTTGATATGATAACAACCATCACATAATACTCAATTATTATTATGTGTTATGATGATTTTGGATTATGAGAGCTTGGATGGAAAAAGTCTTGCTCAATTCTTTCATTTCCTTTCTCTCTCATGCTTGAGCTCTCCCTCATCCTCTTGCTCTCTCTCTCTAGTTCATGGTTCACTTGTCTCATATGTTGAGAAGCAAGAACCATAGAGATAAAACCCAACACACTCCTCTACTCATCCTAGTTCACAAGGTTTAGCAAGCCAAGTGTTCTAGTTTCTTCTAGTTTGAAGTGAAGCCAAAGGTAGAAGCTTTCGGGTGGATCCATCTTCGGCGCGAGGAGACGACGAGGTGAGGCCGATCCGACCACCGCAAGGAGTAGAAGACGAAGGAGTTCAAGTTAAGGTATAACCCCCTAACCGAGTAGGTAAAACTCTTGTTAGGATTATTAGATAGTTGTTTAACAAAGATCCGTATTTTGATTCCATGTTACCACCAAAAGAAAAATCGTTTTTTATTATTTCCGCAAGCCTGTAAGTACCGAGAAAGGTAACGTGGACTTACAAATTCTAGAAAATTGAATGATCGATGATCTAGATCGATGCGAAATGCGTTCTTGATTATTTTCGCACAAATCTAGAGATCAACGATTGATCATTCGATTTCCTAGAAGCTATCTTGTGAATGTGATTCATCGAAAGGACAAATGATAGGATGAGGAAATCCTAATTCTTCACAAGATCCTTAATCCTCGATGAATCGACATCGATTTGGCATCAATTTGTTAATGGATATGAAAAAGTAATTTCTAGTCTTCTTCACATCTATGATCTACTTGTTGGAGATAGTGCCCTCAGAGTCAATTATTGGATCACAGGCACGTGATTGCAATGATTGAGGGAGAACTTATCCCGGTAGGACAGTCTTACTCAAGATGATAGTATGCTATTTGGTTTACCTTTATCATCGTGTACTGCTTTAGGTGACCTTACAGGTCACTATTGCATGTTGATAGAGCCCCTAGGATTCTTGCTTGACTGCCAGCAGTATGAGGGCGATCATATATGTGGGAGCTGGTAGTCTATAAGCATGTCCTTAAAAGATCCCTAGTTGCGGGAGTTTCGAGATAGGGCATCGATACCCCAGAGTAGACTAGTGTATACAGTCGAGACCCTGACGAGGGGCGGTGGCCGGTCTCACAAGCCACTGGTGTCAGTTGGTTCACCTAAGATGTATACAGGTGCTCATTGGGTTATGAGTACACCGGACAGGACTCGCCGGGAACATGCTAGTTGGTCTTATACCTGACGTCAGATAGCAGTTCCCTGGTGACATGTGTACAGGTTAGTTCATCGACCTGAGGATCGTCATTTGTCTCGTGTGAGTTCCCACTGTACTTTGATTACTACCCTACCACGCTCAAAGGAGAGGTGCAAACAGGTTTTAGTTGGGTACAGTCCCGAGCCACATAGAGGAAGTGAGCGGATCTTCAGGGGTTCGTCTCTCCCGGTATTGTGTGTGAGGTCGCGCTGTGTCTAGGAGAGCCATTACACGAAGCCCTCGGCCGAGGCAGGAGATTTACTGGTAGGTATTGCAGTAGTATCTCTGGGTGTTCTGGGCTACACTCCGACACGACTTGTACCGCTTTTGGGGGTATGACTTTTAACCAACCCCCTAGGCCCGCCATGCGATGCTCATAGACGAACGGACCGGACTGTACGTATATTGTCACTGACAGGCTCAGTTGGGTGTCAGGATGAGTTCGCTCATCGACGTCCCTTTTGGTCAATAGCTGGTAGCCCGTCACGTATGGCTAATACCTCTGACGTGTTGGTGGTTAAATCCACAGCCATAGTATTGAAAAGTCATTAGAGTCCCCCACAGACCAGTTGCTCAAGTTTCGGGCGAAACGCTGTAGAGGCCGTATGGAGATATGGCAGCGTTCGATCAGATACGTATGGTATTGCACGGATCAGGATCGGACGGTTAATACTAGCGGGCTTTGGTTTAAGCCGGATCCTAGTATATTACAGCGTAGATTTTGTCTCATTGCATTTGTATTTCGGTCGGAATACAAATGCGGGTATGTATATACAGTAGTGGGGTTTTCCTGTAATTTATTACGGGATCAGTTTTTGGAGTTGCCAGTTTGCCTTCCGTTTCGGCCAATTTTCTTTGTATCTTTCATTGGCTGAGGATTGGTGGAGGAGGGCTTATTGGCATTTGTGCAAATTAGCGATTTGGAGGGTTGTCTTTGCATTTTGTTATGCCATGATGATTCCACCATCACTTGACTTGTTGTTTCATGATGGCTTGACTTTTGTGGTTATGATTGGTTGGTGGAGTGTAGGTTTTGGTGGGTGATCGTTTCCTTTCATGATAACCCTTTTCTCTCTCTTGATTATTGAAGACACCCATATTCATTTGGACACTCCACACTCTCCATCATTCACTCACTCCCCTCACCATTTTGGCCGGCCATGATAGAGGGAGGGGCTGCCCAATGTTTTTGGGTGGGATTTTGTTCTCCTCATGTTTGCAAAAATCCCAAGTTCATCACCAAAACGGTTTAGTTCATTTCCTCCACCTAAGGCAACTTCCTCAAACCCCAAATGAGACATAGAGCACTACACGTATTCTACAGCAATTCTTGGGCACGTCGGCTCACCAACTTCATGCCCGAGTTGCCTCGGTCCAGAGGTGGGAGCCCGTAAAAGAAGCCGGCGATGTGGTGCCCTTCCGGCGACATGGTGGAGACCGGAGATTCCGCGGGGATATCGGGACGACGACGAGAAGACCGAAGGACACGGATTGCTCGGTATATCTCTCTACCCCTTCTTTAGTTAGCTAGGACTAGATTAATGGCCCGATCCGGGATTTTTGTGCACGGTGGTGCCGGTTTACAAGTTTGTAAAAAGTTTCGTTTCCGCATTCCGGTGTCGGATTGACGGCCGGGGCGCCGCCGTGCACTTACATGGTATCAGAGCCACGCCATTAACCTAGTCTAGCTTTGTCTAATGTGTTTAAATTTCCGATCGAACAAAGTTCCAAAAACCGTGTTTTCATGTGCATCAGTTTCTGTCGAATTTTTTTTTGGCTCCAAAATTTTTTCAGGTAGTTGCAGACTGATGTTCAGGGAAGTATAAGAACTTTGGTAAAATTTGGTCGCCTGAACCCATTACCCCACCGCTGAACCGCGGCCAAACCCATGCTTGGGCCGCGGTTCCGCAGCCATTTTCACTGTTCAGCGTATCAAAATTTTACAGAGGCTCTTGGACTTGAAAATAGGGGTTTTGGAATATTCTTTTTGGGCCCAGAATTTCTTTAAGTGCTAGAGTAGTGCTTGGGGGCCCACTTGGGTAAAATTTGATCGATCGGAAATTTTAAACACATTAGTTCACAGTATTTACATTATATCTGCGACCGTGAATGTCACTTGATCGGTAAATCCTGTCTAATTGCTATATCCCGGTTAGACGGATTTGCGAACGTGACATTCACGTTGATATTCTGTGATTGTGCTGTGATGTAGCGGATTGGTCGTGTGGGATAGCCTGCATGCAATGCTAGTACAGTTTTGGTTGTATTATGTACATTTGATATTGCGGGGCGAGCGTCCGACATGTGGACAGCCGTTACTGCCTGATTGTATATTATTCTTTTGGGGCACGACCAGGTTGAGGTCGATGTACCCGTTGTATGTATATTTTACTTTCTGTACTAGGATTACCCCAAGGTGGGGTGAACGGATAGCCGGGTTCTAGAGGGAAACAAGCCCGCATCTCATGGCATTGAGACGGAAGGGGCTTTACTCTAGAATTGGCGGGCTATTCGCCGCACTCGTAGGGGGTACAGGTTGACCCAGGAGGGGTGCCCAAGTTACCGGATTTCGTGCAGTGCTGGGTGGTCCATTCACGTTGCTGAAGGGGGCTGCCTCGCTTCAGGTTTTGGCGGGTAACTTGCCGCGCCCGTAGGGGTCTAGGTTTTCATTGCACATGTTATCCACACGACCAGGGGAACGTCGGGTTTCAGTAGCGGCTCTGTGAAACCCGGGGATCCCAGATATCTGTATTGTTCTGTGATGCTTATTACATTTCTGTGATGTTGCATTTTATCACGCCTTGAGCGAAATATTATATATTGATATATATACTAGTAGATGTTGTATATGTTTTGCATCCGCGCTAGTCCAGTCCCCGCTCTGTCGTTAGTTAAGTAACCTAACGGGTAATGACGAGACCCAGTGACGAATGCGGATGGCATATACGTACATCATTATTTTCGTTCTTTATTGGTGTGATCAATTGATGGGACTGCATTGATTCGGATCAATGCAAGTTAAACAAACCTATTCTGATGTTGTTGGAACACTTTTCAAAAAGCTGTTATTGCAAGGACGTTCTCTTTTGTTTTGCATCGTGCTATTCAGTTGGAATATCCTGCTCCTCAGTCGACGAGGCAAGGGCCGAGATCCCTTCACTGGGAGTGACCCCTTATACAGAAGTTTGCTTCAGGGCAATAACTTCACTATAGCCGATTACTTTTGCTTCGCATCGTGGTATTCAGTTGGAATATCCTGCACCTCATTCTACGGGGAAAGAGCCGAGATCCCTTCACCGGGAGTGACCTCTTTAGCAAAGGTTTTCGCCACTATATTTTTAAAAGCTATCCGGTTCCTTCAACAATATCAAGTTCATTATGTTAAAGGTTTTCGCCAGAAACCATTCGTAGCCCTCCGTCGTTTCAGACGGGTAGCATGTAGTATTCATGCTATGTTTGTTTGCCTTCTTCAATGCATAGTGTATGGTAGCTGCTTGTTACCTTTCTGCTGCATAGATAGATGCATTGGTTTGGGACAGTCGTATAGCCTTGTTGGCCTTCGTTTAGGGGGTTGTACAGGTGGGTTCAAATTAACCTGGACAATGACGGGTAGAACTTAACATGTGACTTATGATTTTTTGGCCTTCGTCAAGGTCATAAGAGCATGGGGCAAAAATCCACATCGGGAGTTTCAAAAGAAACTGAAACTTGCCAGATATGCGCATACCTTCTGGAGTGTGATAACGTGAGCGGATTCCGTCACGTTATCATGCGAGGATAGTTGGATCTCGATTCTTACTGATGAGTTGGTTTACTCCTCGGGTGATCCCGACTAATTCTTCTTTCAGGTTTGGAGGAGAATTTGACGGTACAGTGGGAGGTTTCCAGATTAGATAAATTGGTAACCATTCTGATCTAGGTTAGAGTGCACGCTGAGTGTTTCTTTTCTCCCTCTCTTTGGCAGCGACCATTGACCCGACCCTATGACTATGACTCAGTGACCAAAATTTACCGAACCTTCTTAAACACGGGCTTTTGGATTGTCAGAGTTGCAAACCTCATTGCCACTCCTCCTTTTACCCTTTTCTCCAGGAAACCCCGTATTACTACGAACGTCAACTTCCATTGGAAAAAACCATCGTATGGTCAGATACGAACTCGAAGGAATTTATTCGAGGATGGTTTCCGGTTCTGGAGAAAACGAATAGGACTATTCAGTTGTCTTTTCCTTTTACCTTCTCTCAGGTAGCGAGTACTCCTTGGTTTAGGAGATAGTACACCTATTACGCAAATTAGATAGTCTTCTTCCAAACCTTAGGCTGGTGCCGAACGGTAGGAAATGAAGAAAACCAATTAGCATAACGATGGTGTACAGAAGGTATTAAGTAAAGACATATCAAGGGATTAGTAAGAGGGCAAAGTAAATTGCGACTACTATTCACGACCAAACCAAGTATTTCATTACCACTCCCACTTCACCTTTGTATTTCTCCAGGACACTCCGTATCACTACGAAGATCCACAGTTTATTGGATACTCCATCGTATGGTTATATACAAACTCGAAAGGAACTTGTTCCAGTTCGGGGATGGATTCTGGTTCAGGAGAAATAGGAATAAGGTTTATTCGGTTGTCATTTATCTTCACCTTCTCTCGCATTGCGAGTGTTCCTAGGATTAGGACAGTACACCCATTATGCTTATTGGATAGTCTTCTTCCAAAGCATAGGCTGGTGCCGAAAGGTAGGGAAGGGAGAAAACCATTTGGCCTAAAGGGGTGTGCAGAAGGTAATGACTAAAGACATATAAAGGGATTTTGGAGAGGTGGCAAAGAATTATACGGTTACAGTCTTGAATCTGGATAATGGAAGAGGCATTACTTGGAATACCTGGATACCCCTACGAAACATTTCAATGTTTCAGTTTCGTTGTGTACTGTTAAAAGAAAACTGATTTCCCAATTAGACACTTGCTCCAGGGTATGTATTTACCAGGTATGATTCTCACATCTGTATGGTTTTACAGATGATGAGTGGGAGTAAGTTATTGGGAATTAGGTGATCATCCTCGTTATATCGGGATTCGTTGTAATCGGTGATATTTGAGGAAGTCACCTGGGTTGTTTGCCGGGCGGCAAATATTTGGTTTTGAATATCCGCTATTATGCACCAATTCCAAATTGATATATCTGTACGTCTATTTTTATAGAGTGAGATATACCTTTTTGAAATTATGTCTATGACATTTACCTATATCAGTGGATGGTTAGGTAAGGAGTATTAAACAGCGGTGTAATTCTTCTTAACCATAAGTACAGTTTTCAACCTACGACACACAGGGATTGAGTTGTTAGACTCAAAGGACTTGTACAGAGTATTGTATGTTGTCCAGCGTCCATAAGGATAGAGGGGTTTGTCCTCGTACTATATTCGGTTTACTTATGACTTCTCTAGTTTTTAGACAGGTGTTTCGTGGAAACACAGGGTCCGAATTTTGAGAAGTTATAGGTATATGAATGAAGTAGAGAACCAGGTATTGCAAGTATCGGGATTCTTCAAGGTGATCGAAGATGTATATACTTGTGTATGGTATTCAGTTGATAGTAAAGATTAAGAGAACTTGCCTCTCTTTCAGGTTACTCATAATTGGAAGCATTCCTAAGTTGAGTAACGCTGATCAACCTCTTTCCATTTCGTTGACATGCACTGGAGACAGTTGCATGATTTGAATCTGGTTCAATTAAATCAGTTCCTCTAGTTCTATATTGGATATAGAACAGTTCATATCTTAACGATGTTAAGGTACGGGAAGTTGTTCGGCTTATGCTTAAAACCAGACTCTGGATAACTCAAGGCACGTTTCTGTAATGGCTGTTTGTGGGTTGACCCAGGCTATGACGAGGGTTGACTTTCTACCATCTGGTAGATCAATAGCAATATTGTTCTAGACTCGCCACAGTTTTAACAAAAATGGATTTTTTCAGAAAACGGTAGTGGGAGTATGGTAGAACTGGAAGTGATTCCAGAACCACAAACGATTACTGAATATTTGATAAGAACCTAAAGATTCAATCTGGTTTGACATTCCATTGGCCACTCCGCAGATACGGTGGGTAACCTCAGGCACCCGAGGGGTACTCCGGTAGCATCAAGGACGGTGACAGGGAGGTTCTTGTTTACCCAGACTTGCCATTGCTGTTGTTCCAAGCTGCGAGAGCCGGCAAGAGGATGAGTATGGCGTTGTTCTAAACTAGCTTTAGAAGTGTACGTCTATATGACTCTGCCAGAGGGTTGTCATAGTCAGTGGGAGCAGCGGAAGCATTGGTGGACAGGTAGCTTAAGTCTATTTATAGACTAAAGCAGAGGTAGCGGAGATAGATCATCTGTTTTCGATGTGACAGTCATAGGTTTGACTTCGTCAGAATAGGGGATGGATCTGTTGAGAAGGTAGTAGGGTGTGATGTCCTGGTTTTTGGATGACATACACAGAGTAGGAAGTGATATTCCTATACTAAGATCGGTTATACTTTGGTCGTCACACAGTGGTTTCTCCACATGGGACTTGGACATTATATCAGACATTCTGGCTACTGGATCTATGGTTTTAGATCTAGATTTAGGTAGTTTCCCAATCAGGATACTTAGACAGCATTCTAGAGGTGCTTTAGAATGGACGACTCCTGGCATGGTGGTGTACCTGCAGGTGATGGAGTCACCCTCTCTAAAGGTTTCTTACAGACTAAAGGGGAGAGGGATGTGCATGATTGGCAGATCACTTGCTTAGGCAATTGAGTCAATCATGAAATGTCAAGTACCACACCGGATGTTGTTTTTGCAGCAGATGCAATAAGTTGATATTGATCCAATCCTGGAGAAGTGGATGTTCTAGGGATATGATAACGACAGCGTCATTCGGGAGACAGTTATCATTCCAGGCTTCCAAGGTGATCTGGACGACAGGGAGGTTGTCAGAGTTATAGTTTTCTCTCTGACGAGGGGCGGTATTATGGACAGGTGGTCCAGAAGGATACTGAGGGAGGCATGGCGTAGGATACTGATTAAGTTCAGTTAACGATACAGTCTAAGAAGTTTGGATTTGGAGTTCATTTATGAACTAGGTCCCATCAGACATCCAGACATATTCTATGACAGGTATTGCTCATTTCGGGAGATGGGTTTCTCCGTGAACTTGAGATATAGAGAGACATAGAAAGAAACATCAAAGCGGATCCACTCGTTGAAGCTATTCCACGAACGCAATAGTTTCGCAAACGAGCTTTGTGAGACTGACTAGTAGAGGAGTTGGGTGTTCGGTATCACACGGGCTGTGAGTATGCGACATCGCAATAATTAGCCTTGAGTGCTAGTAGGAGATTGTTGGAGATAGTGCCCTCAGAGTCAATTATTGGATCACAGGCACGTGATTGCAATGATTGAGGGAGGACTTATCCCGGTAGGACAGTCTTACTCAAGATGATAGTATGCTATCTGGTTTACCTTTTTCATCGTGTACTGCTTTAGGTGACCTTACAGGTCACTATTGCACGTTGATAGAGCCCCTAGGATTCTTGCTTGACTGCCAGCAGTATGACGGCGATCATATACGTGGGAGCTGGTAGTCTATAAGCACGTCCTTAAAAGGTCCCTAGTCGTGGGAGTTTCGAGATAGGGCATCGATATTCCAGAGTAGACTAGTGTATACAGTCAAGACCCCAACGAGGGGCGGTGGCGGGTCTCACAAGCCACTGGTGTCAGTTGGTTTACCTAAGATGTATACATGTGCTCATTGGGTTATGAGTACACCGGACAGGACTCGCCGGGAACATACTAGTTGGTCTTCTACCATACGTCAGATAGCAGTTCGCTGGTGACATGTGTACAGGTTAGTTCATCGACCAGAGGATCGTCATTTGTCTCGTGTGAGTTCCCACTGTACTTTGATTACTACCCTACCACGCTCAAAGGAGATGTGCAAACAGGTTTTAGTTGGGTACAGTCCCGAGCCATATGGAGGCAGTGAGCGGATCTTCAGGGGTTCGTCTCTCCCGGTATTGGGGGTGAGGTCACGCTATGTCTAAGAGAGCCATTACGCGAAGCCCTCGGCCGAGGCAGGAGATTTACAGGTAGGTATTGCAGTAGTATCTCAGGGTGTTCTGGGCTACACTCCGACACGACTTGTACCGCTTTTATGGGTCTGACTTTTAACCAACCCCCTAGGCCCACCATGCGATGCTCATAGACGAACGGACCGGACTGTACGGATATTGTCACTGACAGGCTCAGTACGGTGTCAGGATGAGTTCGCTCATCGACACCCCTTTTAGTCAATAGCTGGTAGCCCTTCACGTTTGGCTAATACCTCTGACGTGCTGGTGGTTAAATCCACAGCCATAGTATTGACGAGTCATTAGAGTCTCCCACAGACCAGTTGCTCAAGTTTCGGGTGAAACGCTGTAGAGGCCGTATGGAGATATGGCAAGGTTCGATCAGATACGTGCGGTATTGCCCGGATCAGGATCGGACGGTTAATACTAGCGGGCTTTGGTTTAAGCCGGATCCTAGTATAGTACAGTGTAGATTTTGTCTCATTGCATTTGTATTTCGGTCGGAATACAAATGCGAGTACGTATATACAGTAGCGGGGTTTTCCTGTAATTTATTACAGGATCAGTTTTTGGAGTTGCCAGTTTGCTTTCCGTTTCGGCCAATTTTCTTTGTATCTTTCATTGGCTGAAAATTGGTGGAGGAGGGCTTATTTGCATTTGTGCAAATTAGCGATTTGGAGGGTTGTCTTTGCATTTTGTTATGTCATGACGATTCCACCATCACTTGACATGTTGTTTCATGATGGCTTGACTTTTGTGGTTATGATTGGTTGGTGGAGTGTAGGTTTTGGTGGGTGATCATTTCCTTTCATGATAACCCTTTTCTCTCTCTTGATTATTGGAGACACCCATATTCATTTGGACACTCCACACTCTCCCTCATTCACTCACTCCCCTCACCATTTTGGCCGGCCATGATAGAGGGAGGGGCTGCCCAATGTTTTTTGGTGGGATTTTGTTCTCCTCATGTTTGCAAAACTCCCAAGTTCATCTCCAAAATGGTTTAGTTCATTTCCTCCACCAAAGGCAACTTTCTCAAACCCCAAATGAGACATAGAGCACTACACGTATTCTACAGCAATTCTTGGGCACGTCGGCTCGCCAACTTCGTGCCTGAGTTGCCTCGGTCCAGAGGTGGGACCCCGTAAAAGAAGCCGGCTATGTGGTGCCCTTCCGGCGACGTGGTGGAGACCGGTGATTCCGGGGGGAGATCGGGACGACGACGAGAAGACCGAAGGACACGGATCGCTCGGTATATCTCTCTACCCCTTCTTTAGTTAGCTAGGACTAGATTAATGGCCCGATCCGGGATTTTTGTGCGCGGTGATGCCGGTTTACAAGTTTGTAAAAAGTTTCGTTTCCGCAATCCGGCGTCGGATTGACGGCCGGGGCGCCGCCGTGCACTTACACTACTCGACTCCTACGAGCTACATTTCAATTCTTGAAACTTAAATCGATTGGAATTATATCAATTCTTGATTCTTGATGTTTAACGCTTTCTTGATTCTTGATTAGATCTAGTTGATTCTTGAAATTCATTGATATAAATCTTGAATCGTTTGCTTTTCTTTTCTATTAAATTTTCAATTCTAACCAAAACAAATACGAACGAATCGCACTATCCCTATGGACGATCCGCACTTACTAACGCGCTACAAACCGACACTGTTATTGATTGCGGTCAAATAATTCTTTGATTGTGATTTCTATTCATTTTCTAAACCGACACACAACGAGAAATAAGAATCAACCATCCGCCGTGTGGAACGGTTTCAATCGATGTCCATTCACTTTGAATAAACTACCGTCCTCCGGATTTTCATGATCAACCGCACCGTGCGGATAAACGGTGTGAACTACAAATGGTCCTTTCCACCTAGAACGGAGCTTGCCGGAGTGATAATGTAACTGAGTGTCATAGAGTAAAACCTGTCGACCAGGTTTAAATGTTTTTCGCTGAAGGTGTTTATCATGGAACACCTTAGTTCAGTTTTTAACAATCATGGCATTATCATAAGCCTCATCCTGCAGCTCTTCTAGTTCATTTAATTGCAGCTTTCGATTGCTGCCCGCATCTCCTAATGATAAATTCAACTCTTTGATAGCCCAAAATTCCTTATGCTCAATCTCTACTGGGAGGTGGCAAGCCTTCCCGTAAACAAGCCGGTATGGAGACATACCAAGATCGGTCTTGTATGCAGTACGGAAAGCCCATAGTGCATCGATCAGTTTGAGTGACCAATCTTTACGGTTTTTAGAAACCGTTTTCTCCAAGATTTGCTTAATTTGCCGATTCGAGACCTCGGCTTGCCCACATGTTTGGGGATGGTATGGCGTTGACAGCTTGTGGGTGATAGAATATTTGCGCATTATGGACTCTAAAGTCCTATTGCAAAAGTAAGAACCATTATCACTTATAATCGCTCGAGGGTGCCCAAACCGAGAAAAGATATGTTCTTTAAGAAATCGAATGACAACTTTGTTGTCATTCGTTCGACTAGGCACAGCCTCGACCCACTTTGAAATGTAGTCAACAGCCAAAAGAATATACACATTCCCAAAAGAATTAGGAAATTGTCCCCTGAAGTCTATTCCCCAAACATCAAAAACATCCACAACCAAAATTGGTTAAAGGGGCATTTCGTTTCTCCGCGATATCCGGCCCAAGTGTTGGTACCGGGAGCATGTCCTGCAGTATTCATATGCATCATTGAAGAGTCGTGGCCAATAGAAACCACACTGCAAGATTTTCTCGGCTGTCTTCTTTGGGCCGAAGTGCCCGCCACATGCTTGATCGTGGCAAAAAGACAGCACACTCTTAAACTCGTTTTCCAGTACACACCGACGAATGATTTGGTCGGAACAGTATTTAAAAAGATAAGGTTCATCCCATAAAAAATGCTTTGCTTGGGACAAGAATCGAAGTTTATCCTGTTTCGACCAATCTTTAGGTATCAAGCCGGTGGCTAAGTAGTTTACTATATCAGCGAACCATGGTTTGCAAGAAACGGTTAAGAGTTGCTCATCGGGAAAAGCATCTTTTATTGGAATTTCGAGTGTAGGCGAAAAAGGAAGTCGTGAAAGGTGATCGGCTACTGCGTTTTCATATCCTCTTTTGTCCCTTATGACAGGGTCGAACTCTTGTAGTAAGAGGATCCAACGTATTAGCCTCGATTTAGCATCCTTCTTCGCAAAAAGGTGGCGAAGAGCTGAATGGTCTGTATACACAATAACTGGAGAGCCGATTAAATAAGGCCGGAATTTTTCAAGTGCAAACACAACTGCTAAAAACTCTTTTTCTGTTGTTGTGTAGTATAGTTGGGCCTCATTTAAAGTTCGGCTAGCTTAATAAATCACGTGCGGCATCTTATTAATGTGCTGTCCAAGAACAACACCAATGGCAAAATCTGATGCGTCGCGCATAATTTCAAAGGGATGCGTCCAGTCTGGAGATGAAAGAATGGGCGCAGAAATGAGAGAGTGTTTCAATGACTCGAACGCTTCCATGCAAGTTGAGTCAAAATAAAATGTTGTGTCCTTGGCCAATAAGAGAGTCAAGGGTCTAGCAATTTTGCTAAAATCCTTGATGAACCGTCTTTAAAAACCGGCATGGCCAAGGAAAGCTCGGATGTCTTTGACGCATTTAGGAGGAGGAAGATTGGAAATCACTTCAATTTTGGCTCTATCAACCTCTATGCCATTTTGCGAGATGACATGTCCTAAGACAATGCCTTCTCGTACCATTAAATGACGCTTCTCCCAATTCAAAGTTAGATTCTTATCCCTACAGCGGGTAAGACTTGCGTCAAGGTGTAGCAAACACTCGTCGAAGGAGTCACCAAAAATGGAGAAATCATCCATAAAGATCTGCAAAAACTTTTCAACCATGTCTGAAAAGATCCCCATCATACACCGCTGAAATGTAGAGGGTGCATTGCATAACCCAAAGGGCATGCGACAATAAGCAAAAGTGCCAAAAGGACAAGTAAATATGGTCTTATCTTGATCCTCTTTGGCTATGGGGACTTGGTTATAGCCGGAATAGCCATCTAAAAAGCAGTAGAATTCGTGCCCAACCAATCTTTCTTGCATTTGGTCAATGAAAGGTAAAGGAAAGTGGTCTTTCCTTGTCGTGGCATTGAGTTTTCTATAGTCGATGCAAACTCGCCACCCAGTTTGGGTGCAAGTAGGAATTAACTCATTTGCCTCATTGGTAATGACCGTGATGCCCGATTTCTTTACCACAACATGAATGGGGCTAACCCATTGGCTATCCAAGTTAGGGTAAATGATACCACTATCAAGACATTTAAAAATCTCCTTCTTAACAGCCTCTTTCATTATGGGGTTGAGGCGTCTTTGTGGATCCCTTACCGGCTTGGCATCATCCATCAAGTGTATATGATGTTCAACTATGAGGGGACTAATCCCCTTGATATCCGCCATAGACCAGCCAAAAGCTTGCCGATTATTTTGTAAGACCATTAAAAGGACCTTCTCTTGCTCAAGAGCTAGAGAGGCCGATATGATAACGGGTAGGGTCTCATTCTCATCATGATAAGCATATTTTAGGTGCGACGACAAAAGATTTAGTTCGAGTTTAGGAGGTGAAACAATAGATGGTAACAATGGAGTAACTGTTTCAAACTCGAAGGATTCCAGCAAAGGTTCAAATCGAGTGTACGTAACCGAGTCGGATGGTTCAGCTAACTCATTCGAAAAAGCAAAAGACTCAAACTCGGGTGGTTAGTCTTCAAAATCGTCTATAAAGGTGAAACACTCATAATCGTTGTCCGCCGTGAAAGCTGTGTCGGATTCTAGGAGAAACACACTAGTGGCGTCAACACTGCTGTGATCAAACATGAAATTTTTGAACTCACAGTCTTCCTCCGCGATCTCATTGATCGAGCAAACATCAAGTACGCTAGAATTAGGCTCGATAGGCTTATTTCCCAACTTAAAAATGTTGAGTTCAATTGTCATATTGCCAAAAGATAGATTCATTGAACCGTTACAACAATTGATCACCGCGTTAGAAGTCGCAAGGAATGGTCGACCAAGTATCACCGGAATTTGACTCCGGGGGTTAGCGACAGGTTTTGTATCCATAACAATAAAGTCAACGGGGAAAATGAAATCCTCTACTCTAATTAACACATCCTCCAATCTCCCCTAGGATGGGTGATTGATCTGTCAGCCATTTGGAGAGTACAATGAGTGGGCTTAAGTTCTCGAACGCCTAATTGCTCGTACACAGAATAAGGTAGCAAATTGACACTAGCACTAAGATCTAATAGTGCTCTATTGATGTTCTTGTCCCCAATTGTTATCGAAATAGTAAGACAACCGGGGTCCTTATGCTTTTGGGGTAAAGATTGGACAAGAGCATAACTAACAGCATTAGCCACGAAAACTTTCTTTGGTACTTGTGACTTCCTCTTTTTGGTGCTGGAGATAGTGCCCTCAGAGTCAATTATTGGATCACAGGCACGTGATTGCAATGATTGAGGGAGGACCTATCCCGGTAGGACAGTCTTACTCGAGATGATAGTATGCTATCTGGTTTACCTTTAGCTTCGTATACTGCTTCAGGTGACCTGACAGGTCGCTATTGCAGGCTGATAGAGCCCCTAGGATTCTTGCTTGACTGCCGGCAGTATGAGGGCGATCATATAAGTGAGAGCTGGAGTCTATAAGCACATCCTTAAAAGGTCCCTAGTCGTGGGAGTTTCGAGACAGGGCATCGATACTCCAGAGTAGACTAGTGTATACAGTCGAGACCCCGACGAGGGGCGGTGGCCGGTCTCACAAGCCACTGGTGTCAGTTGGTTCACCTAAGATGTATACAGGTGCTCATTAGGTTATGAGTACACCGGACAGGACTCGCCGGGAACATGCTAGTTGGTCTTATACCTGACGTCAGATAGCAGTTCCCAGGTGACATGTGTACATGTTAGTTCATCGACCTGGGGATCGTCATTTGTCTCGTGTGAGTTCCCACTGTGCTTTGATTACTACCCTACCACGGCCCAAAGGAGTCGTGCAAACAGGTTTTAGTTGGGTACAGTCCCGAGACACATGGAGGCAGTGAGTGGATCTTCAGGGGTTCGTCTCTCCCGGTATTGGGGGTGAGGTCGCACTGTGTCTAGGAGAGCCATTACACGAAGTCCTTGGCCAAGGAAGGAGATTTACTAGTAGGTATTCCAGTAGTATCTCAGGGTGTTCTGGGCTACAATCCGACACGACTTGTACCGCTTTTGGGGGTCTGACTTTTACCAACCCCCTAGGCCCGACATGCGATGCTCATAGACGAACGGACCGGACTGTGCGGATATTGTCACTGACAGGCTCAGTAGGGTGTCAGGATGAGTTCGCTCATCGACGTCCCTTTTGGTCAATAGCTGGTGACCCGTCACGTATTGGCTTATACCTCTGACGTGCTAGTGGTTAAATCCACAGCCATAGTATTGACGAGTCTTTAGAGTCCACCACACTTTCAGTTACTCAAGCTTTCGGGCGAAACGCTGTAGAGGCCGTATGGAGATATGGCAGGGTCCGATCAGATACGTGCGGTATTGAATGGATCAGGATCGGACGGTTAGTACTAGAGGCCGTATAGATATATGGCAGGGTTCGATCACATACGTGCGGTATTGCACGGATCAGGATCGAACGGATATTACTAGCCGGCTTTGGTTTAAGCCGGATCCTAGTATAGTACAGTGTAGATTTTGTCTCATTGCATTTGTATCCGGTCAGAATACAGATGCGGGTGTGTATGCACAGTATCGGGGTTTTCCTGTAATTTATTACGGGACCAGTTTTCTGGAGTTGCCAGTTTGCATTCCGTTCCGGCCGGTTTTCCTTTGTTCTTTCCCGGCCGGACTTTTCCGATGTAGGGGGTTATTTGCAAGTTTGCAAATAACATTTGTGGAGGGAGTTTCTTGCAATTGTTTTGTATATGATGGCATCTTTTCTTTTCAACCATCATTTTGATTCTTTCTTAGTCTTTTCCTTTGCTTTAATGAGATGAGAAAGGATTAGGATTGATTTGTGTTTTTGTGATGATGATGTTTGGATGTGGTCACCCTTCATGCTCTCCTACACTCACCTCCCTTTTGCTTATGTATTTTTTGCTCCACCATTTCTATGATGATAAGTTTTTCATGGTTGAGAGAAAAGAAAAAGATGAGAGTTTTCATTCTTGAGAGTTTCATTTTTCTTGATCTCATTTCATGCTAGAAAAATGCAAGCACCATTTTTCTTATCTTGTTTCCTCCATCATCTTCAAATGGAAACAAACCCAAATGAGACATAGCTTAAACCCTACACATTCTACAGCAAATCTTGGACGCGTCGGCTAGCCTACTTCGCGCCCGAGTTGCCTCGGTATTGAGGTGGGAGCCCGTAAAAGATACAGGCGACGTGGTGCCCTTCCGGCGAGGAGGCGACGACCGGAGTTTCCGCAGGAGATCGGGACGACGAGGAGAAGACCGGAGGGCTCGGATCATTCGGTATATCTCTAACCCGTCTTGTAGTTAGCTAGAATAAGTTTAATGGTTCGATCCGGGTGTTTAGTGCGCGGTGGTGCCGGTTTGCTAAGTCCGCAAAATTAAAGTTTATCACCGCTTCCGCTTTTGGCCGTCGGATTGACGACCGGGGCGCCGCCGTGCACTTACAGTGGTATCAGAGCCTCGCCATTAACTTCGACTAGCTTTGTTTGATGTGTTTTGCAGTTCCGATCGACCAAAATTCCAAAAACCCAATTTTAGTTCACATCAGTTTTCTGTTAAAATTTTTTGGTGTCCAAAAATTTTTCAGGTTGTAAAAAACAAGTGTACTGGAAATTCTAAGACTACTGAAAAAATTCGACACAGTCAGTCCACTACGAGAGCGCGGAACCGCGACCAAACCCCCCTTGGGCCGCGGTTCCGCCGCACATTGGTGACGTCACTGTATCATTTTTTTCCAGTGGGCCTCTGGGCTAATTTTAGGGGTTTTGGAATATTAAACTTGGGCCCAGAATTTTCTGTGAGTGCTACAGTATTGCTTGGGGGCCCACTTGTTGTATTTTGATCGATCGGATATTTTAAACACATTTTTCACAGTATTTACATTATATCTGCGACCGTGAATGTCACTCGATCGGTAAATCCGGTCTAACTGCTATAGCCCGGTTAGACGGATTTGCGAACGTGACTTTCACGTTGATGTTTTGTGTTTTTGCTGTGATATTGCGGATCGGTCGTGGGGGATAGCCTGGATGCAATGCTAGTACAGTTGTGGTTGTATTATGTACATTTGTTATTGCGGGGCGAGCGTCCGACATGTGGACTGCCGTCACTGCCAGTTTGTATTATTCTTTTGGGGCACGACCTGGTAGCGGTCGATGTACCCGTTGTATGTATATTTTACTTTCTGTACTAGGATTACCCCGCGGAGGGGTGCACGGATGGCCGGGTTCTAGAGGGCAACAAGCCCGCATCTCATGGCATTGAGACGGGGGGGGCTTCACTCTAGGATTGGCGGGCTATTCGCCGCACTCGTAGGGGGTACAGGTTGACCCAGGAGGGGTGCCCAAGTTACCGGATTCCGTGAAGTGCTGGGTGGTCCATTCACGGTGCTGAAGGGGGCTGCCTCGCTTCATGTTTTGGCGGGTAACTTGCCGCGCCCGTAGGGGTCTAGGATTTCATTGCACAGGCTATCCACACGACTAGGGGAACGTCGGGTTTCAGTAGTGGCTCTGTGAAACCCGGGGATCCCAGATATCTGTATTGTTCTGTGATGTTGTACATTTCTGTGATGTTGCATTTTTTATCACGCCTTGAGCGAAATATAATATATTGGTATATATATTAGTAGATGTTGTATATGTTTTATATCCGCGCTAGTCCAGTCCCCGCTCTGCCGTTAGTTAGCTAACCTAACGGGTGATGACGGGACCCAATGGCGAATGCGGATGGCATATACGTACGTCAGTATATTTTCGTTCTTTGTGGTGTGATCAATTGATGGGACTGCGTTGATTCGGATCAATGCAAGTTAAAACAAACCTATTCTGATGTTGTTGGAACACTTTTCAAAAAGCTGTTCTTGCAAGGACGTTCACTTTTGTTTTGCATTGTGGTATTCATTTGGAATATCCTGCTCCTCAGTCGACGAGGCAAGGGCCGAGATCCCTTCACCGGGAGTGACCCCTTGGACAAAAGTTTGCGTCAGGGCAGTAACTTCACTATAGCCGATTACTTTTGCTTTGCATCATGGTATTCATTTGGAATATCCTGCACCCCATTCTACGGGGAAAGAGCCGAGATCCCTTCACCGGGAGTGACCTCTTTAGTAAAGGTTTTCGTCACTATATTTTCTAAAAAGCTATCCGTTCCTTCAACGATATCAAGTTCATTACGTTAAAGGTTTTCGCCAGAAACCATTCGTAGCCCTCCGTCGTTTCATATGGATAGTCAATAGTATTCAAGCTGTGTATGTTGGCCAAAGTCAAGGCACAGTGTTTGGTAGCTGTTGGGTATTCATATGCAGCATAGATAGATGCGTTGGTTTGGGACAGCCGTACTGCCATTTTGGCCAAAGTCAAGGGTAGGTACGGGTGGATTCAAATTAACCTGGAGAATGACGGGTAGAACTTGACATGTGACTTATGATATGTTGGCCAAAGTCAAGGTCATAAGAGCATGGGGTAGAAATCACATCGGGAGTTTCAAAAGTACTGAAACTTTCCAGATATGCGCATACCTTCTGGAGTGTGACACCGTGAGCGGATTCCGTCACGTTATCATGCAATGATAGTTGGATCCCGATTCCCACTGATGAGTTAGTTTACTCCTCGGGTGACCCCGACTAATTCTTCTTTCAGGTTTGGAGGAGAATTTGAGGTACAGTGGGAGGTTTCCAGATTAGATAAATTGGTAACCATTCTGATCTAGGATAGAGTGCACGCTGAGTGTTTCTTTTCTCTCTCTCTTTGGCAGCGACCATTGACCCGACCCTAAGACTATGACTCAGTGACCAAGTTGACCGAACCTTCTTAACACTGGTTTTTAGATTGTCAGAGTTGCAAACCTCATTGCCACTCCTACTTTTACCCTTTTCTCCAGGACACCCCGTATTACTACGAACGTCCACTTCCATTGGACAAAACCATCGTATGGTTAGATACGAACTCGAAAGAATTTATTCGAGGATGGTTTCAGGTTATGGAGAAAACGGATAGGATTATTCAGTTGTCTTTTCCTTTTACCTTCTCTCAAGTTGCGAGTACTCCTTAGTTTAGGAGATAGTACACCTATTACGCAAATTGGATAGTCTTCTTCCAAACTTTAGGCTGGTGCCGAACAGTAGGGAATGAAGAAAACCAAATAGCCTAAACGGTGTGCAGAAGGTATTAAGATTAAGACAAAGCAAGGGATTAGTAAGAGGGCAAAGTAAACTGCGACTGATATTCACGACCAAACCAAGTATTTCTTCGCCAATCCTAAATCACCTTTGTATTTCTCCAGGACACTCCGTATCACTACGAAGATCCACAGTTTATTGGATAATCCATCGTATGGTTATATACGAACTCGAAAGGAACTTGTTCCAGTTCGGGGATGGATTCTGGTCCAGGAGATATAGGAATATGGTTTATTCGGTTGTCTTTTATCTTCACCTTCTCTCGCATTGCGAGTGCTCCTAGGATTAGGACAGTACACCCATTATGCTTATTGGATAGTCTTCTTCTAAACCATAGGCTGGTGCCGAACGGTAGGGAAGGAAGAAAACCATTTGGCCTAAGGGGTGTGCAGAAGGTAATGACTAAAGACATATAAAGGGATTTGGAGAGGTGGCAAAGAATTATACGGTTATAGTTGTGAATCTGGATAATGGAAGAGGCATTACTAAGAATACCGTGATACCCCACCGAAACATTTCAATGTTTCAGTTTCACTGTGTAATGTTAAAAGAAAACTGATTTCCCGATTAGATACTTATTCCAGGGTATGTATTTACCAGGTATGATTCTCACATCTGTATGGTTTTACAGATGATGAGTGGGAGTAAGTCATTGGGAATTGGGTGATCATCCTCATTATATCGGGATTCGTTGTAATCGGTGATATTTGAGGAGATCACCTGGGCTGTTTGCCGGTCGGCAAATATTTGGTTTTGAATATCCGCTGTTGTGCACCAATTTCAAATTGATATATCCGTACGTCTATTTTCATAGAGTGAGATATACCTTTTGATATTATGTCGATGACATTTACCTATATCAGTGGATGGTTAGGTAAGGAGCATTAAACAGCTGTGTAATTCTTCTTAACCATAAGTACAGTTTTCAACCTACGACACACAGTGAATGAGTCATCAGACACAAGGGACTTATACAGAGTATTTTATGTTGTCCAGCGTCCATGAGGACAGAGGGGTTGGTTCTCGTACTGTATTCGGTTTACTTATGACTCCTCTAGTTTTTAGACAGGTGTTTCATAGAAACACAGGGTCTAAGTTTTGAGGAGTTATAGGTATTTGAATAGAGTAGAGAACCAGGTGTAACAAGTATCGGGATTCTTCAAAGTGATCGAAGATGTAGATACTTGTGTATGGTATTCAGTTGATAGTAATGATAAAGAGAAATTGCTTCTCTTTCAGGTTACTCATAATTGGAAGCATTCCTAAGTTGAGTAACGCTGATCGGCCTCCTTCCATTTAGTTGACATGTACTGGAGATAGCTGCATGATTTGAATCTGGTTCAATTAAATCAGTGCCTCTGGTTCTATATTGGATATAGTACAGTTCATATCTTAACATTGTTAAGGTACGGGGAGTTGTCCGGCTTATGATTAAAACCAGACACTGGACAACTCAAGGCACGTTTCTGTAATGGCTGTTTGTGGGTTGACCCAGGCTATGACGAGGGTTGACTTTCTATCATCTGGCTGATCAATAGAAATATTGTTCTAGACTCGCCACAGTTTTATTAAAAATGGATTTTTTCAAAAACATTAGTGGGAGTATGGTAGAACTGGAAGTGATTCCAGAACCGCAAACGATTACTGATGATTTGATAAGGAACCTAAAGATTCAATCTGATTTGACATTCCATTGGCCACTCCGCAGATACGGTGGGTAACTTCAGGCACCCGAGAGGTACTCCGGTAGCCTCAAGGACGGTGACAGGGAAGTTCTTGTTTACCCACACTTTCCATTGCTGTTGTTCCAGATTGTGAGACCCGGCAGGAGGATGAATATAGAGTCGTTCTAAACTAGTTTTAGAAGTGCACGTCTATATGACTCTGGCAGAGGGTTGTCGTTGTCAGTGGGAGCAGCGGAAGCATTGGTGGACATCAGGCTTATGTTTATTTATAGACTAAAGCAGATGTAGCGGAGATAGATCATCTACTTCTGATGTGACAGTCATAGGTTTGACTTCATCAGAATAGGGGATGGATCTGTTGAGAAGGTAGTAGGGTGTGATATCCGGATTTTGGATGACATACACAAAGTAGGAAGTGAAATTCCTATACTACGATCGGTTATACTTTGGTCGTCACACAGTGGTTTCTCCACATGGGAATTGGACATTATATCAGACACACTGGTTACTAGATCTATGGTTTTAGATCTAGATTTGGGTGGTTTCCCAATCAGGGTACTTTGACAGCATTCTAAGAGTATTTAGAATGGACGACTCTTGGCACGGTAGTATACCTGCAGGTGATGGAGTCACCCTCTCTGAAGGTGTCTTATAGACTAAAGTAGAGAGGGATGCGCATGATTGGCAGATCACTTGCTCAGGCAATTGAGTCAATCATGAGATGTCAAGTACCACACCAGATGTTGTTCTTGCAGTAGGTGCAATAAGTTGATATTGATCCAATCCTGGGGAAACAGTCGGAAGCAGTTTTAGAACATAAGTGAATGTTCTAGGGATATGATAACGGCTGCCTCCTTTAGGAGACGGTTATCACTCCAGGCTTCCAAGGTGACATGGACGACAAGGAGGTTGTCAGAGTTATAGTTTTTCCCTCTGACGAGGGGCAGTATTTTGGACAGGTGGTCCAAGGCAATACTGAGGGTGGCAAGGCGCCGAATACTGATTAAGTTCAGTTGACGATACAGTCTAAGAAGTTTGGATTTGGGGTTCATTTATGAGCTCGGTCCCATCAGACATCCAGACATTCTAAGACAGGTATTGCTCTTTTCGGGAGATGGCTTTCTCCGCGAACTTGAGATATAGAGAGACATAGAAAGAAACATCTAGGCGGATCCACTCACTGAGGCTATTCCTCGACCGCAATAGTTTCACAAACGGGATTTGTGAGACTGACTAGTAGAGGAGTTGGGTGTTCGGTATCACACGGGCTGTGAGTATGCGACATCGCAATAATTAGCCTTGAGTGCAAGTGGGAGATTGCTGGAGATATTTCCCTCAGAGTCAATTATTGGATCACAGGCACGTGATTGCAATGATTGAGGGAGGACCTATCCCAGTAGGACAGTCTTACTCGAGATGATAGTATGCTATCTGGTTTACCTTTATCTTCGTGTACTGCTTCAGGTGACCTGACAGGTCGCTATTGCACGCTGATAGAGCCCCTAGGATTCTTGCTTGACTGCCGGCAGTATGAGGGCGATCATATAAGTGAGAGCTGGAGTCTATAAGCACATCCTTAAAAGGTCCCTAGTCGTGGGAGTTTCGAGACAGGGCATCGATACTCCAGAGTAGACTAGTGTATACAGTCGAGACCCCGACGAGGGGCGGTGGCCGGTCTCACAAGCCACTGGTGTCAGTTGGTTCACCTAAGATGTATACAGGTGCTCATTAGGTTATGAGTACACCGGACAGGACTCGCCGGGAACATGCTAGTTGGTCTTATACCTGACGTCAGATAGCAGTTCCCAGGTGACATGTGTATATGTTAGTTCATCGACCTAGGGATCGTCATTTGTCTCGTGTGAGTTCCCACTGTGCTTTGATTACTACCCTACCACGGCTCAAAGGAGTCGTGCAAACAGGTTTTAGTTGGGTACAGTCCCGAGCCACATGGAGGCAGTGAGCGGATCTTCAGGGGTTCGTCTCTCCCGGTATTGGGGGTGAGGTCGCACTGTGTCTAGGAGAGCCATTACACGAAGTCCTTGGCCAAGGCAGGAGATTTACTGGTAGGTATTCCAGTAGTATCTCAGGGTGTTCTGGGCTACAATCCGACACGACTTGTACCGCTTTTGGGGGTCTGACTTTTACCAACCCCCTAGGCCCGACATGTGATGCTCATAGACGAACGGACCGGACTGTACGGATATTGTCACTGACAGGCTCAGTAGGGTGTCAGGATGAGTTCGCTCATCGACGTCCCTTTTGGTCAATAGCTGGTGACCCGTCACGTATTGGCTTATACCTCTGACGTGCTAGTGGTTAAATCCACATCCATAGTATTGACGAGTCTTTAGAGTCCACCACACTTTCAGTTACTCAAGCTTTCGGGCGAAACGCTGTAGAGGCCGTATGGAGATATGGCAGGGTCCGATCAGATACGTGCGGTATTGAATGGATCAGGATCGGACGGTTAGTACTAGAGGCCGTATAGATATATGGCAGGGTTCGATCAGATACGTGCGGTATTGCACGGATCAGGATCGAACGGATATTACTAGCCGGCTTTGGTTTAAGCCGGATCCTAGTATAGTACAGTGTAGATTTTGTCTCATTGCATTTGTATCCGGCCAGAATACAGATGCGGGTGTGTATGCACAGTATCGGGGTTTTCCTGTAATTTATTACTGGACCAGTTTTCTGGAGTTGCCAATTTGCATTCCGTTCCGGACGGTTTTCCTTAGTTCTTTCCCGGCCGGACTTTTCCGATGGAGGGGGTTATTTGCAAGTTTGCAAATAACATTTGTGGAGGGAGTTTCTTGCAATTGTTTTGTATATGATGGCATCTTTTCTTTTCAACCATCATTTTGATTCTTTCTTAGTCTTTTCCTTTGCTTTAATGAGATGAGAAAGGATTAGGATTGATTTGTGTTTTTGTGATGATGATGTTTGGATGTGGTCACCCTTCATGCTCTCCTACACTCACCTCCCTTTTGCTTATGTATTCTTTGCTCCACCATTTCTATGATGATAAGTTTTTCATGGTTGAGAGAAAAGAAAAAGATGAGAGTTTTCATTCTTGAGAGTTTCATTTTTCTTGATCTCATTTCATGCTAGAAAAATGCAAGCACCATTTTTCTTATCTTGTTTCCTCCATCATCTTCAAATGGCAACAAACCCAAATGAGACATAGCTTCAACCCTACACATTCTACAGCAAATCTTGGACGCGTCGGCTAGCCTACTTCGCTCCCGAGTTGCCTCGGTATTGAGGTGGGAGCCCGTAAAAGATACAGGCGATGTGGTGCCCTTCCGGCGAGGAGGCGACGACCGGAGTTTCCGCAGGAGATCGGGACGACGAGGAGAAGACCGGAGGACTCGGATCATTTGGTATATCTCTAACCCGTCTTGTAGTTAGCTAGAATAAGTTTAATGGTTCGATCCGGGTGTTTAGTGCGCGGTAGTGCCGGTTTGCTAAGTCCGCAAAATTATAGTTTATCACCGCTTCCGCATTTGGCCGTCGGATTGACGACCGGGGCGCCGCCGTGCAGTTACATTTGGTGCATAAGTCCTTTAAGATTTTTGCATATGAAGGAACTTGTTGGATTGCATCCAAAAGAGGAATATTTATGCTCACCTGTTTGAACAACTCTACAATCTTCTCCATTTGTGGAGTTGGTTTGTTGGATCTCAACCGGTTTGGAAAAGGAACATTTTGAAAAGTTGTTGAGTCTAATTTTTGCGGATCAGATTGTGGTGTTGGAACGGATCCCCGTGTAGATGTGTTCGTGTTGTGAGAAGTGGGTCCGTTCGAGCTAGAAGAAGTAGAGCCATGTGAAGGATGAAGAATATACCCTAACGAAGAAGAAGAAGAAGAAGAAGAAGAAGGTGAAGAAGATGAAGAAGGACCACCGGCAAGGGTGTCATTATCAATACTCATATTGTTTTGCAACACTTTTCCGGATCTCATCGTTGTCACAGCATTTACGTTATGATTCTGCTGTTCATATGCAACATGTGCGTGATCGGGATTTGGCAGTGGTTGAGATATAAGCTTTCCTTTTTCTCGCTCTTTCAACGCAGCATTGTCTTGTGCAATTTGTGCCTCAATAGATTTGATCGTGTGAGGCACTGTTTTGCACCAAAGATTGAATAGAAGTCTCTAGCCTTGCTGCGGATTGTGTAGATTGCTTTAGGAACGCATCTAGACTTCTTCCGAGCGAGCTAACCTTGTCATTCTGAGGTGGAACAAAATTGTTTGGCGGGTAAGAAGTGTTAGGCACAAAATTGTTCACTTGATTAGGGTAAGGTTGCTGTTGGAAAGGTTGTTGAAATTGAGTTTGTGGTGGTGCTTGTTGTTGCGGAGGAGGAGGCCTTTGAAAATTGTTGTTTCCTTGGAATTGTTGATTTTGGTTCCAAGAGAAATTTGGGTGACTCTTCCAACCCGGATTGTATGTCGAAGAGTATGGATCATTTCTTTGTCGTTGCTGAAAGGCAGCATTGACTTGATCATGTCTTTGAGTAGATGAATTGTAAGGACACTCTTCTGTTAGATGTGATGGATCCGAACAACAAGCACAAACAGTTCGTGGAGGCACAACAGGGGCAGGAGAGGGCGATGAGGTTTTGGTCTCAATCGCTTCTAGCTTTTTCTTAAGAGCGGCCATCTCGGCCTTCATAGCAATCGACATATCTAAGTGATGTATGCCTGCCCTAGATTGACCTATAGAAGAAGATGATGATGTGGTCTTGGTGCTCTCCCACTGAATTTTTTGTTCACTAAGATCCTCAAGAAACTGCCACGCTTCCTCACTAGACTTGGATAGAAAGTGACCTTGACAAATGGTTTCTAGCAACTGCTTCGTCGCCGGGTTCAATCCCTCGTATAATGTTTAGCAAAGTTGCCAATTTTCGATCCAATGGTGAGGGCATTGAATGAGTAGGTCTTTAAATCTTTCAAAACACTTCCAAAATGGTTCAGAAGGAAGCTGGAAAAATTGTATAATCTCATTACGGATTCTAGCAGTTTTGTGATGAGGATAGAACTTTTTAAGAAAGAATTTCACAAACTCTTCCTAATTCTTAATGGAATGCGACGCGGTGCTGTATAGTCACTTCTCGGCTAAGTAACATAAGGTGAAAGGAATGACCCTTAGTCTTATAGCATCGTCGGATAATTGGGTTGTTTTCATCATAGCACAAACGTTTTGGAATTTGTTGATAAAGATATATGCATCTTCGGATTCCAAACCGTGAAACTTGGGTAGCATATTGATGAAGTGGGGTTTGATCTCAAAATTGTCCCCATTTGCCGGTGGGAGTGAAAGACAAGTGGGTAGGGCGGTGCAGATGGGGTAGAAAAGATCCTGGAGCGCGACTCGTTGGGGCGCTTCAACAGGCGGGTGATTCGGGTTATTCACACCTAACGGAGGTGGAATCAGTCCCGTCGGTAAGGTGTTGTTAGGATTGTATCCCGACATACCTTCGGAAGAAGAATTTGAAGGTGAATGTGAAGAAGTGGAAAGGATTTCGACTTCGGAGTCGAAAGGTTCGTCGGTCGGTACCAACGAAACACGGACTAATCGGGCGCTAGTTTCCCTAGTCCAACCGGACATACACTAAAGAGGTAGTGTAGTCAAAAAGGTGAAAGACAGAATGTGGAGGTAAGAGAACGTTAATGAGAAGAAAGAGGTGTAAGTGGGTGCAAAGATTTCTTTAGCGACAAGTTGCAAGTTTTTGAAAAGATTTTTCCTTTTTCTTTTTATGTGAGCTTTTGCAAATTTTTTTTTGAAAAGAGACTTGTGACACAAATGCAATCAACCACAAATGCACAATCAGGCCTAGATCTACGGTCACCTAGGTCAGCTAGACAACTCCTAACAGTTCCAAAGGGCTAGAAATATGACCTCAAACCGCCTCTTCACCGCCAATTGCGGCCAGGTAAGCGCCAGGTAAGTTCGCCGTTAGTAGCGGTCCTAATTAAGTAACCGCTTGCCTTAGACACACTTGCCTAGACACCGCAAAGTCAGGTTAGGATAAACGGCCGGTGCCTATAACTAGTCCTCTGTCCTATTGAGCGCGACGTCCTTAGGGCTGAGTCTAGTAATTTTTTAATTAAGAGTGGTCAATGCAAATGCTTTAAATGATTTTTGGGGTCCTGGGAAGGGTGATGAAATCCCCACCCAATCTGAATTGGTCAAAAGCCCCTTAAAGTCCGATTAAAATATGCAAAGTAGTAACTCACTTGCAATCAATTTTCTTTTAAGCGCGGCGCAAAGAATCCTACAGAAAATCAATTATTGGAAGAGGGAATATTTTTTAGCGCAAAGAATCCTGCAGAAGATTTGGCAAAAGATATATGGGGATTTGGCAGAAGAGGGAAAGAGGAAACAAACAGAGAATTTCCGCGCGCTGATGTTAAGGAGGGACCGCGGATTCGCGGCTGTAGGACGCTTGCGCGACGGAAATGCGGTTCGATGGTGGGTTCAGGTCTCCGGATTTTCTCCGCTGCTCTGGTGTTGAAATTCCCTTCTGTTTTGATCTCCTGATTTCTATTTCTCTCTCTGGATTGGTTCAGATCCGTCGATCCTGCAAAGATTCACACAAGAAACCCTTCAAACAATAAAAGATGGTAGAATTTTTATATTTTTAATTTTTTCAATTTCTTTGGTTTTTATATTTTATATTAACCCGAAATTACAAAATGGAAATTTTACGCCATCACCGGCAACGGCGTCATTTGATTTAAAGAGATTTTATCGATCAAAAATATATTACCGCAATCAAGAACGGGGTCGCTTTGCAGCTAGCCGGTGAATACGGGTCGGTCCACAGGGATGTTGTAAATCTCCTAAATGTTCTTACGAGCTAATTCCAAATGGTATTTGGTCTTTTAATTAAATCTAAAAACTAAGTTGTGTTATACTAGGATTAAGAAACTTTCTAGGATTAGGTTTAGGTAAAGTTTGGTAAATAAAGATCTACACCTCTTTCAATGCGTTAAATTAGATATCATATTAGGGGTTATGGTAATTATTAATAAAGGGGATTAGGATGAATTGGGAAGATGTTTCTTCCTCTAGATCCTTGTTCTTCCTTTCTTAATCTTTACCCTAACCTCCATGGAAAACTTACAGATCCGGTCTTTTATACTACGGTATCACCGTTTCCTCATGGGTAGAGTGCCGTAGGGAGCGGAATAAAAAAGTATGCATGGAGTCCTAATTGTTCATAAGAAATTGGCAAAGAAAGAGATGAGAGATCTTCATCTCTTAAACCCTTCCCTATTCCTAACCCTAACAAGCGAGGAAACAACTCGCTCATTGAGAGATCTAAGAAAGACATAATTTTTATTTTGATTTGATTTAAGAGATGAGCAATCTACGGCAAGTTAATAAAAATTCTAAACTATATTAAATTAGGGCAATAAAAGAAGTTACCTAGGGCAGAAATTAAAACTAAAACTATGGCAGAAAATAAGTACGAATTTGATGCTCTACAAACTTCAAAGGAAATCTGAAATTTTATTGATGAAAAGAGGCATGAAAAAAATACAATGAATTGGGTCTCTATTTATAAGACATAGAAAACCATAGGTTTACAATTGCCGCATGTGTGCTTTTACAAAAATACCCCTAGGAAGACTATTCACCGCCGCCTCGAGTTATGGTAAAATTTTCAACTCCTACGTGCGCAACACGGCCGCGGAACCGCGGCCGCAGCCAGGGTTTGGCCGCTGTTCCACGGCGAAAATGTGGGCTCGTTTGCTGAATTTTCTTGTTCTGCTTCCTGTCATGTTGGTCTTCCTACTGCTTTAGTACTTTTCTCAAATTGGCTTCTAGGTTTCTTCCAGATTTTCCAGTGAATAATTGTGGTAGACTTTAACCGTGTCTTTACGATATTTGACCTTGTGTTGTCTTGTACTGATCTTTTGTGTAGGCTTGATTAAGATCCTTCTATTTGTTGGTCAAAGTCCCTCTTTTGTATTGTATTTTGTCTTTTTCACTGTTTTCGCTCTAAGAACCTGTAACCTGTACTATGTAGCAGACATGGGTCAAAAGCACCTGTTTATTTATAAATTGCATAAGAATAGGGAATATAATAATCCAAGAATATGATATGAACAATAACCCACAAACTGCCAATACAGAAATGTGCCTAGAGTTATCCAGACTCTGGTTTTAAGCATAAGCCGGACAACTCCTCGTACCTTAACATCGTTAAGATATGAACCATTCTATAGACAATATAGAAACATAGGCATTGATTTAATTAGAACCAGAATCAAATCATGCAGCTGCCTCCAGTGCATGTTAACTAAATGGTGAGAGGCCGATCAGCATTACTCAACTTAGGAGTGCATCCAATTATGAGTAACCTGAAAGAGTAGCAGGTTCTCATAAACCATTACTATCAAATGAATACCAACCACAAGTATTTACATCTTCGATCACCTTGAAGAATCCTGATACTTGCAACACGTGGTTCTCTACTTTACTCTTATACCTATAACTTCTCAAACTTGGACCTTGTATTTCTAGGAAACGCTTGTCTAAAACTTGAGAAGTCACAAGTGAACAGAGTACAGTACGAGGACCAACCCCTTTGCCCTAATGGACACTGGACAACATACAATTCTTTGTACAAGTCCCCTGAGTTGAATAACTCAAACCCTGTGTGTCGTAGGTTGAAAAACTGTACCCAGGCGATTTCCTCAAATATCACCAATTACAACGAATTCCGATATAATGAATATGATCACCTAATTCCCAATAACTTACTTATACTCATCATCTATAAAACCATACAGATATGAGAATCATACCAGGTAAATACATACCCTGGAGCAAGGGTCTAATTGGGAAATCAGTTTACAATTAACAATGCACAGTTAAACTGAAACATGAAAATATTTCGAAAGGGTGTCCGGGTATTCTCAGTAATGCCTCTTCCATTATCAAGAATCATGACTATAACCGTATATTTGTTTGCCTTCTATCCAAATTCCTTTATTTTTCTTTACTCATTTCCTTCTTTACACCATCGTTAGGGTAAATGGTTTTCTTCATTCCGTACCGTTCGACACCAGCCTATGGTTTGGAAGAAGACTATCCAATAAGCGTAATAGGTGTACTCTCCTAATCCTAGGACTACTCGCAACCTGAGAGAAGGTGATGATAAAAGACAACTGAATAAATCTTATTCCTATTTCTCCTGAACCAAAATCCATCCTCGAAAAAGATCCTTCGAGTTCGTATATAACCATAGGATGGATTTATCCAATGGAATTGGATGTTCGTAGTGATACGGAGTGTTCTGGAGAAATGAAAGGTGAAGTAGGAGTAGCGATGAAATACGTGGTTTTGTCGTGAATGTTAGCAGTCGCAATTTACTTATCACGACCCATTGTTCGGCCCGTGACTGGCACTTAATCACGTAACGTCTACAGGTGTAACGCGACTAAGTAAGCCGAAACCCAGAAATCAAAACCATTAAAATTACTGAGTGTTGAAAACATTTGATGAAAACATTTGGAAATCTCAAGTAAAAATCTTCAAGTTTAAATTATTTTATTAAAAATTTCGGCAGCACCTCCTTTGTAAAAACCAGCCCCGAAATCGGGTACAGGACATGATATAAGTAAAATAACATACAATAAGAATAAAGCATCCCCAACGCGAGCAATCACGCCCAACGGCGGAGACAATCACCCCAAGAATAATATACGACACCGTAGTGAAGAAATGAGCAATATAAATGAAAAATATCATAAAAGAAAAAGATGCATAAATAAAGTCAGCTCACAACGAGCTCGACACCAGAATATAAAATAATATACAACATCTTCCTTACAACTGGTCTCTAAGTCAATACAACAAATAGTAGATGGAGTGTACTAGATACAATAGCATGTACAGCTAGAAATAAACGGATACCGCAAAAACCCACCTATAAGCAAAGGGCTCACACGCCAACTGTAGTGGTATCCATGGCAAAAAGATACAAAGAAGTAGCCCTGCCGCAACTACTCTGAGGGGCAACCTGCAAACACTGTGGCACAACGGGGGTGAGTTGCCAACTCATGAATTATGGATAACATATAATGGTAATCACGAGTATGCATGTACTGCGATACTCTAAATCTTGTGCAATCAGATAAAATCGAAATTATGAGCTGGGTATACAATAATCATGCATGACAGGTGCAATCTAATAACATCTATATATGATGAGCAGGGTATGCAATAATCATGCATAGCATGTGTAATCTAATAACATATATATATGATGAGCAGGGTATGCAATAATCATGCATAGCAGGTGAAATCTAATAACATCTATCAGGTACTACGACTACAGGATGAGATGCATAACAATGAATGCTGAGCATGGAGTAAGATATTATCTACACGGAATATCGACATGGAAAATAACCGGTGTCCATCAAATACAATCATATCCTAGTAAAAACTCAGGAGCCGTCACTTTAATCGGCTCTCAAATCCTGTAAATCTCATACAGTCACGAGTGCTCAACATCGGCACTCGAAATATCAGGAAATAATCGTGTCCAGCATCGACACGCAAATCCTCAACTCTCAGGCGCCGCATACCAGATCGGCCGTCAATGTGTATCTCATGTCATAACCCCTAGACGGTATCCTCCAGATGTCAGTCGGGTCTCTAAACTGTCACCAGCAGGTAGTAGTCCCTCCGCTGGGATCACCGTCTAACTATACGAGTCTTCTTGCCCCGGGGTACCATACCGGGTCCACCATATACCCGCAGACGATGCCTACCACTCCTTGAATCGGGTATACTCACACAAGCTCTCATGAACCGAGAAAACTCATGGTGGACGCACTAAAATATCATATCAAGAGAAACCGATTTTTTAAAATAAAGCATACTTTCTTGAAATAATACCACGGTTATCAAAATCCAGTAATCACATGAAATCCCAAAACTACATGCGTAAATCCATGCAGTGTGTCGTATGCCACTAAGAGTAGAAAAGGAAACATCTCTTTTAAATGGATCCAGTTTTTGAAAATATTTCTTGCGGTCCCTATTTCTAGAAATCAAAACCAGCATCATCCATGTATGAGAAATATGTATGTATATAGGTATGGATGTGCAAGTGGATATATAAGCAAGTCTGACTGTACCAATGTATACGTGCACCAATATGGACATACAGTATGCATGTGCGCAAGTATGGATATATCAATGTATGTGTGCACCAATATGAATATATAGTGTGCATGTGCGCAAGTATGAATATATCAATGTATGTATGCACCAAAATGAATATACATTGTGCATGTGTGCAAGTATGGATATATCAATGTATGTGTGCACCAATATGAATATACAGTGTGCATGTGCGAAAGTATGGATATATCAATGTATGTGTGCACCAAGATAAATATACAGTGTGCATGTGTGCAAGTATGGATATATCAATGTATGTGTGTACCAATATGAATATACAGTGTGCATGTATGCAAGTATGGATATATCAATGTGTGTGTGCACCAATATGAATATAAAGTTTGCATGTGCGCAAGTATGGATATATCAATGTATGTGTGAACTAATATGAATATACAGCATGCATGTGCGCAAGTATGGATATATCAATGTATGTGTGCACCAATATGAATATACAGTGTGCATGTGCGCAAGTATGGCTATATCAATGTATGTGTGCACCAATATGAATATACAGTGTGCATGTGCGTAAGTGTGGATATATCAATGTATGTGTTAATCAAATGATGTATGGTTAGTAGCAATCCTATAGTGTGAGTGTCATGGCAATCACTAACGGTGTGAGTGTAACATACAAATAGTGCTCGTGCAGCTTGAACCGTTAGTGACAGTGCGGTGTTGTATAACTACCATTTCTATATGTTTCAAAAGATGGTATGCTACAATAGTACATATGCACGAGCAATATACATATAAATATATACGCGGCTATACTATCCTATCACGCCCTGACGCTTAACGCCATAAGGGCGATTTCCCTGTAGATGTTAAATCTACTCACCTGGTCTCATGCTAAGTGTAGCCGACTACATGCTTCCCTTTCCGCGCGTCGTCCGACGTGTTGGGATGCGGCGGCGCCCCGGCCGTCAAACCGGCACCAAATGCGGAACAAAAACTTTTTATGAAACCGGCGCCATCGCGACCTAAATATCCGGATCGTTCCATTAACCGTAAACTAGTTAAATGTAAAAGGAGTTAGGAAATTATACCGATCGATCCGTGTCCTTCGGTCTTCAATCACCGCACCAAACTCCCCGCTGTTGCGCCGACGAAGTCCGCTCCCCGATCTCGCTCGTCGATGTGGCACCACGTCATTGAATCTTTATACGGGCTCCCGCCTCGAACCGAGGCAACTCGGACATGAAATTTGCTAGCCGACATGTCCATGGTTGAAGTAGAGAGAGTGTAGAATATTTCGTCTCAAGATACCCAAGCTCTTGGGTGGAGGTTAATAGAGTTGCCATGGATATAGTGAGCAATGGATTTTGCATGAAAAATGAGCTTCCTAAAGAATGAGCTCGGCCATGAAGCTCTATGGGAATTTCCAGTGAAGAAGTGGTGTGTGGGAAAAACTATATGAAAGAAAAAAAATATCATGCAACTAAGCAATTCACCTGATAATGAAATCCTAGCACAAAACCACTCACAGTAAGGCATGCGAAATTTTCATAAAGCCCCCCAGCCACAAAGTTCAGCCAACCAAAAAAAAATCCCTTTGCTCCCCTTGCCCAACCTTTTTAAGCCTTGCCGAACCTTTTAAAGCCTTGCCCAATTTGAAAAAAGGACCCCACACCAAAAGCAACCACCTAAAAAAACACCCATGCTGCCCAACAGTGCACAGCCCATGCCAACAGCACTGTTCGAAATGGGCAGCCCCCAAGACCAAGAAATTCAGTGCAAGGAAAATGGCAAAAAAGGAATGGTCAAAGTTAAATGCAAATTGCCCACAATAGATCAATAAGCTTAAAGATCGAAAAAGAAACTGGCAACTCCGAAAGTAATCCCGTAACGAATTATGAGATTACCCCTCAACTGTAAATACATACCCGCATTTGTATTCCGACCGAATACAAATGCAACGAGACAAAAAATATTCCTACAATGCAATATTATGATCCGGCTTAAACCAAAACCAGTAGTATTATCTGTCCGATCCTGATCCGTGCACATGTGCACGGATATGATCGAATCCTACCATAAAACCAGATGGCCTCTACAACGTTTCGCCCGAACTTGGGAAACTTTCTATGGGGGACTCTAATGACTCATTAATACACTGGCACTGGGTATAACCACTAACACGTCAAAGGTACTAGTTGTACGTAACGGTTGCCCATTTATTGAAAGAAGGGGAAGCTGATGAGCGAACTCATCCTGAAACCCTACTAAGCCTAACAGAGACAATATCCGTACAGTCCGGTCTGTTCGTCTATGAGTATCGCATATAGGGCCTAGGGGGCTGGTAAATATCAGATCCCCAATAGTGGTATAAGTCGTGTCGGAGAGAGGCCCAGAACACCCTGAGATACTACTGGAATACCTACCAGTAAATCTCGATTAGCCTGGCCAGGGATTTCGTGTAATGGCTCTCCTAAACACAGCGCGATCTCACCCCCAATACCGGGAGAGACGAATCCCTGACGATCCGCTCACTGCCTCCATATGGCTCGGGACTGTACCCAACAAAAACCTGTTTGCACGACGCCTTTGAGCCGTAGTAGGGAAGTAATCAAAGCACAGTGGGAACTCACACGAGACAAATGACGATCTCAGGTCAACAAACTAACCTGTACACATGTCACCTTGGAACTGCTATCTGACGATATGTATAATACCAACTAGCATGTTCCCAGCGAGTCTTGTCCGGTGTACTCATAACCCAATGAGCACATGTATACATCTTAGGTGAACCAACTGACACCAATGGCTTGTGAGACCATCCACCGCCCCTCGTAGTGGTCTCGACTGTATACACTAGTCTACTCTGGAGTATCGATGCCCCGTCTCGAAACACCCACGACTAGGGACACTTTAAGGATGTGCTTATAGACCCCAGCTCCCACGTATATGATCGCCATCATACTGCTGGTAGTCAAGCATGAATCCTATGGGCTCTATCAACATGCAATAGTAAACTAAAACATGTACACGATGATAAAGACAAACCAGATAGTATACTATCATGTCGAGCAAGATTGTCCTATCGGTATAGGTCCTCCATCAATCATTCCAATCATGTACCTGCGATCCAATAATTGACTTTGAGGGCACTGTATCCAACAATCTCCCACTTGCACTTAAGGTTAATTATTGCGATGTCGCGTACTCATAGCTCGTGTGATACCGAACATCCAACTCCTCTACTAATCAGTTTCACAAAGCTCGTTTGTAAAACTATCACGTTCGAGAAATAGCCTCAGCAAGTGGATCCGCCCTGATGTTTCTTTCCATGTCACTCTTTTTCTCAGGTTCGCGGAGAAAGCCATCTCCCGAAATGAGCAATACTTGTCTTAAAATATGTCTGGATATCTGATGGGACCCAGTTCATAAATGAACTCCAAATCCAGCAAACTTCTTAGACTGTATCGTCAACTGAATTTAATCAGTATCCTGCACCATGCCTCCCTCTGTATCCGCTTGGACTACCTGTCCAAACTACCGCCCCTCGTCAGAGGGAAAACTATAACTCTGACAGTCACTATGTCATCCGGGTCACCTTGGAAGCCTGGAATGATAACTGTCTCCCGAAGGAGGCTGTCGTTATCAAATCCCTAGAACAACCACTTATGTTCATAAGCTTCTTCCGAACATTTCTCCAGGACTGGAATAATATATCAACCTATTGCATCTAGTGTAAAAAACAACATATGATATTAAATCCATATCCTATGAGGAGAAACTACTGTGTGATAACCACGGTATAACCGATCGTAGTGTGGGAATTTCACTTCCTACTATGTGTATGTCATCCAAGTACGAGGACATCACACCATACTACCTACTTAACAGATCCATCTTATATTCTGATGAAGTCAAAACCTATGACTGTCACATCAAAAATAGATGATCTATCTCCGCTATATCTGCTTTAGTCTATAAATAGACATAAGCTACTTATCCACTATGCTTCCGCTTCTCCCTCTGACTACAACAACTCTCTGGCAGAGTCATATACACGTGGACTTCTAAAGCTGGTTTAGAACGACGCTATATTTATCCTCCTGCCGGGTCTCATAGTCTGGAACAACAGTAGTGTCAAGTCTGGGTAAACAAGAACCCCTCTGTCACCGTCCTTGAGGATACCGGAGTACCTCTCGGGCGTCTGAGGTTACCCACCATATCTGCGGAGTGGCTAATGGAATGTCAATCCTGATTGAATCTTTAGGTCCTGTTAAATATTCCGTAATCGTTTGCGGTTCTGGAATCTCTTCCAGTTTTACCATACTCCCACTACTGTTTTCTGAAAAAAATCCATTTTAATAAAAATGTGGCCAGTCTAGAACAATATCACTATTGATCTTCCAGATGGTAGAAAGTTAACCCTCGTCATAGCCCGGGTTAACCCACAAACAGCCATTACAGAAACGTGCCTTGAGTTATCCAAAGTCTGGTTTTAAGCATAATCTGGACAACTCCCTGTAATTTTACATCGTTAAGATACGAACCATTCTATATACAATCTAGAAATAGAGGCACTGATTTAATTGGTACCAGATTGAAATCATGCAGCGGTCTCTAGTGCATATCAACTAAATGGAGAGAGGCCGGTCAACATTACTCAACTTATAAGTGCATCCAATTATGAGTAACCTGAAAGAGAAGCAAGTTCTCAAAATCAGTACTATCAACTGAATACCACATACAAGTATCTATATTTTCGATCACCTTGAAAAATCCTGATACTCGCAACACATGGTTCTCTACTTTATTCCAGTACCTATAACTTCTCAAACTTGGACCTTGTATTTCTACGAAACACTTGTCTAAAACTTAAGAAGTCACAAGTAAATAGAATATAGTACGAAGACCAACCTCTTTGTCCTAATGGACACTGGACAATATACAGTACTTTGTATAAGTCCCCTGAATTGAATAACTCAAACTCTGTGCATCGTAGGTTGAAAACTGTACCCAGGCGATTTCCTCAAATACCACCAATTACAACGAATTCCGATATAATGAGGATGATCACCTAATTCCTAACAACTTACTCCCACTCATCATCTGTAAAACCATACAGATGTGAGAATCATACCTGGTAAATAGATACCCTGGTGCAAATTGGGAAATCAGTTTTCAATTAATAATGCATAGTGAAACTGAAACATGAATATGTTTCGAAGGGGTATCCGGGTATTCCTAGTAATGCCTCTTCAAATATCCAGATTCATGATTGTAACCGTAAATTTCTCCAAATCCCTTTATTTGTCTTTAGTCGTTACCTTCTGTACACCATCGTTAGACTTAATGGTTTTCTTCCTTCCCTACCGTTCGGCACCAGCCTATGGTTTGAAAGAAGACTATCCAATAAGCATAATTGGTGTACTGTTCTAATCCTAGGAGCACTCGCAACCTGAGAGAAGGTAATGATAAAATACAACTGAATAAACCTTATTCATATTTCTCCTGAACCAGAATCCATCCTCAAAAAAGTTCCTTCGTGTTCGTATATAACCATATGATGGATTTATCCAATGGAATTGGATGTTCGTAGTGATACGAGATGTTCTGGAGAAATACAAAAGTGAAGTAGGAGTGGCGATGAAATACGTGGTTTGGTCGTGAATGATTACAATCGCAATTTACTTTGCCCTCTTTCTGATCCCTTTATCTGTCTTTACTTATTACCTTCTGTACACCCAACTTAGGCTAATTGGTTTTCTTCATTCCGTACCATTCGGCACCTGCCTATGGTATGGAAGAAGACTATCCAATAAGCGTAATAGGTGTACTGTCTCCTAATCCTAGAAGACCACACAACCTGAGAGAAGGTAAAAGGAAAAGACAACTGAATAGTCCTATTCAATCTCTCCAGATCCAGAATCCATCCTCGAAGAAATTCCTTCGAGTTCGTATATAACCATACGATGGATTTAGCCAATGGAATTGGATGTTCGTAGTAATACGGGGTGTTCTGGAGAAACTCAAAGGGTAAGAGAAGGAGTGGCAATGATGTATGCAACTCAGACAATCCAAAAGCCAATGTTTTAAGAATGTTCGGTTAACTTGGTTACTAAGTCCTAGTCTAGGGTCGGGTCATGGTCGCAGTCAAAGAGAGAGAGAAAAGAAACACTCTGTGTGCACTCAAACCTGAATCAGAATGGTTAATCACTTTATCCAATCAGGAAACCTCCCACTGTATCCTCAAATTCTCCTCCAAACCTGAAAGAAGAATTAGTCGGGGTCACCCGAGGAGTAAACCAACTCATCAGTGGGAATCGGGATCCAACTATCATCGCATGATAACGTGATGGAACCAACTCACATTATCACACTCCAGAAGGTATGCGCATGCTTAGCAAGTTTCCTGTATGTTTGAAACTCCCGATATGATTTTTACCCCTAGGACCCAAGTGACCTCGACGAATAATCAACAAATCTAAAGGTCCTAGTCAAGTTCAACCCGTCATTATCTTGATTGCGTTAAACCCACCCGCACGACCCTTGACGAATAATCAACAAAGTCGTATGACTGTCCTAACCAATCCACATATGCACACGACAGAAAAGCATTACAGAGCTACCACACACTACGCCTCGGCGAATAGCAACGACAAACGTAGCACGAATACTAAGCAATACTAATATGAAATGACGGAGGGTACGGCTGGTTTTTGGCGAAAAACCTTTAGCGTAATGAACTTGATATCGTTGAACGAATTCAAGTGGTTTTATAAAAATATAGTAGCGAAAACCTTTGCTAAAGAGGTCACTCCCGGTGAAGGGATCTCGGCTCTTTCCTCGTCGAATGAGGTGCAGGATATTCCAAACTGAATACCACAATGCAAAGAAAAAAGTAATCGACTATAGTGAAGTTATTATCCTGCGCAAAACTCTGTCCAAGGGGTCACTCCCGATGAAGGGATCTCGGCCCTTGCCTCGCCGAATGAGGTGCTGGATATTCATAACCGAATACCACTGTGCAAAACAAAAAAGAACGCCCTTGTAATAACAGGTTTTGAAAAATTGGTTCCAACAACATCATATATAGGATTGTTTTTCCTTGCATTGATAAGTATCAACGCAGTCCCATCAATTAATCACACCAGAAAAGAATGAAAATAAAATGTACGTATATGCCATCCGCATTCGCCACAGGGTCCCGTCATCACTCGTTAGGTTACTTAACTAACGACAGAGCAGGGACTGGGCTAGCACGGGTGCAAAACATATACAACATCTACTAGTATATATCAATATATAATAATCGCTCCAGGTATGATAAATGCAACATAACTGAAAAGTAATAAGCATCACAGAACAATACAGATAATCTGGGAGCCCCGGGTTTCACAGAGCCACAAGTGAAACCCGACGTTCCCCTGGTCGTGTGGATAGCCTGTGCAATGAAAACACAGACCCCTACGAGTGCGGCAAGTTACCCGCCAAAACCAGAAGTGAGGAAGCCCCCTTCAACAATGTGAATGGACAACCCAACACTTCATCGAATCCGTAACTTGAGCACCCCTACTTGGGTCAACCTATACCCCCTACGAGTGCGGCGAATAGCCCGCCAATTCTAGAGTGAAGCCCCCTCCGCCTCAACGCCATGAGATGCGCGTTGCCCTCTAGAACCCGGCTATCCGTGCACCCCACCGCGGGGTAATCCTAGTACAGAAAATAAAATATGTACAACTGGTACATTGGCCTCATCCTAGCCGTTCTCCAAAAAGAATAATATACAAACAGGCAGTGACGGCCGTCCATATGTCGGACGCTCACCCCGCAATATCAAATGTACAAATAAATCCAAACTGCACTACCATTGCATGCAAGAAATCCACCACGACAATCCGCAACATCACAGTACAACACAGAACATCAACGTGAATGTCACGTTCGCAAATCCCGTCTAAGAGAGCTATAGCAATTAGACAAGATTTACCGATCGAATGACATTCACGGTCACAGATAGTAATGTAAAGCATTGTAAACTAACACATTTAAAATTCCGATCGACAAAACATCGCGAAGTGGGCCCCAAGCAAAAATCCAGTACTCAAAATAATCTGGGCCAAAACTAAATTTTCCAGAAACCCCAGTTCCAAGTTAAAGATCCAAAGAAAAAATTTAGTGCACTAAAACCCCAACACTGCGGCGGAACCGCGGCCAAAACGTGGGTACGGCCGCGGTTCCACGGCGTAACAAAGGGATCATGCAACAAAAAATTTTCAGTTGGCTTACAAAAGTCTGCATTTTTTTTCTGAAAAACTCAAAATAATTTTTCGATGACAAAAAATATTCGACAGAGACTTTAGTATTGAAATTGCGGTTTCGGAAATTTTGTTCGATCGGGCTTTTAAACATATTAGAACAAGCTAATTAACGGTTAATGGGTGGCACTGATACCATGTTGGGATGCGGCGGAGCCCCGGCCGTCAAACCGACGCCAAATGCGGAACAAAAACTTTTTGCGAAACCGGCGCCACCGCGACCCAAATACCCGGATCGTTCTATTAACCGTAAACTAGCTAAATGTAAAAGGAGATATGTAATTATACCGATCGATCTGTGTCCTTCGGTCTTCAATCTCCGCACCAAACTCCCCGCTGCAGCGCCGACGAAGTCCGCTCCCCGATCTCTCTTGTCGATGTGGCACCATGTCATTGAATCTTTATACGGGCTCCCTCCTCGAACCGAGGTAACTCGGACATGAAGTTTGCTAGCCGACATGACCAAGATTGAAGTAGATAGAGTGTGGAATATTTTGTCTTAAGATACCCAAGCTCTTGGGTGGAGGTTAATAGAGTTGCCATGGATGTAGTGAGCAATGGATTTTGCATGAAAAATGAGCTTCCTAAAGAATGAGCTTGGCCATGAAGCTCTCTGGGAATTTCCAGTGAAGAAGTGGTGTGTGGGAAAAACTATATGAAAGAAAAACAATATCATGCAACTAAACAATTCACCTCATAATGAAATCCTAGCACACAACTACTCAAAGTAAGGCATGCGAAATTTGCATAAATTCCCCCAGCCACAAAGTTCAGCCAACCAAAGAGAAAACAATCCCTTTGCTCCCCCTATTTAAACACCACAAAAAGGCCATCCCCTTTTAAGCCTTGCCCAACCTTTTTAAGCCTTGTCCAATTTGCAAAAAAGACCCCTCACCAAAAGCAGCCACCTAAAAAAACACCCATGCTTCTTAACAATAGATCAATAAGTTTAAAGACGGAAAAAGAAACTGGCAACTGCGAAATTAATCCCGTAACGAATTACGAGATTACCCCTCAACTGTAAATACATACCCGTATTTGTATTCCGACCGAATACAAATGCAACGAGACAAAAAATATTCCTACAATGCAATACTAGGATCTGGCTTAAACCAAAACCCGCTAGTATTATCCGTCCGATCCTGATCCATGCACAAGTGCACAGATATGATCGAATCCTGCCATAAAACCATATGGCCTATACAACGTTTCGCCCGAACTTAGGAAACTTTCTATGGGGGGACTCTAATGAGTCATCAATACACTGGCACTCGGTATAACCACTAACACGTTAGAGGTATTAGCTGTAAGTAACGGCTGCCTATGTATTGAAAGAAGGGGAGGCTGATGAGTGAACTCATCCTGAAACCCTACTGAGCCCGACAGTGACAATATCCGTACAGTCTGGTCTGTTCGTCTATGAGTATTGCATATAGGGCCTAGGGGGCTGGTAAACGTCAGATCCCTAATAGCGGTATAAGTCGTGTCGGGGAGAGGCCCAGAATACCCTGAGATACTACTGGAATACCTACCAGTAAATCTCGATTACCCTAGCCAGGGATTTCGTGTAATGGCTCTCCTAAATACAGCGCGATCTCACCCCCAATACCGGGAGAGACGAATCCCCGACGATCTGCTCACTGCCTCCATGTGGTTCCGGACTGTACCCAACTAAAACCTGTTTGCACGACTCCTTTGAGCCGTGGTAGGGTAGTAATCAAAGCTCAGTGGGAACTCACACGAGACAAATGATGATCTCAGGTCAACAGACTAACCTGTGCACATGTCACCTGGGAACTGCTATCTGACGATATGTATAATACCAACTAGCATGTTCCCAACCAGTCCTGTCCGATGTACTCATAACCCAATGAGCACCTGTATACATCTTAGGTGAACCAATTGACACAAATGGCTTGTGAGACCGGCCACCGCCCCTCGTCAGGGTCTCGACTGTTCCGCACGGTAACCCTGTTCAGCTGGCGGTAGTCAATACACAAGCGCATACCGCCGTCCTTCTTCTTGACAAACAGGACTGGAGCACCCCAATGAGACACACTGGGTTGAATAAGTCCCTTATCCAAAAAATTTTGCAACTGACCTTTCAACTCTCTAAGCTCCACCGGGGCCATCCGATAAGGCGGTACGGAAATAGGCCCCGTGTCGGGAATCAAGTCAATGCAGAAAACAATAACGCGCTCGGGCGGTAGCCCAGGAAGCTCATCAGGGAAAACATCAGGGAACTCACGAACAATCGGAACCTAGTCCAACGGAACCTCTTTAGCTCTAGTATCGCAAACATAGGCTATAAATCCCTGACATCCATTCCTCAAAAGCTGTCCAGCACGAAGAGAAGAAATCAAACTGTGAGGGGTGGCACCACGGCCCCCCTGCACAACAAAAGCCGACTCACCAGGAAAACAAAACCTAACTGTCTTCTCGCGGAAGTCCACAGACGCATAGCACATGGCCAACCAATCCATGCCCAGAAAACGTCGAAGTCCAACATCTCAAGAAGGATCAAGTCGACAGGCAACTCTCTCTCGCCAATACGGACAACACACGATCGGAATACGTGTCTAGCAATTAACGACTCGCCCACAGGAGTGGTCACAACAAGCGTCTGATCAAGCAAATCGGACTCTCTACCCAAACTCGGCATGAAGTGTGTGGAAACGTATGAGTGCGTGGATCCCGGATCAAACAACACGTATGCGTCAACAAAACATACTGAAAGTGTACCTGAAACCACCGCATTGGACACCTGCGCGTCCTGATGCGTCAAAGCGAATACCAGTGCCTGTCCTCTACCTGCGACCGGCGGTCCTCTACTAGCAACTGACTGTACTCTGCCGGCAGCTGGCTGTCCTCTGCCTCAGCCACTTCATCCTCTATGAGCAAATCCTTCGCGACCACTACCTCTCTATGCATGAGTCTGATGCGGAGCAACAGTAGGTACAATAGACAACGCCTTCTGGGGTGGTGAAGGTGGTAAAATGACATGCGATACTGTTGCCTCCCTCTGGCGTATCTCGGTAAGGTCTCTGATGCGGTGATAGGGACTACCACACCCAAAGCATCCACGCGGCGACTGCTGACCCTCTTGGGGATAAGAGCTAAACATCTGACCTCGCCCCGAGTCTCTGCCACCCGTACGACGTCTATCACGGCTTCCGAACGAAAGTCTCCGTACTGCTGTATCAGTATGAACCCTCCTCGGCCCTGGAACTACTGAAGTCTCAGCAAGGCGCTCCTCGACTAATAAGGCTGCATCAACAGCTGCTGCATAGGTCTCGCAATGCTGCGCGCTGATCGCAAGAAATAACGAGGTAAGCAAGCCTCGAACAAATCTCTTGACTCCCATCTCCTCAGTAGCTACTTAAAATGGGGCATAAACAGATAGCTCGGTGAACAGTACGTCGTACTCTGCCACTGTCATCTCCGGAGTCTGACGTAAAGACTCGAACCTGTGTGCTCTAGAATCTCTGACACTCTGTGGAAGGAAGCGGGCAAGGAACACCATCACGAACTCAGTCCAGGTCATAGGAGGAAGACCTGCTGCTCTGCCCTTCTCGACCGACTAACACCATTTCTACACAAGACCTTCCAGGCGAAAGCTCGCGAACTCCACCCATCTCGCATCTGAGTGAATGACATATCCGGGCCATCGTATCAATAAATGACTGTTGGTTCTCGGCTGCGTCGGTCCCTATGAAGACCAGAGGCTTCAGCCTCATATACTCTGATAGCGATACTGTAATAACCTCTGTAGCTGCAGGGGCAACTGCCTGTACTGTAGGTACCATCGCGGTCCCCGTAACGGGTGGAACTACCTCTGGTCACTACGCTCAAAGTGTCTCGACTAAAAACCCTATCATCTGGCGCATCTCCTGCATACCTGCCCCTAGCATGGCGATCTGATCTGCCGAAAGAGGAATACTCTGCTCTGGTACAACTGGTGTACTGCCCGGGTCAGTACTCATCTCAGACGAGTCAACTCTAATCTCGGCTCTCGCGGCCGCTCTCTGTGCCCTCGTAGTCTTTGGCGGCATAATGGATGAAAAGAAAGTAGGATTCGATAAGGATACGGAAATCAAATCACACGAGTGTATATAACCATGAAGGAATTTCAATCAATAAGTCCTAAGGTCATTTAGGCGGAGTACCGTGTCATGAGTTTGCGGCGGAACATACACACGCTACGCCACTTTGCTTCAGCTACATACTCCATCATACCAGGGTCATCCTACACTTCGAAAGATAAAACCTACGCTATGATACCAACTTTGTCACAACCCAAAGTTCGGCATGTGACCGGCACTTAACCACGTAACCTCTACAGGAGTAATGCGACTAAGTAAGCCGAAACCCAGAAATCAAAACCATTAAAAGTAGTGAGTGTTGAAAACATTTGATGAAAACACTTATTAAAAAAATTGGAAATCTCAAGTAAAAATCATTCAAGTTTAAATTATTTTATTAAAAATTTCGGCAGCACCTCCTTTGTAAAAACCAGCCCAGAAATCGTGTACAAGACATGATATAAGTAAAATGACATACTATAAGAATAAAGCATTCCCAACGGGAGCAATAACGCCCAATGGCGGAAACAATCACCACAAGAATAATATACGACGCCGTAGCGAAGAAATGAGCAATATAAATAAAAAACATCATAAAAGATAAAGCTTCATAAATAAAGTCGACTCACAACGAGCTCGACACAAGAATACAAAATTATATACAACATCGTCCTCACAACTGGTCTCTAAGTCAATACAAGAAAAAGTAGATGGAGAGTACTAGATACAATAGTGTGTACAGCTGGAAATAAACGGATACCGCAAAATTTTCTGAGACCATAAAATTGATTTTCGAGCACTTTAAAAAATTGACAGAAACAACATGAATTGGAATGCGGTTTTTGAAATTTTCAGTCGATCCTTATTCTAAACACGTTAGAACTAGCTAGTGTAAGTTTTATGGGTGGCTCTGATACCATGAAGGGTTACCCTAGCGCCCCGGCCAACTCACGTGGTCAAATGCGGAACAAAAATTTTCTTGCGAATAAAACTTGGCGCTAGGCTAAACCCTAAAACCGGATCTTTCCATAAAACCTACTTAGCAAATGAAGAAGTGTTATCTACTATGATAGAAACCTCACCAAATGAACCAAGTCCTTCGGTCTTCTTTCTTCATCCTTAGCTCCTATCAAGCGCCTTGAACATGCTTGAACTCCAAATCTGGCACCATCGGTCCATCGGGATTGACCTTGTTCTCCGGCTTCCTTTTTTCGTAGATGATCCACCCGGGGAGTATGATCCATGGCTCTGGCTCTTTGCAATATGTCAAAAGAGCAACTAGAGGACTTGGGATGCTAGTCCAAGTAATCACGGATGTAGTTAGGATGTTTAAATGTTCTATCTCTTTCTAGCCTCTTCACTTGAATCTCAACACATGAGTAATGTAGTGAAGAGGAAGACGATGAAGGTGGAGGAGAAAGCTAGAGGAGAGAGGAGATGAGAGCTCAAGAGAAAAAAAATGAATCAAGCATGAGAGAGAAAATAACACACATAGGTTTTGTATGCCATTTTCTTTCATTAAACAATAGCAACCATGCTTCAATAGTAAACCCATAATGAATTATAAATTCATTTGACCACTATTGAAGCATGGTCACCTCTTTTCCTCCCATACCCTTCACTTTTCACCTCATTTCCATTTATGAAATAAATGGAAAATGCAAAATGAGGTGGCCACCTTCTAGAAGGAAATCTGTAGTAAATACGGATTTCAGTCAACTGTACAAATATACCGGCAATCAGATAAAAATACGAATGCCCAAAAGAGATAGAATAACATGAAGAACGTAATACTAGAATATATATATCGAAATACATATACGTAAATTATTAAATCAATACCTGATTTAATAATCCGGCTCAAACCCGAGCCGGCTAGTATTACAAACTGTCCGATCGAAAATCCGAGTACCAAGTACATCAATCGATCGAACCCTGCACGTATCCAATACGGCTACTACATCGTTTTGCCTCGATCAGGGAAACCCTCTGTGTGGGACTCTAAAGACTTGACAGTACTCTGCCAGCGGGTTTAATCACAAGCACGTCAGCGACACTAGCTGTACGTAACAGCTGCCCAGGTACCTGTCGAAAAGGAAGGCCGGCGAGCAAACTCATCCGGATCTCTTACCGAGCCTATCCGTGACAATATCCATACAGTCCGGTCTCTTCATCAAAGAGTATCGCAAACCGGGTCTAGGGGATGGTGAACGTCTGACCCTAACAACCTGATAAGTCGTGCCAATGTGGCTCAGGACCAATCCGGGAAACTACTGATCGACCTATCAATAAATCCCAAGTGCCTTGGCCACGGTCTTTTGGTCCTGACCAATTGAATCACAGTGCGATATCGACTCCCTATACCGGGAGAGACGAATCCCCGACAATCGCTCACTGCCTCCATGTGGCTCAGGACTGAACCCAACCAAAACCTGTTTGCACGACTCAGTAGAGCCGTGGTAGGGTAGTGATCAAAGTTCAGTGGGAACTCACACGAGACAAATGTCGATCTCGGGTCCAAAGACTAACCTGTACACATGTTTCCTGAGAACTTCCATCTAACGATAGGTATAGTACCATATGGATGTTCTCGGCGAGTCCGTGCAGTGTACTCACACCCAGTGAGTACCTGTAAACGATCTTAGGTGCATCAAACCAATTGCTGCGGGACAAACCATCCCCCCGACGGGGGTAGAAACGAACACACCAGTCTACTCTGGAGTATCAGTGCCCAGTCTCGATACTCACGCGACTGGGGACCATTTAAGGATGTGCTTATGGACTACCCTGCTCCCACAAGTATGTTCTCCATCACAACACGGGTAGACAAGCAAGATCCTAGGGGCTTTATCAACATGTAACCGCAATATGTAATAACGAGTATGACATATGCCATGTTAAGATAAAGACAAACCACTATAGTATACCACCATATCGAGTCTTTATCAATATGTGCAAACCAGATATAATAAAAATAAATACACATATCCCGATAAAGACAAGTCAAATAATATACTATAAAACCGAGCACGATTGTTCTGTATATACATATCCCTAGTATCCATATGTATACATATACAATACTGGCCTCTAGGGCATATACATCCAACAATCTCCCACTTGCACTAAAGGACAGTGATTGGCGTACCGAATACCCAACATCCCAAAAAGTCGCTTGAACTGTGCTTGAGGGGGGGCCTTTGTAAGTAGATCCGCCATTGTCTTTCATATCCACTCTCCGGACCTCGATCTCCTGGCGATCTACGATCTCCCTGATCAGGTGACACCGCCTTAAGATGTGCCTGGATTTCTAATAGGACCGTGGTTCCTTCGCTAAAGCTATATCCCCATTATTATCACAATACACTGGTATTGGATCAACAATGGACGGAACCACCTGAAGTTCAGCTATGAACTTCTTTATCCAGACCGCCTCTTTTGCGGCATCGCTTGCAGCAATATATTCAGCCTCCATCGTAGAGTCTGCGACGGTATCCTGTTTGGAACTCTTCCAACATACCGCCCCTCCGTTGAGGGTAAACACAAAACCCGAGACAGACTTGTTGTCATCCTTATCACTCTGGAAGCTTGAGTCGGTAAAGGACTAGACCCTGAGGTCTCCGTTACCGTAAATCAGGAACATCTCCTTAGTCCTTCTCAGGTACTTGAGAATGTTCTTTACTGCTATCCAGTGGTCCTCACCTGGGTCTGACTGATACCGGCTCACCACGCTTAGAGCGTAAGCTACATCTGGTCTTGTACATAGCATCGCATACATTATAGATCCTACCGCCGAAGCATAGGGTATAGTGCTCATCCGAATCCTCTACTCGTCAGTCTTGGGAGACATCTTCTTGGAGAGGGTGATTCCGTGCAATGCGGGTATGCTACCGCACTTGGAATCCTCCATACTAAATCTCTTTAGTACGGTCTCTATGTACCTAGACTCTGGAAGTCCTAGTAATTTCTTGGATCTATCTCTGTAGATCTTGATCCCCAGAATGTACGAGGCATCACCTAGGTCTTTCATGGAGAACCTTTGTGATAAGAATAGCTTGACCGACTGTAGCATAGGAATGTCATTTCCTATCAAAAGAATGTCATCCACGTACAAGACTAGGAATACAACAGTTCGTCCTACAATCTTCTTATAAATACATGGCTCATCCATGTTTTTGATGAAGTCAAAGTCCTTGACTGTCTCATTGAAACATATGTTCCACCTCCGCGATGCTTGCTTCAATCCATAAATGGAATTGAGCAACTTGCACATCTTTCCGCCGCTCCCACTTTCTACAAAACCTTCCGGCTTATCCATATAAACGCACACTTCTAAACTTCCGTTTAGAAAAGCGGTTTTTACGTCCATCTGCCAGATCCCGTAGTCATGGAAGGCAGCAATGGCAAGAAGGATCCTAATGGATTTGACCATAGCCACTGGAGAAAAAGTTTCGTCATAGTCCACTCCTGGTCTTTGACGAAAACCTTTTGCAATGAGTATAGCCTTATAGGTTTACACCTGCCCATCTACACCAAGTTTCTTCTTGTAGATCCATTTGCATCTAACGGGTTTTACCCCTGGTGGAGCAACTTCCAGGGTCCACACTTTATTGGTGTACATGGACTCCATTTCAGATTGCATAGCATCCAGCCACTTATCAGAGGTCCTACTGATAAAGGCCTGCCTGAAACTAGTAGGATCATCTTCTTCCAAGATGCAATCCTCTCGATCCCCATCTATGAGAAAACCGTAGTATCTCTCGGGCGGATGAGAAATCCTACTAGATCTGCGGAGTGGCTGAGGTTCGTCGGGTTTAACTGAATCTAGCGGTTCCACCAAATCTTCAGTTATAGATTGTGTCTCTGGAATTTCATCCAGTTCTACCGTGCTGCCACTAATATTAACAAGAAATTCTTTTTTCAAAAATGTGGCATTCCTAGAAACAATAATCTTCTGTTCCTCTGCATGGTAGAATAGATACCCATTAGAATCCTTTGGGTATCCCACAAACTTTCACAAAACTGACCGTGCCTTATGTTTTTCTGGGTTCTGCTTTTTGACATAAGCTAGGCAACCCCAAATCTTAACACGTTTAAGATACAAAATCTTACCACTCCATATTTCATACGGAGTTTTATGCACGAATTTGGATAGAACTTGATTCAAAAGATGTGCTGCTGTTTGAAGTGCATATCCCTAGATTGCAAGAGGCAATTCAACACTACTCATCATGGAGCGAAACTTATCCAATAGGGTACGATTCCTCCGCTACGATACACTGTTGTTCTGTGGTGTATACAGAGGAGTAAGTTGAGAGAGAATTCCATTCTCTTTTAAGTAATCTTGGAATTCCGTGCTTAAGTACTCCCCTCCTCCATCAGATTGGAGGATCTTGATACTTTTGCCAATCTGGTTCTCTACTTCGTTTCTGAATTCTTTGAATTTCTCAAAAGTTTCAAATTTGTGTTTCAAAAGATACACATATCCGAACCTAGAGAGATCGTCAGTGAATGTGATGAAGTACGAGAACCCACCCCTTGCATGTATAGACATTGGACCACATACATCACTGTGTATGAGCCCCAAGAGCTCTGTTGCTCTTTCTCCATGTTCGGTGAACGGAGATTTGGTCATCTTTCCTTTGAGACAAGATTGACAAGTTTCATAAGATGAAAACTCAAACGTATCCAAAAATCCATCTTTATGAAACTTACTCAGTATTTTCTCTCCGATATGACCATGTCTACAATGCCACAAGTAGTATTCGTTCATATCTGAACTTTTCCTCTTGCATGTGTTTTGTATATTGAGAACTGTGTTTTGATTAAGAACGTAGATACCATTACACAGTATACCTTCTGCAACCAGTACCTTATCAAGGTAAATGTTCATGATATTTCTATCAAGAACAAAGTTATATCCATCTTTATCAAGTAAAGAAACTGATATGATGCTGCAAACCATGGAAGGTACATAGTAGCAATTGTTCAAAATCATTGTACAGCCATTTGGAAACACTAGGTGATATTCACCGACGGCTGCAGCATTAACTTGTGCTCCGTTCCTTACTCTGAAGGACATATCACCAGGTCCAACTATCCTATTATTTCTCAGTCGCTGCAATAAATTACAGATATGAGATCCTAATCCGGTATCTAGTACGCAGGAGGTAGGACTGACCGAAAAACAGTTCTCAATAACAAGAACACCTGAAGAAGATGCAACAGTATGTTTCTTCTTCGATGGGTTTATCAAGGAATTCAAACTTTCCTCTTTCCCCTGCTCATACTCATGACCGTTGTCATAAGTTAGAGCCGAACCGACGTTCCCCTGCCCCGAATAAGAATTCGGATCGGTCAAGCGATACATTTTATTATCTTGATTAGGGCGTAAAATGGTTGCTACCTGGAGAGAGAGAGAGGTAAAACACTCAGCGTGCTCTCTTACAAGATTAGATTGGTTATTAATTTATCTAACCAGGATGGCTCCCACTGTTTCCTCAAATTCTTCTTCAAACCCTAAAAGAAGAATTAGTCAGGATTAATTGCACGTCACAATACTTGCTTAACCTTTCAGCCAGGCCGGTGTTGGTACTTCGAGAGAGGTTTTCCAACGCTTTCGCGAAGTTCCTTAATTACATAACCTCTTTTCCCTGGAGGCGTAGCCCCGCTAATAACTTTCTAGACACTTACTTGGTTTATAGCATTGATTGTGTATGTGTGATAATCTTCCGAGAGTAATCCTACTCAATAGTGGGATCGGGATCCAACTATCAATGTGTGATGCACTAGATGGAATCCACTCTAGTCACCACACTCCAGAAGGTATGCTAAAATCTGCAAGTTTCGTGTATGGTTGAAACTCCCGATGTGGTTTTTTCCCCTAAGACCCAAGTGACCGTGACACAGTCAACAAATCAAAGAGTCCTAGTCAAGTTCAACCCGTCATTATCTTGATTGCATTAAACCCACCCGCATAACCCTTGACACAGTCAACAAGGTTACACTACTGTCCTAACCAATCGCATTGTATGCTACAAATAAGCTATACTCAGCTACCGTTCACTTTGCCTTGACACAGTCAACAAATGCAGCACGAATACTAAGTATAACTTATAAGAAATGACGGAGGGCTACAGCTGGGTTTTTGGCAAAAAAAACCCGTTAGCGTAATGAACTTGATATCATTGAAGGAACCTGAGTAGTTTTGTAAATATATAGTGGCGAAAACTTCTGCTAAAGAGGTCACTCCATGTGAAGGGATCTCTGCTTTTTCATCGTCGAATGAGGTGCAGGATATTCCAAACTGAATACCACGACGCAAAGCAAAAATAATCGACTATATTGAAGTTATTACCCTGACGCAAACTTTTGCTCAAGGAGTCACTCCCGGTGAAGGGATCTCGGCCCATGCCTCGTCGAATTAGGTGCTGGATATTCCAAACTGAATACCACTGTGCAAAGCAAAAGAGAACGTCTGTAATGTCAGTTTTTAAAGCTTGGTTCCAACAACATCTTTTAGGTTTATTATCTTGCATTAATCAAAATTAATGCGGTCCCATCAATTTGTAACCTATCACACCAGAAAAGATCGAAAAAAAAATGTACGTATATGCCATCCGCATTCGCAATGGGGCCCCGTCATCACCCGTTATGTTACTTAACTAACGACAGAGCGGGGGCTGGACTAGCGCGGGTGCAAAACATATACAACATCTACTAGTATATATACAAGTATATATAATATTCGTCCCAGGCTTGATAATAAACAACATCACAGATAACAATACATAATGGTGGATAATCTTGGAGCCCCGGCTTTCATTTGAGCTGCAAATAAAACCCGACGTTCCTGGTCTTGTGGATAGCCTATGCAATGAAAACCTGTACCCCCTACGAGTGCGGCGAATAGCCCGCCAGTTCTAGAATGAAGCCCCCTCCGTCTCATCACCTTGAGATGCGGGCTGGTTGCCTTCTAGAACTCGGCTATTCGTGCACCCCACCGTGGGGTAATCCTAATACAGAAAATGAAAATAATATATACAAGCGGTGACATCGACCTCAACCCGGTCGTGCCCCAAAATAATATACAACCCGACAAAGACGGCAGTCCACATGTTGGACGCTCGCCCAGCAATAACAAATGTACAAATGAATTATAAACTGTATTTCTAACATTGCACCATATGCTATCCACCACGACTATCTAACCACAATCACAGCACAACCACAAAACAACAACGCGAATGTCACGTTCGCAAAACCCGTCTAAAGGAACATATAGCAATTAGAGAAGTTTTACCGATCGAGTGACATTACCGGTCGCAGATAAAAGTGAATGTACTGAAAATAAAATACGTATTTTAAAATTACGATCAACTAAACATTCTAAGTGGGCCCCAAGTATTAAACCAACACCGTAACAAAACTGGGACCAAAAAAATTTTCATAGAAACCAAAATTCCAAAAATAAGAGGCCCAGATGAAATTTTGTTCATGTGGGCCCCAAAACGGCCGCGGAACCGCCGCCAATAGGGCGTTTTCACGGCTTTTCCGCGGTGGTTTAGAGGGATAATGTGACCAAATTTCTTCTGTCGTCTTAAAAAAGCCTGCATGATTTTCTGAGACCATAAAATTGATTTTTCGAGCACTTTAAAAAATCGACAGAAACTACATGAATAGAAATGCGGTTTTTGAAATTTTCAGTCGATCGTTATTCTAAACACGTTAGAACTAGCTAGTATAAGTTTTATGGTTGGCTCCAATACCATGAAGGGTTACCCTAGCGCATCGCCCAACTCACGTGGTCAAATGCGGAACAAAATTTTTCTTGCGAAAAAAACTTGGCGCTAGACTAAACCCTAACACCGGATCTTTCCATAAAACCTACTTAACAAAAGAAGAAGTGTTATCTACTATGATTGAAACCTCACCAAACGAATCAAGTCCTTCGGTCTTCTTTCTTCATCCTTAGCTCCTAGCAAGCGCCTTGAACATGCTTGAACTCTAAATCCGGCTCCATCGGTCCATCGGAATCGACCTTGTTCTCCGGCCTCCTTTTGCCGTAGATGATCCACCCGGGTAGTATGGTCCATGGCTCTAGCTCTTTGCAATATGTCAAAAGAGCAACTAGAGGACTTGGGATGCTAGTCCATGTAATCTAGGATGTAGTTTGGATGACTATGTGTTCTATCTCTTTCTAGCCTCTTCACTTTTATCTCAACACATGAGAAATGTAGTGAAGAGGAAGAAGATGAAGGTGGAGGAGAAAGCTAGAGGAGAGAGGAGATGAGAACTCAAGAGAAAAAAATGAATCAAGCATGAGAGAGAAAATAACACACATAGGTTTTGTATGCCATTTTCTTTCATTAAACAATAACAACCATGCTTCATTAGTAAACCCAAAATGAATTATAAATTCATTTGACCACTATTGAAGCATGGTCACCTCTTTTCTTCCTATACACTTCACTTTACACCTCATTTCCATTTATGAAATAAATGGAAAATCCAAAATGTGGTGGCCACCTTCTAGAAGGAAATCTGTAGTAAATACAGATTTCAGTCTACTGTAAAAATATATCGGCAATCAGATAAAAATACGAACGCCCATAAAAGATAGAATAACACGAAGAACGTAATACTAGAATATATATGTCGAAATACATATACGTAAATAATTAAATCAATACCTGATTTAATAATCCGGCTCAAACCCGAGCCGTCTAGTATTACAGACTGTCCGATCGAAAACCCGAGTACCAAGTACGTCAATCGATCGAACCCTGCACGTATCCAATACGGCTACTACATCATTTTGCCTGGATCAGGGAAACCCTCTGTGTGAGACTCTAAAGACTCGACAGTACTCCGGCAGTGGGTTTAACCACAAGCACATCAGCGGCACTATCTGTACGTAACGGCTGCCCAGGTTCCTGTCGAAAAGGAAGGCCGACGAGCAAACTCATCCGGATCTCCTACTGAGCGTATCCGTGACAATATCCGTACAGTCCGGTCTCTTCGTCAAAGAGTATCGCATACCGGGTCTAGGGGATGGTGAATGTCAGATCCTAACAACCTGATAAGTCATGCCGATGTAGATCAGGACCAATCTGGAAAACTACTGATCAACCTATCAGTAAATGCCAAGTTCCTTGGCCAAGGTCTTATGGTCCTGACCAATCGAATCACAGTGCGATATCGACTCCCTATACCGGGAGAGACGAATCCCCGACAATCGCTCACTGCCACCATGTGGCTCGGGACTGAACCCAACCAAAAGTTGTTTGCACGACTCAATAGAGCCGTGGTAGGGTAGTGATCAAAGTTCAGTGGGAACTCACACGAGACAAATGCCGATCTCGGGTCCAAAGACTAACCTGTACACATGTCACCTGAGAACTTCCATCTGATGATAGGTATAGTACCACATGGAAGTTCTCGACGAGTCCGTCCAGTGTACTCACACCCAGTGAGCACATGTATACGATCTTAGGTGCATCAGACCAATGGCAACGGGACCAACCATCCCCCCGACCGGGGTAGAAACGTACACACCAGTCTACTCTGGAGTATCAGTGACCAGTCTCGATACTCACGCGACTGGAGACCATTTAAGGATGTGCTTATGGACTACCCTGCTCCTACAAGTATGATCGCCATCACAACGCGGGTAGTCAAGCAAGATCATAAGGGCTTTATCAACATGTAACCGCAATATGTAATAACGAGTATGACATATGCCATGTTAAGATAAAGAAAAACCACTATAGTATACCACCGTATCGAGTCTTTATCAATATGTGCAAACCAGATATAATAACAATAAATACATATATCCCGATAAAGACAAGTCAAATAATATACTATAAAACCGAGCAAGATTGTTCTGTACATACATATCCCTAGTATCCATATGTATACATATACAATACTGGCATCTAAGGCATATACATCCAACAAGTCTCTACGCTCGGCTCACCGTCTAACTATACGAGTCTTCTTGCCCCGGGGTACCATACCGGGTCCACCATGTATCCCGGACGGTGCCTACCACTCCTCGAATCGGGTATACACACACAAGCTCTCATGAACCGAGAAAATTCATGGTGGACGCACTAAAATATCATATCAAGAGAAATCGGGTTTTTAAAATAAAGCATACTTTCTTTAAATAATACCACGGTTCTCAAAATCCAGAAATCAAATGAAATCCCAATACTACATGCGTAAATCCATGCAGTGTGTCGTATGCCACCAAGAGTAGAAAGGGAAACCGCTCATTTAAATGGATCCAGTTTTTGAAAATATCTCATGCGGTGCCTATTTCTAGAAATCAAAACCAGTATCATCGATGTATGTGAAATATGTATGTATATATGTATGGATGTGCAAGTGGATATATTTATGCAAGTATGAGTGTACCAACGTATACGTGCACCAATATGGACATACAGTGTGCATGTGCACAAGTATGGATATATGAATGTATGCGTGCACCACTATGAATATACAGTGTGCATGTGCGCAAGTATGGATATATCAATGTATGTGTGCACCAAGATGAATATTCAGTGTGCATGTGTGCAAGTATTGATATACCAATGTATGTATGCACCAATATGAATTTACAGTGTGCATGTGCGCAAGTGTGGATATATCAATGTATGTGTTAATCAAATGAAGTATGCTTCGTAGCAATCCTATAGTGCGAGTGTCATGGCAATCACTAACGGTATGAGTGTAACATACAAATAGTGCTCGTGCAGTTTGAACCGTTAGTGACAGTGCGGTGTTGTATAACTACCATTTCTATATGCATCAAAAGATGGTATGCTACAATAGTACATATGCACGAGCAATATATATATAAATATATACGCGGCTACACTATCCTATCACGCCCTGACGCTTAACGCCATACGGGCGATTTCCCCGTAGATGTTAAATCTACTCACCTGGTCTCGTGCTAAGTGTAGCCGACTACTTGCTTTCCTTTCCTCGTGGCGTCCGACGTACCCGCCTGCGAACCTAGAAATTACACAAAGAATACACATAAGCTAAAATTCTGCAAAAACGTGATATTAAAACCAATCGAGAAACTCGCATCGCAAACTAAACGCGTGTGTATACGTAACGTGTGTGCATACGCCAAAACCCAACGCGATACTCTGTGACACACAGCGACACGCTGTGACACACAGCAAACCTACTCAACTCGTATCGTACGTGTCGCGCAAGTCCCGCTATGCTAAATTTAGGTAAACGGTCCCAGATTTAATCTGGAGAAAAAACAAGAAAATCAAACAAGACTAAACCCCTCACAATACCTACAGACAACTACCTGCAAAAATCCAACAAATTCCCAATCAATTGGGCCGACGGCTTGGGGTATGGTATCGGCCAAAAACCGGTGGAAGGGGTCCTGCTTTCTGCACTATGATCATAGCACAATTCATAGCTTAGTGTATATGTTTGCATACTAAAATTACTACCCTAGATACATCAGATTCCATGTATCCTAAGGTTTAGTTTAAAACCGTTTTAAAACAGTAAGTTTGCAACAATAGGGTGCCTAAGTGATAATAGGTGAAATTACTAGACTTAAGTGATACCACCAGCACAAATTAGAGCTAATCTAACTATAATCACCCTGAATCATCCTATTTTTCAATTAAACCATCAATTTATTGCTAAAGTCCACAAAACACTAAAACTAACCCAAACTCTCCCAGATTTCTACCTGCAAACAATTAGAGAAAGTAAATAATACCAAACCCAAACAAATACCCACAGACACAACTAGCCCAAGAACCAACACCCAAAAGCACAGGGAGGCCGGCGACGCCGGAATCATGGAGGAAGTCGCCGGATTTTTGGGAAGGGGTAGGCTCGGATTTCAACACACTAGCCAAGAATGCCTGCACACTAATCTGTATGTGTTTCCTAAGCTAGAAAATGATCACAAATGCAGCAGATTTCATATATCCTACATTTTTCTCCAAAACCGTATTTTAAAGTTTCAAGTTTGCGGCTTTAAGGTGATTTAGCTAAACCTAGTGACACTACTAGGTTTTCACAGCATATATAACACCTAATTAGGTTCATTAAGCTATAACAACCCTAACTTAGCTAAATCTTCACTTAAAACACAAATCTAGCACTAATGACCACATAAAACACTAATCGAAGCTAAATAACACATAAGTCTAGCAAACAAAGAAGTTGGGCTAAGAGTTGTACCTCACTTGACCCTTGGTGCAAAGAGAAGTGGGAGAAGAAGAGGATGTGCTTGCTGTTGCAGCTACGGCTGGTGCTATTGTGGTGTTGTTGTTGTTGCTGTTGCTAGTGTTGCTGCTGCTGCTGATGCTGAAGATGGTGCTGCTGCTGTTGCTGAAGATGGTGCAGCTGCTGTTGCTTCTGCTACTGCTGTTGTTATGTTGTTGGTGGTGGTGCTGCTGCTGCTGCCTTGTTGTTGTTGTTGCTGGCTGCTGCTGCTGTTGTTTCTACTGCTGCTGCTGTTGCTTCTGCTGCTGTGTGTGCGCGCGCGCGCAAGTGAGAGGGAGAGTGGTAAGAAAAAGATTGTTGCAAAAGAAAAAGTAATGAGAGTGATATGAGAGAGTCAAACCCCCCCTCTCTCACCTCATTAAATGCAAGCATGGCTCCCCCATCATGCTCTTTCTCTCTCTTTCCAAGTCAACCCACAAAGCACCATTAATTTAAAAAAAACAATATACTTAATTAAATTCAAATTAGCTTAATAAGAATGGGTTAGTCCACCATGGTTACTAAACATAGTTTAACCCTAATTTAACCCTAGTTTATATGCATAAGTGTGTGCAAGCCCAAATAAATCTAATAAAATATTCATTAATTTTGATAAAATATTTGAAAATCGTTTTGGTAAACTTTTTACTAAAAACAACACATTAAAGTATAATTAGCCACTAAACACAGTCTAAGTTGTTATAATCATCCCCCCTTAAAGAAATTCGTCCCCGAATTTAAAATTATAGCTACGCGTACCTTCAAAGAGATGAGGGAATTTATTCCGCACCTCTCCCTCGGCCTCCCAAGTAATCTCTTCACCATTTAGGCAGTGCCAAAGCACCTTCACAGATGGCAAGACCTTCGATCGAAGTTTCTTCACCTGCCGGTCCAATATCAATACTGGCTGCTCGGTGAATGAAAGATCACGCTCAAGCTGAACGGTCTGATGATGAATCATGTGAGAAGTGTCTTGCAGGTATCTGCAAAGGATCGACATGTGGAATACGGGTTGAACATTTGGGAAGTCGGGTGGAAGAGCCAAACGATATGCCACTGCGCCCAAACGCTCGAGAATCTCGAAGGGACCTATAAATCTGGGGCTAAGCTTCCCCTTCCGTCCAGTAACATTTCAAACAACTAAAATATAATTTTTGGGAATTTTTATAAATTAATATTAATTTTTAATGAATATTTTAATATTCCGGAATAATTAAATACCGATAAATGGGAAAAATTATGGAAAAATTATGGGAAATTCTAAAATTGGTTATTTTATTGAATTATGTCATTTTTATGTTTTTATGATGAATTATATGCTAATTTAGTGCCAATCGCGATTAAAAATCGCTAATCGGAGTTTAAGCGTGTTTTGTGCACATGCCTTTTTCCACACTAGTTACATTTTCTAACATGTTTTGGGTGCATGGTTTGTTTTGGGTTTACTATTGCATGGAGAAGGAAATAAAAGGAAAAGAAAAGAGAAGGAAAAGTGAAAGAATGATTATGAGAGAGAAAGAGTGGGTGAGGGGTTTACTTTTGACTTGTTGAGCCATCCCCCCCATCATTTCTTCAACCCATTTTCTCCCTCCCTCCACTCATATGCTGTTGCTGCTGTCTTTCCCCTCTTCCTCCTCCATCTTCAATCCCCCAAAATATCATGAATACAACTCCAAAACCCTATCACCACTTTACAAAAATTGTTCACAAGCTCGAGAGGAACACATTGGACCAAGAAAGAGAGGATTTTGAGGACTTTGAACAACTCAAGAAAATTCTTGGGTTGCCAAAGGAGCTAATTTCTGCACCCTTAGAGTAGTATTTCAATTCCTTATGCATCTATACTTGTTTCATGTCGATATCGAGTGGTTTTGAGGACTTTGGAAATTGCAAGTTAGGGTTTAGGGTTTGAAATGAAATCAAAGGTGAATTGAGGTGTAATTAGGGACTACAACCCCTGTTGTGATGTTACATTGGACTAAACCAGAGACTAGAACCCGGAATACGGATTTATGAAAACGATATCGGGAAAAACTGTGATTCTGGGGATGTATTTGGCAATCTGCTATCACCCCGAGACTCCTTAAATTATTTTGGTTTGACAATGAGATGTGCAGGCACCTAGGAACCATCACCCAAAACCCTAGCCCCTACCCCCTCTTCCAGGCCACCAATTAACTCCTTCTGGGCGCAATTTGCGGCCAGAGCAAGTGGGAATTGCCCCGTTTTTGTTTCAGGGCCCTATCTCCAGTAAATTTGACCCTTGGCATATGCAATTTTGACTGATTCCACATAGGGTAGAATCTGGGATAATTTTCTTGTGTTGGTGCATTGTTTTACGACTTGTTTTAACATGGATTTTGGTATTTGATGATTCGTTTCTGTCGGGTGGCGTTTGAACGTCAACGACAAAGGGTTATTGGTCGTGTTTGCATGCGAGACAATAAGTTTTTACCTATGAGGGTAGCGTATGCCGTTTTGGTTTTCCGATGTGATTTTCATGTGCTTTTGCGATTGTGTTATCTTTGTAGGTACCCCACATGATGTAGAGGCATTGAAGATGAAGATGGCGACATCGGCATCGGCACACAACGAGCAAGGTGAGTAGATTTATATCTACGGGGAGAATTCGGGTGGATGGCGTATAGCACCCCCGCAGTTCGTGGTGATGTATACGAATACGTATACACACATATATTTATTATATGTTGTTTGAGTTGATTGGTGATAAAGATGGATTTTTTGGTGTTCTTGAATTGGTTTAGTGTAGTTGCGAAACCCTAGAGTAGGGGTTGCACCTATACACACACGCACGCACATACTTGCATACATTTTTTCTTTTATATGTGCGTATATGGGATTATATATTTATGTGTTCACATGGGTATGGGATTATGTGATCATATACTGGATTTGAGGATAGTACTTAGGATTTGAGATGAGTCAATGAGATTTGATGTGAGGCCGTGAAATCGGTGATTTGGCAGGGTTCGTATTTGAGATACGACATGACGTTGTAGCGGGTCCTTTGATGTAGTGTTTCACACACGTGCATGCATACATAGATGGTATCAGTATTATACTAGACGTAGGTCAGTACCCCGGATCTTGATGTTTGATAAAGAGGATACCGGATGAATAATGTGATGAATGTGATATTGACTCGTACCGAGATTTGGGATGTCGTACGACGGATTTACGTACGAGCTATATATTGATGATAGATCCGCACTCTTGACTCGGGGATGTCTGATTACAGATATTGTATCGGATGTGATACTATCGAGGAGGGATCACCGACTAATATATATATATATATATATATATATCGATTTAGATGTTAGGCGGTTTTCTTACCTTTCGTTTAGCCAGTTAGCTCAGCCCTATAGTTTAGTGTAGTTGTTAGACTAGATTTGATTCCTATCTATTTCAAAAACTAACGAATCGTGGGTATTTTAAAAGATAGGCCAAGGGATTCTACGGATATTTCAAAGGACGTATCTTTTCTTAAAAACACCGTAGCCCTTATTTTCAAAACACCACGATTCGTGTCATTTCAAAAGGCACTACTGTATGACTTATGTTATGTTAAATGCAGATTAGTTGTCATTGTGTTTAGTATTCAGCTCCCGCAAATTATTGTTGTTCGCTCCGCATCGCATACTTATGTTGTGATTTCATATACCATTATTGATATCATGCTGTTAGGACACCAACACCATTACCGTTGATGCGTATATACCACGTACACTTACTTGCCGGCTCACACACATCAGCATCGGTAATTGCCATGTCACGTACACTTTAGAGAATACTATTACATTGACATGGCTTGTTAGCTAATAGTTTTGACGTGATATTAGTGTACTTTCCTTATATGCCAGTTTAGACACTTCAGGTATTACCTGCTACTTCATGCATATTGTTATTCACTGTTATGCCGCATTCATGGATTTTTTTGCCTACATTCACTGTTTTACGTGCTATTGGTGATTTGGATTCAGATTTTCATGAGATTTCCTGGATTTGGGGGAAAACCGCAGAAACATATATAAACTTCTTCTCTCTCTTTTTAAAATGAAAAGTGTTGTTTTCCCATGATGTATGAGTCGTCCAACATGAGTTTACTGATGGATTTCGAGGCCCGATTCGAGGAGTTGGATGAACCGTCTCGGGCACATGGTGGACCCGGTATTGTACCCCGGGGCAAGAAGTTCGAGGAGTAGACGATGAGCCTGGCAGGGGCAGACTACCTACCGGTGATTTCACCTGACGCGTCGAATATCCGGAGGATACCGTCGTGGTCCTGTGATTGATGTTAGTGGCCGGTCCGGACCGACGGCGCCCTAGATAGTGAGATTTATACACTGAGATTTTGAGATTTTGAGGTACTGAGATTTGATGATACAGGCCAGTCCGGATTGCCGGAGCCTGAGATATTGACGTACTTGGATTTATGTTTTGTGTCGATGCTAGACACTCTTTATGCTGATTTCATTTATGATACCTCGTTTTAAATATACAGAAATCTCACTAAGTTATGAAAGCAGTTTCTTCATTTACATGTATTCTGTTTTCATGCATTCATACCTCATCCATATGATATATTGCTACCTGAGACACTGACACGAGCACATGGGATTATACGTGGGTTAGATGTTTACCCTTGCCAAATTTTCATGCTTCAGACTTATCATGTTGAGGATTATATATATATTGATCATATGACCTAGGATTGCGTCATACATGCGATTTCTGCTCGTAGATATTTTCTATTCACGAGTTGGCAACTCACCCTCGTTGTGCCACAGTTTCTTGCAGGTTTTGCCGTATAGATTTCATTATGGCTTTGCTGGCACTACTTCCATTTCCGGGTGATTTACTAGTAGGTGGGTTCACTTGCATCGTGAACAATATTATACTTTGTATATTTTTATTCTGTTGTATCTAGAAGTTCCATCAACCAAACATGTATTTATTTTAGATAGAGACCAGTGATGTTTATTCATTCGACCTTAGAGTCGCGCGTTGTATTTCTATGGATTTCATCTTCTTTAAGTTTCCTTTTCTGTTGTGATCCTCGCCTTTCGGCATTGTATATTATATTACTTGCGTGGTTGTGACCGTCGCTTGACGAAGAGCGAGCTCCCGCTTGGGGATGCCTTTATTCAGTATATATGCTTTATCTGGTTTTGTACCCGTTTGGGGTCAGTTTTTACAAAGGAAACTCTGCCGAAAATTTTAGAAAAGACTTGTGATTTTAAAGTCCATATTTCGGCGTGCATTGCAAACTATTTGATTTAAAATGGTTTTCCTTCACTCTACTAATTTTCGTGGTTTGGATTTTTGGGTTTTCGGCTTACTTCGATTATGTACACCTCGAGACGTTTCGTAGTTTAAGTGCCGGTCATGTTCCGTACTTTCGAGTCGTGACAAATTTGGTATCAGAGCGTTAGGTTTTACCTTCGGAGCGTAGGATGACCCTTGGTTGATGGAGTAGGTAGCTTGAGTAGAGTGACGTACCGTACGTATGTTCCGCGGCATATTTATGATACGCTACTCCACTTAAGAAGCCTTAGGATGTGCATTTCTTTGCTCAGTATTAATATTCATTCATCATCTAGCCTCATCGGTACCAGTATATGGTTTTGCTGCCATGATTACGGGCAGGGAGAGCTACGGCTAGAGTTGCGGTCAGCATGAGCTCGTCACGAACGAGGACTGATCAGGGCGTAATTCCGGCGACACACGATTGTAGAGATGTGTCCTTTTATTGTGTTTTCGCGCCACGAGCGTTTGATGGATCGCTGTTATGAGATTTCTCGGACGTGCAGATCAGCACCAGAGGATTGAGCCACTGATAGAGGCCGGCCAGATTTTGATGACCGTTGATGTATTGCTTAATCATGATGATTGAGGCACTGTTCAGCGTGCAGACGAGTGAGCCGGTTATTGCTGCGAACGACGAGATATCGCCCCAGATGTTGGAGCTATTGCAGTACGAGTTGTACTAAGAGATGATAGAGGGTCGCTAGTCACCGAGGATGAATGACTAGGACATGTAGTTCGTTCGCTACCCCGATGCAGGGTCATTAGATAGATTGATTCCAGCTAGAGATGACTTCACGCGGATACGTTGAGAGTCGATAGAGGCGATCGAATGTCAGAAACCTATTATTCCAAGTTTAAAGTATTCGGAAAGACATGCTGGAAATTCTATGGACCCTCTAGAAGAATGGAACCCTAACACGACATAATGACCGTGTGAAAGCCTTTGAACCTTAGGGTTTGCGGCAGTTCCGCGGCGCCACTAGTGAGGCTTGGGTTTGCCCTTTTACGGCTGGACCACCGATGTTGTGGTACGAACTCGATACTATTAAACGGTACCCAAGATGTTGAGCTCTTGGGGGATTATGAGGTTTTGATGAATCGATCGGATGGTTCGACTTCATTCGGATGCTAGGTGATGAGATGCACTTCTTGGGAGACTACAGATACGAGGCAAGCCGTTGGAGCTCAGTCCATACAGCTATAACGAGACAAGTCCGAAGCAGTCGACATTAGAGGAAAGTGGACTAAGTGGTTCGTACCAGATCTAGATGAGATGACGTTCCACTCCGCCGACTTCAGAGATTCTATACGCATGCCGAGGCATTGTACTTGGATATACCTTCCAGAAGGAGTCGCGATGAGTATGCAGCCGTTCCGGAACAAGAATTTTCTTTAGTAAAGGACGATGACTTCCGGACAGTTCGGCAGAGACGAGATTTGGGAGAGACCTCGACAGGACCTTCCTAGAATAAACTACGAGAAGACTTGGACCCAGGAGTGGTCATGTTACACACAAAAGCAGGCCAGAGTTCAAGATCGTCGACGAGACATGCTATGAGTGACCACGACAATTGGCCAGAGACTCTTAGAGGATGTGCTTGAGCGGGACTATTCCGCCATATTTGATTTCGGTATTTTGGGCGATCTATTCGCATGACTGATTTTGATGATTGAGTTTCATGATATTTGTTTTCATGCACCATGGTTGCAACTACTGAGTATTTACAAGTTTGCACAGTTGTTGCACTTGATATCGTTTTCGTGCCTTTGTTTCATATGTTTATGATTTTATGGGTTTCATACAGTTGAGTTGATTTTGTGCGTATGTACACACACGATTTGGTTTTTGCACTTGGTATAGTTCACATATGCTTGCAGTGCAGTGATACGCATTTTGTGCACTTAGATGCACTGGACTTCGATTTCGATTGTGATGTTTGATATTTGTTTTGTGCACCTTGTGCACCTGATTGGATTTTGCGCATGTTCGGCGCTTGATATTGGATTTCATGATTCATGCATTATGGATGCACCTGAAATGGGTTTTTCGCGCATGTTGTGCGCATGTTATGAGATGCGATTTTGGTGCACACCAGATGCACTAAATCGCGATTCTTCATTCATGTCAGATGCACCTGGTTTTGCTATCAGGCATACACTTTTCCTATGACAGATGTTGGGTGCACACCCGTTGCACCTAGATTTTGTTTTGTGCACCTGTATGGCACATATATGGATTTTGATTTCTGTGCGCACCAGACGGACAGGGTATTCATATGCACATTTTGGGATTGATTTCTTATAGAGCAGTACATTTTTGTGATGTTTTATTATTGTTTTCGTACTGAGCAGGACGAGTCAGATAACAGTACCTGAGTATATTTTGCATGCGTTGATAGATTTCAAAGAGATTTCCAAAAGCGAGCTATAGTCTCAGTATTTACCTACGTGTCTGATATGACACGAAACGTTTAAAACAAGGGAACCATTCTAAATTGTTTTCAAAACGGCGGAACGTGCATAGTAAACAAAAGATATACACGTATATGGTTATTTTCTTATGATAGACGTCTGCGACTCTGTAGTGTTATGCGCATTGCACAGCGACTTTAAGAGATTTGGCATTCATTCCCTTCTGATATTTACATGTATAGATTTGATATTTACATGCATAGTTCTGATTTATATCATATTTGTTTTGCTTTGGATTTGGCATTGGTGTCTTTACCATGACTTCGATGATTGCGGGACGCTTGACGGAGTTTCAATTTTAAGTTATCTGCTCATTACTCATGCGCATGCATTGCGCTATGATGCGTCTTATGTATTGATGATTCCGTAGCCCTGACGACTTGGACTTTCATTTGAAATGTTTTAGAATTTGGGGGTTTTAATTTAAATTCGGGGACCGAATTTCTTTAAGGGGGGAAGATTGTAACATTTCAAAAAAATGAAATATTATTTTTGGGAATTTTTATAAATTAATATTAATTTTTAAAAAATATTTTAATATTTCGGCATAATTAAATACCAATAAATGGGAAAATTTTTGGAAAAATTATGGGAAATTCTAAAATAGGGTATTTTATGGAGTTATGCCATTTTTAAGTTTTTTTGATGAATTATATGCTAATTCAGTGCTAATCGCGATTAAAAAACGCTAATCGGACTTTAAGCGTGTTTTCTGCACATGTCTTTTTCCACACTTGTTACATTTTCTTACATGTTTTGGGTGCATGGTTTGTTTTGGGTTTACTATTGCATGGAGAAGGAAATAAAAGGAAAAGAAAAGAGAAGGAAAAGTGAAAGAATGATTATGAGAGAGAAATAGTAGGTGAGGGGTTTACTTTTGACTTGTTGAGCCATGCCCCCCCCCCATCATTTCTTCAATCCATTTTCTCTCGCCCACCTATCATGTGCTGCTACTTCCGCCATTCCCCTCTTCCTCCTCCATCTTCAATCCCCCAAAACACCATTAATACAACTCCAAAACTCTATCACCACTTCACAAAAATTGTTCACAAGCTCGAGAGGAACACATTGGACCAAGAAAGAGAGGATTTTAAGGAGTTTGAGCAACTCAAGAAAATTCTTGAGTTGCCAAAGGAGGTAATTTCTACACCCTTAGAGTAGTATTTCAATTCCTTATGCATCTATACTTGTTTCATGTCGATAGCGAGTTGTTTTGAGGACTTTGCAAATTCCAAGTTAGGATTTAGGGTTTGAAATGAAATCAAAGGTGAATTGAGGTGTAATTAGGGACTACAACCCCTGTTGTGATGTTATATTGGACTAAACCAGAGACTAGAACCCGGAATACGGATTTATGAAAACGATATCGGGAAAAACTGTGATTCTGTGGGTGTATTTGGAAATCTTCTATCACCCCGAGACTCCTTAAATTATTTTGGTTTGAAAGTGACCTAGGAACCATCACCCAAAACCCTAGCCCCTACCCCCCTCTTCCAGGCCACTAATTAACTCCTTCTGGCCGCAATTTGCGGCCTGAGCAGGTAGGAATTGCCTCGTTTTGGTTTCAGGGCCCTATCTCCAGTAAATTTGACCCATGGCATATGCAATTTTGATTGATTCCACATAGGGTAGAATCTGGGATAATTTTCTTGTGTTGGCGCATTGTTTTACGACTTGTTTTAACATGGATTTTGGTATTTGATGATTCGTTTCTGTCGGGTGGCGTTTGAACGTCAACGACAAAGGGTTATTGGTCGTGCTTGCATGCGAGACTATAGGTTTTTACCTATGAGGGTAGCGTATGCCGTTTTGGTTTTCCGATGTGATTTTCATGTGCTTTTGCGATTGTGTTATCTTTGTAGGTACCCCACATGACGTCGAGGCGTTGAAGATGAAGATGGCGACATCGACATCGGCACACAAGGAGCAAGGTGAGTAGATTTATATCTACGGGGAGAAGTCGGGTGGATGGCGTATAGCACCCCCGCAGTTCGTGGAGATGTATATGAATACGTATACACACATATATTTATTATATGTTGTTTGGGTTAATTGATGATAAAGATGGATTTTTTGGTGTTCTTAAATTGGTTTAGTGTAGTTGCGAAACCCTAGAGTAGGGGTTGCACCTATACACACACGCACGCACATTCTTGCATACATTTTATCTTTTATATGTGCGTATATGGGATTATATATTTTTGTGTTCACATGGGTATGGGACCATGTGATCATATACTGGATTTGAGGATAGTACTTAGGATTTGAGATGAGTCGATGAGATTTGATGTGAGGCCGTGAGATCGGTGATTTGGCAGGGTTCGTATTTGAGATACGACATGACGTTGTAGCGGGTCCTTTGACGTAGTGTTTCACACACATTCATGCATACATAGATGGTATCAGTATTGTACTAGACGTAGATCAGTACCCCGGATCTTGATGTTTGATAAAGAGGATACCAGATGAATAATGTGATGAATGTGATATTGACCCGTACCCAGATTTGGGATGCTGTACGACGGATTTACGTACGAGCTATATATTGATGATAGATCCGCACTCTTTACTCGAGGATGTCTTATTACAGATATTGTATAGGATGTGATACTATCGAGGCAAGATCACCGACTAATATATATATATATATATATATATATATATATATATATATATATATGTATGTATGTATGTATGTATGTATCGACTCAGATGTTAGGCGGTTTCCTTACCTTTCGTTTAGCCTGTTAGCTCAGCCCTATAGTTTAGTGTAGTTGTTAGACTAGATTCGTTTCCTACCTATTACAAAAACTAACGAATCGTGGGTATTTTAAAATATTGGCCAAGGGATTCTATTGATATTTCAAAAGACGTATCTTTTCTTAAAAACACCGTAGCCCTTATTTTTAAAACATCACGATTCGTGTCATTTTAAAAGGCACTACGGTATGACTTATATTATGTTAAATGCAGATTAGTTGTCATTGTGTTTAGTATTCTGCTCCCGCATATTATTTTTGTTCGCTCCGCATCGCATACTTATATTGTGATTTCATATACCATTATTGATATCATGCTTTTAGGACACCAGCACCATTACCGATGATGCGTACATACCACGTACAATTACTTGCCGGCTCACACACATCATCATCAGTAATTGCCATATCACGTACACTTTAGAGAATACTATTACATTGACATAGCTTGTTAGCTAATAGTTTCAACGTGATATTAGTGTACTTGCCTTATATGCCAGTTTAAACACTTCAGTTATTACCTGCTACTTCATGCATAATGTTATTCACTGTTATGCTGCATTCATGGATTTTTATGCCTACATTCTCTGTTTTACGTGCTATTGGTGATTTGGATTCGGATTTTCATGAGATTTCCTGGATTTGGGGGAAACCGCAGAAACATATATAAACTTTACAGCTGCTACGCGCCTTTTGTACTCAGTAAAATGGATTATTATTCAACTGCTTGAACAACAGAATGACGTCTTGCTTGCTTCTCTCTCTTTTTAAAATGAAAAGTGCGGTTTTCCCATGATATATGAGTCGTCCACCATGAGTTTGCTGATGGATTTCGAGACCCGATTCGAGGAGTTGGATGAACCGTCTCGGGTATATGGTGGACTCGGTATGGTACCCCGGGGAAAGAAGTTTGAGGAGTAGACGATGAGCCTGGCAGGGGCAGACTACCTACCGGTGATTTTACCTGACTCGTCGGATATCCGGAGGTTACCGTCGTGGTCCTGTGATTGATGTTAGGGGCCGGTCCGAACTGACGGCGCCCTAGATAGTGAGATTTAGACACTGAGATTTTAAGATATTGAGGTACTGAGATTTCATGATATAGGCCAGTCCGAATAGCCGGAGCCTGAGATATTGAGATACTTGGAATTATGTTTTGCGTCGATGCTAGACACTGTTTATGTTGATTTCATTTATGATACCTCGTTTTAAATATACAGAAATCCCACTAAGTTATGAAAGCAGTTTCTTCATTTACATGTATTCTGTTTTCATGCATTCATACCACATCCATATGATATATTGCTACCTGAGATACTGACACGCGCACATGGGATTATACGTGGGTTAGATGTTTACCCTTGCCACCTTTTCATGCTTCAGACTTATCATGTTGAGGATTATATATATATTGATCGTATGACCTGGGATTGCGTCATACATCTGATTTCTGCTCGTAGATGTTTTCTATTCACGAGTTGGCAACTCACCCCCGTTGTGCCACAGTTTCTTGCAGGTTTTGCCGTACAGTTTTCATTACGGCTTTGCTGGCACTACTTCTATTTCCGGGTGATTTGCTAGTAGGTGGGTTCACTTGCATCGTGACCATCATTATACTTTGTATATTTTTATTTTGTTATATCTAGAAGCTCCATCAACCAAACATGTATTTATTTTAGATAGAGACCAGTGATGTTTATTCATTCGATCTTAGAGTCGCGCGTTGTATTTCTATGGATTTCATGCAGCTATGAGTTTCCTTTTCTGTTGTGATCCTCGCCTTTCGTTATTGTATATAGTACTGCTTGCGTGGTTGTGATCATCGCTTGACGAAGAGCTAGCTCCTGCTTGGGGATGCTTTTATTCATTATATATGCTTTATCAGGTTTTGTACCCGTTTGGGGTCAGTTTTTACAAAGGAAACTCTGCCGAAATTTTTAGAAAAGACTTGTGATTTTAAAGTGCACATTTCGGCGTGTGTTGCAAACTATTTGATTTAAAATGGTTTTCCTTCACTCTACTCCTTTTCTTGGTTTGGATTTTTTGTTTTTCGGCTTACTTAGATTACGTACGCCTCGAGACGTTTCGTAGTTTAAGTGCCGGTCATGTTCCGTACATTCGGGTCATGACACGTCCAAATCTCATCACTCCCTTCATCGGAAAGACCATCAGAAAAACTTGATCGCCAACTGTGAATTCTAATCTGCAGCGTCGTCTGTCAGCATACGATTTCTGCCTACTCTGAGCTGTCCTCATCCTATCTCGAATCAACTGTATCTTCTCGGTCGTCTCCTGTATGATCTACGACCCAAAATACTGCTCTCACTGAGCTCTGTCCAACAGACGGGCGATCAACATCTCCTCCCAAACAAGGCCTCGAAAGGTGCCATCTAAATAGTATCCTGGAAGCTACTGTTGTAGGAGAACTCCACCAAGGGTAAATGATGATCCCAGCTACCACCAAAGTCTAAAACGCACTCTCAGAGCATGTCCTCGAGAGTATGAATAGTCCGCTCTGACTGGCCGTCGGTCTGCAGATGAAACGCTGTGCTGAAACTCAAGCGGGTGCCCAACGCCTCCTGAAGCCTCTGCCATAGTCGGCAGGTAAACTGGGTGCCTCGGTCTGACACGATACATGTCGGGACTCCATCCAGTCGTACGATCTCGTCGATGTATTTCTGGGCATACTGAGCAAATCTGAAAGTCGTCTCCACCGGCAAGAAGTGAGCCGCTTTCGTCAATCGATCCACCATCATCCAAATGGAGTCATACCCTCGACTAGTCCTAGGTAGATGATTAGTCCAAAAACTTGTATTTACCGTAATCAGAAATGGCGTCGCTTTGCAGCTAGCCGGTGAGTACGGGTCGATCCACAGAGATGGGTAATTTCCTTTAATGTGTTTTAACGAGTTGATTTTAAATGATGTTTTGGTTGGTTTCTAAAATCTAGATCTATTATTAAACTAAATTAATCTAATTTAAAGTCTCGCTAGGGTTAGGTTTAGGAGAAGTTTGGAGATTTAAGGTTTCCTCACCGCTTTCAATGCCTTATTATTGATCTATTAGATGTTACAGTAATTATCCATAAAGTGGATAAGAATCTTTTGGGAAGATGTTTCTTTCTCTAGATTCGTATCCTTCCTTTATCGATAATTACCCTAACCTCCATGGAAGACGCGCTCAACCGACCCTTTATACTACGGTTCATCGTTACCTCAAGGGGTAGGATGCCGCAGGGAGCGGTTGTGCGTGCATGCATGGAGTTCTAACTCTTAGGTGTGGATGACATGAAAGGGGTGAGAGATCTCATCTCTCAAACCTTTCCCTAAGGCTAACCCTAACGAGCGAGGAGATTACTCGCTCATTAGGGGATGGTAAAACATACTAATTAAAAGAGAATAAAAACAAAGCATTAAAATTAACTTACTAGTTCGATGGCTCCCTCCAAACAATAGAGAACAGATCTGAATAACTCCCAACAATTCTGAATTTTATTGATTAAAAAGAGGCATAGGGTTTTACAATTTTTGATTACAATTTATAAGCAAACAAGGAAACTAGGGTTACAAATTCTCGCACACGTGATTTTACAGATATGCCCACGGAAAATCTAAACCCCTGCACCGACGCACCGACTCTAGAAATCTGCACCGACACGGGCTTGAACAGGCCGCGGAACCGCGGCAATAGGGCGCTTGGGCCGCGGTTCCGCGGCCCTTTGGTTGGCTTGGCTCACCATCTTTCTGGGCTTGGCTCACCATCTTTTGGGCTTCTTATTTTTATACTTTGTTTTCTCTGTTGGCTTCTTATCCTTCTCGAGATCCTCAGTGAAAACTTGTAAGGATCTTTTGACCATTTCACTTTCGTCTTTTTGGACCTTGCACTGTTCTTCGTCTCGGCTTGAGTAAGATCCGTCTGCTTGTTGGTCAAAAGTCCATTTTCTGTATCATCTTTCGTCTTTTTCACTGTATTTGTTTCAAGAGCCTGTATCCTGTAACATGCAACAAATGTGCGTCAAGAGTACCTGTTCACTTATAAAACGGATAAGAATAGAGGGATGAAAAAATGCAATATTATGGTCTGAACAAATACCCCCAAACTTATCGTTTGCTCGTCCTCGAGCAAACTTATTATTTATTCACTAAAATCCTAACCACACTTTCGCAGGGAAACACGATTGCACTGAGCATGTGCAACAAGCCGTTAAACCTCTAGGTGTCCCTAGTAGGAGAAGTGTTGTCTCCTGAGGGTTTTCAGCGGATTACACCCACAAAATCCTATCGATTTGGCCCATTGACTTTTGTTCTCCAATTAAGTTTTCCAACACGGAATTCTGTTATCTTATACTTGTAAATTATCCACCCACATTCTTCACACTTCCTCATCATTTAACTTAAGATTATATATATGCTATAGACTTACTTAGCTTTCGGCATTTCCTAAGTTTTCCTTCTAGGGTTCCATCTCCACTTAGGAATTTTTATCAACTCTACTAAAGATACAAGTTCTATTCTTCATTCCTTTCTCTTATCTAAATCCCAATCACATACCCCTACGTGTGTGTATAAATCACCCCTACACTTGGAAATTCAAATCAAGCAATCATACCCTTGCCCGTTGTCCAAAGTACTAATTAGTTGGTGAATTTAATTGAATTTTGCTCACACATCCTTCATGCGACTGTTAATACTTCTTGAGGTACCAACAACCGATTACAAGATGCATTTTCACTTTAAAGCGTATTTCCTAGTCTTGCAACACCCAAGGCTTTAGCAGTGACTCCTAAACAAGTTGGTGTAAAGCACTAGGTGATGAAGCACCCTCGCTAAATATTTTTCAACTTTTTGCAACCTTATGTAATCACAAAAACCAGTGTCCATTTTTTTTTATTCTTTATTCACACTTTTTTTTCTTGTATTTTCTTCGTACTAAGGACTTAAGACAAGAGCATTTCAAGGTCTCTTCTACTATTCCAAGTTTCAAGGTGCGTGATTGTGCAAATTGTAGGGTATACGTTTTCAGAATCTAGACTTAAGCTAGGAACTATTTTTCAAACTTATACTCTAATAAGAACATCAATACTTTTCCTTCGTTTCGACTTAGCCCAAGAAGTGAACTTAAAATTTGCCTATTTCTAAATAAACTACAAGGCATATACTTTCTACCGCTAAACTTTAAGGAAGGTTATTTTTAGGGTTTTTAATTCACTAAGTCTAAGATCTAGTTGTTCCTAGCCAGTTGACCTATTTGTCAAACCAAAGTCAATTAGCCAAAATTGAATACAATAATTTTTATAATTTTTGAAAATTTTCAATTTTTATGGGTTTTTAAAAATAAATATGCAAATGCAAAAAAATATGTACAAAAAAAAATATGTACAAATGAATGCGAAGGAAGAAGACGTACCGAGCACAAACCCAAACTTGAACTTGATAGTGTCTTCACTGTCATACTAAACCAAGAGGGTCAAAATGCCGATACTCCCCTGTTTATTTATTTATAATTTTTTTTATTGTTAAGAAAAACAAAAATATATACAAAAAGGCCCTCCCCCAAACTTCATTTAAACTATGTTAGACATTATTGCCAAACTTTGCATAGACCAAACGTCAACACCAACCAGTTGAAAAATTTATCAGTAAAGAGTATGAGTTGGTGGAAGAATAAGTTGTAGCGATTCACAAAGAATTGGGGAAGATAGAAGTGGTGGTATGGAAGGTGTGGAGGTGAATATACAGGAGGTGGTGATGCATCTAAACGAGAATGTGAATGATCAGCAATCAGTGGAATGTTGGCATTCTCGTAGCTTCTCAAAAGAAATGGGGGTGGTTCAACTTCTAAAGGAAGAGGTTGACTAACCACAATATCCCCAAGATGTTCCTGTGGGTCCTCTATTGACTTGGCATCATCCATCAATTGCATATGATATTCAATTATAAGGGAACTGATTTCCTCGATGTCCGCCATAGTCCAACTGGAAACTTGCCGCCTATCTTGTAAGACTTTTAAAATAGCGTTCTCTTGCTCGAAGGCTAGAGAGGCTGATATTATAATGGGAAAAGTCTCATTCTCACCTATGTAAGCATATTTAAGGTGAGGCGGTAAGGACATGAGTTCGAGTTTCAGAGGCGAAAGAATCATTGTGGAATCTACCTCGAACTTAAAGGACTCCAACACAGGTTCGAAATCACTGCAAACAACCGATTCGGATGGTTCGACTAACTCATCCGAAAATGTAAAGGACTCAAATTCGGGCTGTGAGTCGTCGTCATCCGAAAAAGTGAAACATTCATAATCAATTTCGGTTGTGTCAACGGTGGTAGGCTCAAGGAAGGACGCACTAGTGGCGTCAAAACTGTTTTCATCAAATAGAAATCTTTCAAGCTCGCAGTCCTCCTGCGTGATTTCGTGAATAGAGCAAACTTCTCGTGTACTAGTTTTAGGCACGGGGGGCAGACTTCCCATCTTATAAATATTGAACTCACTAGACATCTTCCCAAAGGATAGAGTCATGGAGCCATTGCGACAGTTTATTACAGCATTGGATGTGGCCAAAAATGGTCGACCGAGAATCACCGGAATTTGGTTTCTTGGGTTAGCAACAGATTGTGTATCCATAACAATAAAATCAACGGGGAATATGAACTCCCCAACTTTGATCAACACATCCTCTAGCTGACCCCTTGGATGGGTGATTGATCGATCAGCCATTTGGAGAGTACAACGAGTGGGTTTCAACTCTCCAACCCCTAATTATTCGTACACGGAGTAGGGAATCAGGTTAACACTAGACCCAATATCTAAAAGTGCTCGATTAATTTTCTTATCCCCAATCATGATTGAAATCGTAGGACAGCCGGGGTCCTTTAATTCATTTTTGGGGTAAGGTTTGATGGTGGGTAATAGCATTGCTCACTGCACTAGCCATTAGTACTTTTTTGGGTACTTGAGATGCCTTTCTCTTCGAGGTGCATAAGCCCTTTAAGATTTTCGCATATGAAGGGACTTGTTGGATTGCATCCAAGAGAGGTATATTTATGCTAACCTGCTTAAATATCTCAACAATCTTCTCCACTTGTGCATTTGGTTTATTAGGACTCAATCTGTTTGGGAATGGAGCATTTTGAAAATTCGTTGAGTCAAATGTCTGTGGAGTAGAATGTGGAGTAGGAACGAATCCCGGTGTAGATGTGTTCATGTTGTGAGAAATGGGTCCGTTCGAGCTAGAAGAAGTAGAGCCGTGTGAAGGGTGGAGAATAGGCTCTAAAGAAAGTGGTGAAGATGAAAGTGAAGAAAATGAAGAAGGGGAAGATGATAATGGAGAAAAAGAAGAAGAAGAAGAAGAACCACCGGAGGGGATGTCATCACTAGTTCCCACATTATTTTGCAACACTCTTCCAGATCTCAACGTGGTCACCGCATTTACATTGTGATTGGGATATGCGTTTTGTGTGTGACCGGGATTGGGCAATGGTTGAGATGGAAGCTTTCCCTTTTCTCTCTCGCTCAACGCAGCAGTTAATTGTGCAATTTATGCCTCAATAGATTTGATACTTTGATCGTGTGAAGCATTGTTAGTCATCAAAGATTGAACATAATTTTCAAATCTTGCTGCGGATTCTGTAGATTGCTTGAGAAATACATCTAAACTTTTTTCGAGCGAGATAACCTTATCATCATTTGGTTGAACCAAATTGTTCGTTTGATTTGTATAAGGTTGTTGTTGGAAAGGTTGCTGGTTTTGAGTTTGTGAAGGTGCTTGTTGTTGTTGTGGAGGAGGAGGTCTTTGAAAATTGTTATTTCCTTGGACTTGTTGATTTTGGTTCCAAGCGAAATTTGGGTGACTCCTCCACCCCGAATTGTATGTCGAAGAGTACGGATCGTTTCTTTGTCGTTACTGAAATGCAGCATTGACTTGATCCTGCCCTTGAGTAGATGCATTATAAGGACACTCTTCGGTTAAATGCGATGGATTCGAACAACAAGCACAAACAGTTCGCGTGGGTAAAGCAGTGGCAGGAGAAGACGATGAGATTTTGGTCTCAATGGCTTCTAGCTTGTTCATAAGTGCGGCTATCTCGGCCTTCATTGCAATCGACATATCTACTTGATGTATGCCTGCCCTCGATTGACCAATAGAAGAAGATGATGTGGTCTTGGTACTCTCCCACTGAGTTGTTTGCTCACTAAGATCCTCAAGAAACTGCCACGCTTCGTCGCTAGACTTGGAGAGAAAATGACCTTGAGATATGGTTTCTAGCAACTACTTCGTTGCCGAGTTCAATCCCTCGTATAATGTTTGGCAAAGTTGCCAACTTTCGATCCCATGATGAGGGCATTGAACAAGTAGGTCTTTAAATCTCTCGAAGCACTTCCAAAATGGTTCAGAAGGAAGCTGTGAAAATTGTATAATCTCGTTACGGATTCTAGCAGTTTTGTGATGAGGATATAATTTTTTCAGAAAAGCTCTCACAAACTCGTCCCAATTTCTAATGGAATGTGATGCGGTGCTGTATAGCCACTTCTCGGCTAGGTCACATAAGGTAAAAGGAATGACCCTTAACCTTATAGCGTCATCACTTAATTGGGTCGTCTTCATCATAGCGCACACATTTTGGAATTTATTGATAAAGATATATGCATCTTCAGATTCCAAACCATGAAATTTTGGCAGCATATTGATGAAATGTGGTTTTATTTCAAAGTTGTCCCCATTTGCCGGTGGGGGTGAAAGACATGTAGGTAAAGAAGTGCGGACGGGGTAGAAGAGATTCTGGAGCGCAACTCGTGCGGGCGCTACAACAGAAGGAAGATTCGGGTTATTCGCACCTGGCGGAGGTGGAATCATTCCCGTCGGTAAGGTATCGTTGGGGTTGAATCCCGACATACCTTCGAAAGAAGAATTTGAAGGTGGATGTAAGGAAATGGAGGGAATTTCGACTTCGGTGTCGAAAGGTTCGTCGGTCGGTACCAACGAAACACGGACTAATCGGGTGTTAGTATCCCTAGTCCAAACTGACGTACACTAAAGGGGTAGTGTAGTCAGAAAAATAGAAAAATAGAATGTGGGGGTAAGATAACGTCAATGGAGGGAAATGGATGGAAGTGAGTTGCAAGTTTTCTTAGCGGCAAGTTGCAAGTTTTTGAAAAGATTTTTCTTTTCATTTTTTTTTTATTTATGTGAGAGTTTTGCAAAGAAGTTTTGAAAAGAGACTCGTGAAACAAATGTATCAACCATACTTGCACAATCAGGCCTAGATCTAGGGTCGCCTAGGTCTGCTAGACAGCTCCTAACTAGGGCTAGAAATAGGACCTCAAACCGCCTCTTCACGGACAAGTACGGCCAGGTAAGTGGGAAGGAACCACAAAAGTGGGCCTAATTAATAACCACTAACCTAGACACCGCAAAGTCAGTTAGGGTAAACGGTCAATGCCTATACTAGTCCTTTTCCTATTGAGCTCGATGTCCTTAGGTCTGAGTCTAGTATTTTTTTAATTAATTGTGGTCGATGCACATGCTTTAGGTGTTTTCTGGGGTCCTGGGAAGGGTGATGAAATCCCCACCCAATCTGAGTTTGGTCAATTAGCCCCTTAGAGTCCGATTAAATTATGCAAAACAACACAATTTCACTTGCAATCAATTTTTAGCACAGCGTAAAGAAACCTGCAGAAAATCTGTTATTTAGAAGGGGGAGAAAGACTCTTTACGCAAAGAATTCCTGCAGACAATTTTTTTTTTACAGTGGATATATAAAGGTTACAGAGGGGAGAAGGAGAATCAAACCCACAAAATTTAATGTGCTGACGTAGCAGTCAGAGCGCGGAACCGCGGCGGGAGCCCTGTATATGCGGCGGAAACGCAGCAGGATTAGGGTTTCAGGTTCTGAAAAAAATTGTACTGCTTCCCTGTCCAAATTCTCCTCTGTTCTTCTGCACCAACTTCTGTTTTGTTCTTCTGTAAATTTCCATATTTGCAATCCTTCGCTGTTCCTGCAAGATTCAAACAATAAACCCTTCAAACAGATCAAAATTGATAATTTTTATATTTTTTTATATTTTCAGATTTTTATAATTTTTAAAATTTATATCAACCCGAAATTACACAAAAAGAAATTTTACGCCATCCCCGGCACCGGCGCCATTTGATTAGTCCAAAAACTTGTATTTACCGTAATCAGAAACGGCGTCGCTTTGCAGTTAGCCGGTGAGTACGGGTCGATCCACAGAGATGGGTAATTTCCTTTAATGTGTTTTAACGAGTTGATTCTAAATGATGTTTTGGTTGGTTTCTAAAATCTAGATCTATTATTAAACTAAATTAATCTAATTTAAAGTCTCGCTAGGGTTAGGTTTAGGGGAAGTTTGGAGATTTAAGGTTTCCTCACCGCTTTCAATGCCTTATTATTGATCTATTAGATGTTACAGTAATTATCCATAAAGTGGATAAGAATATTTTGGGAAGATGTTTCTTCCTCTAGATTCGTATCCTTCCTTTATCGATAATTACCCTAACCTCCATGGAAGACGCGCGCAACCGGCCCATTATACTACGGTTCATCGTTACCTCAAGGGGTAGGATGCCGCAGGGAGCGGTAGTGCGTGCATGCATGGAGTTCTAACTCTTAGGTGTGGATGGCATGAAAGGGGTGAGAGATCTCATCTCTCAAACCTTTCCCTAAGGCTAACCCTAACGAGCGAGGAGATTACTCGCTCATTAGGGGATGGTAAAACATACTAATTAAAAGAGAATAAAAACAAAGTATTAAAATTAACTTACTAGTTCGATGGCTCCCTCCAAACAATAGAGAACAGATCTGAATAACTCCCAGCAATTCTGAATTTTATTGATTAAAAAGAGGCATAGGGTTTTACAATTTTTGATTACAATTTATAAGCAAACAAGGAAACTAGGGTTACAGATTCTCGCACACGTGATTTTACAGATATGCCCACGGAAAATCTAAACCCCCGCACCGACGCACCGACTCTAGAAATCTGCACCGACACGGGCTTGAACAGGCCGCGGAACCGCGGCAATAGGGCGCTTGGGCCGCGGTTCCACGGCCCTTTGGTGGGCTTGGCTCACCATCTTTCTGGGCTTGGCTCACCATCTTTTGGGCTTCTTATTTTTGTACTTTGTTTTCTCTGTTGGCTTCTTATCCTTCTCCAGATCCTCAGTGAAAACTTGTAAGGATCTTTTGACCGTTTCACTTTCGTCTTTTTGGACCTTACACTGTTCTTCGTCTCGGCTTGAGTAAGATCCATCTGCTTATTGGTCAAAAGTCCATTTTCTGTATCATCTTTCGTCTTTTTCACTGTATTTGTTTCAAGAGCCTGTATCCTGTAACATGCAACAAATGTGCGTCAAGAGTACCTGTTTACTTATAAAACGGATAAGAATAGAGGGATGAAAAAATGCAATATTATGGTCTGAACAGTAGACCCACAATGAAGTCCATAGAAATCTGCTCCCATTTCCACTCCGGAATGGGTAATGGCTGTAGCTCTCCCGCTGGCCTCTGGTCCTCGGCTTTGACTTGCTGATAATTCAGGCATCTCGACACGAAGTCTGTGACGTCCCTCTTCATTCCGTCCCACTAGTAAATATCTCTCATATCTTGGTATATCTTGGTGGAACCCGGATGAACACTGTACACCGACCGATGTGCCTCCTCAAGAATCTCACACCGCTGTCCCTCAGCATCTGGTACGCACACTCTAGTCCCAAATCGCAATATCCCCTTATCATCAATCACGAACTCGGAAAATCTGCCCTGTCCAATCTGTGCCATGATCTCTGTACAACGGTCATCACTGTACTGTGCCTCATGTATACGGTCAAGCAACTGTGGACATGCACGAACATACGCAAGCAATCACCCGATCGGAGCGAACTCGAACTGCACTCGGCCGTCGCATAAAATCTGCCAATCTGCTGATGACTGCCTCTGCACCGCGCTCAAACAAGATAGACTATCCCCAGGCCTCCGACTCAAAGCGTCCACCACAACATTTGCCTTGCCCGCGTGATACAAGATCTCGCAATCGTAGTCCTTTACTAGTTCCATCCAACGGCACTGTCTAAGATTCAGGTCTCGCTGCTGAAATATATACTTTAAGTTCTTGTGGTCAGTGAATATCCGGCACGACTCGCCGTATAAGTAATGTCGCCAGATCTTTAGTGCAAAGACCACTGCAGCCATCTCCAAATCGTGAGTGGGGTAGTTCTGTTCGTGTTTCTTCAGCTACCGAGAAGCATACGCGATCACCCTGTCGTGCTGCATCATTACGCACCCTAGCCCCACTCGAGAAGCGTCACAATAGACCACAATTCTGCCCGATCCCGAAGGCAATGGTAACACCGGCGCCGTAGTCAAACGGGTCTGCAACTGCTGAAAGCTATGCTCGCACACCTCCGTCCAGTCAAAAGGAACTCCCTTCCTGGTCAACCCGGTCAACGGCGCAGCAATATGGGAGAATTCCTGTACAAAACGTCGGTAGTAGCCGGCCAGGCCTAGGAAACTGCGGACCTCCGTAATTGACGTAGGTCTGGGCCAAAGCTGAACGGCCTCGATCTTCTTTGGTTCCATACATATACCATCTCGTGTAATCACGTGACCCAAGAAATCTACGCTGTCAAGCAAAAACGCGCACTTGGAGAATTTTGCGAACAGCTAGTGCTCCCTCAAAGTCTGCAATATGATCCGCAGGTGCTGCTCGTTCTCCTCTCGGCTCCGGGAATACACCAAAATGTCGTCAATGAATACGATGATGAACAGATCATGATACGGCCTGAAAATACGGTTCATCATGTCCATAAACGCTGCTGGGGCATTGGTGATTCCGAAGGACATCACCAAAAACTCATAATGGCCGTAACGCATGCGAAAACCCGTCTTCGGAATATCCTCCTGTCGAACCCGCAACTGATGGTAGCCTAATCGCAAGTCGATCCTCGAAAAGTATCCTGCACCCTTAAGCTGGTCGAACAAGTCTTCGATGCGTGTTAACGGATATCTGTTCCGCACGGTAACCGTGTTCAGCTGGCGGTAGTCAATACACAAGCGCATACTGTCGTCCTTCTTCTTAACAAACAGGACTGGAGCACCACAAGGAGACACACTGGGTCGAATAAGTCCCTTATCCAGCAAATCTTGCAACTGACCTTTCAACTCTCTAAGCTCCACCGGGGCCATCCTCTAAGGCGGTTTGGAAATAGGCCCCGTGCCGGGAATCAAGTCAATGCAGAAAAAAATATCGCGCTCGGGCGGTAGCCCAGAAAGCTCGTCAGGGAAATCATCAGGGAACTCACGAACAATCAGAATCTGGTCCAACGGAACCTCTGTAACTCTAGTATCGCAAACATAGGAAAGAAATCCCTGACATCCCTTCCTCAAAAGCTGTCCAGCGCGAAGAGAAGAAATCAAACTGTGAGGGGTGGCACCACGGTCTCCCTGCACTGTTGGAGATAGTGCCCTCAGAGTCAATTATTGGATCAAAGGCACATGATTGCAATGATTGAGGGAGGATCTATCCCGGTAGGACAGTCTTACTCAAGATGATAGTATGCTATCTGGTTTATCTTTATCATCGTATAATGCTTTAGGTGACCTTACAGGTCACTATTGCACGTTGATAGAGCCCCTAGGATTCTTGCTTGACTACCAGCAGTATGAGGGCGATCATATACGTGGGAGATGGGGTCTATAAGCATATCCTTATATGGTCTCGAGACAGGGCATCGATACTCCAGAGTAGACCAGTGTATACAGTCGAGACCCCGACGAGGTGCGGTGGCCTGTCTCATAAGCCACTGGTGTCAGTTGGTTCACTTAAGATGTATACAGGTGCTCATTGGGTTATGAGTACACCGGACAGGACTCGCCGGGAATATACTAGTTGGTCTTATACCTGACGTCAGATAGCAGTTCCCTGGAGACATGTGTACAGGTTAGTTCATCGACCTGAGATCGTCATTTGTCTCATGTGAGTTCCCACTGTGTTTTGATTACTACCCTACCACGCTCAAAGGAGACGTGCGAACAGGTTTTAGTTGGTTACAGTCCCGAGCCACATGGAGGCAGTGAGCGGATCTGCAGGGGTACGTCTCTCCCGGTATTAGGGGTGAGGTCGCGCTGTGTATAGGAGAGCCATTACACGAAGTCCTTGGCCAAGGCAGGAGATTTACTGGTAGGTATTCCAGTAGTATCTCAGGGTGTTCTGGGATGCACTCCGACACGACTTGTACCGCTTTTGGGGGTCTGACTTTTACCAACCCCCTAGGCCCGCCATGCGATGCTCATAGACGAACGGACCGGACTGTACGGATATTGTCACTGACAGGCTCAGTAGGGTGTCAGGATGAGTTCGCTCATCGACGTCCCTCTTGGTCAATAGCTGGTAGCCCGTCACGTATGGCTAATACCTCTGACGTGCTGGTGGTTAAATCCACAGTCATAGTATTGACGAGTCTTTAAAGTCCACCACACACAGTTACTCAAGTTTCGGGCGAAACGCTGTAGAGGCCGTATGGAGATATGGCAGGGTTCGATCAGATATGTGCGGAATTGCACGGATCGTGATCAGAAGGATTTTACTAGCGGGCTTTGGTTTAAGCCGGATCCTAGTATTAGACAGTGTAGATTTTGTCTCTTTGCATTTATATTCAGTGTGAATACAAATGCGGGCATGTATATGCAGTCGCGCGGTTTTCCGGTAATTTATTACGGGATCAGTTTTCTGAAGTTGCCTGTTTGCATTCCGTTCCGGCCAGTATTCCTTTGTTCTTTCACAGCCGGATTTTTCTGATGGAGGGGTAATTTGCAGTTGTGCAAATTATCTTTGTGGAGGGTGTTGTTTGCTTTTGTGGCTTCATGATGGCATCTTTTCTGTTCTTGCATCATTACATTCATTAATGAGAAGAGATTGATTTGTTTATGGATGTGAGGCTTGCTTTTGGGGGTGTGGTCACCATTCTACTTTTCCTACACTCACCTCCCTTCTTGTTGATTCCATGACACTCCCATTTTGAGAGAGGGGCCGGCCACATATTAGAGGAGAGAAGAGAGAGTTCATTTTGATGGTGGGAAATTATTCATCATACATTTTTGGCTTGCTACAAGATTTCTCACATCTCTCCAAAGTTCTTTTTGCCTGCACATTATCATGGCAACTTCAAAACCCCAAAGAGACAATGGATTCTACACTATTCTACATCATCTCTTGGACGCATCGGCTTGCCAACTTCACGCCCGAGTTGCCACGGTCCAGATGTGGGAGCCCATAAAAGAACCCGGCGATGTGGTGCACGTTTCTACGAGGAGGCGACGACCGGAGATTCCGCGAGGAGATCGGAGTGGAGACGAAGACCGAAGGACACGGATTGCTAGGTATATCTCTCTACCTATCTTTTAGTTTGCTAGTAGTTAGGTTAATGGCCCGATCCGGGATTTTTGTGCACGGTGGTGCCAGTTTCTAGTTTATAGAAAACTTTTCGTTCCGCATTCCGGGGTCGGATTGACGGCCGGGGAGCCGCCGTGCACTTACATGCACAACAAAAGCCGACTCACCGGGAAAACAAAACCTAACTGTCTTCTCGCGGCAATCCACAGATGCATAACATGTGGCTAACCAATCCATGCCCAGAAGAACGTCGAAGTACAACATCTCAAGAAGGATCAAGTCGACAGGCAACTCTCTCTCACCAATACGGAAAACACACGATCAGAACACGTGTCTAGCAATATACGACTCGCCTACATAAGTGGTCACAACAAGCGGCTGATCAAGCAAACCGGAGTCTCTACCCAAACTCGGCACAAAGTGTGTGGAAACGTACGAGTGCGTGGATCCCGGATCAAACAACACGTGTGCGTCAACAGAACATACTGAAAGGGTACCTGAAACCATCGCATTGGACGTCTGCGCGTCCTGATGGGTCAAAACGAATACCCGTGCCTGTCCTCTACCTGCGACAGGAGGTCCTCTACTAGTAACTAGCTGTACTCTGCCGGCAGCTGGCTGTCCTCTGCCTCAGCCACTTCGTCCTCTATGAGCAAATCCTCCATGACCATGACCTCTCTGAGCATGAGTCTGACGCAGAGCAATAGTAGGTACAATAGTCAACACCCTCTGGGGTAGTGAAGGTGGTAAAGTGACATGCGATACTGTTGCCTCCTTCCGGCGTATCTCCGTACAGTCTCTGTTGCGGTGATGGGGACTACCACACCCAAAGCATCCATGCGCCGACTGCTGACCCTCCTGGGGATAAGAGATAAACATCTGACCTCGCCTCGAGTCTCTCCCACCTGTACGACGTCTATCACGGCGTCCGAACGGAAGTCTCCGTGCTGTTGTATCAGTAAAAACCATCTTCGTCCCCGGAACTACCGAAGTCTCAGCAAGGCGCTCCTCGACTAATAAGGCTGCATCAACAGCTGCTGCATAGGTCACGCAATGCTGTGCGTTGATCGCAAGAAACAACGGGGTAAGCAAGCCTCGAACAAATCTCTTGACTCGCATCTCCTCAGAAGCTACTAAATATGGGGCATAAAAAGATAGCTCGGTGAACAGTACGTCGTACTCTGCCACTGTCATCTCCGGAGTCTGACATAAAGACTCAAACATGCGCGCTCTAGAATCTCTGACACTCTGTGGAAGGAAGCCGGCAAGGAACACCGTCACGAACTTAGTCCAGGTCATAGGAGGAAGACCTGCTACTCTGCCCTTCTCGACCGATTCACACCATTTCTGCGCAAGACCTTCCAGGAGAAAGCTCATGAACTCCACCCATCTCGCATCTGAGCATCTGAGTGAATGACATATCCGGGCCATCTTATCAATAAATGACTGTTGGTCCTCGGCTGCGTCGGTGCCTGTGAAGATCGGAGGCTTCAGCCTCATAAACTCTTATAGCGATACTGTAATAACCTATGTAGCTGCAGGGGCAATTGCCTGTACTGTAGGTACCATCACGGTCCCCGAAACGGGTGGAACTACCTCTGGTTGCTGCGCTCAAAGTGTCTCGACTAACGACCCTATCATCTGGCGCATCTCCTGCATACCGGCCCCTAGCATGGCGATCTGATCTGCCGAAGGAGGAACAGTCTGCTCTGGTACAACTGGTGTACTGCCTGGGTCGGTCCCCGTCTCAGACGACTCAACTCTAATCTCGGCTCTCGATGCCACTCTCTGCGCCCTCGTAATCTTTGGCAGCATAATGGCTGAAAAGAAAGTAGGATTCGATAAGGATACGGAAATCGAATCACAAGAGTATATATAACTATGAAGAAATTTCAATCAATAAGTCCTAAGGTCACTTAGGCGGAGTACCGTGTCGTGAGTATGCCGCGGAACATACACACGCTACGCCACTCTTCTTCAGCTACCTACTCCATCACACCAGGGTCATCCTACACTCCGAAAGGTAAAACCTACGCTCTGATACCAACTTTTTCACGACCAAAGTTCGGCCCGTGACCGGCACTTAACCACGTAATATCTACAGGAGTAACGCGACTAAGTAAGCCGAAACCCAGAAATCAAATCCATTAAAAGTAGTGAGTGTTGAAAACATTTGATGAAAACATTTATTAAAACATTTGGAAATCTCAAGTAAAAATATTTCAAGTTTAAATTATTTTATTAAAAATTTCGGCAGCACCGCCTTTGTAAAAACCAGCCCCGAAATCGGGTACAAGACATGATATAAGTAAAATGACATACAATAAGAATAAAGCATCCCCAATGGGAGCAATCACGCCCAACGGCGGAAACAATAACCACAAGAATAATATACGACGTCGTAGCGAAGAAATGAGCAATATAAATGAAAAACATCATAAAAGATAAAGCTGCATAAATAAAGTCGGCTCACAAGGAGCTCGACACCAGAATACAAAATAATATACAACATCGTCCTCATAACTGGTCTCTAAGTCAATACAAGAAATAGTAGATAGAGTGTACTAGATAGAATAGTGTGTACGGCTGGAAATAAACGGATACCGCAAAAACCCACCTATAAGCAAAGGGCTCACACGTCAACTGTAGTGGTATCCGTGGCAAAATGATAGAAGGAAGTAGCCCTGCCGCAACTACTCTGAGGGGAAACCTGCAAACACTGTGGCACAACAGGGGTGAGTTGCCTACTCGTGAATAGTAGATAACATATAAAGGTATTCGCGAGTATGCACATACTGCGATACTCTAAATCATGTGCAATCACAAAACATCTAAATGATGAGCTGGGTATACAAGAATCATGCATGACAGGTGCAATCTAATAACATCTATATATGATGAGCAGGGTATGCAATAATCATGCATAGCAGGTGCAATCTAATAACATCTATATATGATGAGCAGGGTATGCAATAATCATGCATAGCGGGTGCAATTTAATAACATCTATCAGGTACCACGACTACAGGATGAGATGCATAACAATGAATGCTGAGCATGGGTAAGATATTATCTACACAGAATATCGATGTGGAAAATAACTGGTGTCCATCAAATACACCAAAATCCCGGTAAAAACTCAGGCGCCGTCACTCTAATCGACCCTCAAATCCTCTAAATTTCAGAGAATCGTGAGTACCTAAAATCGGCACTCGAAATATCATGAAATAATCGTGTCCAGCATCGACACGCAAATCCTCATCTCTCAGGCGCCGCACACCAGATCGGCCCTCAATATGTATCTCATGTCATAACCCTCAGACGGTATCCTTCGGATGTCCGTCGGGTCTCTAAACTATCACCGGCAGGTAGTAATCCCTCCGCTGGGCTCACCGTCTAACTATACGAGTCTTCTTGCCCATGGGTACCATACCGGGTCCACCATGTACCCGCAGACAATGCCTACCACTCCTCGAATCGGGAATACTCACACAAGATCTCATGAACCGAGAAAACTTATGGTGTACGCACTAAAATATCATATCAAGAGAAACCGAATTTTTTAAATAAAGCATACTTTCTTGAAATAATACCACGGTTCTCAAAATCCAGAAATCACATGAAATCGCAAAACTACATGCGTAAATCCATGAAGTGTGTCGTATGCCACTAAGAGTAGAAAGGGAAACCGCTCTTTTAAATGGATCCAGTTTTTGAAAATATCTCTTGCGGTCCCTATTTCTAGAAATCAAAACCAGTATCATCCAAGTATGTGAAATATGTATGCAAAATGGTATGGATGTGCAAGTGGATATAAAGTGTGCATGTGCGCAAGTATGGATATATCAATGTATGTGTACACAAATATGAATATACAGTGTGCATGTGCGCAAGTATGGATATATCAATATATGTGTGCACCAAGATGAATATACAGTGTGCATGCGCGCAAGTATGGATATATCAATGTATGTGTGCACCAATATGAATATACAGTGTGCATGTGCGCAAGTATGGATATATCAATGTATGTGTGCACCAATATGAATATACAGTGTGCATGTGCGCAAGTATGCATATATCAATGTATGTGTGCACCAAGATTAATATACAGTGTGCATGTGTGCAAGTATGGATATATCAATGTATCTGTGCACCAATATGAATATACAGTCTGCATGTGCGCAAGTTTGGATATATCAATATATGTGTGCACCAATATGTATACAGTGTCCATGTGCGCAAATATGGATATATCAATGTATTTGTGCACCAATATGAATATGTAGTGTGCATGTGCGCAAGTATGGATATATCAATGTATGTGTGCACCAATATCAATATACAGTGTGCATGTGCGCAAGTTTGGATATATCAATATATGTGTGCACCAATATGAATATACAGTGTGCATGTGCGCAAGTATGCATATATCAATGTTTGTGTGCACCAGTATGAATATACAGTGTGCATGTGCGCAAGTATGGATATATCAATGTATGTGTTAATTAACTGACGTATGCTTCGTAGCAGTCCTATAGTGCGAGTGACATGGCAATCACTAACGGTGTGAGTGTAATATACAAATAGTGCTCGTGCAGCTTGAACCATTAGTGACAGTGCGGTATTGTATAACTACCATTTCTATATGTATCAAAAGATGGTATGCTACAATAGTACATATGCATGAGCAATATACATATAAATATATACGCAGCTACACTATCCTATCATGCCCGACGCTTAACGCCATACGTGTGATTTCCCCATAAATGTCAAATCAACTCACCTGGTCTCGTGCTAAGTGTATCCGACTACTTGCTTCCCTTTTCTCACGGCGTCCAACGTACCCGCCTGCGAACCTAGAAATTACACAAAGAATACACAGAACCTAAAACCTTGAAAAAACGCGATATTAAAACCTAACGATAAACTCGCGTCGCGAACTAAACGCGTCTGTATACATAACGCGTGTGCATACGCCAAAACCCAACGCGACACGCTGTGACACACAGCAAACCTACTCAACTCGTATCGTACGGGTCGCGCAAGTCCCGCTATGCTAAATATAGGTAAACGGTCCCAGATTTAATCTGGAGAAAAAACAAGAAAATCAAACAAGACTAAATCCTTCACAATACCTACAGACAACTACCTGCAAAAATCCAACAAATTCCCAATCAATTGGGCCGGGGGCTAGGGGTATGGTATCGGCCAAAAACCGGTGGAAAGGGTCCAGGTTACTACACTATGATCCTAGCACATTTCATAGCCTAGTGTATATGTTTGCTTACTAAAATTACTACCCTAGATACAGCAGATTCCATGTATCCTAATGTTCAGTTTAAAACCGTTTTAAACACTAAGTTTGCAACAATAAGGTGCACAAGTGATATTAGGTTAAATTACTAGACTTAAGCGAAACAACTAGCACAAATTAGAGGTAATCTAACTATAATCACCCTGAATCATCCTATTTTTCAATTAAACCATCAATTTATCGCTAAAGTCCACAAAACACTAAAACTAACCCAAACTCTCCCAGATTTCTACCTGCAAACAATTAGAGAAAGTAAATAATACCAAACCCAGACAAATACCCACAGACACCACTAGCCCAAGATCCAACACCCAAAAGCATAGGGACGCCTGCGACGCCGGAATCATGGGGGAAGTCGCCAGATTTTTGGGAAGGGGGTGGGCTCGGATTTCAACACACTACCCTAAAATGCCTGCACACTAATCTGTATGTGTTTGCTAAGCTAAAAAATGATCACAAATGCAGCAGATCTCATATATCCTACATTTTTCTCCAAAACCGTATTTTAAAGTTTCAAGTTTGCGGCTTTAAGCTGATTTAGCTAAATCTACTGACACTACTAGGTTTTCACAGCATATATAACACCTAATTGGGTTCATTAAGCTATAACAACCCTAACTTAGCTAAATCTTCACTTAAAACACAAATCTGGCACTAATGACCACATAAAACACAAATTGAAGCTAAATAACAATTAAGTCTAGCAAACAAAGAAGTTGGGCTAAGAATTATACCTCACTTGACCCTAGGTGCAAAGAGAAGGAGGAGAAGAAGAGGATGTGCTTGCTGTTGAAGCTACTGCTGGTGCTGTTGTTGTGTTGTTGTTGTTGTTGCTAGTGTTGTTGTTGCTGCTGTTGCTGAAGCTGGTGCTGCTGCTGTTGCTGAAGCTGCTGCTGTTGTTATGTTGTTGTTGGTGGTGTTGCTGCTGCTGCCTTGTTGTTGTTGTTGTAGCTGGCTGCTGCTGCTGTTGTTTCTACTGCTGCTGCAGCTGTGTGTGTGCGCGCGCGCAAGTGAGAGGGAGAGATGTAAGAAAAAAAGTGTTGCAAAAGAAAAAGAAATGAGACAGATATGAGAGAGTCAAATCCCCTCCTCTCTCACCTCATTAAATACAAGCATGGCTCCCCCATCATGCTCTTTCTCTCTCTCTCCAAGTTAACCCATAAAGCACCACACATTTAAAAAAATACACTTAATTAAATTCAAATTAACTTATTAAGAATGGGTTAGTCCATCATGGTTACTAAACATGGTTTAACCCTAATTTAACCATATTTTATATGCACAAGTGTGTGCAAGCCCAAATAAATCTAATAAAATATTCATTAATTTTGATAAAATATTTGAAAATCGTTTTGGTAAAATTTTTACTAAAAATCACACATTAAAGTATAATTAGCCACTAAACACAGTCTAAGGTGTTACATTACATTGCCCTCTTTTCTAATCCCTTTATTTTGTCTTTACTTATTACCTTCTGTACACCCTACTTAAGCCAATTGGTTTTCTCCTTTCCCTACCATTCGGCACCTGCCTATGGTTTTGAAGAAGACTATCCAATAAGTGTAATAGGTGTACCCTCTCCTAATCCTAAGAGCCCCTCCCATCCTGAGAGAAGGTAAGAGGAAAAGACAATAGAATAGTCCTATTCATTCACTCTAGAACCAGAATCCATCCCCGAATAAGTTCCTTCGAGTTCGTATATAAACATACGATGGATTTATCCAATGGAAGTGGACGTTTGTAGTAATACGGGGTGTTCTGGAGAAATGAAAGGGTAAAAAAAAGAGTGGCAATGTTGCATGCAACTCAGACAATCCAAAAGCCAGTGTTTTAAGAAAGTTCGGTTAACTTGGTTACTGAGTTATAGTCCAGGTTCGGGCCACGGTCGCTGCCAAATAGAGGGAGAGAGGAGAAACACTCAGCGTGCACTCTAGCCTAGATCAGAATGGTTAATCACTTTATCTAATCAGGAAACCTCCCACTGTAATCTCAAATTCTCCTCCAAACCTGAAAGAAGAAATAGTCGGGATCAACCGAAGAGTAAACCAACTCATCAGTGAGAATCGGGATCCAACTATCATCGCATGATAACTTGATGGAAGCCACTCAAGTTATCACACTCCATAAAGTATGCGCATGCCTGGCAAGTTTCTTGTATGTTTGAAACTCCCGATGTAATTTTTTATGCCATGCTCTTATGACCTTGACGTAGGCCAACAAATCATAAGTTACATGTCAAGTTCTACCCGTCATTATTGAGGTTAATTTGAATCCACCAGTGCATACCCTTGACGTAGGCCAACAAGGTAGTACGACTGTTCCAAACCAACGCATCTATCTATGCAACAGAAAAGTAACAAATATCTACCATACACTATGCCTTGACTTAGGCCAACAAACATAGCATGAATACTAAGTGCTACCCGTCTGAAATGACGGAGGACTACGAATGGTTTTTGGTGAAAAACCTTTAATGTAATGAACTTGATATCTTTGAAGGAACCGGATAGCTTTTATAAAAATATAGCTGCGAAAACTTTTGCTAAAGAGGTCACACCCGGTGAAGGGATCTCGGCTCTTTCCTCATCGAATTAGGTGCAGTATATTCCAAACTGAATACCATAATGCAAAGCAAAAATAATCGACTATAGTAAAGTTATTACATTGATGCAAACTTTTACTCAAGGGGTCACTCCCGATGGAGGGATCTCGGCCCTTGCCTCAATGAAAGAGGTGGTGGATATTCATAACCGAATACCACTGTGTAAAGGAAAAGCGTACGTCTGTAATGTCAGTTTTTAAAATTGGTTCCAACAACATCAAATATAGGTTTGTTTTATCCTTGCATTGATAAGAATCAATGCAGTCCCATCAATTAATCACACCAGAAAAGAACGAAAATATAATGTGCGTATATGCCATCCGCATTCGCAACTGGGTCCCGTCATTACTCGTTAGGTTACTTAACTAACGACAGAGCGGGGACTGGACTAGCGCGGGTGCAAAACATATACAACATCTACTAGTATATATAAATATATAATAATCGCTCCAGACGTGATAAATGCAACATCACAGAAAAATAATAAGCATCATAGAACAATACAGATAATCTGGGATCCCCGGGTTTCACAGAAACGCTACTGAAACCCGACGTTCCCCTGGTCATGTGGATAGCCTATGCAACGAAAACCTAGACTCCTAAGGGTGTGCAAGTTACCCGCCAAAACCTGAAGTGAAGCACCCCCTTCAGTAAAGTGAATGGACCATCAAGAATTTCACGGAATCCGGTAACTTGAGCACCCTCCTTGGGTCAACCTGTACACCCTACGAGTGCGGCGAATAGCCCGCCAACTCTAGAGTGAATCCCCCTCCATCTCAAAGCCATGAGATGCGGGCCCGCTGCCCTCTAGAACCTAGCTATCCGTGTACTCCACCGACGGGTAATCCTAGTATAGAAAATAAAATAATACAACGGGTACATCGACCTCAACCCGGTCGTGGCCCAAAAGAATAATACACAAACAGGCAGTGACGGCAGTCCACATGTCAGACGCTCGCCCCGCAATATCAAATGTACAAGTAAATCCAAACTACTGATCAACCTATCAGTAAATCCCAAATGCCTTGGCTAAGGTCTTATGGTCCTGACCAATCGAATCACAGTGCGATATCGACTCCCTATACCGGGAGAGACGAATCCCCGACAATCGATCACTGCCACCATGTGGCTTGGGACTGAACCCAACCAAAACCTGTTTGCATGACTCAGTAGAGCCGTAGTAGGGTAGTGATCAAAGTTCAGTGGGAACTCACATGAGACAAATGCCGATCTCGGGTCCAAAGACTAACCTGTACACATGTCACCGGAGAACTTCCATCTGACGATAGGTATAGTACCACATGGAAGTTCTCGGCGAGTCCGTCCAGTGTACTCACACCCAGTGAGCACCAGTATACGATCTTAGGTGCATCAGACCAGTGGCTACGGGACCAACCATACCCCCGACGGGGGTTGAAACGTACACACCAGTCTACTCTGGCGTATCAGTGCCCAGTCTCGATACTCACGCGACGGGAGACCATTTAAGGATGTGCTTATGGACTACCCTGCTCCCACAAGTATGATCGCCATCACAACGCGGGTAGTCATGCAAGATCCTAGGGGCTTTATCAACATGTAACCGCAATATGTAATAACGAGTATGACATATGCCATGTTAATATAAAGAAAAACCACTATAGTATACCACCATATCGAGTCTTTATCAATATGTGCAAACCAGATATAATAACAATAAATACACATATCCCGATAAAGAAAAATCAAATAATATACTATAAAACCAAGCAAGATTGTTCTGTACATACATATCTTTAGTATCCATATGTATACATATACAATACTGGCATCTAGGGCATATACATCCAACAAGTCCCTCCGCTGGGCTCACCGTCTAACTATACGAGTCTTCTTACCCCGTGGTACCATACCGGGTCCACCATGTACCCCCGGACGGTTCCTACCACTCCTCGAATCGGGTATACTCACACAAGCTCTCATGAATTGAGAAAATTCATGGTGCACGCACTAAAATATCATATCAAGAGAAATCGGGTTTTTAAAATAAAGCATACTTTTTTGAAATAGTACCACGGTTCTCAAAATCCAGAAAATACATGAAATCCCAATACTACATGCGTAAATCCATGCAGTGTGTCGTATGCCACTAAGAGTAGAATGGGAAACTGCTCTTTTAAATGGATCCAGTTTTTGAAAATATCTCTTGCGGTCCCTATTTCTAGAAATCAAAACCAGTATCATCGATTTATGTGAAATATGTATGTATATAGGTATGGATGTGCAAGTGGATATATATGCAAGTATGAGTGTACCAACGTATACGTGCACCAATATGGAAATACAGTATGCATGTGCGCAAGTATGGATATATCAATGTATGTGTGCACCAATATGAATATACAGTGTACATGTGCGCAAGTATGGATATATCAATGTATGTGTGCACCAAGATGAATATACAGTGTGCATGTGTGCAAGTATGGATATATCAATGTATGTGTGAACCAATATGAATATACAGAATGCATGTGCGCAAGTATGGATATATCGATGTATGTGTGCACCAAGATGAATGTATAGTGTGCATATGTGCAAGTATGGATATATCAATGTGTGCACCAATATGAATATACAGTGTCCATGTGCGCAAGTATGGATATATCATTGTATGTGTGCACCAATATGAATATACAGTGTGCATGTGCGCAAGTATGGATATATCAATGTATGCGTGCACCAATATGAATATATAGTGTGCATGTGCGTAAGTATGGATATATCAATGTTTGTGTGTACCAATATGAATATACAGTGTGCATGTGCGCAAGTATGGCTATATCAATGTATGTGTGCACCAATATGAATATACAGTGTTCATGTGTGCAAGTATGGATATATCAATGTATGTGTTAATCAAATGAAGTATGCTTCGTAGCAATCCTATAGTTGGAGTATCATGGCAATCACTAACGGTGTGAGTATAACATACAAATAGTACTTGTGCAGCTTGAACCATTAGTGACAGTGCGGTGTTGTATAACTACCATTTCTGTATGCATCAAAAGATGGTATGCTACAATAGTATATATGCACGAGCAATATATATATAAATATATACGCGGCTACATTATCCTATCACGCCCTGAACCCACTGGACTCCTAGAGATGGCCTCCCACTGGACCCTAGAACCCGATTACTTGTGCTCCCCTCCTTGGGTCTACCTAATGTGGAAAAGTAAATAATATACAAAGGTGACATCAACCTCATCCTGAAAGTGCCCCAATAAAAGAATATTACATACAAATGAATTTTACATGAATGAAAATAAAAACTCTCATCTCACATAAAACCCCCGGCTATTCAGAACACGACGATCCAATATAAAATATCACAGCAACACATAATATCACATACAATCAACGTAAGTAAGTATGCATACACCGATCGTCGTTGTCGTATAGCAACGAAAACCGGCAATACAACTACATACTACACTTACGGTCATAGAAAAGAAATTGTAAAACTACAATATTTGGAATCCACAAGCACTTTAGATATCGTAAATCTGAAATATCACATACTTCGCATTTCATGCCTAACTCTATGAATTCCACATATTGTTTCACATTCCTGATAAATAGACAGTATTAAACTTTTCAAACAGATAATCAAATACCCAAAATTTCCTAAATAGCTCAACACTTGAGCGGAGTTCAAATAATCCCAGAATATGTCACAGTACCAGTGATCCAGCCGTAGAAGGGTCAAGCCAACGCCTCACATGTGGCACGCCATACTGCCACAAACCCTAAGATTTAGAGGCAGTTCAAGGCGGTCACATAATCAAGTTAAGGTTTGTTCTCTTCTAGAGGGTCCACCGTGTTACTTGCACATTTTTCCGAAAGATTTAAACCCGATAAAAATTCAACACTTGAAAGTTTTTCGTGCCGGGAAAAAATGAGTTAATGATATCCGTTCAAACATTTTAACAGTTTCTAAATATCCGGAAATAATAACGAATTTAAATATTCCGATCGAATCTACGATTACAAAATAAAACCCAGAATAATCAACACTTGAGTCAGAATAAAAAGTACCCTGAAAGTATAAAAGCAGTAAAAGGAATTATTGTGAAAACAGAAGTGTCCAATCAAACAGTAGTGCCGCGGATCCGCGGCCCAAGCAAGGTACGACCGCGGTTCCGCGGTGCTCTGTAGGGATGACGTCATCGTTTTTCACCATAATTCTTGAATTTACCTGGTGATTTTTTTAGGTATTTTTAATTCAGAAAAAATCGCATTTTTGAAAAATATCCAGAGAGGGGTTCATTTTCGTCGTATCGGGTTTGATCGGAGTTTTAACTTCGTATATACGTCGCCTAATGCTCTAGCCAGGCTCTGATACCACTGTAGGGTTCCTAGGCACTCTTGTCAAGGTTCATAAGGCATCAAACATGCCCGAATAAAATTTTAGATGTGTCGAACAACCCAAAGCCGGGATCTTTGCTAGATTATTAGGGTTTAACATGCAAGTAAACATCATTACTACTAAGTGTGAGGGATTACAACCTTTGTAGTCCGCTCCTTCGCTTCACAAGCTCCGAGTAGAATTCCCTTCACCGCGATCCACGATCTCCCGGACTCAAGAGAGGCTCCACGACTCGAATGATCCATGCTTGCTTGTAGTGTTCCGCTTCTCCGATGATCTACGTCGAAGTTGCAATAGCTTAAGCTCTCTCACTCTAATGAGGTGAACACCCTAATTTAATGGGCTAGATTAGATGAGGATGATGGAGTAGTATTTATGCTTTCTTTTTATATCAATTTCTCACAAGAAATCATCACCAAAGGAAAAACTAGTGAGCTCTTTCTAAAACTCAAGAGAGAAGAAGATGAAGAATAAAAATGAGATAATCTTTTGGTGATGAATGGTAATAAGAGTATATGATTGATTATGGAAACATGGTCAAGGATGAGAGGCTTAACCTTTGTAGAGAATAAACTAGAGCTAGGGTTTGGTTAGGTTAAGAATGAGTCATGGATAAGTATCAACCATAATATCTTAACCAAGACAAAAGGAAATCCTTCTAGAATGAACAAGAAAGAGCTAACCCTAATCAAACCCTAATCTCTTTTTATCATCCCTAAACATGTTTCATAATAAATCGTATCATGTCACAATAATATATATCACATATATATTATATATTTGCAACAAAAGAAAATAATACAATTAACATATATCGCATATATATCAATGTATTAATCCGGTGAGAAAATGAAATAATAAAGAGAGCCAATATTAGATAATGTAATACAATATATCATATATATCATTATACATTAAATTATCGAATCAACACTTGATCCGACGATCCGGCTATATCGAATATAACCGACTAATATCTCATGTACCGATTCATCGAATCAACACTTGATCCGATGACCCGATTCATATCTAAATATCGCGAGAATATAATACGGTATCTCATATCGCATTATCCTAAGTCCTGCACATATCATATATGTGCCTCTACTCCGTTTTGCCTGAGCCAAGAAACCTCTATGTAGGACTCTAAAGAATCGTCAATACGCCGGTAGCAGGTGATGATCATATCAAAACACCCACAAGCTGCAAGCGGTCAGCTAAACGTAACAGCCACCCAAGTATTGAGTGATCAGAAGATCAACAAGCTAGCCTGTCCATTCTCTTGTGAATCCAATCAGTAACACTCCCGTACAGTCCGGTCTGTTCGTCTGATATGTCACATATGAAGTCTAGGGGTGGTATACGTCATACCCCAGTAACCGATAAGTCATGTCGATGTGAGGCTCATAACCGGTCGAGAAACTACTGGTAACACTTACCAGTATATCTCTATATCAGCCCTGGCTAGAGACTTCCAGTTATAACCAATCGAACACAGCACAACATCAACTCCCTATACCGGTAGAGACGAATCCCCTCCTATCGCTCATTGCCTCTATGTGATTCGGGACGGTACCCAAAAGCAACCATTTTGCACGCCCTCTTGGATGCGGTAAGGTGGAAATCAAAGCACAGTGGGAATCACACAAGACTCTATGATGATCTCGGGTCTACAAACTACCCTGTACCAGTGTCACCGGAGAACTGCCATCTGACGTGTGGTATACACCATCTGGGAGTTCTCGGCGAGTCCATCCAGTGTACCCAGTCTCCCCTGAGCACCCGTACACCATCCTTGATGTCAAACACCGATGGATATTGTTAGTTATATGTATGCCCTAGAGGCCATTACTGTACATACGATGTATATTGTAATGGATGCTTGGACATATATAGGGAGGATTTTCTTGCTCGACATGATAGTATGCTATCTGGTTGTACTTTTTCTTAACATGTACACTGACTATCTCTATGTTACATGTTGATAAAGTCCTTAGGATATCTACTCGACTACTGGGACTATGATGAGATCATACTAGTGGGGCCACGGTAGTCGATGAGTACATCCTATAACTGTTCCTAGTCGAGGGTGTATCGAGACAGAGCATCGATGCACCAGAGTAGACTAGCGTATACACATCTTGACCCATATGATGGGCGATGGATGATCCTATATCCATCAGTGTTTGACATCAAGGATGGTGTACAGGTGCTCAGTGGAGACTGGGTACACTGGACGGACTCGCCGAGAAGTCCCAGATGGTATTATACCTCGCGTCAGATGGCAGTTCTCCGGTGACACTGGTACAGAGTAGTCTATTGACCCGAGATCGTCATAGAGTCTTGTGTGATTCCTACCGTGCTTTGATTTCCATCATACCACGTCCAAGAGGGCATGCAAAAAGGTGGCTTTTGGGTATAGTCCCGAATCACATGGAGGCAATGAGCGATAGGAGGTGATTCGTCTCGCCCGGTATAGGGAGTTGATGTTGTGCTGTGTTCGATTGGCTATAACCAGAAATCCCTGGCCAGGGTTGCTGAGATTTACTGGTAAGTATTATCAGTAGTTTCTCGAACTGTTATACACCACATATCGACACGACTTATCGAGCTACTGGGGTCTGACGTTTACCACCCCTAGGTGAGATGTAAGTCCACGTTGCCCACCCCGGTGCTTGCGGGGAGGCGGAAACGGAATAAAAAATGGATTTTTATCGAATTAGGAAACATGGACTATCAATAGGAGGATCTTTGCTAAACAAAAACAGACCACAAAGCTAACTAGTTTTAGCTACATAGAAGAAAGGTTATAACTAGGGCTTTATGTCCTTCTCTCCTTGCTACTTGGAGTGAACGGAAGTGATCTCCTTGTCGTCTTCTCTAGTCGAAGAAGGATCCACCCGAGAGCCTCAACCTTTGGCTTCAACTTCAAGCTAGAAGTAACTAAGATACTAGAAGTGCTAATCCTAGAACCTTAGAAGAGAGTAGAGATTGTCTTAGAATGGTTTATCTCAAGCTCATGTGTTTCTCAACTCATGAGAGGGGAGAGCTTGAGAGAGAGGAAGAGGAGGAGAGAGATTCTATATGATGGAATGAGGAGAATAATGAACCATTCTCACATATATGTGTGAATTATGTAAATTAGATAATTAGCAAGATAATTGCCATGGTTAATCAAGACTTGACCATTATCATTTCATATTAAATGCAAATTGCAAGGATCAAAGAGCATCTTTTATATGGAATGATGATGGTCAACATGTCAACCTAAGTGAACAAGTCAAGATGGTCAAATGGTCAACAACCCTAACCATGCACAATTATATTTAACTAATATCAATTAATCATAATCCACACATAAGCATTAGGGTTAAGAAAATGACAATAATCATCAACCCTAATCAAATTCCTCTCCCTTTGTCTCAGTCAACTGTGCATACGCACCCGTATCCGTGATCCGAGGAACACGAATACAAAGAGATAAAACCAATCCCAAATCACATACTAGGATCCGGCTTAAACCAAAGCCCACTAATATAAGCTGTCCGGACAACAAACGTGCACAAGTGCGCGGATATGAACGAACCCTGTCGCAAAAACCATGCGACCTCTACTCATTTTGCCTAAAGGCGAATAACTCTCTGTGTGGGACTCTAAAGACTCGACACCACGCTGGTAGTGGGTTTAACCACAGACCGCAAGCGGCACTAGATGTACGTAACGGTCCCCAGGTAGATGCCGATAAGAAGACTGACGAGGTGAACTCATCTGAACTCCTACTGAGCCTGAATGTGACAGTCTCCGTACAGTCCGGTCTGTTCGTCTGATACATCACATGGCGGGCCTAGGGGGCAGTAAATGTCAGTCCCCTAATAGCGGTACAAGTCATGTCGGAGTGTAGCCCAGAACACCCTGAGATAACACTGGAAACCCACCAGTATATCTCGCTTGCCTTGGCCAGGATCTACTTGTGTAATGGCTCTCCTGGACACCGCGCGATGTCAACCCCCAATACCGGGAGAGACGAATCCTGTCTAACCATCACTGCCTCCAAGTGCTTCGGGACTGCACCCAACTACTACCTGTTTGCACGACTCCTTTGAGCCGTCGTAGGGTAGTAATCAAAGTACAGTGGGAACACACTCGAGACGAAGTGACAGTGTCAAGTCAGCGGACTAAGCTGTACTCAAGTCACCTGGGACCTGATAACCGACGATAGGTATAATACCAACCAACAGTTCCCGACGAGTCCTGTCCAGTATACTCGTAACCTAACGAGCACCAGCATACTATCTCAAGTACGACGTACTAACGGCTGTGGGACAGACCGTCTCCCACGCTGGGATGATAAGCGCATACGCTAGTCTACTCCGGAGTATCGATGCCCTGTCTCGATAGTCCTACGACTAGGGACCTGTATAAGGATGTGCTTATGGATTACCCAGCCCCCACGAGTGTGAGCGCCATCACAACGCTGGTAATCAAGCAAAGATCCTAAGGGCTCTACTAATATGTATAGGTGATATAATAAAAGAAACACATGTACACATTAAAGCCGAGACAAACAAAGTAGCATACTACCATTTTGAGTAAGATTGTATATACAACTGTGAATATCCCAAGCTTCCATCAAGTAATATACATACTAGTATGATACAGTAATGGCCTCTAGGGCATATACACTAACAATCTCCCACTTGCACTAAGGCTATGTACTGGCGTATCGAAGACCAATCATCTCGATCAGCCGCTCGAACTGAGTCTAGGGTAAGGCCTTCGTGAATGGATCTGCCGTGTTATCTTCTGAAGCAACCCTCCGAACCTCGATCTCCTGGCGATCCACGATCTCCCTGATCAGGTGATACCGCCTTAAGATGTGTCTGGATTTTTGATGGGACCTGGGTTCCTTCGCTAAAGCTATAGCCCCGTTGTTGTCGCAATACAGAGGTATTAGATCAACAATGGGCGGAACCACCTGAAGTTCTTTCAAGAACTTCCTCATCCAGACAACTTCTTTTGCGGCATCAGATGCAGCGATGTATCCCGCTTCCATAGTCGAGTCAGCAACGGTTTCCTGTTTGGAGCTCTTCCAACACACCGCCTCTCCATTGAGGGTAAAGACAAAACCCGACATAGACTTGGAATCATCCTTGTCACTCTGGAAGCTGGAGTCAGCAAAGGCCTCAATCTGGAGGTCTTTTCCGCCATACACCAAGAACATCTCCTTAGTCCTTCTCAGGTATTTAAGAATGTTCTTTACCGCTATCCAATGTTTCTCCCCTGGGTTTGACTGATACCTGCTTACCACACTCATTGCATAAGCCACATCTGGTCTGGTACACAACATCGCATACATTACAGAGCCTACCGCAGAAGCGTAGGGTATAATAGACATGCGATCCCTCTCCAAATCAGTCTTGGGAGACATCTCTTTGGAGAGGGTGATCCCGTGACAAGCCGGTAGATTACCACGCTTGGAATCTTCCATACTGAATCTTTTCAGTATGGTGTCGATGTACCTGGACTGTGAGAGTCCTAAAATCCTCTTGGATCTGTCACGGTAGATCCGGATCCCCAGAATGTATGAGGCATCACCCAGGTCTTTCATGGAGAACCTGTGCGACAAGAACCCTTTGACAGATTGTAGCATAGGAATGTCATTTCCTATTAAGAGAATGTCATCCACGTATAAAACGAGGAATACTACAGTTCTCGCTACAAATCTACAATAGATGCATGGTTCATCTGGATTTTTGATAACGCCAAATTCCTTGACTGTCTCATCAAAACAGATGTTCCAACTCCGTGATGCCTGCTTTAGTCCATAAATGGACTCGAGCAACTTGCACACCTTTCCGCTGCTCCCACTTTGAATGAAACCCTCTGGCTGGTCCATATAGACACACTCCTCTAAATTTCCATTTAGAAAAGCGGTCTTTACGTCCATCTGCCAAATTTCATAATCGTGGAAGGCAGCAATGGCAAGAAGGATCCGAATGGATGTCAGCATAGCTACTGGAGAAAAGGTTTCGTCATAGTCCAACCCAGGTCGCCGACGAAAACCCTTTGCAACCAGTCTAGCTTTATAGGTCTCAACCTGTCCATCTACACCAATCTTCCTTTTGAAGATCCACTTGCATCCTACGGGTTTTACCCCATCTGGAGCAATGTCCAACGTCCATACTTTGTTGGTGTACATGGACTCCATTTCGGTCCGCATTGCATCCAACCATTTTACCGAGTCAATGCTCTGAATGGCTTGCTGGAAGCTAGTAGGCTCATCACAATCTATGATGCAATCCTCTCTATCCCCATCTATGAGAAAATCATAGTATCTCTCGGGCGGATGAGACTGCCTGCTACTCCTGCGGAGTAGCGTGGGAATGTCCTGATCTTCGAACCCTCTAGTTCTACTAAGCTTTCAGTAATAGCTCGTGGTACTGGAATTTCTTCCAGTTCTATTGCGCTCCCACTAATTTCCTTTTCCAAGAACTGATGTTCCAGAAAGTGGGCATTACGAGAAACAAGGACTTTTTCTTCCTCTGCGTAATAGAAAAGATACCCCCTGAAGTTCTTTGGGTATCCCACAAACTTGCACAGTACTGAGCGTGCCTCGAGTTTGTCCGCATGCTGCTTTTTGACAAAAGCTGGACATCCCCAAATCTTCAGGTACTAAAGATAGGGTTTCTTCCCACTCCATAACTCATATGGTGTGGTAGGCATAGTCTTAGTGGGAACTCAGTTCAAAAGGTATGCAGCTGATTCTAGCGCATATCTCCCGAATGATCGCGGTAACTCAGCGTTACTCATCATGGACCGTACCATATCCAATAGAGTTCGGTTCCGTCTCTCCAATACACCGTTATGTTGCGGAGTGTATGGAGGAGTAAGCTGAGAGAGAATTCCATTCTCTTTTAAGTAACCCAGGAACTCGGCACTCAAGTATTCACCACCTCGATCAGATCTCAGTGCCTTGATACTTTTGCCTGTTTGTTTTTCTACTTCATTCTTGTATTCCTGGAACTTTTCAAAGGCTTCGGATTTATGCTTCATTAAGAAGACAAGTCCGAATCTTGAAAAATCATACGTAAAAGTAATGAAGTAAGAATAACCGCTCCATGCATGTGTAGACATTGGACCGCACACGTCGCTGTGTACGAGTCCCAAGAGCTCCCTCGCTCTTACTCCGTGTCCAGTGAACGGAGTCTTTGTCATCTTTCCTTTGAGACAGGATTGGCAAGTTGCATACGATTGATATTCGAATGGATCCAAATATCCTTTTGTATGTAACTTCGTCAACCTTCTCTCATTAATGTGACCGAGTCTACAATGCCATAAGAAAGCCTGATTGATTTCAGGAGACTTTCTTTTGTGTGTATTCTGGACATTGAAAATCTGTGGTTGGTTTAATACGTATATACCGTAGTTTAATGTACCTGACCCAATCAAAACTTGATTAAGGTGAATGTTCACAACATTACTTACAAATGCAAATTCATAACCTTCTTTAGACAATAAAGATACAGAAATGATATTACAAGTTGCATTTGGTACAAAATAACAACTACGCAAAACCAAAAAGTGTCCATCTGACAATCCCAGGTGATAGTCCCCCACGGCCTCAGCATTCATGCTAGCTCCGTTTGCAACTCTGAGGGTCATATCACCTGCCTTAAAAACTCTACGCTTTCTCAACGCCTGCAAAGAATTACAGATATGAGATCCTGATCCGGTATCCAATACCCAGGAAGTAGAGTTTATTGATAGACAGTTTTCAATAACATACACACCTGAAGCTGAAGCCGCAACTCGCTTCAGATCCTGGGTTCTGGCCTTCCAAGCCTTGCAATCCTATTTCCATTGTCCACTTTTGTGACAGTAGAAGAATTCTTCCTTTCCTACCAGCTTTCACGCTACCTTTTTTGCCTTTCCCTTTCCCTTCGTATCCACTTTACTGACACCGCCCCTTGGTTTGGCTGGGGATTTCTTCTTCTTTCCCTTGGCTTTCGCCCTGGACCTAGAAGAGGAAGATCCTCCTACAAACAAAGTGGATGTCTCCCTACCTTTCTGTACGGTGCCCTCAGCACTCCTCAACACGTTCAGAAGTTCGGAAAGTTCAACCTCCTTTCCTTGCATGTTGAAGTTAAGGATAAACTGGGCGTAAGTGGAAGGAAGGGGCTGGAGAATCAAGTCAGTGTAGAGTTCATTCTCCAACGTGGTCCCAATGTCCGCGATCTCCTCTATGTAGCCAATCATCTTAAGCACGTGTTCCGCTACCGATGATCCGACGGCCAATCTTGCCGAAAATAGCTTCTTCGACACTTCGTATCTGGCGATACGAGACTGCTCTCCATACAGATCTTTTGTATGGAGAAATATGGACTCTAGGTCCATATTCTCGTTCCTCCTCTGATGTTCGTTGTCCATCGAGGCAAGCACGAGGCATTTGGCCTTCGCGCAATCGATCTCCCATGTCTTACGGATTTCTACATCCGCGACGCTGGAGGTGGGACCTGGGACGGGGGGAGCTTGGGTAGTAAGGATATACCCCAACTTGTCGTAAGTGATTTCCATCTTGGCATTCCTGAGCCAATCTTTGTAGTTTGGCCCTGTCGGTATGTTTTTATCTAGTAATAACTTATGTCCGGTCATGTTGAATGGTCGCTGCAATTAGGAGAGAGAAAAGAAACACTTTAGCATAATGCTCTTTCAAGTTTAGAGTGGTTTTTAGTTTGTCTAAACAGGATGGCTCCCACTGTCTCTCGAATCCCTCCTCAAACCATAAAGGAAGAATTAGTCGGGATCAATCTCACCATACAATACTTGCTTAACCGTTCAGCCAGGCCAGTGTCGGTACTTCGAGGGAGGTTTTCCAAAGCTTTCGCGAAGTTCCTTAATTAAGTAACCTCTTTTCCCTGTGGGCGTAGCCCCGCTAACAACTTTCTAGACACCTACTAAGTTTATAGCATTGATCGTTAAGTGAGAGTTTTCCCGAGGAGTAGCATATACTCACAGTAGGATCGGGATCCAAATATCATCGCGTGATAAAACCGAAGGAATCCTACCAGAATCATCACACTCCAAATGGTATGCAGCGCTAGCAAGTTTCAGTACTTATGAAACTCCCGATGTGGATTTTTGCCCCATGCTCTTATGACCTTGGCGTGGGGTCAAAATGTCATAAGTCACATGTCAAGTTCTTCCCTTCATTATCCAGGTTAACTTGAACCCACTCGTACCTACCCTTGACGGAGGCCAAAATGGCAGTACGACTGTCTCAAACCAACGCATTCTATCTATGCAACAGATAAATATCTGGCAGCTACCAATCACTATGCCTTGGCGTGAGGTCAAAATACATAGCTTGAATACTACCGAATATTTAACTGAAATGATGGAGGGCTACGAATGGTTTTGGCGAAACCGTGAACGTAGTGAACTTGATATAATCGATGGAACGAGATAGCTTTTAAAAGGAGTGGTTCAAGATCCGCATTTAAAAGTTTAGTTTTGAAAAGAACCGAGTGGTTTTCAAAGTGTTCCAATCGACTTTTACTTGGTTTATTTTCTTGCATTAATTTTAATGCGTCCCATCTTTTAATCCTACCATTGCAGAAAACAACCAAAATATGGTGTACGCTTATGCCATCCGCATTCGCCGCGGGGTCCCGTCATCACCCGTTAGGTTACTTAACTAACGACAGAGCGGGGGCTGGACTAGCGCGGATGCAAAACATAAGCAACACCTAAATAGTTATCATATATATAAATATATAGCAATGATAGTCAATCCAGATCACAGATGAACACTTTGGATATACTAGGAATCCGCGATTCGTTCGATCCTGCAACGAAAAGCGGATTACACGGTCGCGATGAATAGCCAACACCCCACCCAAGACCCCTAAGGGTGTGGCAAACTACCCGCCAAGTATCCGAAGCGAAGCAACCTCCCTCAACGACGTGAGTAGGCCACTCGGCACTTCGAGATACCTGGTAGTTTGTGCACCCCACCATGGGTCTATCCTAGGAGCAAAAACTGTAAAAAGAAATTCTGCAATGACGGCAACAACCCCGACCCTGTTGTGCGGCCAAATAAATAATATTACATCAATTTACATATTACATGAGTGAAAGAAAAAAAAACTCTCATCTCACATCCACCCCGGCTATTCATCCGCGACAATCCACCGAGTTCATATACACAAACCAATAAGCATTACAGATCACAGATATGTATAACCCCCATTAATCGACGTATAGTGATTAGAAGACGTTAAATACATATAAACATCACAGATATAACCCAATAGTCAAAGTATAGTGAAGTTCGATCAAAAATACGGATTTATAGCCACCCCAAATACAAATTTCTATTCAGGAAAATCTGGGCAGAAATAAAATATCTTAAAAATCCCAAAACCCTAACATAAGAACACTGCACCAAACCCGGTCCACGACCGAGTCAACTCGGCCGCGGATCCGCGGCAAGAAGCATGTTCTTGCCGCGGAACCGCGGTGAGTTGAACGGTTCAATGGATCGTGTTTGGTGAGATTCTTAACAAAACCCTCAGCCGATAGTTGAAGTATGATTTATTATTTTTTAGAGCATAAAAAAAATCAACAGAAACTTAGGGTTTTGATATTTTAGTTTTGCGATTTTTACCGATCGAACTTCTATACACTTTACTAACTTGCTAGTTTATGTTTAGTTAGGCTCAGATACCACTGTAAGTCCACGTTGCCCACCCCGGTGCTTGCGGGGAGGCGGAACCGGAAAAAAAAAGGAATTTTATCAAACTAGGCAACATGGACTATCAAAAGGAGGATCTTTGCTAAACAAAAACTAACTACAAAGCTAACTAGTTTTAGCTACATGGAAGAAAGGTTATACCAAGGGCTTTATGTCCTTCTCTCCTTGCTCCTTGGAGTGAACGGAAGTGATCTCCTTGTCGTCTTCTCTAGTCGAAAAAGGATCCACCCGAGAGCCTCAACCTTTGGCTTCAACTTCAAGCTAGAAGTAACTAAGATGCTAGAAGTGCTAATCCTAGAACCTTAGAACAGAGTAGAGATTATCTTAGAATGGTTTATCTCAAGCTCATGTGTTTCTCAACTCATGAGAGGGGAGAGCTTGAGAGAGAGGAAGAGGAGGAGAGAGAATCTATATGATAGAATGAGGAGAATAATGAACCGTTCTCACATATATGTGTGAATTATGTAAATTAGATAATTAACAAGATAATTGTCATGGTTAATCAAGACTTGACCATTATCATTTCACATTAAATGCAAATTGCAAGGATCAAAGAGCATCTTTTATATGGAATGATGATGGTCAACATGTCCACCTAAGTCAACAAGTCAAGATGGTCAAATGGTCAAAAACCATAACCATGCACAATTATATTTAACTAATATCAATTAATCATAATACACACATAAGCATTAGGGTTAAGAAAATGACAATAGTCATCAACCCTAATCAAAGTCCTCTCCCTCTGTCTCAGTGAACTGTGCATACGCACCCGTATCCGTGATCCGAGGAACACGAATACAAAGAGATAAAACCAATCCCAAATCATATACTAGGATCCGGCTTAAACCAAAGCCCACTAGTATAAGCTGTCCGGACAGCAAACGTGCACAAGTGCGCGGATGTGAACGAACCCGGTCGCAAAAACCATGCGACCTCTACTCATTTTGCCTAAAGGAGAATATCTCTCTGTGTGGGACTCTAAAGACTCGACACCAAGCTGGCAGTGGGTTTAACCACAGACCGCAAGCGGCACTAGCTGTACGTAACGGTCCCCAGGTATATGCCGATAAGAAGACTGACGAGGTGAACTCATCTGAACTCCTACTGAGCCTGAATGTGACAGTCTCCGTACAGTCCGGTCTGTTCGTCTGATACATCGCATGGCGGGCCTAGGGGGCGGTAAACGTCAGTCCCCTAATAGCGGTACAAGTCGTGTCGGAGTGTAGCCCAGAACACCCTGAGATAACACTGGAAACCCACCAGTATATCTCGCTTGCCCTGGCCAGGGACTACTTATGTAATGGCTCTCCTGGACACAGCGCGATGTCAACCCCCAATACCGAGAGAGACGAATCCTGTCTAACCGTCACTGCCTCCAAGTGCTTCGGGACTGCACCCAACTAATACCTGTTTGCACGACTCCTTTGAACCGTGGTAGGGTAGTAATCAAAGTACAATGGGAACACATTTGAGACAAAGTGACAGTGTCAAGTCAGCGGACTAAGCTGTACTCATGTCACTTGGGAACTGATAACTGACGATAGGTTTAATACCAACCAACAGTTCCCAACGAGTCCTGTCCAGTGTACTCGTAACCTAACGAGCACCGGCATACTATCTCAAGTACGACGTACTGACGGCTGTGGGACAGACCGTCTCCCACGCTGGGATGAGAAGCGCATACGCTAGTCTACTCCGGAGTATCGATGTCCTGTCTCGATAGTCCTACGACTAGGGACCTGTATAAGGATGTGCTTATGGATTACCCAGCCCCCACGAGTGTGAGCGCCATCACAACACTGGTATTCAAGCAAAGATCCTAAGGGCTCTACTAATATGTATAGGTGATATAATAAAAGAAACATATGTACACATTAAAGCAGAGACAAACCAAGTAGCATACTACCATTTCGAGCAAGATTGTATATACAACTGTGAATATCCCAAGCTTCCATCAAGTAATATACATACTAGTTTGATACAGTAATGGCTTCTAGGGCATATACACTAACACGAGATGTGCGACATATAAGACGACGAGACCGGAATGTACGGGAGTGTTACTGTTTGGATTCACAAGAGAATATACAGGCTTGCTTGTTGATCTTCTGAGGGCTTAATACCTGGGTGGCTGTTACGTTTAGCTGACCGCTTGCAGCTTGTAGGTGTTTGATATGATCATCACCTACAGCCGCGTATTGACGATTAATAGAGTCCTACACAGAGGTTTCTTGGCTCAGGCAAAACGGATTAGGAGCACATATGTGATATGTGCGGGACCGAAGATAATGCGGTATGTGATACCGTATTGGACTCTCGTGATATGAGATATCGGCCGGGTATATGTAATATAGTCGGGTCATCGTATTAGTCGGTTATATGCGATATAGCCGGATTGTCGGATCAAGTGTTGATTCGATAATTTAATGCATAATAATATATATGATATATTAAATTACATTAACTAATATTAGCACACTAAAAGATTCTTTTTCTCACTCGGGTAATACATTGATATATATGCGATATATGTTAAATGTATTATTTTATTTTGTTACAATAAATATTATATATATGATATATAATATTGTAACATGATATGATAACTAATGCAACATGTTTAGTGGATATTAAACAAAGTTAGGGTTTGTTTTGGGTTAGTTCCTTCTTAATGATTCTAGAAGGTTTCTTTTTGTTTTGTGCAAGATATTTTCATATGACTCATTCTTAACTCAACCCAAACCCTAGCCATATTTAAATCTCTATAAGGGTTTAGTTGACCATGGTTGCATTATTCATCATTATCATCCTTTCATTATTCATCACAAAAGGATTATGATTTATTTCCTTCTACTTCTTCCTTCTCTTTTCATGGAAAAGCTTTCTTGCTTTTGATTTTGTGATGAAAGTGAGTGAGAATAAGAAAACAAAAGAGCGCAAAAATCCTACTTCATCATCCTCATCTATCATTGCCATTTAGATGAGGGTGTTCACTTCATATTATGAGTGTTAGCTTGTGTTAACGAAACTTCAAGGTAGACCATCTTTGTATCGAAGATCGGAAGCAAGATTGCATCTTTCTCTTCGTGGAACCTCTCAAGAGTCCGGAACACGATGATCGCAGCGAAGGTACTTCAACACGGAGTTTTAGAAGTGAAGGACCGGATCTACAAGGGTTGTAATCCCTCTCACTTAGTGTTAAAGTGTTTAACATGCTTGTTTTCGCCTAAACTCTAGTTTAAAGATCTGGCTTCGGGTTGTTCGGCACGGCTAAATTTTTAATTGGGCATGGTTGATGCCTCATAGACCCTTGTGCGTGTGCCCAGCAACCCTACAGTGGTATTAGAGGCAAGCTAGACCTTTAGACGATGTCTAGACGAAGTTTAAAGTCCGATCGAACCCGGAAAACCCGATATACCCTAGTTTCTGGAAATTTTTTCAAAATGTGATTTTTTGTGAATTAAAAATACTCAAAAAAATAGCAGGGTTTTCTAGGAATTACTGTGCAGCACGTGCTCCTAACTCCTTCAAAGCGCCGAGGAACCGCGGCCGTACCCTGGCTTGCGCGGCGGTTCCGCGGCCAAAAAGTTGAATCATGGCACGTGATTTGCACGGTAATGTCCTTCTATAATTGCTTATTCTTCTGGGAATTTTTAATTTGCTCATGTGTTCAGTTTTTTGGGGTGTATTGGGGACTCGTTGATTCGATCGGATAATTTAACTTCGTTTATTTTTTTCCGGATAATTTTAGAAATTGTTAAAAAGTTCGAACGGATATCAATAACTCACTTTTTACCCAGTCGGAAATTTTTTTCAAAAGTTGGATTTTTCTTGAGTTTGAAACTTTCTAAGTCATGCAAGTTACGCGGTGGACCCTCTAGAAGACAACAAACCTTAACTCGATTATGTGACCGTCTTGAACTGCCTCTAAACCTTAGGGTTTGTGGCAGTATGACGTGCCTCATGTGAGGCGTTGGCTTGACCCTTCTACGGCTGGACCATTGGTACTGTGGCATGTGATGGATGTTTTTTAAACTGATTTCAAGTGTTGAGATAAATTGGGGAAATCATGGGTGTTTTATTATTCGATCGGAAAGTTTAACATTGTCTATTTATCTGGAATGTGATACAATATTTGGAATCCACATGTAGTTATGAGATAACTAATTTGAATGTTATAAATCTAGCGGTTTAGTCTCAGATGATCGGTTGCCACGGAATTTTGATGTGATCAAAAGTCCATCGCAATCACGTAGCGTACGCGGATACTCGCTGGGTAAACTTAATAGACAGCCAGGCCCTATAGCTCTGACCAAGTGACTGTAGGAGAACCCCGTCGTCCAAAGCATCCGTTCGGGTGCTCGCGGCAACGGTGTTCCGCCTTAGTGCACTTCGTCAACGGCATCGGGGGTGCGGCCGTCTACTAAAGTTTGCGACGAGCATGCGATCAGGACGTCGGGAATCTTTTTGAATTACCCGACTTGATATTGAAAAGAGTTTTCGATAATGAGACTAAAATGCGGGGTTTATAATTGTTAGGCATGCGATGTCTAAGGAATTCATTTGGTTAGGCATGCGATGTCTAAGGAGGTTGCGGATTCCAACTGTTGTAATTTTACACTTTCTTTTCTGTGACCGTAAGCGTAGTATGTGGTGTATCGCCGGCTTCGTTGCTATACATCAACTACAATCGGGATACGCATACTTGCTTAAATTGATGATATGTAATATTATGTGTTGCTATGATATGTTATATTGGATCGTCGCGTTTTGAATAGCCGGGGGTTTTATGTGAGATGAGAGTTATTTCTTTTTCATTCATGTAAAATTCATTTGTATGTAATATTCTTTTATTGGGGCACTTCCGGGCTGAGGATGATGTCACCAATGTATATTATTTACTTTTCCGCATTAAGTAAACCCGAGGCGGGGAGCACAAGTAACCGGGTTCTGGAGTCCAGTGGGAGACCATCTCGAGGAGTCGAGACCGGGTCTCCTAACCCTAGAATTGGCTGTGTTGCTTGCCGCTCTCGTTGGGGTCTAGGGATGTTGGTTTAGCTATTCATCGCGACCGTGGAATCCGTGTTTTATACAGGCTCGTATTAAAACACGGATGTCCTAGTATATCCAATATTTCATATATGTTCCTCTGCTGCAATGTTCTGTGATGAGATCATATTATTTCCTGTGACGAATGTTTATATTATATATATGAGATATATGTTATATTGCGGATTTCGTTTCAAAAGAGTTGCTTGTGAAGCATAATAAAATGGGACTTCATTAATGAGATTAATGAAACTAAAAGAAACCTAAGATGCTGTAGAAACTTGTTTAAAAACTGGTAGCTCTAGTTCTTGCTTTGCATAGCGGTGTTCCTTGTAGAACATCCAGCACCTTATTCGATAAGGAAAGAGCCGAGATCCCTTCACCGGGAGTGACCTCTTTAGTGAAACTAGCAGATGCTACAAACTCGGTTTGTCTTTTGATTGCTTCTATAGTTCTTGCTTTGCATAGTGGTATTTGTGAAATATCCCGCACCTTACTCGATGAGGAATGGGCCGACGATCCCTTCACCGGGAGTGACCCCTTTAGCAAAACTAGAAAAGCCTAAAAAACACTCCATTTAAAATCACTCGATTCTACAACGATATCAAGTTCATTACGCAAAAGGTTTTCTTAAAACCTGTCGTAGCCCTCCGTCATTTCAGATAAGTACTGGTTAGTATTCGTGCTGCGTTTGTTGACCTCTGTCAAGGCGTGGTGTGTGGTAATTGATTAGTGCTTATCTGTATAAGCATATGATGTGATTGATTTAGGGTAGTCGTGCGACCTTGTTGACCTCTGTCAAGGGTCGTGCGGGTGGGTTTACATCAATCAGGAAATGACGGGTTGAACTTGACTAGCACCCTATGGTTTGTTGACCTCTGTCAAAGTCATAGGACGCTTGGGGTAAAATATTATTGGGAATTTCAAGTGTTCAAATTTGCAATGAGATTGCATACCTTCTATGAGTTAGTTGGATCCCGATACCCGCAGCGAGTAAGAGTTGCTCCTCGGAGAGTATTACACATTACAATTAGCCGATCAAGTATGTGTCTAGAAAGGTGTTAATGGGGTTACGTCCCTGGGAAAACGAGGTTTACTTTAATTAGGTCCGTGCGAAAGCACGGGGCACCTCCCTCAAAGTACCGACACAGGCCTGGCTGAAAGATTGGCGAACTTGTAGCGTGTAATTAATCCCGGCTAGTCTTTCCTTTTAGGGTTTGAAGGAAGATTTGATTAAAACAGTGGGAGACATCCTGATTAGATATATTAGATAACCAATCTAATCTTACAAGAGCATACGTTGAGTGTTTTCTTCTCTCTCTCTCCAGGTAGCGACCATATCACGCCTTAATCAAGATAATAATACGGATGTATTGACCGAACCCGCTTGTTATACTGAGCTGGGGAACGTTGGTTCCGCTCCAACTTATAATTGTTATAAGACAGCAGGAAATGGGGGATTACCAGAACTCTCGTGCCGCCCAAACGAAGAAAGTGCATGTTGATGCATCATCTTCGAGTGTGTTCATTACAGAGAACTGTTTCTCAATATCCTTTACGTCCTAGGTATTTGATACCGGATCAGGATCCCTCATATGTAATCTGTTACATGGGCTACAGAAAGGTAGAGAACAGAGAACGGGTGATAAGTTTCATGAGATAGAAAACGGTGCAAGTGTTGCAGCCAAGTCGGTTGGTCACTATCACCCTGTATTACCAGAATACATTGATTCTGAACGAATGTTATTAGACACCGAACCTGATATACAAAATCATATCAGTCTCTTTATTAGTAAAGAAGGATATAATTTTGTATTGTTGGATAATGTTTTGAACATTTCCTATATCAAGAGTTGATCGGTTCAGGCATGTTATCTAAAAGCATAGATGTTCTAAATCAAACCACATTTCTTAGTATACAGAACACACACAAGAGGAAGAGTTCAGAAATGAACGAATCCTTCTTGAGGCATTGTAGACTTGGTCATATCAATGCGACCCGACTAGCTGAAGTTACATAAAGATGCATATTCAAATTAGTTTGAATTTACATCTTGTGAAACTTGCTGGTCATGTCCCAGAGATAAGATGACCACAGCTCCTTTTATTGGAAACAGAAAAAGAGTTAGTGAACTCTTGGGATTGATACATGCTGATGTATGAAAGTCTCCTGTCTACACATGCCAATACCGGTTCTTTGTACATCATTACATTCTCTGATGATCTCTCAAGATTCAGAAATATGTTCCTATTAAAACACAAGTCAGAACCTTTTAAGATATTCGCAGAATGTAAGTTAGAAGTAGAGAACCAAAATACGGGTATAAGTATTATGTCCTTTGATGAGATCAAGGAGGAGAATACTTAAGCACGGAGATTCCTGGACTATTCTAAAGGAGAATGAGATTCTCTCTCATTATTACTCCTTCTTATACACCATTGCACTATGGTATATCGGGGCGGAGCAATAGCACCCTATGTGATATGGTGTGCTCCATGATGATGACTACTGAGTTTCCTATTTCCTTTTGGGTGTTATGCGCTTGAGAAGATGCATACCTATTGAATAAGATTCAAATGAAATCAGTTGCCTACCACTTCATATGTGATATGGAAAGGGAAGAGCCCATATCTTAAGTTTGTTAAGATTTGGGGTTGTCCGAACTATGTCTAAAAGCAAAATCTGGACAAGCTTCAGGCAAGGTCTGTTATGTAGAACTGGAAAGGTTCCAGCTATACAAACTGCAGCTGATGATTTGGTAGAACCAAAGGATTCTATAGTTTCCAACGAACCTCAGCCTCTCCACCGATCTAGTAGGGTTCCTCACCCACCTGAGAGATACTGCGGTTTCTCTATGACAGTGGGAGCGAGGATTGCATCATGAGATGATGACCCAACTAGTTTCGAGCTGGCCATCAGGAGTGAGACTCTGTAAGAATGGCTGGATGCTTATCGATCTGAGATGGAATCCTTATACACCAACAAAGTATGAACTTTGGTTGCTTTATCTGAAGGGTTAAATCCCCATCAGGAGCAAGTATATCTTGAGAAGATTACTTGGTGTACATGGAAAAGTTGAGACTTTCAAAACTATGCTTAAGTCCATCCAGATCCTACTTGCCACGGCTACATACCATGACTACGATATCTGGCGGTTGGGTATCATGACTGCTTTTCTAAATGTTGATTTGGAAGAGAGCGTCTATAAGTACACAGCCAGAGGGCTTCGTAGACAGTGGGAGCAGCGGAAACGTGTGCAAGATGTTTTATATGAAAAAACAGGCATCGCGGAGTTGGAACATCTGTTTTGATGTGGCAGTCAAAGAGTTTGACTTCATCAAAACGGTAGATGAACCTTGTATATACAAAAAGGTAGTAGGGAGTATGGTGATGATCCTCGTAGACTACGTGGATGACATACTCTTGATAGGGAAGGAGTTTCATATGCTACGCTCGGTCAATCTCCGCTTATCACAAGGATTCTCCATATAGGATCATAGTGATACCTTCTAAATTCTGGGTTTTCGATCTATGAGATAGATCTAATTGGATGTTAGGATACTCACTAGTTGTAGTGAGATGGTATCAATCGATCCTGGGGAGAATCAATGGAAAGGTTCCAGGGTGATAAGGACGACTGAATGTCAGTCGCAGGCATTGTCTTTACCCTCAGTGGAGGGACGGTATGTTGGAAGAGTTCCAATTTAGATACCGTGACTTACTAGACGATTAAAGGCAAGATCTAAGGAGATCGAGGTTAGGAGAGTAGACACAGAGGACAACAGCGCGGATCCACTCACAAAGGCCTTTTTCCCAGTAGAGAGTTTTATGGGATGGTTGAGTATGAGATACTTCAACAATAGCTAATTGTTGGGTATGTGATACCACAACAGATGGACCTAGTGCAAGTGGGAGATTGTTAGTTATATGTATGCCCTAGAGGCCATTACTGTACATACGATGTATATTGTAATGGATGCTTGGACATATATAGGGATGACTTTCTTGCTCGACATGATAGTATGCTATCTGGTTGTACTTTATCTTAAGATGTACTCTGACTGTCTCTATGTTACATGTTGATAAAGTCCTTAGGATATCTACTTGACTACTGGAACTATGATGAGATCATACTACTGGGGCCACGCTAGTTGATGAGTACATCCTATAACTGTTCCTAGTCGAGGGTGTATCGAGACAGGGCATCGATGCACCAGAGTTGACTAGCGTATACGCATCTTGACCCATATGATGGGCGATGGATGATCCCATATCCATCGGTGTTTGACATCATGGATGGTGTACGGGTGCTCAATGGAGACTGGGTACACTGGACGGACTCGCCGAGAACTCCCAGATGGTATTATACCTCGCGTCAGATGGCAGTTCTCCGGTGACACTGGTACAGAGTAGTCTGTTGACCCGAGATCGTCATAGAGTCTTGTGTGATTCCCACTGTGCTTTGATTTCCATCATACCACGTCCAAGAGGGCGTGCAAAAAGGTGGCTTTTGGGTACAGTCCCGAATCACATGGAGGCAATGAGCGATAGGATGGGATTCGTCTCTCCCGGTATAGGGAGTTGATGTTGTGCTGTGTTCGATTGGCTATAACCGGAAATCCCTGGCCAGGGTAGCTGAGATTTACTGGTAAGTGTTATCAGTAGTTACTCGAACTGTTATAGACCTCATATCGACACGACTTATCGAGCTACTGGGGTCTGACGTTTACCACCCCTAGGCGAGATGTGCGACATATCAGACGACGAGACCGGACTTTACGGGAGTGTTACTGTTTGGATTCACAGGAGAATGTACATGCTTGCTTGTTGATCTTCTGAGCGCTCAATACCTGGGTGGCTGTTACGTTTAGCTGACCGCTTGCAGCTTGTAGGTGTTTGATATGATCATCACTTACTGCCGGCGTATTGACGATTCTTTAGAGTCCTACACAGAGGTTTCTTGGCTCAGGCAAAACGGAGTAGGAGCACATATGTGATATGTACGGGACCGAGGATAATGTGGTATGTGATACCGTATTGGATTCTCGCGATATGAGATATCGGCCGGGTATATGTAATATAGCCGGGTCATCGTATTAGTCGGTTATATGCGATATAGCCGGATTGTCGGATCAAGTGTTGATTCGATAATTTAATGTATAATAATATATATGATATATAAAATTACATTAACTAATATTAGCTCACTAAAAGATTCTTTCTCTCACTCGGGTAATACATTGATATATATGCGATATATGTTAAATGTATTATTTTATTTTGTTACAATAAATATTATATATATGATATATACTATTGTAACATGATATGATAACTAATGCAACATGTTTAGTGGAGATTAAACAAGGTTAGGGTTTGTTTTGGGTTAGTTCCTTCTTGATGATTCTAGAAGGTTTCTTTTTGTTTTGTGCAAGATATTTTCATATGACTCATTCTTAACTCAACCCAAACCCTAGCCATAGTTAAATCTCTACAAGGGTTTAGTTGACCATGGTTGCATTATTCATCATTATCATCATTTCATTATTCATCACAAAAGGATTATGATTTATTTCCTTCTTCTTCTTCCTTCTCTTTTCATGGAAAAGCTTTCTTTCTTTTGACTTTGTGATGAAAGTGAGTGAGAATAAGAAAACAAAAGAGTGCAAAAATCCTACTTCATCATCCCCATCTATCCTTGCCATTTAGAAGAGGGTGTTCACTTCATATTATGAGTGTTAGCTTGTGTTAACGAAACTTCAAGGTAAACCATCTGTGTATCGAAGATCGGAAGCAAGATTGCATCTTTCTCTTCATGGAACCTCTCGAGAGTCCGGAACACGATGATCGCAGTGAAGGGACTTCAACACGGAGCTTTAGAAGTGACGGACTGGATCTACAAACGTTGCAATTCCTCTCACTTAGTGTTAAAGTGTTTAACATGCTTGTTTTCACCTAAACTCTAGTTTAAAGATCCGGCTTCGGGTTGTTCGGCACGGCTAATTTTTAATCGGGCATGGTTGATGCCTCGTAGACCCTTGTGCGCGTGCCCAGCAACCCTACAGATATGGGATTATCCATCGCCCATCATATGGGTCAAGATGCGTATACGCTAGTCTACTATGGTGAATCGATGCCCTGTCTCGATATACCCTCGACTAGGAACAGTTATAGGATGTACTCATCGACTACCATGGCCCCACTAGTATGATCTCATCATAGTCCCAGTAGTCGAGTACAGATACTAAGGGCTTTATCAACATGTGAGAGTAAGACAGTAAACCAGTACAAGTCAACATGTTAAGATAAAGTGAAACCAAATAGCATACTATCATGACGAGCAAGAAAGTCCTCTCTGTATATATCCAAGCATCCATCATAATATACATCATATGTACAACAATGGCCTCTAGGGCATATACATAACTAACAATCTCCCACTTGCACTAAGGCCAGCTGTTGTAGTATCTCATACCTAGTATCCCGAATAATCTCTCAAACTGTATCTGGGGAATGGCCTTCGTGAGTGGATCCGTAGTGTTGTCCTTCGTATCTATTCTCCTGACCTCGATCTCCCGGTGATCAACTATCTCCCTGATCAGGTGATACTGCCTCAGAATATGTCTGGACTTCTGATGGGACCTGGGTTCCTTGGCCAAAGGCACAGCTCCATTTTTATCGCAATACAAAGGTATTGGATGCTCAATGGATGTAACAACTCCAAGTTCACTAATGAACTTCTTAATCCAGACAGCCTCTTTGGCAGCATCGTTGGCAGCGATGTATTCAGCCTCCATCGTCGAGTCTGCAACGGTATCCTGTTTGGAACTCTTCCAACATACTACCCCTCCATTGAGGGTAAAGACAAATCCCGAGTGCAACTTAGAGTCGTCCTTATCACTTTGGAAGCTGGAATCGGTAGAGGACTCCACCCGGAGTTCTCCGTTACCATACACCAAGAACATGCCTCTAGTCCTTCACAAGTACTTGAGAATGTTCTTCACAGCTGTCTAGTGACTTTCTCCAGGATCTGCTTGATACCGACTCACTACACTTAGTGAGTATGCTACATCGGGTCTGGTACATAGCATCGCATACATGATAGAGCCTACTGCCGAAGCATAGGGTATCCCTTGCATGCTAGCTCTCTCCAAATCAGTCTTAGGAGACATCTCTTTGGAGAGAGTGAGTCCAGAGATCGTGGGTTGGTTCCCATGCTTGGATTCTTCCATACTAAACCTCTTTACTATGGTGTCAATGTACCTAGATTGGGACAATCCCGGTATCCGTTTAGATCTATCTCTATAGATCATGATTCCCAATATGCAGGAGGCATCACCTAGATCTTTTATTGAGAATCTTTGTGATAAGAAGAGCTTGACTGATTGCAGCATAGGAATATCATTTCCTATCAAGAGTATGTCATCCACGTACAATATGAGGAAGACAACCTTACTCTCTGCTACATTTTTATAGATAAAAGGTTCATATATATTTTTGATGAAGTCAAACTCTTTGACTACAACATCAAAACAGATGTTCCAACTCCGCGATGCTTGCTTCAACCCATAAATGGATTTAAGCAGCTTGCACACCTTTCCGCTGCTCCTACTATCTACGAAGCCCTCTGGCTGAGTCATGTACACGCACTCTTCTAAATCACCATTTAGAAAGGAGGTCTTAACATCCATTTGCCAGATTTCGTAGTCATGGTATGCAGCAATGGCAAGTAAGATCCGGATGGACTTAAGCATAGCCACTGGAGAAAATGTTTCGCCATAATCCACACCTGGTCGTTGACGAAAACCCTTTGCTACAAATCTAGCTTTGAAAGTCTCAACTTTTCCATCTACACCAAATTTCTTTTTAAAAATCCACTTGCTCCCATTGGGTTTTACCCCTTCAGGAGCATTTTCCAAATTCCATACTTTATTGGTCTACATGGATTCCATCTCAGATCGCATTGCATCCATCCATTTCACAGAGTCACCACTCGTGATGGCCTGCTCGAATCTAGTTGGGTCATCATCTTCCATGATGCAATCCTCGCTTCCACCATCAATGAGAAAACCGTAGTATCTCTTAGGTGGACGAGAAACCCTACTAGATCGGCGGAGAGGCTGGGGTTCGTCGGGAACTACTGAATCCTGTGGTTCTACTAAATCTTCAGTTGCAGTTTGTGTTTCTGGAACCTCTTCCAGCTCTACCTCTTTGCCACTAATTTCGTTTGCAAGAAATTCCTTTTCCAAAAAGGTGGCATATTGAGAAACAAACACCTTTTGTTCTTCAGCGTGGTAGAAAAAATATCCTTGGGAATTCTTAGGATATCCTACAAACTTGCAAAGAACTGACCGTGCCTCGAGTTTGTCTGGATTTTGCCTTTTGACATAGGCCGAACAACCCCATATCTTAACTCGTTTAAAATATGGTCTCTTCCTACTCCATATCTCATATGGTGTGGTAGGTACAGATTTAGACGGAACTTGATTCAATAGGTATGCTGCAGTCTCAAGCGCATAACCCCAGAAGAAAATAGGCAACTCAGCCTCGCTCATGATAGAGCGCACCATATCTAATAGGGTGCGATTCCTCCGTTCCGATACACCGTTGTGCTGTGGTGTATAAGGAGGAGTAAGCTGAGAGAGAATCCCATTCTCTTTTAGATAATCTTAGAACTCATTGCTTAAGTATTCACCTCCTCGATCAGATCGAACAATCTTAATACTTTTGCCCGTTTGATTCTCTACTTCGTGCTTATATTCTCTGAATTTCTCAAAAGCTTCGGACTTGTGTTTCATCAGGAACACATGTCTGAATCTAGAGAGATTGTCAGTGATTGTAATGAAGTAGGAAGAACCGTTCCTGGCATGCGTAGATATGGGACCGCATACATCACTATGTACCAGTCCTAAGAGTTCCGTAACTCTTTCTCCGTGTCCACTAAACGGAGCTTTGGTCATTTTTCCTTTGAGACATGAGTGGCAAGTATCATAAGATGATAATTCGAACGGATTCAAATAACCATCCTATTGTAACTTAGCCAGTCGTGTCGCATTGATATGACCAAGTCTACAATGTCACAAGAAGGATTCGTTCATTTCTGAACTATTCCTCTTGTGTGTGTTTTGTATATTGAGGACTGGATTCTGATTTAGAATGAATATGCCATTATGTAACGAGCCTGATGCAATCAACTTTTGATCTAGGAATATGTTCATAACATTATCCTTTACTACAAAATTATATCCTTCTTTACTTAATAAAGAAACTGATATAATGTTGCACATCATGTTCGGTATATAATAGCACTCATTTAGAATCAGTGTATTACGACTTGGCAATACTAGGTGATATTCGCCAACAGCTTTGGCTGTAATACTTGCACCGTTTCCTACTTGAACGGAATGATCACCTTTTCCCAGTTCTTTACCTTTCCGTAGCCCATGTAACATTTTACATATGTGGGATCCTGATCCGGTATCTAATACCCAGGACGTAGGGTGAACTGAGAAACAGTTTTCAATAACTAACACACTTGAAGAAGATGCATCAACATGCTTGTTCTTTTGGGCGGCGTGAGAATCCAGAAATTCTCATATTCCCTGTTCAGTCTTATAACTCTTATAAGAAAGAACGGATCCAACGTTCCCCTGCTCAGTATAATAAGCGGGTTCAGTCAATACATCCATATTATTATCTTGATTATGGCCTGACATGGTCGCTACCTGGAGAGAGAGTGAAGAAAATACTTTAGCGTATGCTCTTGCAAGATTAGATTGATTATTATCTTATCTAATCAGGATGTCTCCCACTGTTTTTATCAAATCTTCCTTCAAACCCTAAAAGGTAAGATTAGCCGGGATTAATTACACCCTACAATTTCGTCAATCTTTCAGCCAGATCAGTGTCGGTACTTGAGGGAGGTTCCTCGTGCTTTCGCACGGACCTAATTAAAGTAAACCTCGTTTTTCCAGAGGCGTAACCCCGTTAACACTTTTCTAGACACCTACTTGATCGGCTAATTGTCCTGTGTAAAACTCTCCCAGGAGTAACACTCATATGCAGTGGGTATCGGGATCCAACTATCTCATAGGAGGTATGCAATCTCATTGCAAATTTCAACACTTGAAATTCTCGATAATATTTTGCCCCTAGCAACTTATGACCTTAACATAGTCAACAAATCATAATTGCTAGCCAAGTTCAACCCGTCATTTCCCGATTGAATTAAACCCACATGCATGACCCTTAACATAGTCAACAAACTCGTACAACTACCCCAATCCAATCATATCTTATGTTTTAGCAGATAAGTACTAATTAGCTACCGCACACTACGCCTTAACATAGTCAACAAACGTAGCACGAATACTAACTAGTCTTTATCTCAAATGACGGAGTGCTACGCAGTTTTTTCAGAAAACCATGAGCGTAATGAACATGATATCGTCGTAGAATCATGTGAAATATTGAAATGGAGTTTTTTTGAAGCTTTCATCAGTTTTGCTAAAGAGGTCACTCCCGGTGAAGGGATCTCGGCTCATTCCCCATCAAATAAGGTACAGGGTATATCATATATACCGCTATGCAAAGCAAAACTCTTAAAGCAATCAAAAGACAAACCGAGTTTTATAGCATCTGCCAGTTTCGCTAAAGAGGTCACTCCCGTGAAGGGATCTCGGCTCTTTCCTCATCCAATAAGGTGCAGAGTATATCATATATACCGCTATGCGAAGCAAAACTGTAGCTACCCTTTTTATAAAGTTTTGATTCTACAACATCATTTAGGTTTCTTTTCTTTTTATTAATCTCATTAATAAAATCCCATCATCTTATGCTTCCTAAGCATCACAGAAGAAACGAAAGCAGTGATATTTATTTATCAGCATATATATATAGTATAAGCATTCGTCTCAGGCAGTAATATGATCTCATCACAGAACATTGCAGCAGAAGAACATATATGAAATATTGGATATACTAGGATGTCCGTGTTTTCAATACGAGCCGGTATAAAACACGGATTCCACGGTCGCGATGAATAGCCAAACCCACATCCCTAGACCCCTACGAGAGCGGCAAGTAACACTGCCAATTCTAGGGTTAGGAGACCTGGTCTCGACTCCTCGAGATGGCCTCCCACTGACCCTAGAACCCGGTTACTTGTGCTCCCCTCCTTGGGTCTACCTAATGCGGAAAAGTAAATAATATACAAAGGTGACATCAACCTCATCCCGGAAGTGCCCCAATAAAAGAATTGTAGGGTTCCTATGCACACTAAGGAGGTTCCACAAGACATCAACCATGCCAAAAAAAAATTTTGAGGTGCCGAGAAACCCTAATATAGATCGTTAACTAGAAGTTAAGGCGAAAACCAAGCAAGTAAACAACTTTATTGCTTAGTGAAAGGGACTACAAACTTTGTAGATCCGCAACACCATTTCTTTAGCTCCGTGTTGACGTCCCTCCGCTGCGATCATCGGATCCTGGACTCTTGCGATGGTTTCGTCGGAGAAATGATCGTGCTAGGTCATTGACTTCGAGGCCGAAGATGATCTGCGTCGGGGAGACTCAAACTCAAGCTATTCCTTTACTTGGTCAAAAACTTTGTGAAGAGAACACCCTATACTACATGGCAAGTGGTAGAGGATGAATAAATAGGAAGTGGGTTCACTTTAGAATTGGATTTCTCACACTTTTTCTTATGGCACCATTGGAGCTCTCAAGCTTTTGTAAGCTTGAAGAAGATGAAGAAGAAGAAAGAATCATATGAATTAAAAGAATAATATGAATACTTATCCTTTTAATCATGGCACCATGGTTGAGTTAAGCCCTCATGCTTAACTCATGTAGAGAATTAACCATAGCATAAGGTTAAGAGTTGGGTTAGCTAATATCTTAAACAAATGACAAAAGAGTTGACTTTGTCAATGTTCATCAAGCTTCATGAAGCTTGATAACTTTGACCAAAGTCACACTCTTTTGTTATGTGCTAAGAAAAATAGTAAACCCTAATCTAACCTTGATATGGTTCAAGTCTCATACACACAACTTGTTTGTATCATCAAGCATGATACAAACATGTACACCTGCATATATCACATATAAACAATGTGCACATTCAGCTCTGAAAATCAATCTTAAGTGAACCAATACTAGTTAATGTAAAGTAATATATCAAATATATAATTATACATTAAATCATTAAATCAACACTTGATTTAACGATCTGGTCATATCGTATATAACCGACTAATATCAATAGAAACAACTTATTGAATCAACAATTGATCCGATAACCCGGCTATATCGCATGCAAGCGATCAATGTCACATATCGCGAGAATAGAATTCAGTATCACATACTGGTATTATTCTCGGTCCCACACATATCTCATATGCGCTCCTATTTCGTTTCTCTTGAGCCAGGAAACCCCTGTGTAGGACTCTAAAGACTCGTCAATACGCCGGCAGCAGGAGATGATCATATCAAACACCCACAAGCCGCAAGCGGTCTGCTAAACGTAACGGCCACCCGGGTATTGAGCGATCAGAATATCAACGAGCAAGCCCGCTCACACTCCTGTGAATCCAATGAGTAACACTACCGTACAGTCCGGTCTGTTCGTCTGATATGTCGCATATCCCGTCTAGGGGTGGTAAACGTCAGACCCCAATAACTCGATAAGTCGTGTCGATGTGAGGCTCATAACGGGTCGAGAAACTACTGGTAACACTTACCAGGAAATCCCTAAAGCTGTCTTGGCCAAGGACTTCCTGTTATAGCCAATCGAGCACTGCGCAACATCAACTCCCTATACCGGGAGAGATGAAACCCCTCCTATCGCTCATTGCCTCCATGTGATTCGGGACTGTACCCAAAAACCACCTTTTTGCATGCCCACTTGGACGTGGTATGATTGAAATCAAAGCACAGTGGGAATCACACAAGACTCTATGACGATCTCGGGCCTACAGACTAACCTGCACCAGTGTCACCAGAGAACTGCCATCTGACGTAAGGTATAATACCTTCTGGGAGTTCTCGGCGAGTCCTTCCAGTATACCCAGTCTCTACTGAGCACCCGTATATCATCTCTGATTTCAAACACCAATGGATATGGGATCATCCATCGCCCATCTGCATGGGTCAAGAAGCTACACGCTAGTCTACTCTGGTATATCGATGCCCCGTCTCGATATACCCACGACTAGGGACTTTGAAGAATGTACTTATGGACTACCACGTCCCCACTAGTATGATCCGCATCATAGTCCAGGTAGTCAAGTACACATCCTAAGGGCTTTACCAACATGTAACAGAGAGACAATCAGTGTACACGTTAAAGTAAAGAGTAACCAGATAGCATACTATCATATCGAGCAAGAAAGTCATCCCTATATATGTCCAAACATCCACTACAATATATATCCTATGTATAGTAATGGCCTCTAGGGCATACATATAACTAACAATCTCCCACTTGCACTAGGGCCATCTGATAGCAGTGGTTGTAGTATATCATACTCAACCATCCCATAAAAGTCTCTCTCTGGGAAAAGGCCTTTCGTGAGTGGATCCGCCGTGTTGTCCGTTCAGTCTACTCTCCTAACCTCGATCCCCTGGAGATCAAACATCTCCACGATCAGGTGACACTGCCTTAGAATACGTCTGGATCACTGATGGGACGTGCGTTCCTTGGCATAAGCCACAACTCCATTGTCACACAATGGGAGGAACGAAGTTCATCGTATGAACTAAAATAAACCCAGACTTCCTCTTTGGTAGCATCTTTGGTAACGATGTATCTTGCCTTTAATCGTCTAGTATGTCACGGTATCTAGCTTGGAACTCTTCCAACATACCGTCCCTTTACTGAGGGTAAAGAATATGCATGCGACTGACATTCAGTCGTCCTTATCACCCTGGAACCTTTCCAGTGATTCTCCCCAGGATCAATTGATACCATCTCACTACAACTAGTGAGTATCCGAACATCCAATTAGATCTATCTTATAGATCCAAAACCCAGGATTTAGTAGGTATCACTTTAATCCTATATGGAGAATCCTTGTGATAAGCGGAGATTGACCGAGCGTAGCATAGGAAACTCCTTCCCTATCAAGAGTATGTCATCCACGTACTCTACGAGGATCACCACCATACTCCCTACTACCATTTTGTATATACAAGGTTCATCTACCATTTTGATGAATTCAAACTCTCTGATTACCACATCAAAACAGATGTTCCAACTCCACGATGCCAGCTTTATCACATAAAACATCTTGCACACGTTTTCGCTTCTCCCACTGTCTACAAAGCCCTCTGACTGTGTACTTATAGACTCTGTCTTCTAAATCATTATTTAGAAAAGCAGTCATGACACCCAACCGCCAGATATCGTAGTCATGGTATGTAGCCGTAGCAAGTAGGATCTGGATGGACTTAAGCATAGCTACTTAGAAAAGGTTTCATCATAATCCATACCTGGTCAATGATGCAAATATTTTAACAAGTCTAGCTTTGAAAGTCTCAAATTTTCCATGTACACCAAGTAATCTTCTCAAGATATACTTGCTCCTGATGGGGATTTAACCCTTCAGATAAAGCAACCAAAGTCCATACATTGTTGGTGTATAAGGATTCCATCTCAGATCGATAAGCATCCAGCCATTCTTACAGAGTCCTACTCCTGATGGCCAGCTCGAAACTAGTTGGGTCATCATCTCATGATGCAATCCTTACTCCCACTGTCATAGAGAAACCAAAGTATCTCTCAGGTGGGTGAGGAACCCTACTAGATCGTCGGAGAGGCTGAGGTTCGTTGGTTGCTATTGAATCCTTTGGTTCTACCAAATCATCAGCTGCAGTTTGTATAGCTGGAACTCTTTCCAGTTCTACCTTATGTCCACAAATTTCTTCATAAGAAATCCCCTTTCATAGAGGTGGCATGCTGAGAAACAAAACGTTTTTGTTCCTCGGTTAGGTAGAAGATATTCCCTTGCGTATGCTTGGGATATCCAACAAACTTCTACAGTACTGACTTTGCCTCGAGCTTGTCTGGATTATGCTTTTAGACATTGGCCGGACAACCCCAAATCTTAACAAAATTAAGATATGGGCTCTTCCCTTTCCATATCATATATGAAGCGATAGGCAACTGATTTGATCGGAACCCTATTCAATAGGTATGCAACTTCATAAGTGCATAACTCCCAAAAGGAAATAGGAAACTCAGTAGTACTCATCATAGAGCACACCATATCACATAAGGTGTTATTGCTCCGCCCCGATATATCATCGTGCCATGGTGTATACGGAGGAGTAATGCTGAGAGAGAATCTCATTCTCCTTTAGAATAATCCAGGAATTCCGTGCTCAAGTATTCTCCTCCTTGATCACATCAAAAGACATAATACTTTTACCCGTATTTTGGTGCTCTACATCTAACTTACATTTTGTGAATATCTCAAAATGTTCAGACTTGTGTTTCAACAGGAACACATGTCTGGATTTTGAGAGATTATCAGAGAATGTAATGAAGTACAAAGAACCTGTCTTGGCATGTGTAGACAGGGGACCTTCATACATCAGCATGTATCAATCCCAAAAGTTCACTAACTCTTTCTCTGTTTCCAATAAACAGAGCTATGGTCATCTTATCTCTGTGACATGACCGGCAAGTTTCACAAGATGTAAATTTAAAGTAATTTAAATATGCATCTATATGTAACTTCAGCTAGTCGGGTCACATTGATTTGACCTAGTCTACAATACCTCAAGAAGGATGCGTTCATTTCTGAACTCTTCCTCTTGTGTGTGTTCTGTATACTAAGAACTGTAGTTTGATTTAGAACGTCAATGATTTTAGATAACGTGCCTGAACCGATCAACTCTTGTTATAGGAAATGTTCAAAACATTTTCCAATCAATACAAAATTATATCCTTCTTTATCTAAATAAAGAGACTGATATGATGTTGTATATCAGGTTCGGTATCTAATAACATTTGTTCAGAATCAATGTATTTTGGTAATACAGGGTGATAGTGACCAACAGACTTGGCTGCAACACTTGCACCGTTTCTATCTCATGAAACTTATCACCCGTTCTCAGTTCTCTACCTTTCTGTAGCCCATGCAACAAATTACATATCTGGGATCCTGATCCGGTATCAAATACCCAGGACGTAGAGGATACAGAGAAACAGTTCTTTGTAATGAACACACCCGAAGGAGATGCATCATATGCACTTTCTTCGTTTGGCCGGCACGGGAATTCTGGTAATCCCCAATTTCCTGCTCTGTCTTATAACAGTTATAAGTTGGAGCGGGACCAACGGTCCCCAGCTCAGTATAACAAGCGGGTTTGGTCAATACATCCATATTATTATCTTGATTAAGGCGTGATATGGTCGCTACCTGGAGAGAGAGAGAAGAAAACACTCTGTGTGCGCTCTTGCAAGATTAGATTGGTTATATATTTTATCTAATCAGGATGGCTCCCACAGTTTTTTATCAAATCTTCCTTCAAACCCTAAAAGGAAAGACTAGCCGGGCTTAATTACACGCTACAAGTTCGCCAATCTTTCAGCCAGGCCAGTGTCGGTACGTTGAGGGAGGTTCCCCGTGCTTTCGCACGGACCTAATTAAAGTAAACCTCATTTTCCCAGAGGCGTGACCCCGTTGACACCTTTCTAGACACCTACTTGATCGGCTAATTGTAATATGTAAAACTCTCCCAGGAGTAACTCTTACCCGTAGCGGGTATCGGGATCCAACTATCTCATAGAAGGTTGCAATCTCATTGCAAATTTCAACACTTGAAATTCCCGATAATATTTTGCCCCTAGCAGCTATATGACCTTAACATAGTCAACAAATCATAAGTGCAAGTCAAGTTCAAACCGTCATTTCCCGATTGAATTAAACCCACCCGCACGACCCTTAACATAGTAAACAAAGTCGCACGACTACCCTAATCCAATCGCATCATATACTTATACAGATAAGCACTAATCAGCTACCGCACACTACGCCTTAACATAGTCAACAAACGTAGCACGAATACTAACTAGTACTTATCTGAAATGACGGAGGGCTACGACAGGTTTTTCTGAAAACCTATTGCGTAATGAACATGATATCGTTGTAGAATCAAATGATTTTAAAATAGAGTGTTTTTGTGGCTTTTCTAGTTTTGCTAAAGGGGTCACTCCCGGTGAAGGGATCGTCGGCCCTTTCCTCGTCGAATGAGGTGCAGGATATATCATATACATCACTGTGCAAAGCAAGAACTAGAGAAGCAATCAAAAGACAAACCGAGGGTTGTAGCATCTGCCAGTTATTGCTAAAGGAGTCACTCCCGGTGAAGAGATCTCGGTCCTTTCCTTATCGAATAAGGTGCGGGATGTTCTATAAGGAACACCGCGATGCAAAGCAAGAACTGTAGCTACCTGTTTTTGAAGATTCGATTCCACAACATCTTAGGTTTTTTTTCTTTCATTAATCACATTAATGAAGTCCCATCATTTAAATCACCTAAACATCACAGATAAATACGACGTACACTTATGCCATCCGCATTCGCCTCGATGTCCCCTCGTGCACCGTTAGGTTAGGTAACTAACGACAGAGCGAGACAGGGCTAGCGCGAGGGCAAAACATAAGTAACGTCTATATAATATATCATATATATCATATACAGTATCTATCACAGAACATCAAATGATCACATCACAGATATCGCAGCAGAAGAATCATATGAAATATTGGATATACTAGGACGCCCGTGTTTTCAATACGAGCCTGTATAAAACACGGATTCCACGGTCGCGATGAATAGCCAAACCCACAACCCTAGACCCCTATGAGAGCGGCAAGCAACCCTACCAATTCTAGAGTTAGGAGACCCGGACTCAACTCCTCGAGTTGGTCTCCCACTGGACTCCAGAACCCGGTTACTTGTGCCCTCCTCCTTGGGTCTATCCTAGTACGGAAAAGTAAATAATATACAAAGGTGACATCATCCGCAACCTGGAAGTGCCCCAATAAAAGAATATTACATACAATTTTTTTACATGAATAAAAATGAAAAACACTCATCTCACATAAAACCCCCGGCTATTCAAACGCGACGATCCAATATAACATATCCAGCAACACATAACATCACATGTCATCAACGTAACTAAATGTGCGCATCCCAATTGTCGTTGACATATAGCAACAAAACCGGCGATATCACATATTACACTTACGGTCACAGAAAAGAAAGTGTAAAACTACAACAGTTGGAATCCGCAACCCCTTTAGACATCGCATGCCTAACCAAATGAATTCCTTAGACATCGTATGCCTAACAATTATAAACCCCGCATTTTAGTCTCATTATTTAAAACTCTTTTCAATATCAAGTCGGGTAAATCAGCAAGATTCCCGACATCCTGATCGAATGCTCGTCGCAAACTTTAGTAGACGGCCGCACCCCCGATACCGTCGACGAAGTGCACCAAGGCGGAACACCGCTACTGCGAGCACCCGAACGGATGCTTTCGGCGACGGGGTTCTCCTACAGTCAATTGGTCGGGGCTAAGGGCTGTAGCTGTCTATTAAGTTTATCCGGCGAGTATCCGCGTACACTACGTGATTGCGACGGAGTTTTGATCACATCAAAATTCTGTGGCAACCGATCAAGTGAGACTAAAGTGCTATGTTTATAACATCCAAATCATTTATCTTATAAGTACTTGTGGATTCTAAATATTGTATCACATTCCAGATAAATAGAAAATGTTAAACTTTCCGATCGAACATTCAAACACCCAAGTTTTCCCGAAACAGCTCAACTCTTGAAATAAGTTCAAAAACATCCATTTCATGCCACAGTACCAACGGTCCAGCCGTAGAAGGGTCAAGCCAACGCCTCACATGTGGCACGCCGTACTGCCCCAAACCCTAGGGTTCAAAGGGCAGTTCAAGACGGTCGCATAATCGAGTTAAGATTTGTTGTCTTCTAGAGGGTCCATCGCGTTACTTGCACTATTTAGAACGTTCTCAAACTACGGAAAAATCCAACACATGGAAATTTCCCGGCAGGGGAAAAATTGGGTATTTATATCCGGTCGAACGTTTTAACATATTCAAAAATTATCCGGAAAAACACATAGACGAAGTTAAATAAACCGATCGAATCATTGAATCCCCAAAACAACCATAGAAAACTCAACTGTTGAGTATAAATTAAAAATATCCAGAAGAATCAGGAATGACAGAAGATTATTACTGTGCAAACAGAAATGAATGAAACAACTACATGGCCGTGGAACCGCCGCACAAGCCATGCTCGTGACGCGGTTCCGCCGCGCTTTAATCGACTTGTGACCACGTGCTGCACAGTAACTCTAAGAAAACGCTGCTTATTTTTCTGCATATTTTTAATTCACAAAAATCCCAGTTTTGAAAAATTGTACAGAGAATGGTTTTGGATTAGGGTTTCGGGTTCGATCGGACTTTTAACATCGTCTACACTTCGCCTAAAGCTCTAGCTAGGCTCTGATACCACTGTAGGGTTCCTAGGCACACTAAGGAGGTTCCACAAGGCATCAACCATGCCAAACAAAAATTTTGTGGTGCCGAGAAACCCTAATATAGATCGTTAACTAGAAGTAAAGGCGAAAAGCAAGCAAGTAAACAACTTTATTGCATAGTGAAAGGGACTACAACCTTTGTAGGTCCGCTCCACCATTTCTTTAGCTCCGTGTTGACGTCCCTTCGCTGCGATCATCGGATCCTGGACTCTTGCGATGGTTTCATCGGAGAAATAATCGGGCAAGGTCATTGACTTCGAGGCCGAAGATGATCTACGTCGGGGAGACTCAAACTCAAGCTATTCCTTCACTTGGTCAAAAACTTTGTGAAGAGAACACCCTATACTACATGGCAAGTAGTAGATGATGAAGAAATAGGAAGTGGGTTTAGTTTAGAATTGGATTTCTCACTCTTTTTCTCATGGCACAATTGGAGCTCTCAAGCTTTTGTAAGCTTGAAGAAGATGAAGAAAAAGAAAGAATCATATGAATTAAAAGAATAATATGAATAATTATCCTTTTAATCATGGCACCATGGTTGAGTTAAGCCCTCATGCTTAACTCATGTAGAGAATTAACCATAGCATAAGGTTAAGGGTTGGGTTAGTTAATATCTTAAACAAATGACAAAAGAGTTGACTTTGTCAATGTTCATCAAGCTTCATGAAGCTTGATAACTTTGACCAAAGTCACACTCTTTTGTTATGTGCTAAGGAAAATAGTAAACCCTAATCTAACCTTGATATGGTTCAAGTCTCATACACACAACTTGTTTGTATCATCAAGCATGATACAAACATGTACACTTGCATATATCACATATAAACAATGAGTACATTCAAGTGAGAAAATCAATCCTAAGTGAACCAATACTAGTTAATGTAAAGTAATATATCAAATATATAATTATACATTAAATCATTAAATCAACACTTGATTTAACGATCCGGTCATATCGTATATAACCGACTAATATCAATACTAACAACTTATCGAATCAACACTTGATCCGATAACCCGGCTATATCGCATACAACCAATCAATCACAAATCGTGAGAATAGAATTCAGTATCACATACTGGTATTGTTCTCGGTCCCGCACATATCTCATATGCGCTCCTATTTCGTTTCACTTGAGCCAGGAAACCCCTGTGTAAGACTCTAAAGACTCGTCAATACGCCGGCAGTAGGTGATGATCATATCAAACACCCACAAGCCGCAAGCGGTCTGCTAAACGTAACGGCCACCCGGGTAATGAGCGATCAGAAGATCAACGAGCAAGCCTGCTGACACTCCTGTGAATCTAACGAGTAACACTACCGTACAGTCCGGTCTGTTCGTCTGATATGTCGCATATCTCGTCTAGGGGTGGTAAACGTCAGACCCCAATAACTCGATAAGTCGTGTCGATATGAGGCTCATAACGGGTCGAGAAACTATTGGTAACACTTACCAGTAAATCCCTAAAGCTGCCATGACCAAGGACTTCCTGTTATAGCCAATCGAGCACTGCGCAACATCAACTCCCTATACCGGGAGAGACGAAACCCCTCCTATCACTCATTGCCTCCATGTGATTCGGGGCTGTACCCAAAAACCACATTTTTGCATGCCCTCTTGGACGTGGTATGATGGAAATCAAAGCACAGTGGGAATCACACAAGACTCTATGACGATCTCGGGTCTACAGACTAACCTGCACTAGTGTCACCAGAGAACTGCCATCTGACGTAAGGTATAATACCATCTGGGAGTTCTCGGCGAGTCCTTCCAGTGTACCTAGTCTCTACTGAGCACCCGTATATCATCTCTGATGTCAAACACCAATGGATATGGTATCATCCATCGCCCATCTGTATGGGTCAAGAAGCTAAACGCTAGTCTACTCTGGTATATCGATGCCCCGTCTCGATATACCCATGACTAGGGACTTTGAAGGATGTACTTATGGACTACCATGTCCCCACTAGTATGATCCACATCATAGTCCAGGTAGTCAAGTACACATCCTAAGGGCTTTACCAACATGTAACAGAGAGATAATCAGTGTACACGTTAAAGTAAAGAGTAACTTGAACGCATACTATCATATCGAACAAGAAAGTCATCCCTATATATGTCCAAGCATCCACTACAATATACATCCTATGTATAGTAATGGCCTATAGGGCATACATATAATTAACAAGAATATTACATACAATTGAATTTTACATGAATGAAAATAAAAACCCTCATCTCACATAAAACCCCCGGCTGTTCAGAACACGAAGATCCAATATAACATATCACAGCAACACATAATATCACATATCATCAACGTAAGTAAGTGTGCATACACCCATCGTCGTTGTCGTATAGCAACGAAAACCGGCAATACAACTACATACTACACTTACGGTCATAGAAAAGAAATTGTAAAACTATAATATTTGGAATCCACAAACACTTTAGATATCATAAATCTGAAATATCACATACTACGCATTTCATGCCTAACTCTATGAATTCCACATATTGTATCACATTCCAGATAAAAAGACAGTATTAAACTTTTCGAACAGATAATCAAATACCCAAAATTTCCTAAATAGCTCAACACTTGAGCGGAGTTCAAATAATCCCAGAATATGTCACAGTACCAGTGATCCAGCCGTAGAAGGGTCAAGCCAACGCCTCACATGTGGCACGCCGTACTGCCCCAAACCCTAAGGTTTAGAGACAGTTCAAGGCGGTCACATAATCGAGTTAAGGTTTGTTGTCTTCTAGAGGGTCCACCGTGTTACTTGCACATTTTTCCAAAAGATTCCGATAAAAATTCAACACTTGAAAGTTTTTCGTGCCGGGAAAAAATGAGTTAATGATATCCGTTCGAACATTTTGACAGTTTCTAAATATCCGGAAATAATAACGAATTTAAATATTCCGATCGAATCTACGATTACAAAATTAACCCCAGAATAATCAACACTTGAGTCAGAATAAAAAATACCCTGAAAGTATAAAAGCAGTAAAAGGAATTACTGTGAAAACAGAAGTGTCCAATCAAACAGTAGTGCCGCGGATCCGCGGCCCAAGCAAGGTATGACCGCGGTTCCGCGGCGCTCTGTAGGGATGACGTCATCGTTTTTCACCATAATTCTTGAATTTACCTGCTGATTTTTTTAGGTATTTTTAATTCAGAAAAAATTGCATTTTTGAAAAATATCCAGAGAGGGGTTCATTTTCGTCGTATCGGGTTCGATCAGAATTTTAACTTCGTATACACGTAAGCTAATGCTCTAGCTAGGCTCTGATACCACTGTAGGGTTCCTAAGCACTCTTGTGAAGGTTCATAAGGCATCAACCATGCCCGAATAAAATTTTAGTTGTGCCGAACAACCCAAAGCCGGGATCTTTGCTAGATTATTAGGGTTTAACATGCAAGTAAACATCTTTACTACTAAGTGTGAGGGATTACAACCTTTGTAGTCCGCTCCTTCGCTTCACAAGCTCCGAGTAGAAGTCCCTTCACCGCGATCCACGATCTCCCGGACTCAATAGAGGCTCCATGACTCGAACGATCCATGCTAGCTTGTAGTGTTCCGCTTCTCCAATGATCTACGTCGAAGTTGCAATTGCTCAAGCTCTCTCACTCTAATGAGGTGAACACCCTAATCTAATGGGCTAGATTTGATGAGGATGATGGAGTAGTATTTATGCTTTCTTTTTATATCAATTTCTCACATGAAATCATCACCAAAGGAAAATCTAGTGAGCTCTTTCTAAAACTCAAGAGAGAAGAAGATGAAGAATAAAAATGAGATAATCCTTTTGTGATGAATAGTAATAAGATTATATGATTGATTACGGAACCATGGTCAAGGATAAGAGGCTTAACCTTTGTAGAGAATAAACTAGAGCTAGGGTTTGGTTAGGTTAAGAATGAGTCATGGATAAGTATCAACCATAATATCTTAACAAAGACAAAAGGAAATTCTTCTAGAGTGAACAAGAAGGAGCTAACCCTCATCAAACCCTAATCTCTTTTTATCATCCCTAAACACGTTTCATAATAAATCATATCATGTCACAATAATATATATCACATATATATTATATATTTGCAACAAAAGAAAATAATACAATTAACATATATCACATATATATCAATGTATTAATCCGGTGAGAAAATGAAATAATAAAGCGAGCCAATATTAGATAATGTAATACAATATATCATATATATATCATTATACATTAAATCATCGAATCAACACTTTATCCGAAGAATCGGCTATATCGAATATAACCGACTATATCTCATGTACCGATTCATCGAATCAACACTTGATCCGATGACCCGGTTCATATCTAAATATCGCGAGAATATAATACGGTATCTCATATCGCATTATCCTTGGTCCTGCACATATCACATATATGCCTCTACTCCATTTTTCCTGAGCCAAGAAACCTCTATGTAGGACTCTAAAGAATCGTCAATACGCCGGTAGCAGGAGATGATCATATCAAAAAACACATAAGCTGCAAGCGGTCAGCTAAACGTAACAGCCACCCAGGTATTGAGCGATCAGAAGATCAACATGGCTAGCCTGTCCGTTCTCATGTGAATCCAATCAGTAACACTCCCGTACAGTCCGGTCTGTTCGTCTGATATGTCGCATATCAAGTCTAGGGGTGGTATACGTCAGACCCCAGTAACCGATAAGTCATGTCGATGTGAGGCTCATAACAGGTCGAGAAACTACTGGTAACACTTACCAGTATATCTCTATATCAGCCCTGGCGAGGGACTTCCAGTTATAGCCAATCGAACACAGCACAACATTAACTCCCTATACCGGGAGAGACGAATCCCCTCCTATCGCACATTATGTCCATATGATTCGGGACTGTACCCAAAAGCCACCGTTTTGCACGCCCTCTTGGACGTGGTAAGGTGGAAATCAAAGCACAGTAGGAATCACACAAGACTCTATGACGATCTCGGGTCTACAGACTACCCTGTACCAGTGTCACCGGAGAACTGCCATCTGACGTGTGGTATACACCATCTGGGAGTTCTCGGCGAGTCCGTCCAGTGTACCCAGTCTCCACTGAGCACCCGTACACCATCCTTGATGTCAAACACCGATGGATATGGGATCATCCATCTCCCATCATATGGGTCAAGATGCGTATACGCTAGTCTACTCTGGTGTATCGATGCCCTCTCTCGATATACCTTCGACTAGGAACAGTTATAGGATGTACTCATCGACTACCATGGCCCCACAAGTATGATCTCATCATAGTCCCAGTAGTCGAGTACAGATCCTAAGGGCTTTATCAATATGTGAGAGTAAGACAGTAAATCTGTACAAGTCAACATGTTAAGATAAAGTGAAACCAAATAGCATACTATCATGACGAGCAAGAAAGTCCTCTCTGTATATATCCAAGCATCCATCATAATATACATCATATGTACAACAATGGCCTCTATGGCATATACATAACTAACCGTGCTAAGTGTAGCCGACAACTTGCTTCCCTTTCCTTGCGGCGTCCGACGTACCCGCCCGCGAACCTAGAAATTACACAAAGAATACACATAAGCTAAAATACTGCAAAAACACGATATTAAAACCAAATGAGAAACTCGCGTCACGAACTAAACGCGTGTATATACGTAACGTGTGTGCATACGCCAAAACCCAACGCGACACTCTATGGCACACAGCGACACATTGTGACACACAGCAAACCAACTCAACTCGTATCGTACGTGTCGCGCAAGTCCCGCTACGCTAAATATAGGTAAACGGTCCCAGATTTAATCTGGAGCAAAAACAAGAAAATCAAACAAGACCAAATCCCTCACAATACCTACAGACAACTACCTACAAAAATCCAACAAATTCCCAATCAATTGGGCTGTCGGCTAGGGGTATGGTATCGGCCAAAAACCGGTGGAAGGGGTCTAGCTTTCTTCACTATGATTCTAGCACAATTCATAGCTTAGTGTATATGTTTGCATACTAAAATTACTACCCTAGATACAGCAGATTCCATGTATCCTATGGTTTAGTTTAAAACCGTTTTAAAACAATAAGGTGGACAAGTGTTAATAGGTGGAATTACTAGACTTAAGCGATACCACCAGCACAAATTAGAGCTAATCTAACTATAATCAACCTGAATCATCCTATTTTTCAATTAAACCATCAATTTATCGCTAAAGTCCACAAAACACTAAAGCTAACCCAAACTCTCCCAGATTTCTACCTGCAAACAATTAGAGAAAGTAAAAAATACCAAACCCAGACAAATACCCACAGACACCACTAGCCCAAGAACCAACACCCAAAAGCACAGGGAGGCCGGCAACGCCGGAATCATGGAGGAAGTCACCGGATTTTTATGAAGGAGGTGGGCTTGGATTTCAACACACTAGCCTAGAACGCTTGCACAGTAATCTGTATGTGTTTGCTAAGCTAGAAAATGATCACAAATGCAGCAGATCTCATATATCCTACATTTTTCTCCAAAACCGTATTTTAAAGTTTCAAGTTTGTGGCTTTAAGATGATTTAGCTAAATCTAGTGACACTACTAGGTTTTCACAGCATATATGACACCTAATTAGGCTCATTAAGCTATAACAACCTTAACTTAGCTAAATAATCACTTAAAACACAAATCTAGCACTAATGACCACAAAAAACACTAATTGAAGCTAAATAACACATAATTCTAGCAAACAAAGAAGTTGGGCTAAGAATTGTGCCTCACTTGACCCTTGGTGCAAAGAGAAGAGGATGTGTTTGCTGTTGCAGCTACTGCTGGTGCTGTTGTTGTGTTGTTGTTGCTGCTGTTGCTAGTGTTGCTGCTGCGGCTGATGCTGAAGATGGTGCTGTTTCTGTTGCTGAAGCTAGTGTTGCTGCTGTTGCTTCAGCTCCTGCTGTTGTTTTGTTGTTGTTGGTGGTGTTGCAGCTGCTGCCTTGTTGTTGTTGTTGCTGGATGCTGCTGCTGTTGTTTCTACTGCTGCTATTGTTGCTTCTGCTGCCGCTGCAGCTGTGTGTGTGTGCGCGTGCTCAAGTGAGAGGGAGAGATGTAAGAAAAAGATTGTTGCAAAAGAAAAAGAAATGAGAGAGATATGAGAGAGTCAAACCCCCTTCTCTCTCACCTCATTAAATGCAAGCATGGCTCCCCCATCATGCTCTTTCTCTCTCTCTCCAAGTTAACCCACAAAGCACCATTCATTTAAAAAAAAACAATACACTTAATTAAATTCAAATTAGCTTAATAAGAATGGGTTAGTCCACCATGGTTACTAAACTGTAAGTCCACGTTGCCTACCCCGGTGCTTACAGGGAGGCGGAAACGGTATAAAAGTTTGATTTTTACTACTCAAGGCAACATGGACTAACAAAAGAAGGATCTTTGCTAAACATAAACTAACTACAAAGCTAAAAAGTTTAGCTACTCGGAAAAGGAGTTATACCTAGGTCTTCAAGTCCTTCTCTTCTTGCTCCTTGGAGTGTGATGATCGGATTCTCCTCGTCGCCTTCTCTCGCCGAAGAAAAATCCACCCGAGGGACACTACCTTTGGCTCCTACCTCAAACTAGAAGCAACTAAGGTGCTTGGTGTGCTAGACCTAGAACCTTAGAAAGAGTAGAGAATGATGTTGGTGTTTTTATCTCAAGCTTATTGGTTCTCAACTCATGAGAGGGAGAGCTTTGAGAGAGAGGAAGAGGATGAGAGAGAATGAGAATGATAGAATGAGGATATTTTGCAACCATCCTCACATATATGTGTGAATTATGATAATTAAAAATTAACTAAAGATAATTGTGATGGTTAAGTGGAAGTGACCATTATCATTTCACATTAATGAATTTTCCTAGAATCAAAGAGCATTTTTCAAGTGAAATGATGATGGTCAATTTGTCAATTTGGGTCAACAAGTCAACCATAGTCAAATGGTCAACAACCCTAACCATAACAAAATTATAATTAATTAATATCAATAATCACAATTCACACATACACATTAGGGTTAAGAAAAAGACAATGGTCATTAACCCTAATGAAAGTCCTCTGCCTCTGTCTCAGTCAACTGTGCATACACACCCGCATCCGTGTTCCGAGGAACACGAATACAATAAGATAACACCAATCCCAAAATATATACTAGGATCTGGCTTAAACCAAAGCCCGCTAGTATAAGCTGTCGGGACACCAAACGTGCCCCAGTGCGCGGATGTGAACGAACCCCGTCGCATAACCATGCGACCCCTACTCTGTTTTGCCTAAAGGCGAACAACCCTCTGTGTGGGACTCTAAAGACTCGACACTACGCTGGCAGTGGGTTTAACCACAGACCGCAAGTGGCACTGGCTATACGTAACGGTCCCCAGGTAGATGCCGATAAGAAGACTGACGAGGTGAACCCATCTGAACTCCTACTAAGCCTGAATGTGACAGTCTCCGTACAGTCCAGTCTGTTCGTCTGATAACATCGCATGGCGGGCCTAGGGGGTGGTAAACGTCAGTCCCCTAATAGCGGTACAAGTCGTGTCGGAGTGTAGCCCAGAACACCCTGAGATAACACTGGAAACCTACCAGTTTACATCGCTTGCCCTGGCGAGGGACTAGTTGTGTAATGGCTCTCCTGGACACAGCGCGATGTCAACCCCCAATACAGGAAGAGACGAATCCTGTCTAACCGTCACTGCCTCCAAGTGCTTCGGGACTGCACCCAACTACTACCTGTTTACACGACTCCTTTGAGCCGTGGTAGGGTAGTAATCAAAGTACAGTCGGAACACACTCGAGGCGAAGTGACAGTGTCAAGTCAGCGGACTAAGCTGTACTCATGTCACCTGGGAACTCACAACTGATGATAGGTATAATACCAACCAACAGTTCCCGACGAGCCCTGTCCAGTGTACTCGTAACGCAACGAGCACCCGCATACTATCTCAAGTACGACGTACTGACGGCTGTGGGACAGACCGTCTCCCGTGCTGGGATGAGAAGCGCATACGCTAGTCTACTCCAGAGTATCGATGCCCTGTCTCGATAATCCCACGACCAGGGACGTGTATATATAAGGATGTGCTTATAGATTACCCAGCCCCTACAAGTGTGACTGCCATCACAACGCTGGTAATCAAGCAAAGATCCTAAGGACTCCACTAATGCGTATAGGTGATGCAATAAAGAAACACATGTACACATTAAAGCAGAGACAAACCAAGTAGCATACTACCATTTCGAGCAAGATTGTCTATACAACTGTGAATATCCTAAGCTTCAATCAAGTAATATACATACTAGTATGATACAGTAATGGCCTCTAGAGCATCTACACTAACAATCTCCTACTTGCACTAAGGCCATGTACTGGCGTATCGAAGACCTATCATCTCGATCAGCCGCTCGAACTGAGTCTGGGGTAAGGCCTTCGTGAATGGGTCTGCAGTGTTATTTTCTGAAGCAACCCTCCGAACATCGATCTCCTGGCGATCCACGATCTCCCTGATCAGGTGATACTGTCTCAAGATGTGTCTGGATTTCTGATGGGACCTGGGTTCCTTCGCTAAATCTATAGCCCCGTTGTTGTCACAATACAAAGGTATTAGATCAACAATGGACGGAACCACCTGAAGTTCTTTGAAGAACTTCCTCATACAGATGGCTTCTTTTGCGGCTTCAGATGCAGCGATATATTTCGCTTCCATAGTCGAGTCAGCAACGGTTTCCTGTTTGGAACTCTTCCAACACACCGCCCCTCCATTGACGGTAAAGACAAAACCTGACATGGACTTGGAATCATCCTTGTCACTCTGGAAGCTGGAGTCAGCAAAGGCCTCAATATGGAGGTCTTTTCTGCCATACACCAAGAAGATCTCCTTAATCTTTCTCAGGTACTTGAGAATGTTCTTTACCGCTATCCAGTGTTTCTCACCAGGGTTTACTAATACCTGCTTACCACACTCATTGCATAAGCCACATCTGGTCTGGTACACAACATCGCATACATTATAGAGCCTACCACAGAAGCGTAGGTTATAATAGACATGCGATCCCTTTCCAAATCAGTCTTGGGAGACATCTCTTTGGAGAGGGTGATCCCATGACAAGCCGGTAGATTACCGCGCTTGGAATCTTCCATACTGAAACTTTTCAGTATGGTGTCGATGTACCTGGACTGCGATAGTCCTAATATCCTCTTGGATCTATCACGATGGATCCAGATCTCCAGAATGTAGGAGGCATCACCCAGGTCTTTCATGGAGAACCTGTGTGACAAGAACCCTTTGACAGATTGTAGCATAGGAATGTCATTTCCTATCAAGAGAATGTCATCCACGTATAAAATGAGGAATACGATAGTTCTTGCTACAAATCTACTATAGATGCATGGTTCATCTGGATTTTTGATAAAGCCAAATTCTTTGACCGTCTCATCAAAACAGATGTTCCAACTCCGCGACGCCTGCTTTAGTCCATAAATAGACTTAAGCAACTTGCACATCTTTCCGCTGCTCCCACTCTGAATGAAACCCTCTGGCTGGTCCATATAGACAGACTCCTCTAAATTTCCATTTAGAAAAGCGGTCTTTACGTCCATCTGCCAAATCTCATAATCGTGGAAGGCAGCAATGGCAGGAAGGATCCGAATGGATTTCAACATAGCCACTGGAGAAAAGGTTTCGTCATAGTCCAAACCAGGTCTTTGACGAAAACCCTTTGCAACAAGCCTAGCTTTATAGGTCTCAACCTGTCCATCTACACCAATCTTCCTTTTGAAGATCCACTTGCATCCTGCGGGTTTTACCCCATCTGGAGCAATGTCCAACGTCCATACTTTGTTGGTATACATGGACTCCATTTCGGTCCGCATTGCATCCAGCCATTTTACCGAGTCAACGCTCTGAATGGCCTGCTGGAAGCTAGTCGGCTCATCACTATCAATGATGCAATCTTCTCTATCCCCGTCTATAAGAAAACCGTAGTATCTCTCGGGAGGATGAGACTGCCTATCACTCCTGCGGAGCGGCGTAGGAATGTCCTGATCTTTCGAACCCTCTAGTTCTACTAAGCTTTCAGTAATAGCTTGTGGTTCTGGAATTTCTTCCAGTTCTATTGCGCTCCCACTTATTTCATTTTCTAAGAACTGGTGTTCCAGAAAGTGGGCATTACGATAAACAAAGATGTTTTGTTCCTCTGCGTAATAGAAAAGATACCCCCTGGAGTTCTTTGGGTATCCCACAATCTTGCACAGTACTGAGCGTACTTCGAGTTTGTCCGCATGCTGCTTTTTGACAAAAGCTGGACATCCCCAAATCTTCAGGTATTGGTGATATGGTTTCTTCCCACTCCATAACTCATACGGTGTGGTAGGTGTTAGGTCCACGTTACCTCTCCCGGTACTCTCAGGGTTGCGGAAACGGTAAAACAAAATTTTTTTCTTGACTTGGTAACATGGACCGTAAAAGCCGGATCTTTGCTAAACAAGAAACTAGCAAACTACAAGGGGTGTTAACTACTATCCCGTAGAAATTATACCTCACGATACCAGTCCTTCGGGTCTTCATTCCGCTGTCCCGCTCGTCGATCCATGCTCCGAGGGTTGATCCGGACTTTGGTCACCACCGCGGCCTTCTTGTGTCGAAGACGATCCACCCGAGAGTTGTACACCGAGCTCCACCTCGAGCCGAGGCAACTAGGGCAACAATATTGCTAGTCTTGATACCCTAGGTTGTGTAGAAGAGAAAGATGGAGGTTTTTGTCTATGTGGATTCTTTTTCTCTCAACACATGAGATCAAAAGAATTTATGAAGAGGAGGAAGATGAAGGAGGTCAAGCAACCATGGAGCTCTGTCTTTCTTCTCACTTCCAAGAGAGAGAATGAGAAAAGAGAAATGAAAAGCTTAACCAAAGAAAATGAACCATGCTTGCAAAATAATACTAAACACCATCATTACAAATCCTATCATGATAAAGTTGATGCTACATTGATTTGACCATTTTCATAATCCAATGACCATTTTCATAATCCAAAATGAAAAAGAAAACCAAAGAAGAGTGTAGACCTCTCATAAAGGTCAATGGTCAACTTTGGTCAACGGGTCAACAAATTCAAGAGTGATCAAGGTGGTCAAATGGTCAAAGCAATTAGCCATCACATAATTATCACTAAAAGGATTATTAAATAATGTCTCCGGCTCATAATGGTTTTGACCGAACGAATTGCCAAAACCCTAATGAGCCCACCTCAAAATGGTTTTGACCGAATCAACTGCCAAACCCCTAATGAGCCTGCCACATAACGGTTTTGGCGGAACCAGCTGCCAAAACCCTAATGAGGCACCTCCTCCTTCATCGCTCCTCAAAACTGTGCATACACACCCGCACCCGCATTCCGTAGAATGGGAATGCACAGAAGACAAAACAAATCCATCCGTGCAATACTAGGTTCCGGCTTAAACCAAAGCCCACCAGTATTTCCTGCCCGAACAGCATACGCACACAAGTGCACGTAAGTGATCGCAGCCCTGCCGTAAAACCATACGGCTTCTACACGCTTCGCTCATTGCAGGGAAACTCTCTGTGTGGGACTCTAAAGACTCGACACTACGCTCGCAGTGGGTTTAACCACAGACCGCAAGCGGCACTAGCTGTACGTAACGGTCCCCAGGTAGATGTCGATAAGAAGGCCGATGAGGTAAACCCATCCGAACTCCTACTGAGCCTGTATGTGACAATCTCCGTGCAGTCCGGTCTGTTCGTCTGATACATCGCATGGCGGGCCTAGAGGGGTGGCGAACGTCAGTCCCCTAATAGCGGTACAAGTCATGTCGGAGTGTAGCCTAGAACACCGTGAGACATCACTGGAAACCTACCAGTATATCTCGCTTGCCCTGGCCAGGGACTACATGTGTAAGGGCTCTCCTAGACACAGCGCGATGTCAACCCCCAATACCGGGAGAGACGAATCCTATCTAACCGTCACTGCCTCCAAGTGCTTCGGGACTGCACCCAACTACTATCTGTTTGCACGACTCAGTAGAGCCGTGGTAGGGTGGTAATCAAAGAACAATGGGAACACACTTGAGGCGAAGTGACAGTGTCAAGTCAGCGGATTAAGCTGTAATCATGTTACCTGAGAACTATTAACTGACGATAGGTATAATACCAACCAACAGTCCCCGACGAGTCCTGTCCAGTGTACTCGTAACCTAACGAGCACCCGCATACTATCTCAAGTACGACGTACTGACGGCTGTGGGACAGACCGCCTCCCGCACTGGGATGAGAAGCGCATACGCTAGTCTACTCCGGAGTATCGATTGTCTCGATAATCCCACGACAAGGGACGCGTATAAGGATGTACTTGTGGATAACCTAGCCCCTACGAGTGTGATCGCCATCACAACGCCGGTAATCAAGCAAAAGATCCTAAGGGCTCTACCAATGCGTATATGTAACATTACAGAAAGTATAAAATACTATTTTGGGAATTTAATATTAAAATAATATTTTTCCCGAAAAATGCGGAATTGCGAAAATGGGGTTTTGGAAAAGGGTATAAATATATACCAATAATTGTGAAATAAATAGAAATTAAAATGATTTATTCCTTTAAAAATATATTTAAAGGATTTGGCAATTTTAAAATTTATTATATACAGTTTCGATAAAAACCCGATTAGTGCACTACTAATCGCGATTAAGCCAAATCCACGTTTTTACAGTTTCCATGGTTAGTGCACCATGACATGTTTCATTTTATTATATGTTTCATTTCATTTGGGCTTTATATTATGGTTTTTGGTGGGAAAAGAAAAAGAAAAAGGAAGAGGAAAAGTCAAGGGGACATAATGATGGGATAGGTATACTAGTGATGAGAGAGAGTGTGTGTGAATTATAATGAGAGAGGGGGGGAAAGCTGCCCAAATCAAAATCCCTCACCATTTTCCTCCTTCTCCTTCATATCTTCAACTCCACAACCCTCCATAAAAATCCCTAGATCCATCTCCAACCATGCCCCAAAACCCTACACACCCTTCACAAATATTAATCCCCTCTTCACCCTCTACACATGGGACCAAGAAAAATTCAGTTTTGATGGTCTTGGGGGATTCATGGGTGCTTTATGAGGTAATCCCTTCACTAATTGGGTAGTTTTCCATTTACTTAAGTATTTATAAGTGTTTAGATGTGATATTGTGGATGTAGTGAACATTGGGAAACCCTAGTGAAGATTTGAGTGTTGGTTTGAATTGGGTGATTCCTAGTAGCTGTTAACTAAACTTAGGTGCTCTTTAGTGACCTAGACCAGACCTTAGAAACCCCAAAACACGGATTTAGAAACCCTACATCGGAAAAATGTGTGATCTGTGAAGGTGTTCTGCAATCTGGAGCAACCCGGGTGCACTAAAATTTAAATTGAGCTGATAGTGAGTCGTGCAGGCACCTAGGAAGCTACCACCAAGACCCGAGCCCCTAATTCAATTCCCCGGCCGCAAATTTAATCATTCTGGCCGCATTTTGCGGCCAGAGTAGAAGGGAATAGGTTCATTTTTGTTCCAGGGCTCATTGTGCACTAAATTAGACCCCTCCTATGTGCAGTTTTGGCTAATTGTCATCTGGGGAAAATCTGTGAGCATTTTTGTGTGTTTTAGGCGATGTTTTCCGTATTTTAAAATGCACTTTCTTGATATTTCGATTTATATTTGGTTGTCGGTGTTCGTACATCGACGACAGGGGTTGTTTGATTGATTTGCACGTTTGAGCCATAGGTTCCAACCTATGAGCACACTGTGCGCTGTATCGGATTTCTGCCTCGATTTTAATACGTATTGCGATTGGTTATTATTGTAAGTACCCTCGCATGGATTCCGAGGCGAAGAAGCGTGGCGTCATCAATTTCGGCGAGCGAAGACCAGGTGAGTAGATCTATATCTACCGGGGAAGTCGGGTGGATGGCGTATAGCACCCCCGCAGCTTTTAATTGGAAAACTGATTTATAGAGCATGGTTAGGGAACCTAGATTAGGAAACTAGGGTTAGAACATAGATATCTATGTAGTCATATAAGAAACTAGAGGATAGTTAAGTGTGACATGCTGCTGCTACTACCCTAGGATGATATTTAGCGATATTACCGCTTAGAGAACTGTAGAACTAGGTAGCCGATGTAGATGCGTCATCCGAACCATAACTTTTTCTAAACTAAAGAATCTTATGTACCTTTTAAATGTATATCTTGAGGGATGTTACGGATTTTCAAATGATATCTGTTCCTTAAAAACACCGTAACCCCTATTTTCAAAACTACGATTCCGTTCTTCAAAAATCCGATTATATGGTTCGGGTGTGTTAGTTAGATTAGGTACATATACTTAGTAGAGGTAGCATATTTATGTAAACTCGACATGATATGAGACATAATTGTGATGAAAGAATACAAGACGAATTTGATGATATGATGAGATGATGATATGATATGATGGTATACGGATGCGAGTCGATCGAAATGATTTATACCCTACCGGTCCTCTGATATGTGATTATTGCATATGAGACCTGGGACATAGGTATATAGGGTTACATATATATTTAGAATGTTCTGAATCATAGATGATATGTCGTATGTGATATTAGGCCGTACTCTCGGTTGTCGTATAGGATGATAGGATCCCTTTTAGTATAATGCCGCCGCACGATGATATTCCGTGCGTGATGAGGTTGACTTGATGATTGATCCTTACCCTTGACTAGAGGTTGCCGTACGATGGATTGTACCGTACGCGATGTTTTTGGGCTGGATGCCAGTTGATAGATTGCCCGACTCGGTCATATTAGATACGTATACCCGTCAGCATGGCATATGATTTACCTTATGCTGCATTCATATTATTTACATTGCATTGCATATACCTGTATTAGTACACTTACACCATTATCGATGATGCGTATGTTACACGTACACAGATTTGCTGGCTCACACACTTCATCATCGATAATTGCCATGTCACTACACAGTAGGATTGCTGCATTATGATATGACTCTATACTACATGCTTTATGATTTTACGCATTGAGATATGCTGTTTTTTTGAGATTTCTGGATTTGAGAACCGTGGCTATTTCAAAGAAAGCGTGTACTATTTTAAAAACCCGGTTTCTCTTGATATGATATTTCAGTGCGTCCTCCATGTGTTTCCTCGATTCTGAGAGTGGCATGTGAAACCCGATTCGAGGAGTGGACGATGACGAATGCGGGTACATGGAGGACCCGGTATGGTTCCCCAGGGCGAGAAATGCTTTTCGTGGAGTAGACGATGAGCCTGGCAGGGTGGCGAGTACTTACCGGTGATAGTATTTGGGCTCGGCGGATATCCAGAGGATACCGACCGGAGTCGAGGGATGAGATGGGCCGATCCAGACTGACGGAGCCCGTGGGCCGATCCGGACTGACGGAGCCCGATATATGAGGATTTACGTGCGGATGCCGGGCACGGTTTTCATGATGTTTTCGAGTTGTCGATGCTAAGCACTCAGGTTCCATGATTTTGATGTGTCGGGAGGGACACCGTTGATATATATATCCTCATTCTTTCATGCACACTCCCTTATGATATTTACGTGGATACAGACATTGATTATTCGGTGGACGAGATCCACATGCATACATATCTTGATTTTTACTGTTGGATGTTATCAGCATGCATGGGTAGTGATTACCTTGTTGGCACATGTATGACCCGGTCACCCTAGATATAATAGTATTATCTTTTGATATAGTTGACCTAGGAGTCGTTGTTTATTCGATTTCTACTTGTAGATATATTTCTATTCACGAGTTGGCAACTCACCCCCGTTGTGCCACAGTTCTTGCAGGTTGATCGCTTGGATCAGTAGCGGCTTCGCTGGCATACAGTTCCATTCGGGTGTTTTGCATTGGCAGGTGGGGCATTGTATCGTACCCACTCTTGTATTATATTTCATATTATATCTAGTTAACTCCATCAATCAATCAAAAGTTGTATTTTGTATAGGTGATGAGACTTAGTGAGACTTGTAGTTGCGAGATTTGAGAGATGGGTTTTATATTCACTTTTAGGGCTATATCTTGCTCTTTTCACTATCTTTTGTGGTGAACTTCGCCGTTGGGCGTCGTATATTTATTTATTCTATATTGCGTGGTTTTGATCCGCCGTTTGGCGAAGAGCTAAGTCCCGCTTGGGGATGCCATTATTCTTGTTATGTATTTGTGGTTTTGGATCAAAATATACAAAGGAGGTGCTGCCAAAAATTTTCAAAAGACGAAACATGTTTTTAAACTAGAAAATTTCATTTGCATCATTCATGTTTCTTTCTATGCATTAAGAACACTTGTTTTCCTTATACCTTTATTTCAAAAGATCATCTCCTTTATTTTTTCTAAAAAGGTTTAGATTTATGGGTTTCAGCTTACTTGAATTCCGTTACGCCTTTAGACGTGGCGTGATTCAAGTGCTGGTCACGAGCTAATATTTCGGGTCGTGACAAAGTTGGTATCAGAGCGCTAGGTTTAACCTTTGTTCGAGTCTATGTTTGACTATGCGGAGTCTAGGGCAGTTATGTATTTCGAAACCTAGGCTTGACCTTACGGAACTTAGACTTGAACGAGGGGTATTAGACCCGAACTTTCGTTTTATAGGCTGACCCTGATTGATGGAGTAGGTAGCTTGAGTAGAGTGACGTACCGTACGTATATTCCGCGGCATATTTACGATACGATACTCCACTTAAGAAACCTTAGGATGTACATATTTTTAAGACCAGTGATTCTCTTCGTATCCATGATTATACATCCATTGGAGATCCTTGATTCTATTTGTTTCCATGATCATACTTTCATTGATGTTGTTCCTTTTTATGATCATGTATTCATACTGGATTTGTCGTTTCCTCTCTTGCCGTTGATCTGCTTTATTCGATACTCGATTGAGGTTCCTGTCACCATAGTTTGAGCGCAGTTTAAGCTGCTGCTAGCGTTGCGGTCAGGGCGAGTTCGTTTGATACGAGGGCCGACCATTGTGTTTTCTAGTGACATGGGGACGTCTCGATTTAGCACTGATGATTGTGACCTCTTGTGGAGGCGAGTGCTTGGTTATACACCGGATGATCGGGCCATTGTTAGAGCTGCCAGTTGAGAGAGGACTGTTGATGTACAACATACCTCAGAGATTATGATGTCCCCTACCGTGCAGACAGATGACCCGGTTATTGCTGAGATTGATAAGATGTCGCTTCCGGAGCTTACGAGCTGAGATCGCCGAAGCTTCCAGACAGATATGAGACAGATGATAGCTAGTCTACCCCGATTTTAAAGACGAAGGTGATTCGTCAGATTGATGTGTCGACGCAGGCCCAGTTGAGTTGAAGATTTCCAGTGTGGAGAGTCTTACTCAGATCTAGAGCAGACCGATTTAGAGATGACCGCTAATGTATCGCCATTCCTGGAGGATTGAGGCGCTGTTCAGCGTACAGACGAATGAGCCAGTCGTTGCTATAATTAACGAGGTATCGCCCAGATGTTGGAGCTACTGCAACATAAGTATATACTTAGAGATATGATGGAAGGTCGCTAGCCACCCAAGGGTGAAGGACTAGGACATATGGCTCGTTCGCTTACCCGATGCGGGGTCATCAGATAGATTAATTCCAGCTAGAGACTACTTCACGCAGATTCGTTAAGAGTCGATAGAGACGATCGAATGTCAGGAAACCATATCCCAAGTTTAAAGTATTCGGAAAGACGTGCAAGAAATTCTATGGACCCTCTAGAAGAATGAAACCCTAACTCGACATAATGACCGTGTGAAAGCCTTTGAACCTTAGGGTTTGCGGCAGTTCCGCGGCACCATTAGTGAGGCTTGGGTTTGCCCTTCTACGGCTGGATCACTGATGCTGTGGTATGTACTCGACACTATTAAACTGTACCCAAGATGTTGATCTCTTGAGGGATTATGAGGTTTTGACATATCGATCGGATGGTTCGACATCATTCGGATATCATGTGATAGGATATATTGCTTAGGAGACTCCAGATACGAGCATAGCCATTGGAGCGCAGTCCTTGCTGTCACGAGAAGACGAGTCCGAATCAGTCGACATTGGGGCTGAGTGAAGTGGAGAGTTCGCACGAGAATTCGGCGAGTATGGAGTATATCTTCGATGGTTGGGACGAGTTTCTGAGGAACGGTGTGCGGAATACGTAGATGTCCAGAAAATGAGAAAAGATTATGTATGAGTACCAGCCTCCGTATAGTTCGGCATAGGCGAGATTGGAAGAGATCTTGAGCAGGATTCCTTCCAGGACACTGCTGCAATGAGATTTACACCCAGGATCAGATGTGCCACGTACAGTCAGAGGACCAGAGGCCGACGCTAGCAACGTGCTGCTTTATGAGTGGTCATGATGATTGACCGAGAGATGACCAGAGAAGTACTAGAGCGGAATCGTCCCCGTTAGCACACCTGACAGGGCCGATGAGCAGATAGATTGCGAGTTTGATAATTCGTAGAGAAGATGAGTACCCAGAGAGAACGCCAGAACGTGAGCAGGAGGCGAGCGGATGTTCTTCTTCTGCCAGTTTCTAGGCGCACTGATTTATTTCTCGACATTGTAGTAGGTGTACCTCGATGTCCTTTGTTACGATTTGTGCTTGTGATCTGAGTATCACGCTTATATCGCTTGGATTTGAGTTTTGATGATGAGTTTCCTGATATTGATTTCATGGATTTCTTATAGATGATTTGCTTTTTGCATTCGGTATAGCTTATATGTACTTGCGGTGCATTGATATGTGTTTTGTGCACACGTTTGCACACGATTTTGATTTATACACCTTGGTGTACTCGGTGTTACTTTTTATGGATTTGTATTCGCATTTCGTGCATAATAGGTGCACCAGATATTGTTGTCCTGCACACTCGTTGCAGTGGACAGATGCTTTCGTGCACACCCGTTGCACGTAGTTTTGGGTTTTTGTACTTATTGTGGCACCTGTATTTGGATTTGATTTCCATGCGCACCAGATGCATGTGATTATTCGATATGCCTTTTGAGGCTGAATTTGCTTTTGAGCACTTTGCTTTCATGTCGGGCACTATTTTGTGTAGTAGCCAAACAGGACTGATCCGAGAACAGTACCTGAATACTTTGCATGCATTAAAAGTTTACCAATAGGTTTTTGAAACAGAGGACCTATAGTCTCGCTATTTTCTACGTGTCCGTGAGCGACGCGGACGTTTATAAAAGGAAAACCTTTTGGGATATTTTGAAAACGACGGAACGTGTATTTAAGAAAACATATATGGACATATATTTTTATTTTAGAATGAGCGTCCGACAGTTATGCCGTGAGTTACACATTCCCACGGCGATTTAGAAAAGATTTTGCATGTCTTTCATTCAGATTTTGAGATTTTCAAAGATGCGTACTATACACGTATTATAGAATTTGACTAGTATGTATTGGATTTCAGTAGTGGATTTCGAGATCTGCATCTCTATTGTAACTCCGAGGATATGCGTGCAAATCCGATGATTTGTGTGACGCTTGACGGAGTTTGATTTTTAGTTTTTACTCGTTTTCATGCGCATTTGACGCGATGTGTTGTGTTATTTCTGCGTGTTCCATGATTTCGGAGACCCGTTGTTTGAGCTGATTATTGAAATGTTTTAGATTTTGGGGGTTTAAATTTAAATTCGGGGACCGAATTTATTTAAGGGGGGAAGATTGTAACATTACAGAAAATATAAAATACTATTTTGGGAATTTAATATTAAAATAATATTTTTCCCGAAAACTGCCGATTTGCGAAATTGGGGTTTTCGAAAAGGGTATAAATATATACCAATAATTGTGAAATAAATAGAAATTAAAATGATTTATTCATTTAAAAATATATTTAAAGGATTTGGCAATTTTAAAATTTATTATATACAGTTTCGACAAAAACCCGATTAGTGCACTGCTAATCGCGATTAAGCCAAATCCACGTTTTTACAGTTTCCATGGTTAGTGCACAATGACATGTTTCATTTTATTACATGTTTCATTTCATTTGGGCTTTATATTATGGTTTTTGGTGGGAAAAGAAAAAGAAAAAGGTAGAGGAAAAGTCAAGGGGACATAATGATGGGGTGGGTATACTTGTGATGAGAGAGAGTGTGTGTGAATTATAATGAGAGAGAGGGGGGGCTGCTGACAAAATCAAAATCCCTCACCATTTTCCTCCTTCTCCTTCATCTCCTCAACTTCACAACCCCCCACAAAAATCCCTAGATCCATCTCCAACCATGCCCCAAAACCCTACACACCCTTCACAAATATTAATCCCCTCTTCAACCTCTACACATGAGACCAAGAAAAATTCAGTTTTGATGGTCTTGGGGGATTCATGGGTTCTTTATGAGGTAATCCCTTCACTAATTTTGTAGTTTTCCATTTACTTAAATATTTATATGTGTTTAGATGTGATATTGTGGAGGTAGTGAACATTGGGAAACCCTAGTGAAGATTTGAGTGTTGGTTTGAATTGGGTGATTCCTAGTAGCTGTTAACTAAACTTAGGTGTTGTTTAGTGACCTAGACCAGACCTTAGAAACCCCAAAACACGGATTTAGAAACCCGACATCGGAAAAATGTGTAATCTGTGAAGGTGTTCTGGAATCTGGAGCAATCCGGGGGCACTAAAAATTAAATTGAGCTGACAGTGAGTCGTGCAGGCACCTAGGAAGCTACCACCAAGACCCGAGCCCCTAATTCAATTCCCCGGCAGCAGATTTAATCATTCTGGCCATAATTTGCGGCCAGAGTAGAAGGGAATACGTTCATTTTTGTTCCAGGGCTCATTGTGCACTAAATTAGACCCCTCCTATGTGCAGTTTTGGCTAATTGTCATCTGGGGAAAATCTGGGAGCATTTTTGTGTGTTTTAGGCGATGTTTTCCGTATTTTAAAATGCACTTTCTTGATATTTGGATTTATATTTGGTTGTCGGTGTTCGTACATCGACGACAGGGGTTGTTTGATTGATTTGCACGTTTGTGCCATAGGTTCCAACCTATGAGCACACTGTGCGCTCTATCGGATTTCTGCCTCGATTTTAATACGTATTGCGATTGGTTATTATTTTAGGTACCCTCGCATGGATTCCGAGGCGAAGAATCGTGGCGTCATCAATTTCGGCGAACGAAGACCAGGTGAGTAGATCTATATCTACCGGGAAAGTCGAGTGGATGGCGTATAGCACCCCCGCAGCTTTTGATGGAAAAACTGATTTATAGAGTATGGTTAGGGAACCTAGATTAGGAAACTAGGGTGAGAACATAGATTGCTATGTAGTCATATAAGAAACTAGAGGATAGTTAAGTGTGACATGCTACTACTACTACCCTAGGATGATATTTAGCGATATTACCGCTTAGGGTACTGTAGAACTAGGTAGCCGTTGTAGATGCGTCATCCGAACCATACCTTTTTCTAAACTAAAGAATCTTATATACCTTTTAAATGTATATCTTGTGGGATGTTACCGATTTTCAAATGATATCTTTTCCTTAAAAACGCCGTAACCCCTGTTTTCAAAACTATGATTCACTTCTTCAAAAATCCGATTGTATGGTTCGGGTGTGTTGGTTAGATTAGGTACTTATACTTAGTAGAGGTAGCATGTTTATGTAATCAACATGATATGAGACATAATTGTGATGAATGAATACAAGACGAATTTGAAGATATGATGAGATGATGATATGATATGATGGTATACGGATGCGAGTCGATCGAAATGATTTATACCCTACCGGTCCCCTGATATGCGATTATTGCACATGAGACCTGGGACATAGGTATATAGGTTTACAAATATATTTTGAATGTTTTGAATCATGGATGATAGGTCGTATGTGATATTAGGCCGTACCCTCAGTTGTCGTATTGGATGATAGGATCCCTTTTAGTATAATGCCGCCGCGCGATGATATTCCATGCGTGATGAGGTTGACTTGATGATTGATCTTTACCCTTGACTAGAGGTTGCCGTACGATGGATTGTACAGTACGCGAAGTTTTTGGGCTGGATGCCAGTTGATAGATTGCCCGACTCGGTCATATTAGATACGTATACCCGTCAGCATGGCATATGATTTACCTTATGCTGCATTCATATTATTTACATTGCATTGGATATACCGGTATTAGTACACTTACACCATTATCGATGATGCGTATGTTACACGTACACAGATTTGCTGGCTCATACACTTCATCATCGATAATTGCCATGTCACTACACAGTAGGATTGCTGCATCATGATATGACTCTATACATCATGCTTTATGATTTTACGCATTGAGATATGCTGTTTTTATGAGATTTCTGGATTTGAGAAACGTGGCTATTTCAAAGAAAGCGTGTACTGTTTTAAAATCCCGGTTGCTCTTGATATGATATTTCAGTGCGTCCACCATGTGTTTCCTCGGTTCTGAGAGTGGCATGTGAAACCCGATTCGAGGAGTGGAAGAAGCCGAATGAGGGTACATGGTGGACCCGGTATGGTTCCCCGGGGCGAGAAATGTTCTTCGTGGAGTAGACGATGAGCCTGGCAGGGTGGCGAGTAGCTACCGGTGATAGTATTTGGGCTCGGCGGATATCCGGAGGATAACGACCGGAGTCGAGGGATGAGATGGGCTGATCCGGACTGACGAAGCCCGTGGGCCAATCCGGACTGACGGAGCCCGATATAAGAGGATTTACATGCCGATGCTGGGCACAGTTTTCATGATGTTTTCGAGTTGTCGATGCTAAGCACTCAGGTTCCATGATTTTGATGTGTCGGGAGGGACACCGTTGATATATATATCCTCATTCTTTCATGCACACTCCCTTATGATATTTACGTGCATACAGACATTGATTATTGGGTTGACGAGATCCACATGTATACATATCTTGATTTTTACTGTTGGATGTTATCAGCATGCATAGGTAGTGATTACCTTGTTGGCACATGTACGATCCGGTCACCCTAGATATCATAGTATTACCTTTTGATATAGTTGACCTAGGAGTCGTTGTTTATTCTATTTCTACTTGTAGATATATTTCTATTCACGAGTTGGCAACTCACCCCCGTTGTGCCATAGTTCTTGCAGGTTGATCGCTTGGATCAGTAGCGGCTTCGCTGGCATACAGTTCCATTCGGGTGTTTTGCATTGGTACGTGGGGCATTGTATCGTACCCACTCTTGTATTATATTTCATATTGTATCTAGTTAACTCCATCAATCAATCAAATGTTGTATTTTGTATAGGTGATGAGACTTAGTGAGACTTGTAGTTGCGAGATTTGAGCGATGGGTTTTATATTCACTTTTGGGGCTATATCTTGCTCTTTTCACTGTCTTTTGTGGTGAACTTCGCCGTTAGGCGTCGTATATTTATTTATGCTAAATTGCGTGGTTTTGATCCGCCGTTTGGCGAAGAGCTAGCTCCCGCCTGGGGATGCCATAATTCTTGTTATGTATTTGTTGTTTTGGATCAAAATATACAAAGGAGGTGCTTCCAAAATTTTTCAAAAGACGAAACATGTTTTTAAACTAGAAAATTTCATTTGCATCATTCATGTTTCTTTCTATGCATTAAGCACACTTGTTTTCATTATACCTTTATTTCAAAACATCATCTCCTTTATTTTTTCTAAAAAGGTTTAGATTTCTGGGTTTCAGCTTGCTTGAATTCCGTTACGCCTTTAGACGTGGCGTGATTCAAGTGCTGGTCACGAGCTAATATTTCGGGTCGTGACAGTATAGGTGATATAATAAAAGAAACACATGTACACATTAAAGTAGAGACAAACCAAGTAGAATACTACTATTTCGAGCAAGATTGTCTATACAACTGTGAATATCCCAAGCTTCCATCAAGTAATATACATACTAGTATGATACAGTAATGGCCTCTAGGGCATATACCCTAACAATCTCCCACTTGCACTAAGGCCATGTACAGGCGTATCGAAGACCTATCATCTCGATCAGCCGCTCGAACTGAGTCTGGGGTAAGGCCTTCGTGAATGGATCCGCCATGTTGTCTTTTGTGTCCACTCTCCGTACCTCGATCTCTTGGCGATCAATGATCTCCCTGATTAGGGGATACCGCCTTAAGATGTGTCTGGATTTCTGATGGGTGTTCATATCATAATATTGCATTTTACAATCCCCATTCTTACGCATTTTAAAATAAAGACAGGTGCTTTTGACCTATGTCTGCTACATGTTACATGTTACAAGTTCTTGGAGCGAAAACAATGAAAAAAACAAAAGACGACAGAAAAAGGGACTTTTGACCAACAAATAGAAGGATCCCAGTCAAGCCTAGACGAAGAACAGTTCAAAATCAACATGGCAGTGCAAGGTCCAAAATATCAAGGCAAACGGTTAAAAGACCGCTACAAGTTTTCACTGAAAGATCTGGAGAAGAATCAGAAGCCAAACAGAGAAAAGAACTGAAGAAATAACCAGACCAAAGAACCCTGAAGCAGACCCTGATGTTTCATGAGGTGAACTCATCAAAGGAACGCGGAACCGCGGCCCAATGCCTACCCATGCCGCGGTTCCGCGGCCGTCAAGTGCCCGTACGCGGAGGAAAATTTACCATATGCTGTTGCGGCGCAGAAAAGATTTTCTAGGGGTATATTTTTAATTGTAGACATGCGGATCAGCTGTAGCCCTAGGGTTTCTATGTCCTATAAATAGAACCCAAACCCTTGTATTTTCTCATGCCTCCTTCATTAATAAATTTCAGCATTCTTTTGGAGAGCAACATTTTTGTAAGTTCTTTATTTTCAGCCCTAGGTTAATTTTCTATTCCTGCCCTAGATAAATTTAATTCCTTGCCCTAGTTAATCTTTTATTCTCTGCCCTAGATAAATGTATTTTAATTCCCTAATGAGTGAGTAGTCTTCTCGCTTGTTAGGGTTAGATATGGGGAAGGTTTGAGAGACGAAGATCTCTCATCCCCTTTCTTGCCCGTCATATATTTTCATAGGACTCTATGCATACATGCACATACCGCTCCTTACGGCACCCTATCCCACGAGGTAGTGGTGATACCGTAGTATAAAGGCCCGGTTGTGATGGTTTTCCATAGAGGTTACGGTAAGGATTGATAAAGGAAGGACAAGAACCTAGAGGAAGAAACATCTTCCCAAATGGTTCTAATCCCTTTTATTAATAATTACCATAACACCTAATTAGATCTTCATATGGGTATAGAAAGCGGTGAGATTTATAGACTTTCCAAACTTAACCTTGACCTAACCCTAGCAAGACTTAGATATAGATTAATTTAGTTTTTAGATTTAATAATCAATCCGAACACCCTTCGGAATTAACTCGTAAGCGCGATTAGGAGATTCACAACATCCCTGTGGACCGACCCGTACTCACCGGCTAGCTGCAATGTGACGCCGTTCTTGATTGCGGTAATAGATAGTTTTTGAGATCAATCAAATGGCGCCGTTCCCGGGGATGGCGTAAAATTTCCTTTTTGTAATTTCGGGTTAATATAAAATATAAAAAAACCAAAAAATTTTGAAAAATAAAAAATTCTATCATCTTTTATTGTTTGAAGGGTTTTCTTTGTGGATCTTTGCAGGATTGACGGATCTAAAACAACACAGAAGGAAAATCATAAAAGGGTACTTCAGAACAGAGGGAGAGTGCCTCAACAGAGCCGTACCAATTTTTTCAGGACCTGATTCCTCTTGACCACCGCGAAACCACGGCCTTGACGCGCATTAAACCGCGGAACCGCGGTCTTCTGTAGTCCTCTCTGCACGAAATTTGCACTGTTTGTTTCCTCATTCTTCCCTCTACAAATCCCCATATATCTTCTGTCAAATCTTCTGCAGGATTCTTTGTGCTAAAAATCTTCTTCCCCCTTCCAATAATTGATTTTCTGCAGGATTCTTTGCGCTGCGCTAAATAGCAAATTGATTGCAAGTGATTTACTGCTTTGCATACTTTAATCTGACTTTAAGGGGCTATTGACCAATTCATATTGGGTGGGGATTTCATCACCTTTCCCAGGACCCTAGAAATCACTTAAAGCATTTGCATTGACCACTTTTAATTAAAAAAATACTAGACTCGGCCCTAAGGACTTCGAGCTCAATAGGACAGAGGACTAGTATAGGCATCGGCCGTTTATCCTAACCTGTCTTTGCGGTGCCTAGGCAAGTGTGTCAAGGCTAGTGGTTTTTAATTAGGCCCACAGTGTGGTTCCTTCTCACTTACCTGGCACTTACCTGGCCGCAACTGACAGTGAAGAGGCGGTTTGAGGTCCTATCTCTAGCATTTTGGAACAGTTAGGAGCTGTCTAGCTGACCTAGGTGACCCTAGACCTAGGCCTGATTGTGCATTTGTGGTTAATTGCATTTTTGTCAAAAGTCTTTTCAAAAATCTTTTGCAAAAGCTCACATAAAAAAAGAAAAAGAAAAAAATCTTTTCAAAACTTGCAACTTGTCGCTAAAGAAATCTTTGCACTCACTTACACTACTTCTTCTCATTGACGTTTTCTTACCTCCACATTTTGTCTTTCATCTTTCGACTGCACTAACCCTCTTAGTGTATGTCTGGTTGGAATAGGGACCCTAGCGCCCGATTAGTCCGTGTTTCGTTGGTACCGACCGATGAACCTTTCAATTCCGAAGTCGAAATCATGTCCACTTCTTCACTTTCGCCATCACATTCTTCTTCCGAAGGTATGTCGGGATACAATCCTAACAACACCTTACCGACAGGAATGATTCCACCTCCAGGTGCGAATAACCCGAATCTCCGGCCTGTTGAAGCGCCCGCACAAGTCGCGCTCTAGGATCTTTTCTACCCCGTCCGCACCGCCCTTCCTACTTGTCTTTCCCTCCCACCGGCTAATGGGGGCAATTTTGAGATCAAACCCCACTTCATCAATATGCTGCCTAAGTTTCATGGTTTGGAATCCGAAGATGCATATATCTTTATCAAAAAATTCCAAAACGTGTGTGCTATGATGAAAACAACCCAATTAAGTGATGACGCTATATGGCTAAGTGTCATTCCTTTCATCTTATGTGACTTAGCCGAGAAGTGGCTATACAGCACAGCATCACATTCAATTAGAAATTAGGACGAGTTTGTGAAAGCTTTTCTTAAAAAATTCTATCCTCATCACAAAACTGCTAGAATCCGTAACGAGATTATACAATTTTCTCAGCTTCCTTCGGAACCATTTTGGAAGTGTTTTGAAAGATTCACAGACCTACTCGTTCAATGCCCTCATCATGGGATCGGAAGTTGGCAACTCTGCCAAACATTATACGAGGGATTGAACCCGGCAACGAAGCGGTTGCTAGAAACCATCTGTCAAGGTCACTTTTAACCAAATCAAGTGACGAAGCGTGGCAGTTTCATGAGGACCTTAGTGAACAAACAATCCGTAACGAGATTATACAATTTTCTCAGCTTCCTTCGGAACCATTTTGGAAGTGTTTTGAAAGATTCACAGACCTACTCGTTCAATGCCCTCATCATGGGATCGGAAGTTGGCAACTCTGCCAAACATTATACGAGGGATTGAACCCGGCAACGAAGCGGTTGCTAGAAACCATCTGTCAAGGTCACTTTCTAACCAAATCAAGTGACGAAGCGTGGCAGTTTCTTGAGGACCTTAGTGAACAAACAATTCAATGGGAGAGCACCAAGACCACATCATCTTCTTCTAGTGGTCAATCTTGGGCAGGCATACATCAATTAGATATATCGATTGCTATGAAGGCCGAGATGGCCGCTCTTACGAAAAAGCTAGAAGCGCTTGAGACCAAAATCTCATCGCCTTCTCCTGCCCCCGTTGCACCTCCACGAACTGATTGTGCTTGTTGTTCGGATCCATCACATCTCACCGAAGAATGTCCTCACACAGCTTCTACTCAAGGACAAGATCAAGTCAATGTTTCCTTTCAGCAACGACAAAGAAATGATCCTTACTCTTCGACATACAATCCGGGTTGGAAGAGCCACCCAAATTTCGCTTAGAACCAAAATCAACAATCCCAAGGAAACAACAATTTTCAAAGGGCTCCTCCTCCACAACAACAAGCACCTCCACAAACTCAATTTCAGCAACCTCTCCAACAGCAACCGTACCCTAATCAAATGAACAATTTTGTACCCAACAATTTTGTTCCCCCTAAAAATGCTGTTAGCTCGCTCGAAAGAAGTCTAGAAGCGTTCCTAAAGCAATCTGCATAGTCCACAGCTAGGATGGAGACTTCTGTTCAATCTTTGGTGCAAAACAGTGCCTCACACGATCAAAGCATCAAATCTATTGAGGCACAAATTGCACAACTCAACGCAACATTGAAAGAGCGAGAGAAAGGAAAGCTTCCGTCTCAACCACTCCCAAATCCCGGTCACGCACATGTTGCACAGCAGAATCATAATGTAAATGATGTGACCACGTTGAGATCCGGAAAAGTGCTGCAAAACAATGTGGGTATTAACCATGACACCCCTGTTGGTGGTCCTTCATCATCTTCTTCATCTTCTTCCTCCTCCTCTTCTTCGTTAGAGCCTATTCTCCATCCTTCACAAGGCTCTACCTCTTCTAGCTCGAACGGACCCACTTCTCACAACACGAACACATCTACACGGGGTTCCATTCCAACTCAACAATCTGATCCGCAAAAATTGGACTCGACAACCTTTCAAAATGTTCCTTTTCCAAATCGGTTGAGATCCAATAAACCAACTCCACAGATGGAAAAGATTGTAGAGTTGTTCAAACAGGTTAGCATAAATATCCCTCTTTTGGATGCAATCCAACAAGTTCCTTCATATGCAAAAATCTTAAAGGTCTTATGCACCAAAAAGAGGAAGTCACAAGTACCAAAGAAAGTTTTTGTGGCTAGTGCTGTTAGTGATGCTCTTGTCAATTCTTTACCCCCAAAGCACAAGGACCCCGGTTGTCCTACTATTTCGATCACAATTGGGGACAAGACCATCAATAGAGCACTATTAGATCTTGGTGCTAGTGTCAATTTGCTACCTTATTCGGTGTACGAACAATTAGGCGTTGGAGAGCTTAAGCCTACTCATTGTACTCTCCAAATGGCCGACCGATCAATCACCCATCCTAGGGGAGAGTTGGAGGATGTGTTAATTAGAGTAGGGGATTTCATTTTCCCTATTGACTTTATTGTTATGGATACACAACCTGTCGCTAACCCCCGTAATCAAATTCCGGTGATACTTGGTCGACCATTCCTCGCGACTTCTAACGCGGTAATCAACTGTCGTAACGGTTCAATGAATCTATCTTTTGGCAAGATGACAGTTGAACTCAACATTTTCATGTTAGGAAGTCAGCCTTGCGAGCCTAATTCTAGCGTACTTGATGTTTGCTCGATCAATAAGATCGTGGAGGAGGACTGTGAATTCGAAAATTTTATGTTCGATCACAGCAATGATGACGCCACTAGTGCGTTCCTCCTAGAATCCGACACAGCTTTCACGACGGAGAAGGATTATGAGTGTTTCACCTTTGTTGATGATCATGAAGACTCTCCACCCGAGTTTGAGTATTTTGCTTTTTTGGATGAGTTAGTCGAACCTTCCGAGTCGGTAGCGTACACTCAATTTGAACCTTTGATGGAATCCTTCGAGTTTGAAACAGTTACTCCATTGTTACCATCTATTGTTTCACCACCTAAACTCGAACTAAAGCTCTTGCCGTCGCACCTAAGATATGCTTATCTAGGTGAGAATGAGACCTTACCCGTTATCATATCTGCCTCTCTAGCTCTCGAGCAAGAGAAGACTCTTTTAATGGTCTTACACAATAATCGGCAAGCTTTTGGCTGGTCTATGGCGGACATCAAGGGTATTAGTCCCCTCATAGTCGAACATCATATACACTTGATGGATGATGCCATGCCGGCAAAGGATCCACAAAGACGCCTCAACCCCATTATGAAAGAGGCGGTCAAGAAGGAGATTGTTAAATGTCTTGATAGTGGTATCATTTACCCTATCTCGGATAGCCAATGGGTTAGCCCTGTTCATGTCGTGCCAAAGAAATCGGGCATCACGGTCATCACCAATGAGGCAAATGAGTTAATTTCTACTCGCACTCAAACTGGGTGGCGAGTTTGCATCGACTATAGAAAACTCAATGTCGGGACAAGGAAGGACCACTTTCCTTTACTTTTCATTGACCAAATGCTAGAACGATTGGCGGGGCACGAGTTCTACTGCTTTTTAGATTGCTATTCCGGTTATAACCAAGTCCCCATCGCCAAAGAGGATCAAGACAAGACCACATTTACTTGTCCCTTTGGCACTTTTGCTTATCGTCGCATGCCCTTTGGGTTTTGCAATGCACCCGCTACATTTTAGCGGTGTATGATGGGGATCTTTTCGGACATGGTGGAGAAGTTTTTGGAAATCTTTATGGATGATTTCTCCATTTTCGGTGAGTCCTTCGACGAGTGTTTACGACATCTTGACGCAGTTCTTACCCGCTGTAGGGATAAGAACCTAACGTTAAATTAGGAAAAGTGCCACTTTATGGCACGAGAAGGCATTGTCTTAGGACATGTCATCTCGCAAAACGGCATAGAGGTTGATAGAGCAAAAATTGAAGTCATTTCTAATCTTCCTCATCCTAAATGCGTAAAAGATATCCGAGCTTTCCTTGGCCATGCCGGTTTTTATAGACGGTTCATCAAGGATTTTAGCAAGATTGCTAGACCCTTGACTCTCTTATTGGCCAAGGACACAACATTCGATTTCGACTCAACTTGCATGGAAGCGTTCGAGACTTTGAAACACTCTCTCATTTCTGCGCCCATCCTTTCATCTCCAGACTGGACGCACCCTTTCGAAATCATGTGCGACGCATCAGATTTTGCCATTGGTGCTGTTCTTGGACAGCACATTAATAAGATGCCTCACGTGATTTATTACGGTAGCCGAACATTAAATGAGGCCCAATTAAACTACACAACAACAGAAAAAGAGTTTTTAGCGGTTGTGTTTGCACTTGAAAAATTTCGGCCTTATTTAATCGGCTCTCCAGTTATTGTATACACTGACTATTCAGCTCTTCGCCACCTTTTTGCGTAGAAGGATGCTAAATCGAGGCTCATCCGTTGGATCCTTTTTCTACAAGAATTTGACCTTGTCATAAGGGACAAAAAAGGATGTGAAAACGTAGTGGCCGATCACCTTTCACGACTTCCTTCTTCGCCTACACTTGAACTTCCTATCACTGATGCTTTCCCCGATGAGCAACTCTTGACCGTTTTTTGCGAACCATGGTTCGCCGTTATTGTAAACTACTTAGCCACCGGCTTGATACCTAACGATTGGTCAAAACAGGATAAACTTCGATTCTTGTCCCAAGTAATGCATTTTTACTGGGATGAACCTTACCTTTTTAAATATTGTTCCGAGCAAATCATTCGTCGGTGTGTGCCGGAAAATGAGGTTAAGAGTGTGTTGTCTTTTTGCCACGATCAAGCATGTGGCGGGTGATCGCACGCTTTTGGCGTGTCGGATGTTCAAAGAATTAAAGTGTAACCGCGATCAGGACGGTGTCGCTTTGCAGCTAGCCGGTTGAGCACGGGTCGGTCCACAGGGAGATGGTGGTATCTTACCTACTTGTCTTAGACGAGTCAATAAAGAATGTTGTATGAGTTTGTTCGAGACTAACCTATGTGTTTATTTGCAAGTATAAAGTTGTTAAGAAGAAAATACGAGATTGTAAGATAAGAAATCCGTACTCAAAACCTTTGAGCCGAGTCTTGACCAATTGAAGCTAGAGCAATCGGCAACAACGTGGATTAGGGGATTTAAGCGCGGTATTTGTGGAATACGGCTTATTTACCCTTGTCCTTCCGTTCTTGTCTCTTGCTTTTGCCTCTGGCCAAACCGAACGCAACCGGTCGCGGTTAGGAATCACCGTTACCTTGTCAGGGTACGGTGCCTAACGGAGCGCTTGCGTAAAGTTTGGGCGGAGTTCAATGGAAAATAACGGGAAAAGGAATTGGGCAAAGAAATGTTAACTTACAATATCATATGGATTCTTAACAACAACAATAAATACAACATTCACAAAATGAACAAAAGAGAGCAAAAAGAAAAGAACAAAGAAAAGAAAAGATTACAAGAATATAAGTGCATGGAATTAAAGTGCATGAAATAAATTGCAAGTAATAAAAAGCGAGTAATAAAAAGCGAGTAAAAAGAACAAGGAACTAGGACTCAAGACAAGCATGTGATCAATAGCCAACCCTTAAACTTGCAAGCTCAATCAAGAGGTTGCAAGATCAAGGGAAGGGTAGAGAACGCATGTGAAATGAAGTGCTAGTCCCGTGAGAAAATACGACCCTTGAGATCAATAACTAACTCTTAACCATTCAAGCTCAACGAAGAGGTTGAATGATCAAGAGAAAGCAAGAATCTCAAGGGGAAGAAGAGACAAAAGAGAATGATACAAAACCCTCATCTTCATTAATCTCCCACTCAAAAAGCTCTCACTACAATTTTCATGGAACAAGAATGAAGAAGAAGAAGAAAAAAGAACTAAAACTACAAAAGAAAGATGAACAAAAGAATGACTCTTGGTTGAGCTCAGTTCTGCTGTATTTATAGGTAGGGAGTTGAAGATCTAGGGCAACCATCAGCCCAGAAATGAAGTACCAAAAATACCACCAAAAGACGACAAAAGGAGGCCACAGTACGGCCGCGTTTCCACGGCCAATACCCCCTATTGGCCGCGGAAACGCGGCCGTATAGTGGAGTTGGGAAGTGGGTTTTTGTGGCATTCCCTGGTTTGTCGTGCCCTGTTTTCTGGTACATGTATTTTCTGAAAATACATTCACATTTCTTCCAGAATTTCTGTTGAGGAAAGGTGGAATTTTTGTGGATGTTTTTGTCATGATTGCCTCGAGCTCCGCGTAGATCTCTTGGATCTTGTGCTGCCATTGAGCCTTGTGCATGAAAGCGACATTGATTTGATATTTTGTCTCTTAAACTGATATCTGGCAACATACGGATGAAGAGCGGAGACCGTGTTTTATCTGTGGTTGGCAGGAACCCGGATTTTGTCGTGTTTTCCATGAATTTCACTGTTTTAGAACCGAGAACCTGTATCCTGCAAATATGTAACAAACACGGATTAAAAGCACCTACCTATAAACAACCGAGCGTAAGAATGGGTGGTATAAAATGCAGTATTCTGTGATGAACAAATACCCCCAAACTTAACTTTTGCTCGTCCCGAGCAAAACCAATTATTCATAAAAATAAAATCCTAACCGCACTTTCGCAGGGAACGCGATTGCACTAAGCATGTTCAACAAGCCGTTAAACCTCTAGGTGTCCCTAGTAGGAGGAGTGTTGTCTCCTGAGGGTTTTCAGCGGATACTACCCACAAAATCCGTTCAAGTTGGTTTTGTAAAATAACTACGATTCAAACCCTAAAGTTTTTGTTTCAGAAAATAACAATTCTATAATCCTAAGTCTAGACTATCGAACCTTTATTTTTCACACCTCGCTTCTTATTTAACTACAGTTTTTATATGTCTTTACGTGCAGTGCAATTAGTGTCGTTAAGTTCCAGAAGGATCGATTAAAGTCATCATGTCGCACAATAAAGCCCAGATAACAATTTTAAAAGGATTACATAAGTTTTATAAAGAGTTAAGCATTTTTCAAGTTTCGTTTTCCAGTAAGGTTTCAACTTCAGAATTTCTATCTTCCTTAACAGGAAACTAAGTCGTATTTTTCACTCCACCTTTTTCTTGTTTTCATTTCATACACACCTCTGTGAACGTGCAATAGTCTTTATCATAGAATAAAACCTTCATATCTCCGTTAAATTTTTTTATAAAAGCCTGTCTTTTATCAAGATTATTCTCACACAAAGAACCGTTAGGAATTTTAACTCGGAGAGAACACTTGCTTGACTTTGTTTTAAACTGGACTTTCTAGGCTTCTTAGCGAGCTTTGGGCCAATGCACCCAAACCAGTTGGTTTTAGGGCATTTGGTGTAGAAACACCCCAGCGGACTTAATTACTCAAGTTACCTAGGTCCAAAAACAAAAGACAGTTTGACGTGAAAATCAGATGATTTAATACGAACGGAGATATAACCGGCAGTTCAATTATTTTTTTGGATAAAAGACGTGTTTAGTGGGTTTGGTGTGTAATCATTCCAATCAAGTTTCCGATGGGTTATTTTTCAGACTTAGCTCCAATTACGGCATCAATAACATTCCTTCATATTCGCTTTACTTCATAAACTATTCTTGACATTACTTATTTCAGAACAAACCTATTTGATCCTCAGAAAATCATTTATCTGTTTAAAAGTTTAAACATGAAAGACTTGTCATCTAATTCCCAAAATCTTACGACACGTGTAGTGTGATGTAAAGACGTATATAAGCCATAGTTAACTTCAAAGGAGAGTTATCTTTCAGGTTTTCAAAATCTAAACATAAGATTTAGTTATTCCTATTTTTTCAAACAAAAAAAACCGTCGAATGTTGAATCAGAGTTCTTCCACAATCTAACTTGACAAAAAAGTTTTTATATTTTTAGAAAATTTTCTGATTTTTATGGATTTTATGGATTTAATATGCAGATGCAAAATATACATATGAATGCGAAGGAAGAAAGCTTACTGAGCACACCCCCAAACTTAAACTTGACAGTGCCCTCACTGTCAGGCTATACCAAGAGGGTTAAAATTGCCGGCGCTTCCTAGAAACAAATTATATACAAAACAAAAAGGAAAACAAAAATATATACAAAAAAGTGTCTCCCCCAAACTTAAGTAAAACAGTGTTTCCACTGTTAAGCTTTGAAATTCAGGATTTAGGGGAGGAAAGAACAGTATCAAGCTATACAAGGCCTTACACAGGCCAAAAGTTAGTACCAACCATTCAAAGATCTTATCGTGATAAAGCAGTGGCTGGTGAAAGAAGGTGAAGAGGAAGGAAATGGAGAATACGCGAGACCGTATGCAGAGAGAAGCGGGATACGGTCTCGGTATATGAGAGGAAGAAGAATGGCGGAAGGGAAAACGAAGTGGAATACGAACTTGAGGGTGCAAATGGAGTAAATAGATTAGCACAATTTGTGATGAGCGATGTGTAAAAAGCGATTGTGCTAATATATTTACCCGTCGAGAAATGGGGTCAAATCCCTCAAGATTCGTGAGAAACCATGGGTACGCCGAACTTGGTAAACCAAACACAGGAAGTGAAAATGGTACGGGTTCTTGCAAGGTCGGAACGATGGAAAGGATGGAGGGAAGTGGTTGAGGAAGGGAATCGGTTAAGGGTTCTGGAGGGTGTACACAGTCAGTGAAAGGAACAGGATGAATTTGAAAATCCGACTCATCATCTAGAACTGTTTCATCCTCAAAAATATCCTCAAAATTCTCCTCAAAGTTAAGCTTATCCATGCATATTTCATCAAAGTCCAGACGCATATGTTGTTCGGGAAAAACAGTTAATGACTCGGTATAATGAATTGGAGAGAAAAACTCAGTCAAATCTACGGGTTCATCATCCAAAATATTCCCAGCGTCGATATCCTCAATCAAGTGAAAATCAATATTCTCAGACACCTCTACAAAAGCATGGATTTCAATTGATTCAGGTTCTAGAGTGGAGGTGTAGAGGTCAAAAGGTTTGGGATTGGTTTCACTTGGAAGGGACCCTTCACAATCAGGTAAATCAAACACTACAAAGTCGCACAACTCATTAAGCATTCTATCTTCAATTGATAAAGCATGTGGGACACTCGATAGACTTTCAAAGCAAGAGTTGTGGGATTCAACTTGGGACGGGTAGGTTTGATTTGTACGGGGGTACATCTCACTCTCTCCACTCAAATTCACAGCCTGTCCTACCGCCTCTTCATACATTGGAAAATTTGGAGCTAGCTGGAAACTAGCTACCGAGTCAGTAGGTTGTATGAGAGCGGCCATGGACGCATTCAAATCCATCATCTGTTGGCTTGACGCTACCCTAAAGTCTTCCAACGACTATTCCAGACTAGACATGGGTTGTGAGGGTGTTTCAGTAAAAGATTCAAAGTTGTTTGGATACTGAAAACTCCCAAATGGCGGTTCTGATGCTATGTCTAGGGAAGGTGCAAAAGTAGGGTAGGACTGGTAGGAATTGAATGGCTGGACAGGAGCAGGATCAACATTTTGATAAGAAGGTGAATGGAATTGTTGATCCCAAGAATTTGAAGTGGTGAAAGGAGTGAAAGATCGACTACGGGATTGTTCAATACGTTCAGCAATAGACATTGGTCTTGTGGCTACAACTGGACTTTCAAAAGGGGTATCAACGCAAGAAGGGGTGAATGTTTGAAACGGTTGATACGAAGTGGATTGCGGGGTCCAGTTGTTCGTCCTAGACGCGTCTATTCGATCTTTCAAAGAGATTTTTGGCATGGATGGATCGTTCGAAGTTCGACCAAAACAAGAACCGTAGGAAGTAATGTCTGGTTGTGGGTACCAAAGTTCGGCAAGAGTTTTGCGAGGTGGAGTACCCATGATATGAAGAGAGAGAGAAAAAGGTAGAGAAAAGGAGGGGGGAAAATGTGATATTTTTTTTTAATTTTTTTTAATTTTTTTTAATTTTTAATATTAACAAAAGAATGAAGTATACACAAAAAAAGAATATGGACAAAATAATCACGACACAAAAATACCACACACCTAATCGTTCTAGGGTTCACCTAGGTCAACTAGACCTGCTCCAGAACTTGATTGTCGAAGTAAAACTGTGTCGAAAAACAGGCTCAAGATACACTGATCACGAGGCCAGGTAAGTGCAGAGATAAGGGGAGGTTTTCCAACGCTTTCGCGAAGTTCCTTAATTAAATAACCCTTTCTCTTTTGGCGGTTTCGCCGTTAACACTTTCCTAGACACCCCGTAAACAATATACCGTTAAGCAAGATTCTAAACACAATTAACTTCTCCTAGTGAGCGCGAAGTCCTTAAGGCTTAAAGTCTAGTTTCTTTTAAATTTGTGTGGGTAAACGTTATGCTCAAGTTCGTGATTTGTGGGCCACGGAAAAGGTGATGAAATCCTTTACCATATGTTGTGGGGTTCGCTTGCCCTTAAGTCCGTATTAATGTATGCAATGCGCAATTCAAAAATTCTTTAAAGAATCAAACAATCGTTTTTTAGTTTAAGCGCGGCGCTGCAACAAATATGGGTTAGTCAATTTTTAGCGTTTGCTGGCGAACTTGCAAAGAATCCTGCAAAGAATAGTATATAGCGTCGGATTTGAGAAGAAGGTGTTAGTAAAATACGTACCGTTAAGTTTTGGGTTAGGAAACCCCCGTTGAATCAAATCCGGTAAGCTTGAAAAGTTCGCTTGCGCGGGTCAAACTACCCGGATCTTTGGCACTGTACTTCGTAATCACCTTAACCTTGAATGTACACTTTGCTCCCCACAATCGCAGTTTGCAAACTTGCAAAAATCTGCACTCTTGCCCACAAAAATGATCAAAAAAAACAAAAAGATTTTTTTTAATATATACAAAAAGAATATTAACCCGAATAACAAGAAAGAAAATACGCTACCGTCTCCTCGGCAACGGCGCCATTTGATCGCACGCTTTTGGCGTGTCGGATGTTCAAAGAATTAAAGAGTAACCGCGATCAGGACGGTGTCGCTTTGCAGCTAACCGGTTGAGCACGGGTCGGTCCACAGGGAGATGGTGGTATCTTACCTACTTTTCTTAGACGAGTCAATAAAGAATGTTGTATGAGTTTGTTCGAGACTAACCTATGTGTTTATTTGCAAGTATAAAGTTGTTAAGAAGAAAATACGAGATTGTAAGCTAAGAAATCCGTACTTAAAACCTTTGAGCCCAGTCTTGACCAATTGAAGCTAGAGCAATCGGCAACAACGTGGATTAGGGGATTTAAGCGCGGTATTCGTGGAATACGGCTTATTTACCCTTGTCCTTCCGTTCTTGTCTCTTGCTTTTGCCTCCGGCCAAACCGAACGCAACCGGTCGCGGTTAGGAATCACCGTTACCTTGTCAGGGTACGGTGCCTAACGGAGCGCTTGCGTAAAGTTTGGGCGGAGTTCAATGGAAAATAACGGGAAAAGGAATTGGGCAAAGAAATGTTAACTTACAATATCATATGGATTCTTAACAACAACAATAAATACAACATTCACAAAATGAACAAAAGAGAGCAAAAAGAAAAGAACAAAGAAAAGAAAAGATTACAAGAATATAAGTGCATGGAATTTAAGTGCATGAAATAAATTGCAAGTAATAAAAAGCGAGTAATAAAAAGCGAGTAAAAAGAACAAGGAACTAGGACTCAAGACAAGCATGTGATCAATAGCCAACCCTTAAACTTGCAAGCTCAATCAAGAGGTTGCAAGATCAAGGGAAGGGTAGAGAACGCATGTGAAATGAAGTGCTAGTCCCGTGAGAAAATACGACCCTTGAGATCAATAACTAACTCTTAACCATTCAAGCTCAATGAAGAGGTTGAATGATCAAGAGAAAGCAAGAATCTCAAGGGGAAGAAGAGACAAAAGAGAATGATACAAAACCCTCATCTTCATTAATCTCCCACTCAAAAAGCTCTCACTACAATTTTCATGGAACAAGAATGAAGAAGAAGAAGAATAAAGAACTAAAACTACAAAAGAAAGATGAACAAAAGAATGACTCTTGGTTGAGCTCAGTTCTGCTGTATTTATAGGCAGGGAGTTGAAGATCTAGGGCAACCATCAGCCCAGAAATGAAGTACCAAAAATACCCCCAAAAGACGACAAAAGGAGGCCACAGTACGGCCGCGTTTCCGCGGCCAATACCCCCTATTGGCCGCGGAAACGCGGCCGTATAGGGGAGTTGGGAAGTGGGTTTTTGTGGCATTCCCTGGTTTGTCGTGCCCTGTTTTCTGGTACATGTATTTTCTGAAAATACATTCACATTTCTTCCAGAATTTCTGTTGAGGAAAGGTGGACTTTTTGTGGATGTTTTTGTCATGATTGCCTCGAGCTCCGCGTAGATCTCTTGGATCTTGTGCTGCCATTGAGCCTTGTGCATGAAAGCGACATTGATTTGACATTTTGTCTCTTAAACTGATATCTGGCAACATACGGATGAAGAGCGGAGACCGTGTTTTATCTGTGGTTGGCAGGAACCCGGATTTTGTCGTGTTTTCCATGAATTTCACCGTTTTAGAACCGAGAACCTGTATCCTGCAAATATGTAACAAACACGGATTAAAAGCACCTACCTATAAACAACCGAGCGTAAGAATGGGTGGTATAAAATGCAGTATTCTGTGATGAACAGCGGGCACTTTGGCCCAAAGAAGACAGCCGAGAAAGTTTGCAGTGTGGTTTCTATTGACCACGACTCTTCAAGGATGCATATGAATACTGCAGGACTTGCTCCCAATGACAACACTTGGGCCGGATATCGCGGAGAAACGAAATGCCTCTCCAACCAATTTTGGTTGTAGATATTTTTGATGATTGGGGGTATAGACTTCATGGGACCATTTCCTAACTCTTTTGGAAATGTGTATATTCTTTTGGCTGTTGACTACGTTTCAAAGTGGGTCGAGGCTGTGCCTAGTCGAACGAATGACAACAAGGTTGTCGTTCGATTTCTTAAAGAACACATCTTTTCTCGATTTGGGCACCCTCGCGCGATAATAAGTGATAATGGTTCTCACTTTTGCAATAGGAATTTTGAGTCCTTAATGCGCAAATATTCTATCACCCATAAACTGTCAACGCCATACCATCCCCAAACATGTGGGCAAGCCGAGGTCTCTAATCGGCAAATTAAGCAAATCTTGGAGAAAACAGTTTCTAAAAACCGTAAAGATTGGTCACTCATATTGATCGATGCACTATGGGCTTTCCGTACTGCATACAAGATCGATCTCAGCATGTCTCCATACCGGCTTGTTTACGGGAAGGCTTGCCACCTCCCAGTAGAAATTGAGCACATGGCATTTTGGGCTATCAAAGAGCTGAATTTATCTTTAGAAGATGCGGGCAGCAACCGAAAGCTGCAGTTGAATGAACTAGAAAAGCTGCGGGATGAGGCATATGATAATGCCATAATTGCTAAAAACCGAGCTAAGGTGTTCCACGATAAACACCTTTTGCGTAAAACATTTAAACCTGGTCAACAGGTTTTACTCTATGATACTCGGTTACATTATCACCCCGGCAAGCTCCATTCTAGATGGAAAGGACCGTTTGTAGTCCGCACCGTTTATCCGCACGGTGCTGTCGATCTTGAAAATCCGGAGGACGGTACGCTATTCAAAATGAATGGGCATCGATTGAAACAGTTCCTCACAGCGGACCCATCGGAGGAGCTCCTGTTTTTGCAGGAGCCAATCTACACTGATTAATTTTCCTCCACTTTCACCCCCGAATTTCCATTTTTCCAAAACATTATTTCAAATAAGTTTAGGGGTGTGTATATAATTTGTAAATACTTAATTCCAAAATACCAAAAAAAATTAAAAAAATTTTGAAAAAAAAATTAATTAATATTTTTGGACCTAATTGAAAATTTTCAGATTTAATAACTGACTTTTTTTAAAACCATCATTTTTGAGGGTGTTTTCTACAAATCTCCATCTTTCCCCCTATTTATACGACCTGAGCCCCCCTGTTCTCTTAAACCTAAAATTTTCTCTTCATACAACCCTAGCCGCCGCCCGCTGTCACCTCCAGAAAAATCTTGTCGCACCGCCTCCATACCACCGCGATCCCGCCGCATTAGCCTCCTCGTGCCGCCCTTCCGCCGCGCTTCTGGAGCCTCACCCCGTGAAACTTCAGGGGAGGTACTTTCTGTCGATTCCCTCTCTGTTTCTTGCATACTTTTTATCTGTAAAAGCACTATGGCACACAAACTGCAGTTTGAGAGGGATTTTTCCCCAGTTTTCACGCACGAAGTGTACGGTAGCTATTTTGTACACGAAATAGAGCAGAGGGGCTGGAATTTCTTATCCTACAATCACCCCTCTGCGTTTGCTCTACCTGAACTAGTTACCCTGTTTTATGAATCTATGGAGGATAGAAGTCTCGATGACTTAGGCTACATTAAATTAAATTGGGGAGATCGCGTAATTCACATTGATAGGGATATGATCCACGAGATCACACTTATACCTCGTTTGCCCGCACACGACCACCCCCTACACTTTATGGATTATATGCCCTTGATGGGCAATGACTGCGCGAGAGAGCCGCGAAAGCGTATCCAAGCTCACACCCTTTTCGCGAACGTTTTCACTGTGTGCCGGTGGTCATAAAACAACATCTATGGCAGCTCTCACAACACTACCTTTTTCACCCCCTCCTTACATGTCGTACACACACTTATGAAGAAGAATCCACGGTTCGACATGTGCACTGTTTTGCTCCATTCTTTAGGTGAGGGAAAATGGGGTACCATTTACCCATGTCCTATGCTAGTCACCCAACTCTGCCGTTATTTCCTCCCAGCAGAAAAATTTGACTATTACATGATAGGAGGAGTTCCTGTTCGACCACTTGTAGAGGGCGTTACTTCGTCCTATTCTAGACTGACTTAGATTTGGTCGCAAACCGAACCGGCTCAGAATGTTCCCGCACAGACCCCTAGTTCTAGCTCAACATCAAGCGAGGACGAGATGACCCCTCAAGAGCATGCACGCTTAATGAGGAGAACGATGAGGGGTATTGATTCTTTGAGGGACGAGTTTAGGGCAACAGCACGAGAGCATGACCATCGGCTGACGGAGATTGGGAGGGGTATTCAAACCCTATTGGCTAGAGGGGAGCGATCACGTTCACGCTCAAGGGCGCGACGTGGGGCCGGGCAGTAAGGGCACCGCGTTGCTTAAGTTTGGGGGAGATGGTGGTGTAGATAGTTATCTTTTGCATAGCATATTTTCAATTTGTATATATTTTTCTTTTCTTTTTACATATTTAATTTCTGCATTGCATCTTTATATAAAAATCATAAAAATTTGAAAAATTTGAAAAAAATAATAAAAAATCAGAAAATGAAAAACCAAAAAAATTGAAAATTTTCAAAAATATAAAAAAATTCTTGTAGTCAATTTTGGTTAATTGACTTGAGTTTGATAAATAGGTCAACTGCCAAGGAAAAACTAGATCTTAGACTTAGTAAATTAAAAACCCTAAAAAATAACCTTCCTTAAAGTCTAACGATAGAAAGTATATGTCTTTGTAGTTTATTTAGAAATAGAAAAATTTTGAGTTCAATTCTTGGGCTAAGTTGAAACAAAGGAAAAGGTATTGATATTTTATTAGAAGTACAAGTTTGAAAGATAATTCCAAGCTTAAGTCCAGATTCTGAAAACGTATACCCTACAAATTGCACAATCCCGCATCTTGAAACTTGGAATAGTAGAGGAGACCTTGAAATGCTCTTGTCTAAAGTCCTTAGCACAATAAAAATGAAAAAAAACAAAAAAAAAGTTAATAAAGGAAAAAAATGGACACTGGTTTTTGTGATTACTTAAGGCTAAAAAAAATAGAAAAATATTTAGCGAGGGTGCTTCATCACCTAGTGCCTTAGACCAACTGGTTTGGGAGTCACTGCTAAAGCCTTGGGTGTTACAAGACTAGGAAGTACGCTTCAAAGTGCTAACGCATCTTGTAATCGGTTGTTGGTACCTCAAGAAGTGTTAACGGTCGCATGAAGGATGTGTAAGCGAAATTCAACAATTAATAAGTGCTTTGGACAATGGACGAGAGTATGATTGCTTGATTTGAATTTCCAAGTGTAAAGGTGATATTTACACACACATGGAAATATGTGATTAGAGTTTAGATAAGAGAAAGGAATGAAGAATAGAACTTGTATCTTTAGTAAAGTTGATAGAAATTCCCAAGTGGAGATGGAACTCTAGAAGGAAAACTTATGAAATGCCGAAAGCTAAGTAAGTCTATAGAACATATATAATCTTAAGTTAAATGATGAGGAAGTGTGAAGAATATGGGTGGATAATTTACGGCTTGACGATAATAGACTTCCTTGTTAGAAAACCTAATTGGAAAACAAAAGTCGAAAAGCCAAATTGATAGGATTTTGTGGGTAGCATCCGCTGAAAACCCTCAGGAGACAACACTCCTCCTACTAAGGACACCTAGAGGTTTAACGGCTTGTTGCACGAGCTCAGTGCAATCGCGTTTCCTTGCGAAAGTGCGGTTAGGTTAGATTTTTATCGAGAATAAAAAAATAAGTTTGCTCGAGGACGAGCAAAAGATATGTTTGGGGGTATTTGTTCATATCATAATATTGCATTTTACAATCCCCATTCTTACGCATTTTACAATAAACACAGGTGCTTTTGACCCATGTCTGCTACATGTTACAGGTTACAGGTTCTTGGAGCGAAAACAGTGAAAAAGACAAAAGACGACAGAAAAAGGGACTTTTGACCAACAAATAGAAGGATCCTAGTCAAGCCTAGACGAAGAACAGTTCACAATCAACAAGGCAGTGCAAGGTCAAAAATATCAAGGCAAATGGTTAAAAGACCGCTACAAGTTTTCACTGAAAGATCTGGAGAAGAATCAGAAGCCAAACAGAGAAAAGAACTGAAGAAATAACCAGACCAAAGAACCCTGAAGCAGACCCTGAAGTTTCATGAGCTGAACTCATCAAAGGGCAGCGGAACTGTGGCCCAATGCCTACCCATGCCGCGGTTCCGCGGCCGTCTAGTGCCCGTACGCGGAGGAAAATTTACCATATGCTGTTGCGGCGCTGAAAAGATTTTCTAGGGGTATATTTGTAATTGTAGACATGCGGATCAGCTGTAGCCCTAGGGTTTCTATGTCCTATAAATAGAACCCAAACCCTTGTATTTTCTCATGCCTCCTTTATTAATAAATTTCAGCATTCTTTTGTAGAGCGTCGTTTTTGTAAGTTCTTTATTTTCAGCCCTAGGTTAATTTTCTATTCCTGCCCTAGATAAATTTAATTCCTTGCCCTAGTTAATCTTTTCTTCTCTGCCCTAGATAAATGTATTTTAATTCCCTAATGAGTGAGTAGTCTCCTCGCTTTTTAGGGTTAGATCTGGGAATGTTTGAGAGACGAAGATCTCTCATCCCCTTTCTTGCCCGTCATATATTTTCATAGGACTCATGCATACATGCACATACCGCTCCCTACGGCACCCTATCCCACGAGGTAGCGGTGATACCGTAATATAAAGGCCCGGTTGTGATGGTTTTCTATAGAGGTTAGGGTAAGGAATGATAAAGGAAGGACAAGAACCTAGAGGAAGAAACATCTTCCCAAATGGTTCTAATCCCTTTTAGTAATAATTACCATAACACTTAATTAGATCTTCATATGAGTATAGAAAGCGGTGAGATTTATAGACTTTCCAAACTTAACCTAGACCTAACCCTAGCAAGACTTAGATATAGGTTAATTTAGTTTTTAGATTTAATAATCAATCCGAACACCCTTCGGAATTAACTCGTAAGCGCGATTAGGAGATTCACAACATCCCTGTGGACCGACCCGTACTCACCGGCTAGCTGCAATGCGACGCCATTCTTGATTGCGGTTATAGATAGTTTTTGAGATCAATCAATGAGACCTTGGTTCCTTCGCTAAAGCTATAGCCCCATTGTTATCGCAATACAAAGGTATTGGGTCAACAATGGACAGAACCACCGGAAGTTCACTAATGAACTTCTTCATCCAGACCGCCTCTTTTGCGGCATCGCTTGCAGCAATGTATTCATCCTCCATCGTCGAGTATGCGATGGTATCCTGTTTGGAACTCCTCCAATATACCGCCCGTCCGTTGAGGGTAAACACAAAACCCGAGACAGACTTGCTGTCATCTTTGTCGCTCTGGAAGCTTGAATCAGTAAAAGACTCGACCCTCAGGTCCCCATTACCGTAAACCAGGAACATCTCCTTAGTCCTTCTCAGGTACTTGAGAATGTTCTTCACTGCTGTCCAGTGGTCCTCACCTGGGTTTGACTGATACCGGCTCACCACGCTCAGCGCGTAAGCTACATCTGGTCTTGTACATAGCATCGCATACATTATAGATCCTACCGCCGAAGCGTAGGGTATAGTGCTCATGCGAACCCTCTCCTCGTCAGTCTTAGGAGACATCTTCTTGGAGAGGGTAATTTCGTGCAATGCGGGTATGTTACCGCACTTGGAATCCTCCATACTAAATCTCTTTAGTACGGTCTCTATGTACCTGGACTGCGAAAGTCCCAATAGTCTCTTGGATCTATCTCTGTAGATCTTGATCCCTGGAATGTACGAGGCATCACCCAGGTCCTTCATGGAGAACCGTTGTGACAAAAATAGCTTGACCGATTGTAGCATAGGAATGTCATTTCCTATCAAAAGAATGTCGTCCACGTACAAGACTAGGAACACGACAGTTCGTCCAACAATCTTCTTATAGACACAAGGTTCATCTTCGTTCTTGATGAAATCAAATTCCTTGATTGCCTCATCAAAACAGATGTTCCAGCTCCGCGATGCCTGCTTTAATCCATAAATGGATTTAAGCAACTTGCACACCTTCCCGCTGCTCCCACTGTCTACAAAACCTTCTGGCTGATCCATGTAAACGCACTCTTCCAAACAGCCGTTTAGAAAAGCCGTTTTAACGTCCATCTGCCAGATTTCATAGTCATGAAAGGAAGCAATGGCAAGTAGGATCCGAATGGATTTCAGCATAGCCACTGGAGAAAAGGTTTCGTCATAGTCCAAACCAGGTCTTTGACGAAAACTTTTGCAACGAGTCTAGCCTTATAGGTCTCCACCTGCCCATCCACACCAAGTTTCTTTTTGTAGATCCATTTGCATCCAACAGGTTTTACCCCAGGTGGAGCAATATCCAAGGTCCACACTTTATTGGTGTACATGGACTCCATTTCGGATTGCATTGCTTCCTGCCACTTATCAGAGTCCTTACTGATAATGGTCTGCGTGAAACTGGTAGGGTCATCTTCTTCCAAGATGCAATTCTCTCGATCCCCGTCTATGAGAAAACCGTAGTATCTCTCGGGCGGATGAGAAATCCTACCAGATCCGTGGAGTGGCAGAGGTTCGTCTAGGACTATTGAATTTTCTGGTTTTGCTAAATCCTCAGTTTGAGTTTGTGGATAAGATATTTCATCCAGTTCTACCGTGCTCCCACTTATTTCTTTTGCAAGAAATTGCCACTCTAAAAAGGTGGCACGACGAGCAACGAACACCTTCTGTTCCTCAGTGTGGTAGAGCAGATATCCCAGAGAATTTCCAGGATATCCTACAAACTTGCATAAAACTGACCGTGCCTTAAGCTTGTCCGGATTTTGTACTTTTACATAGGCCGGACAACCCCATATCTTAATATGTTCAAGATATGGTTTTTTACCACTCCATATTTCATATGGAGTCTTAGGCACAGATTTAGACGGAACCTGATTCAGTAAGTATGCTGCTGTTTCTAGCGCAAGTCCCCAGAATGAAAGAGGTAACTCAGCATTACTCATCATGGATCGAACCATATCCAATAGGGTACGATTCCTCCGCTCCGACACACCGTTGTGCTCTGGTGTATAAGGAGGAGTAAGCTGAGAGAGAATACCATTCTCTTTTAAGTAATCTTGGAATTCCGTGCTTAAGTACTCTCCTCCTCTATCAGACCGGAGGATCTTGATACTTTTGCTTATCTGGTTCTCTACTTCGTTTCTGAATTCCTTGAATTTCTCAAAAGCTTCAGATTTGTTTTTCATAAGATACACGTATCCGAATCTAGAGAGATCGTCAGTGAATGTGATGAAGTAAGAGAACCCACCCTTGCATGTATAGACATTGGACCACATACATCACTGTGTATGAGTCCCAAGAGCTCTGCTGCCTTTTCTCCATGTCCGGTGAACGGAGATTTGGTCATCTTCCCTTTGAGACAAGACTGGAAAGTTTCATAAGATGAAAACTCGAACGCATTCAAGAGTCCATCTTTATGCAACTTACTTAGTCTTTTCTCTCCGATATGACCAAATCTACAATGCCACAAGTAGGATTCATTCGTATCTGAATTCTTCCTTTTGCGTGTGTTTTGTATATTGAGAACTGTATTCTGATTTAGAACGTAGATACCATTACACAGTGTACCTTCTGCAACCATTATTACCTTATGAAGGTAGATTTTCATGATATTTCTATCAAGAACAAAGTTATATCCATCTTTATCGAGTAAAGAAACTGATATGATGTTGCAAACCATGGAAGGTACATAGTAGCAATCGTTCAAAATCATAGTATTGCCATTTGGCAATACTAGGTGATATTCACCGATGGCTGCAGCATTAACTTGTGCTCCGTTCGCTACTCTGAGCGACATATCACCGGGTGCAACTTTCCTACTTTTTCTCAGTCCCTGTAATAAATTACAGATATGAGATCCTGATCCGGTATCAAGTACCCAGGAGGCAGGGCTGACCGTAAAGCAGTTCTCAATTACAAGAACATCTGAAGTAGATGCAAAACCATGCTTCTTCTTCAACTAGGTATCCTTGGAATCCATACAATCCTCTTTCCCTTGCTCATACTTATGACTGTTGTCACAAGTTAGAGCCGAACCTACGTTCCCCAGCCCCGAATAAGAATTCGGATCGGTCAAGCGATACATTTTATTATCTTGATTAGGGCGTGAAATGGTTGCTACCTGGAGAGAGAGAAAAGAAACACTCGGCATGCACTCTTACAAGATTAGATTGGTTTAATGATTTATCTAACCAGGATGGCTCCCACTATTTCCTCAAATTCTTCTTCAAACCCTAAAAGAAGAACTAGTCAGGATTAATCGCACGTCACAATACTTGCTTAACCTTTTAGCCAGGCTGGTGTTGGTACTTCGAGGGAGGTTTTCCAACGCTTTCGCGAAGTTCCTTAATTAAATAACCTCTTTTTCCTGGAGGCGTAACCCCGCTAACACCGTTCTAGACACCTACTTGTTTTATAGCATTGATTGTTAAGTGAAATAATCTCCCGAGAGTAATCCAACTCATCAGTGGGATCGGGATCCAACTATCATTGTACGATGACCTAGATGGAATCCACTCTAGTCACCACACTCCAGAAGGTATGCTAAATCTGCAAGTTTCAGTTTCTTTAGAAACTCCCGATGTGGATTTCTGCCCCTAACGGTTTATGACCTTGACAATGCCAACATATCATTTACCGCTAGTCAAGTTCGGCCCGTCATTATCTTGATTAACTTAACCCACCCACATATCTCTTGACAATGCCAACATAGCTATGCGACTGTCCTAAATAGTCCGAAAAACTGCAAACAAGAAATACTTAGCTACCGATCACTACGCCTTGACAATGCCAAAATACGCAGCTCGAATACTAAGTAGTACTTGTAGGAAATGACGGAGGGCTACGGCTGGGTTTTTGGCGAAAAACCCGTTAACGTAATGAACTTGATATCGTTGAAGGAACGTGAAACCCTCTTTTGAAAATATAGTGGCGAAAACTTTTGCTAAAGAGGTCACTCCCTGTGAAGGGATCTCGGCTTTTTCCTCGTCGAATGAGGTGCAGGATATTCCAAACTGAATACCTTGATGCAAAGCAAGAATAATCGACTATTGTGAAGTTATTACTCTGACGCAAAATTTATGAAGAGGAGGAAGATGAAGGAGGTCAAGCAACCATGAAGCTCTTTCTTTCTTCTCACTTCCAAGAGAAAGAATGAGAAAAGAGAAATGAAAAGCTTAACCAAAGAAAATGAACCATGGTTGCAAAATAATACTAAACATCATCATTACAAATTCTATCATGATAAAGTTGATGCTACATTGATTTGACCATTTTCATAATCCAATGACCATTTTCATAATCCAAAATGAAAAAGAAAACCAAAGAAGAGTGTAGACCTCTCATGAAGGTCAATGGTCAACTTTGGTCAACGGGTCAACAAAGTCAAGAGTGGTCAGGTTGGTCAAATGGTCAAAGCAATTAGCCATCACATAATTATCACTAAAAGGATTATTAAATAATGTCTCCGGCTCTTAATGGCTTTGACCGAACGAATTTCCAAAACCCTAATGAGCCCACCTCAAAATGGTTTTTACCGAATCAACTGTCAAAACCCTAATGAGCCTGCCACATAACGGTTTTGGTGGAACCAGCTGCCAAAACCCTAATGAGGCACCTCCTCCTTCATCGCTCCTCAAAACTGTGCATACACACCCACACCCGCATTCCGTAGAATGCGAATGCACAGAAGACAAAACAAATCCATCCGTGCAATACTAGGATCCGGCTTAAACCAAAGCCCACCAGTATTGCCTGCCCGAACAGCATACGCACACAAGTGCACGTAAGTGATCGCAGCCCTGCGGTAAAACCATACGGCTTCTACACGTTTCACTCAGTGCAGGGAAACTCTCTGTGTGGGACTCTAAAGACTCGACACTACGCTGGCAGTGGGTTTAACCACAGACCGCAAGCGGCACTAGCTGTACGTAACGGTCCCCAGGTAGATACCGACAAGAAGACTGACGAGGTGACCCCATCCGAACTCCTACTGAGCCTGTATGTGACAATCTCCGTACAGTCCGGTCTGTTTGTCTGATACATCGCATGGCGGGCCTAGGGGGTGGCGAACGTCAGTCCCCTGATAGCGGTACAAGTCGTGTCGGGGTGTAGCCCAGAACACCCTGAGACATGACTGGAAACCTACCAGTATATCTCGCTTGCCCTGGCCAGGGACTACTTGTCTAATGGCTCTCCTAGACACAGCGCGGTGTAACCCCCAATACCGGGAGAGACGAATCCTGTCTAACCGTCACTGCCTCCAAGTGCTTCGGGACTGCACCCCACTACTACCTGTTTGCATGACTCAGTAGAGCCATGGTAGGGTGGTAGTCAAAGAACAGTGGGAACACAATTGAGGCGAAGTGACAGTGTCAAGTCAGCTGACTAAGCTGTACTCATGTCACCTTGGAACTGTTAACTGACGATAGGTATAATACCAACCAACAGTCCCCGACGAGTCATGTCCAGTGTACTCGTAACCTAACGAGCACCCGCATACTATCTCAAGTACGACGTACTGACGACTGTGGGACAGACCGCCTCCCGCACTGGGATGAGAAGTGCATACACTAGTCTACTCCGGAGTATCGATGCCCTGTCTCGATAATCCCACGACTAGGGACGTGCATATAGATGTGCTTGTGGATTACCCAGCCCCCATGAGTGTGATCGCCATCACAATGCCGGTAATCAAGCAAAAGATCCTAAGGGCTCTACCAATGAGTATAGGTGATATAATAAAAGAAACACATGTACACATTAAAGCAGAGACAAACCATGTAGAATACTACTATTTCGAGCAAGATTGTCTATACAGCTGTGAATATCCCAAGCTTCCATCAAGTAATATACATACTATTATGATACAGTAATGGCCTCTAGGGCATATACACTAACAGTAGGCACAGTCTTAGTGGGAACTCGGTTCAAAAGGTATGCGGCTGATTCTAGCGCATATCCCCAGAATGATCGCGGCAACTCAGCGTTACTCATCATAGACCGTACCATATCCAATAGGGTTCGGTTCCGTCTCTCCGATACACCGTTATGTTGCGGAGTGTATGGAGGAGTAAGCTGAGAGAGAATTCCATTCTCTTTTAGGTAATCCAGGAACTCGGCACTCAAGTATTCACCACCTCGATCAGATCTCAGTGTCTTGATACTTTTGCCTGTTTGTTTTTCTACTTCATTCTTGTATTCTTGGAACTTTTCAAAGTCTTCAGATTTATGCTTCATTAAGAAGACATGTCCGAACCTTGAAAAATCATCCGTAAAAGTAATGAAGTAAGAATAACCGCTTCGCACATATGTAGACATTGGACCGCACACGTCGCTGTGTACGAGCCCCAAGAGCTCGCTCGCTCTTACTCCATGTCCAGTGAACGGAGTTTTTGTCATCTTCCCTTTGAGACAGGATTGACAAGTTGCATATGATTGATATTCGAACGGATCCAAATATCCTTTTTTATGTAACTTCGTCAACCTTCTCTCATTGATGTGTTCGAGTCTACAATGCCATAAGAAAGCCTGATTGATTTCTGGAGACTTTCTTTTGTGTGTATTATGGACATTGAAAATCTGTGGTTGGTTTAATACGTATTTACCATTGTTTAATGTACCTGACCCAATCAAAACTTGATTAAGGTGAATGTTCACAACATTACTTACAAATGCAAATTCATAACCTTCTTTAGATAATAAAGATACAGAAATGATATTACAAGTTGCATTTAGTACAAAATAACAACCACGCAAAACCAAAAAGTGTCCATCTGACAATACCAGGTGATAGTCCCGCACGGCCTCAGCATCCATGCTAGCTCCGTTCGCAACTCTGAGTGTCATATCACCTGCCTTCAAAACCCTACGCCTTCTCAATGCCTGCAAAGAATTACAGATATGAGATCCTGATCCGGTATCCAATACCAAGGAAGTAGAGTTTATTGATAGACAGTTTTCAATAACATACAACTGAAGCTGAAGCCGCAACATGCTTCAGATCCTGAGTTCTGGCCTTCCAAGCCCTGCAATCCTTTTTCCAGTGTCCACTCTTATGACACTAAAAGCATTCTTCCTTTCCCACAAGCTTTCCCGCTACCTTTGTTGCCTTTGCCTTTCCCTTCGTATCCACTTTACTAATACCGCCCCTTGGTTTGGCGGGGGCTTTCTTCTTCTTTCCCTTGGCTTTCTCCCTGGACTTAGAAGAGAAAGATCCTCCTACAAACAAAGTGGATGTTTCCCTACCTTTCTGTAGGGTGCCCTCAGCACTCCTCAACATGTTCAGAAGCTCAGAAAGTTCAACCTCCTTTCCTTGCATGTTGAAATTTAGGATAAACTGGGCGTAAGTGGAAGCAAGGGACTGGAGAATTAAGTCAATGTAGAGATCATTCTCCAACATGGTCCCAAGGTCTGCGAGCTTTTCTATATAGCCAATCATCTTAAGCACGTGTTCCGCTACCGATGATCCGACGGCCAATCTTGCCGAAAACAGCTTCTTCGACACTTTGTATCTGGCGATACGAGATTGCTCTCTATACTGTTCTTTTGTATGCAGAAATATGGATTCTAGGTCCATATTCTTGTGCCTCCTCTGATGTTCATTGTCCATAGAGGCAAGCACGAGGCACTTGGCCTTCGCGCAATCGATCTCCTATGTCTTACGGATTTCTATATCCGCGACGCTGGATGTGGGACCTGGGACATGGGGAGCTTTGGTGGTAAGGAGATACCCTAACTTGTCGTAAGTGATTGCCATTTTGACATTCCCGAGCCAATCTTTGTAGTTTGGCCCTGTCAGTATGTTCTTATCTAGTAATAACTTAAGTCCGGTCATGTTGATTGGTTGCTGCAATTAGGAGAGAGAAAAGAAACACTTTAGCATGATGCTCTTGCAAGTTTAGAGTGGTTTTTAGTTTGTCTAAACAGGATGGCCCCCACCGTCTCTCGAATCCCTCCTCAAACCATAAAGGAAGAATTAGTCGGGATCAATCTCACCGTACAATATTTGCTTAACCGTTCAGCCAGGCCAGTGTCGGTACTTCGAGGGAGGTTTTCTAACGCTTTCACGAAGTTCCTTAATTAAGTAACCTCTTTTCCCTGTGGGCGTAGCCACGCTAACACCTTTCTAGACACCTACTAGGTTTATAGCATTGATCGTTAAGTGAAAAATTTCCCGAGGAGTAGCATATACTCACAGTAGGATCGGTATCCAAATATCACCGCGTGACAAAACTGAAGGAATCCTACCAGAATCATCACACTCCCAATGGTATGCAGCGCTAGCAAGTTTCAGTCCTTTTTAAACTCCCGATGTGGATTTTTCCCCCATGCTCTTATGACCTTGGCGTGAGGTCAAAATGTCATAAGTCACATGTCAAGTTCTACCCATCATTATCCAGGTTAATTTGAACCCACCCGTACCTACCCTTGACGTAGGCCAAAATGGCAGTACGACTGTCTCAAACCAACGCATTCTATCTATGCAACAGATAAATAACCAGCAGCTACCAATCACTATGCCTTGGCATGAGGTCAAAATACATAGCTTGAATACTACCGAATATTTAACTGAAATGATGGAGGGCTACGAATGGTATTGGCGAAACCGTGAACGTAGTGAACTTGATATAATCGATGGAACGAGATAGCTTTTAAAAGGAGTGGTTCAAGCTCCGCATTTTAAAAGTTGGTTTTTGAAAAGAACCGAGTGGTTTTGAAAGTGTTCCAACGACTTTTACTTGGTTTATTTTCTTGCATTAATTTTAATGTGTCCCATCATTTAATCCTACCATTGCAGAAAACAACCAAAATATGGCGTACGCTTATGCCATCCGCATTCGCCACGGGGCCCCGTCATCACCCGTTAAGTTACTTAACTAACGACAGAGCGGGGGCTGGACTAGCACGGATGCAAAACATAAGCAACACCTAAATAGATATCATATATAGATATATAGCAATGATAGTCAATCCAGATCACAAATGAACAATTTGGATATACTAGGAATCCGCGATTCGTTCGAGCCTGCAACGAAAAGCGGATTGCACGGTCGTGATGAATAGCCAATACCCCACCCTAGACCCCTACGAGTGCGGCAAACTACCCCCAAGTACCCGAAACGAAGCAACCTCCCTCAACGACGTGAGTAGGACACTCGGCACTTCGAGATACCCGGTAGTTTGTGCACCACACCATGGGTCTATCCTAGGAGCAAAAACAGTAAAAAGAAATTATACAATGACGGCTACAACCCCGACCCGGTTGTGCGGCCATACAAATAATATTACATCAAATTACATGTTACATGAATGAAAGAAAAAGAAACTCTCATCTCACATCCACCCGGCTATTCATCTGCGATAATCCAACGAGTTCATATACACAAACCATCAACATTACAGATCACAGATATGTATAACCCCCACTAATCGACGTATAGCGATTAGCAGACGTTCAATACATATATAACATCACAGATAATATCCATTAGCCAAAGTCTACGGAATTTCGATCAAAATACGGATTTATAACCACCCCAAATACAAATTTCTTTTCTGGAAATTCTGGGCAGAAATAAAATATACTAAAAATCCCAAAACAGTAACAGAAGAACACTGCAAGGAAAATGACCCACAGCCGAGTCAACTCGGTCGCGGATCCGCGGCAGGAGCAAGCTTATGCCGCGGATCCGCGGTGAGTCGGCCGAGTTAGTGGATCGTTTTCCTTGTGTGTTCTGTAAAAACCCTGAGCCGATTTTTAAGGTATGATTTATTAATTTTATAGCAGGTTTAAAAATCGGCAGAAAGTTAGGGTTTTGAAAAAGTGTTTTTGCGATTTTTCCGATCGAAGTTCTATATACTTTTCTAACTAGCTAGTTTGTGTTTAGTTAGGCTTTAATACCAATGTAAGTCCACGTTGCTCACCCCGGTGCTTACGGGGAGGCGGAAACGGTATAAAAGTTTGATTTTTACAACTCAAGGCAACATGGACTAACAAAAGAAGGATCTTTGCTAAACATAAACTAACTACAAAGCTAAAAAGTTTAGCTACTCGGAAAAGGAGTTATACCTAGGTCTTCAAGTCCTTCTCTTCTTGCTCCTTGGAGTGTGATGATCGGATTCTCCTCGTCGCCTTCTCTCGCCGAAGAAAGATCCACCCGAGGGATACTACCTTTGGCTCCTACCTTAAACTAGAAGCAACTAAGGTGCTTGGTATGCTAGACCTAGAACCTTAGAAAGAGTAGAGAATGATGTTGGTGTTTTTATCTCAAGCTTATTAGTTCTCAACTTATGAGAGGGAGAGCTTTGAGAGAGAGGAAGAGGATGAGAGAGAATGAAAATGATAGAATGAGGATATTTTGCAACCATCCTCACATATATGTGTGAATTATGATAATTAAAAATTAACTAAAGATAATTGTGATGGTTAAGTGGAAGTGACCATTATCATTTCACGTTAATGAATTTTGCTTGAATCAAAGAGCATCTTTCAAGTGAAATGATGATGGTCAATTTGTCAATTTGGGTTAACAAGTCAACCATAGTCAAATGGTCAACAACCCTAACCATAACATAATTATAATTAATTAATATCAATAATCACAATTCACACATACACATTAGGGTTCAGAAAAAGACAATGGTCATTAACCCTAATGAAAGTCCTCTGCCTCTGTCTCAGTCAACTGTGCATACACACCCGCATCCGTGTTCCGAGGAACAAGAATACAAGGAGATAAAACCAATTCCAAAACATATACTAGAATCTGGCTTAAAACAAAGCCCGCTAGTATAAGTTGTCCGGACACCAAACGTGCACAAGTGCGCGGATGTGAACGAACCCCGTCGCAAAACCATGCGACCCCTACTCTGTTTTGCCTAAAGGCGAACAATCCTCTGTGTGGGACTCTAAAGACTCGACACTACGCTGGAAGTGGGTTTAACCACAGACCGCAAGCGGCACTAGCTGTACGTAACGGTCCCTAGGTAGATGCCGATAAGAAGACTGACGAGGTGAACCCATCTGAACTCCTACTGAGCCTGAATGTGACAGTCACCGTACAGTCCGGTCTGTTCGTCTGATAACAACGCATGGCGGGCCTAAGGGGGTGGTAAACGTCAGTCCCCTAATAGCGGTACAAGTCGTGTCGGAGTGTAGCCCAGAACACCCTGAGATAACACTGGAAACCTACCAGTATACCTCGCTTGCCCTGGCCAGGGACTACTTGTGTAATGGCTCTCCTGTACACAGCGCGATGTCAACCCCCAATACCGGGAGAGACGAATCCTATCTAACCGTCACTGCCTCCAAGTGCTTCGGGACTGCACCCAACTACTACCTGTTTGCACGACTCCTTTGAGCCGTGGTAGGGTAGTAATCAAAGTACAGTGGGAACACACTCGAGGCGAAGTGACAGTGTCAAGTCAGCGGACTAAGCTGTACTTATGTTACCTGGGAACTGATAACTGACGTTAGGTATAATACCAACCAGCAGTTCCCGACGAGTCTTGTCCAGTGTACTCGTAACCCAACGAGCACCCGCATACTATCTCAAGTACGACGTACTAACGGCTGTGGGACAGACCATCTCCCGTGCTGGGATGAGAAGAGCATATGCTAGTCTACTCCGGAGTATCGATGCCCTGTCTCGATAATCCCACAACCAGGGACGTGTATATATAAGGATGTGCTTATAGATTACCCAGCCCCCATGAGTGTGACTGCCATTACAACGCTGGTAATCAAGCAAAGATCCTTAGGGCTCCACTAATGCGTATAGGTGATACAATAAAGAAACACATGTACACATTAAAGCAGAGACAAACCAAGTAGCATACTACCATTTCGAGCAAGATTGTCTATACAACTGTGAATAACCCAAGCTTCCATCAAGTAATATACATACTAGTATGATACAGTAATGGCTTCTAGGGCATATACACTAACATAAACATGGTTTAACCCTAATTTAACCATATTTTACATGCACAAGTGTGTGCAAGCCCAAATAAATCTAATAAATTATTCATTAATTTTGATAAAATATTTGAAAATCGTTTTGGTAAACTTTTTACTAAAAACCACACATTAAGTATAATTAGCCACTAAACACAGTCTAAGGTGTTACATTACATTGCCCTCTTTTCTAATCCCTTTATTTTGTCTTTACTTATTACCTTCTGTACACCCTACTTAAGCCAATTGGTTTTCTCATTTCCCTACCTTTCGGCACCTGCCTATGGTTTGGAAGAAGATTATCCAATAAGTGTAATAGGTGTACCCTCTCCTAATCCTAGGAGCCCTCACATCCTGAGAGAAGGTAAGAGGAAAAGACAAATGAATAGTCATATTCATTCACTCCAGAACTAGAATCCATCCCCGAATAAGATCCTTCGAGTTCGTATATAAACATACGATGGATTTATCCAATGGAAGTGAACGTTTGTAGTAATACGGGGTGTTCTGGAGAAATGAAAGGGTAAAAGAAAGAGTGGCAATGTTGCCTGCAACTCAGACAATCCAAAAGCCAGTGTTTTAAGAAAGTTCGGTTAACTTGGTTACTGAGTTATAGTCCAGGGTCGGGCCACGGTCGCTGCCAAATAGAGAGAGAGAGGAGAAACATTCAGCGTGCACTCTAGCCTAGATCAGAATGGTTAATCACTTTATCTAATCAGGAAACCTCCCACTGTAATCTCAAATTCTCCTCCAAACCTGAAAGAAGAATTAGTCGGGATCATCCGAAGAGTAAACCAACTCATCAGTGAGAATCGGGATCCAACTATCATCGCATGATAACTTGATGAAAGCCACTCAAGTTATCACACTCCAGAAGGTATGCGCATGCCTAGCAAATTTCCTGTATGTTTGAAACTCCCGATATAATTTTTTATCCCATGCTCTTATGACCTTGACGTAGGCCAACAAATCATAAGTCACATGTCAAGTTCTACCCGTCATTATCTGGTTAATCTGAATCCACCAGTACATACCCTTGATGTTGGCCAACAAGGTAGTACAACTGTTCCAAACCAACGCATCTTTTTATGCAACAGAAAAGTAACAAATAGCTACCATACACTATGCCTTGACATAGGCCAACAAATATAGCATGAATACTAAGTGCTACCTGTCTGAAATGGCAGAGGACTACGAATGGTTTTTGGGGAAAAACCATTAACATAATGAACTTGATGTCGTTGATGGAACCGGATAGCTTTTATAAAAATATTGCTGCGAAAACTTTTGCTAAAGAGGTCACTACCGGTGAAGTGATTTCGGCTCTTTCCTTGTCGAATTAGGTGCAGTATATTCCAAACTGAATAACACAATGCAAAGCAAAAATAATCGACTATAGTAAAGTTATTACGTTGACGCAAACTTTTACTCAAGGGGTCACTCCCGATGAAGGGATCTCGGCCCTTGCCTCATTGAAAGAGGTGCTGAATATTCATAACCGAATACCACTGTGCAATCGAAAAGCGTACGTCTGTAATGTCAGTTTTTAAAATTAGTTCCAACAACATCAAATATAGGTTTGTTTTATCCTTGCATTGATAAGAATCAATGCAGTCCCATCAATTAATCACACCAGAAAATAACGAAAATATAATGTGCGTATATGCCATCCGCATCACCACTGGGTCCCGTCATTACCCGTTAGGTTACTTAACTAACGACAGAGCGGGGACTGGACTAGCGTGGGTGCAAAACATATATAACATCTACTAATATATATAAATATATAATAATCGCTCCATGCGTGATAAATGCAACATCACAGAAAAATAATAAGCATCACAGAACAATACAGATAATCTGGGATCCCCGGGTTTCACAGAGCCGCTACTGAAACCCGACGTTCCCCTGGTCGTGTGGATAGCCTGTGCAATGAAAACCAAGACTCCTACGGGCGCGGCAAGTTACCCGCCAAAACCTGAAGCGAGGCTGCCCCCTTCAATAAAGTGAATGGACCACCAAGCACATTACGGAATTCGGTAACTTGAGCACCCCTCCTTGGGTCAACCTGTACCCCCTACGAATGCGGCGAATAGCCCGCCAACTCTAGAGCGAAGCCCCCTCCGTCTCAAAGCCATGAGATGCGGGCCCGCTGCCCTCTAGAACCCAGCTATCCGTGTACTCCACCGCGGGGTAATCCTAGTATAGAAAATAAAATAAGTACAACGGGTGCATCTACCTCAACCCGGTCGTTCCCCAAAAGAATAATATACAAATAGGCAGTGATGACAGTCCACATGTCAGACGCTCGTCCCGCAATATCTAATGTACAAGTAAATCCAAACTACACTACCATTGCACACAAGCTATCCACCACGAAAAATCCGCAACATCATAGCAAAACACAGAAAATCAAATGTGAATGTCACGTTCGCAAATCCTTCTAGAGGGACTACAGCGATTAGACAAGATTTACCGATCAAATGACATTCACGGTCACAGATAGAAATGTAAAGTACTGCAAATATCAAACAATGTTAGAATATATCGACTTCGAAATAACCCCGAATAGCCCCAAAAAAACTAGATAAACCCATATCCATATTGGGCTAAATAAACAATACCAGCGAACTAAAATTTCACAACTCCACTCAAAAGCAAAACACACATTAGGGTGAAGAAAATGTGTGGCAAAAGAAATTGTTTGTGCGGAAAAAAAAAGACGGCTGTTGATTTTCTTTTGAGTGGCGATGTGAGAATTAGTGTTCTAAAGCCAAAAAAAAAAATATATTTCAAGCCACACAAATAAAAGGCCACGAATTTTGGCTTCTGTTGATTTTTGTTCTCTTGGGATTTTTATTGTGAATTGTGGTGAGTGTGTGTTATGTTAATAAATTAATCAACACATTAAAATCATCACCACAATCCATTGAAAAATTTTAGGACAACATCGAAAATCGACCGCAACCTCATGAACATAGATTCGTGATTCGGAAAAATTTGTCAATCGAGATTTTAACTTTTTGCAAACAAGCTAGTAGGGTTTATGGGTAGTCTCTGATACCATGAAGGGTTACACAAGCGTCCCGGCCAACTTCCGTGTCCAAATGCGGAACAAAAATTTTACGACGAACATAAACTATGCGCTAGAATAACACTAAAACCCGGATCTTTACCATAAACCTAACTAGCAAAGGAATAGAGTTCTATCTACTATGATAGGAAGTTATACCTTAAACTTGAACTCCTTCTTCTCCTTATTGTGATCTCCTTAGAATGATCTAGATGGCTCCTCCTCACCGGCTTCTTTATATCGAAGAAAATCCACCTGAAGGCCTCTACCTTGAGCTCCTACCTCAACCATGATGTAACTAGAGCGCTTTGCTTGCTAGAATAAGAAACCTAGAGTGAGTAGAGAGTTGTTTTAGTGGTTAGATCTCACAAAGCTCTGGATTTTCAACTCATGAAACAAGAGAGCTTTGAGAGTGGAAGTGGAGAGAGCTTGCAAGAGAGAGAATGTATCATGATAGAATGAGAAGAGATAGCTCTCATATGAACAAAAAGAATAATGATAATTTTAATTAGGATAAATTGTCATGGTTGATGTTGATTTGACGATTATCATGTCACTATTAATGCTAAGCATGCTCACAAAAATATCCAAGTCAACAAGGGTCAACTTAGTCAAATGGTCAAACCAATTAACTATGATACAATTATCTCTAATTAAACCTCATTAATCAATTTCCTCCATCTTATTATGGTTTAAATCAATTCAATGGTCAAAACCCTAATGAGGTTACTCTGCCTCTGTCAACTGTGTATACACACCCGCATCCGTATTCCGAGGAACACGAATACAATGATACCGAACCAAGCCAAAACCAAATACTAGGATCTGGCTTAAACCAAAGCCCACTAGTATCAACTTCCCGAACACCGAACACGCATAAGTACGAATATGTGAACGAACCCTGGCGTAAAAACCATACGACCTCTACTCGTTTCGCCCAAAGGTGAACAATCCTTTGTGTGGGACTCTGAAGACTCGACACTACGCTAGTTGGGGGTTTAACCACAGGCCGCAAGCGGTAGCTCTACGTAACGGTCCCTAGGTAGATGCCGATGAGAAAACCGATGAGGTGAACCCATCCGAACTCCTACTGAGCCTGAATGTGACAAACTTCATACAGTCCGGTCTGTTCGTTTAAGAGTATCGCATGTCGGGTTTAGGGGGCGGTAAACGTTAGACCCCTAATAGCGGTACAAGTCGTGTCGGAGTGTAGCCCAGAATACCCTGATAAACTACTGTAAATACTACCGGTAATTCTCGCTTGCCCTGAACAGGGACTTTGTGTAATGGCTCTCCTAGACACAGCGCGATATCAACTCCAAATACCGGGAGAGACGAATCCTGTCTAACCGTCACTACCTCCAAGTGCTTCGGGACTGCACCCAACTACTACCTATTTACACGACTCAATAGAGTCGTGGTAGGGTAGTAATTTAAGAACATTGGGAACACACTCGAGGCGAAATGACAGTGTCAAGTCAACGGACTAAGTTGTACTCATGTCATCTGTGAACTGTTAACTGACGATATGTATAATACCAACCAACAATTCCCGAAGAGTCCTATCCAGTGTACTCGTAACCAAACGAGCACCTGCATACTATCTCCAGTACGACGTACTGATGGCTGTAGGACAGACCATCTCCCCTGCTGGGATGAGAAGCGTATGCACCAGTCTACTCTGGAGTATCGATGCCCTGTCTCGATAATCCTACGAATAGGGACCTGTATAAGGATGTGCTTATAGATTACCCAGCCCCCACTAGTGTGATCGCCATCACAACGCCGGTAGTAAAGCAAAGATCCTAAGGGCTCCATTAATATGTATTAGCGATATGGTAAAAGAAACATATACACATATTAAAATAGATACAAACCAAGTATCATACTACAATATCGAGCAAGATTGTCATCAATCCATGTATATATCCCAAGCTTCCAAAATGTAATATACAAACTAGTACTATACAATAATGGCCTCTAGGGCATACATTTCCAACAGAACATTAACATTGCTCTCACATATGATAAAGTATCATATGTCCTCACAGCCACAGCCCCGCCCAAACCTGGCCCTGAATCATCTTTAGTGGATAGGGAGATACGAAAAACATGGGATATTGACTCAGCCACCGCTAAATGCCCCGCGCTTGCATCGATAGACAATACACATAAAAAGCAGCACGAGGAGATGGATGTTCAATCCATCTTTCTCCATACATAGGAGTTGTATGGGGAGCAGCCTCGTATCCTTCGATACGAAGCATCTCGAAAGTTTTTTCAGATGCGGATGGCTCCTGGTACACCAGTAGGCGATCACGTTTTGAAGATGATAGCTCTTATTGAAGAGCTTAAGGGCCTCGGATGGGAAATGGACAATGAGCAATATACGGATATTGTTCTACAGTCTCATTCCTCTACCTTTGCTCCTTTCATAGTGAACTTCAACAAGCATAGCATGGAGAAATCACTACCAGAACTTCTCAATATGTTGAGAAATGCGGAGAGCACGGTTAAGGAGATGTCTCCCTTCCTGCTTGTAGGACAATCTTCTTCTTCCATCCCAAAAGCCACGACCAAGGGAAAGAGCAAGAAGAAATCCACCAAGCCGAGAGGTGGAATAAAAAAGGCAAAGGGAAAGGACAAATCCAAAGCCGTGGAGTCGGGAAAAGGAGAATGTTTCTACTGCAAGAAGACGAGACACTGGAAGCGGAACTGTACTGAGTACCTTGGTCTCAAGAAAAAGAAGCATGGTGATGCCTTCAGGTGTGTTTGTAACCGAAATCTGTTTTTCAATAAACTCGGCTTCCTGGGTATTGGATACCGGTTCAGGTTCTCATATCTGTAATTCTGTGCAGGGGTTGAGAAATAGCAGGTTTTTGAAGACAGGTGATCATACTCTCCGGGTTGGAAATGGTTCCAATGTACATGCGGTTTCAGTGGGAGTGTATCATCTGGGGTTTCCATCGGGTTGTATATTGGTTTTAAACCCATGTTATTTTGTACCAAGCAAGCTTTGTAATATAATATCCGTTTCTTTGTTGGACAATGAAGGATATCATTTTGTATTGCAGCATAATGTTATGAACATTAAACCAAATCAAGAGTTGATTGGTTGTGGTACACTTAATAACGGGATATACGTGCTTAATCAACATAGAGTTTTCAACGTACAGCACACAAACAAAAGGAAATTTTCAGATATAAATGAAACTTTTCTTTGGCATTGTAAACTTGGTCATATTATTTAAACAAGACTAAACAAGCTTCATAAAGATGGATATTTAAATTCTTTTGAGTATAAATCTTATGCAACTTTCCAGTCCTGTATCAAAGGTAAAATGACCAAAACTCTATTCACTGGACACGGAGAAAGAGCTACTGAGCTCTTGGCCCTCATACATAGTGATGTATATGGACCAATGTCTACAGATGCACGAGGCGGTTTTTCATACTTCATAACTTTTACTGATGATTTCTCAAGATTCGGTCATGTGTTTTTGATAAAGCATAAGTCTGAAGCTTTCGAGAAATTCAAGGAGTAGAAACTTGAATTAGAAAAACAAACCGGAATAAGTGTCAAGATACTTCGATCGGATCGAGGTGGAGAGTATCTTAGTACAGAGTTTTCGAACTTCCTAAAAGAGAATGGGATTCTCTCTCAGCTCACTCCCCCTTGCACACCACAGCACAACGGTGTGTCAGAGTGGCGGAATAGAACCCTATTAGATATGGTACGATCCATGATGAGTGATGCTGAGTTTCCCCTCTCCTTTTGGAGGCATGCAATGGAGACTGCAGCTTTTCTGTTGAACAGGGTTCCGACCAAGACAGTGTCTACCACTCCTTATGAGATATGGTATGGGAAGAGACCATCTATTAAGAGAGTTAAGATTTGGGGTTGTCCGACTTTTGTCAAAAAGCAGAATCCGGACAAACTCGAAACACGATCGTTCAAATGTTTATTTGTGGTGTAAGTCTACGGTAGCGCCCCGGCCGTCTACAGACGCCAAATGCGGAACAAAAAATTTTTAATTGGCGCTATCATATACTTTAACCCGGATCTGCCATTATTGCTAAACTAACAAACTGTAAAGAGTGTAGAAAGGTTATACCGAACGATGCGAGTCCTTCGTTCTTCAACCATCATCCAACGCTCCGTTGCGGCTGCTCCGATCTCATCGATCTCCAATCGGCTCGTCCAGGTGGCACCACATCATCGATTCTTTAAACGGGCTCCCGCCTCTGACTCGAGGCAACTCGGTCGTCAAGTTTGCTAAAAGAGACGACCAAGAATGATGTAGGGAACGAGTAGATGACTTTGTCTCACTTCGTCCAAAACCGTGGACGATCGGTTAATGAAGTTGCCACTCGAATCGGGTGATGGAATGAAATGAGCTGTGAAATTCCATACACCCCAAAATCTATCATATCTTTTTAGCAAATGAAACATCAAGTGAGAGTGTGTGAGAGAGAGGAGGGGCCGGCCATATATATATGGATGGGGGGTGAGTGTAGGAGAGGGGAGAGTGACTACAAGAGAAAAGATCAACCACAAATATCCTTCATGCAAACAAAACCTCATTAATGCAAATGGTGATTCATTAACCTAGTCTCCATTGCATTAATGGCTCCATTAAAGCACTAATGACTCACCATGCCAAGTCACCCTTTCTAGAACCTTCTAGAAGCATGACTCACCCTCATCCAAGAAAAGATAAATCCGTCTTTAACCGAATGTTAAAAGACGGCAGATAGAAAACTGGAAACTGGCAACTTACAAAAGTGATCCTGAAACGACTTTCAGGATAACCCCGTAACTGTATAAATATATCCGCATTTGTATTACGACCGAATACAAATGCAGCTGAGACAAAGATATTATATCTACTCAATACAATACTCGGATCCGGCTTAAACCAAAGCCGACCAGTATCATCTGCCCGAAAGATAACACGTGCGTAAACGCACGTGCATTTTCCGAACCCTGCCATAAAATCATACGGCCTATACAACGTTTCGCCCGAACTTGGGAAACTGTCTGTGGGGGACTCTAATGACTCGTCAGTACCCTGGCAGTGGTTTTAACCACAAACCGTCAGCGGCACTAGCTATGCGTAACGGCTTCCCATGGACTGACCTCAAGGAAGGCCGATGAGCGAACTCATCCGGAAACCCTACTGAGCCTAACAGTGACAATGTATATACAGTCCGGTCCGTTCTTCTATGAGTATCGCATATCTACTTAGGGGGCTAGTAACGTCAGACCCCCAATAGCAGTATAAGTCGTGTCGGAGTGTAGCCCAATAGCACCCTGAGATACTACTGGAGTACCTACCAGTAAATCTCCTGCCATGGCCATGGAATTTGTGTAATGGCTCTCCTAGTCACAGCACGACCTCGCCCCCAATACCGGCAGAGACGAATCCCCTGCCGATCCGCTTACGTGCCTCCATATGGCTCGGGACTGTACCCAAAAACTACCTGTTTGCACGACTCCTTTGAGCCGTGGTAGGGTAGAATCAAAGCACAGTGGGAACTCACACGAGACAAATGACGACCTCAGGTCGATGAACTAACCTGTACACATGTCACCAGGGAACTGCTATCTGACGATATGTATAATACCAACTAGCAGATTCCCGGCGAGTCCTGTCCGGTGTACTCATAACCCAATGAGCACCTGTATACATCTTAGGTGATCCAACTGACACCAGTGGCTTGTGAGACCGGCCACCGCCCCTCGTCGGGGTCTCGACTGTACACACTAGTCTACTCCGTTGTATCGATGCCCTGTCTCGAAACTCCCACGACTAGGGAGCACAATTAAGGATATGCATATAAACCACCCAACTCTCACGTATATGATCGCCATTATACTGTTGGTAGTAAAGCAAGATCCTAAGAGCTCTATCAAAGTGTAACATGTAATCAGTCACCTGAACATGTACACGACTGATAAAGGCAAACCAGATAGCATACTATCATCTCGAGTAAGACTGTCCTACCGGTATAAGTCCTCCGCAATCATTGCAATCACGTACCTGCGATCCAATAATTGACTCTGAGGGCCCTATCTCCAACAATCTCCCACTTGCACTCAAGGCTAATTATTGCGATGTCGACTACTCACAGCCCGTGTGAAACCGAACATCCAACTCCTCTACTAAACAGTTTCACAAAGCCCGTTTGTAAAACTATTGTGTTCGAGAAATAGCCTAAGTGAGTGGATCCGCCTAGATGTTTCTTTTTATATCTCTCTTAATCTCAAGTTCGCGGAGAAAGCAATCTCCCGAATTGAGTAATACCTTGTCTTAGAATATGTTTGGAAATCTGATGGGACCTAGTTCATAAATGAACTCCTAATCCAAACTTCTTAGACTGTATCGATCACTGAATCTAATCAGTATCCAGCACTAAGCCTCCCAGAGTTTCCTCTTGGACCACCTGTCCATAATACTGTCCCTCGTCAGAGGGAAAACTATAACTCTGACAATCACTCTGTCATCCATGTCACCTTTGAAGCCTGGAATGATAACCGTCTCCCGGAAGAGGCTGCCGTCATCAAATCCGTAGAACATGCACTTATGTTCTAAAACTGCTTCCTTATGTTTCTCCAGGATTGGATTAATACAAACTTATTGCAACTAGTGCAAAAACAACATTTGGTGTGGTACTTGACATCTCATGATTGACTCAATTGCCTACGCAAGTGATCTGCCAATCATGCACATCCCACTCCCCTTTAGTCTATAAGACATCTTTAGAGAAAGTGACTCCATCACCTGTAGGTACACCACCATGCTAGGAGTCATCTATTCTAAAAACCATTAGAATACTATCAAAGTACCCACATTGGGAAACTACCCAAATCCAGATCTAAAAAACCATAGATCTAGAAACCAGAATGTCAAATATTATATCCATATCATGTCTGGAGAAACAACTGTGTGACGACCACAGTACAACCTATCGTATTATAGGAATTTTACTTCCTACTCTGTGTATGTCATCCAAATACCATGACATCACACCCTAGTACCTTCTTAACAGATCCATCCCCTATCCTGATTGAAGTCAAACCCATGACTGTCACATCAAAATTAGATGATCTATCTACTCTATAACTGCTCAAGTCTATAAATAGACATAAGCTACTAGCCCACTAAACTTCCGCTGCTCCCACTGACCACAACAACACTCCTACCGGGTCTCATAGCCTGGAACAACAGTAGTTTCAAGTCTGGGTAGATAAGAACCTCCCTGTCACCGTCCTTGAGGCTACCGGAGTACCTCTCGGGTGTCTGAGGTTACCCACCAAATCTGCGGAGTGGCTAATGGAATGTCAAACCTGATTGAATATATATGTCCTATTAAATTTTCCGTAATCGTTCGCGGTTCTGGAATCACTTCCAGTTCTACCATACTCCCACTACTGTTTTCTGAAAAATATCCATTTTAATAAAACTGTGGCGAGTCAAGAACAATATCACTATTGATCTTCCAAATGGTAGAATATCAACCCTCGTCATAGCTAGGGTCAACTAACAAACAGCCATTACAGAAACGTGCCCTGAGTTATCCAGAGTCTGGTTTTAAGCATAAGCTGGACAACTCTCCGTACCTTAACATCTTTTAAGGTACGAACTATTCTATATCCAATATAGAAACTTTGGCACTTTATTTAATTAGAACCAGATTCAAGTCATGCAGCTGTCTCCAGTGCATATCATCTTAATGGAAAGAGGCTAATCGGCATTACTCAACTTAGGAATCCATCCAATTATGAGTAACCTGAAAGAGAAACACGTTTCACAAAAATCATTACTATCATCTGAATACCTATCACAAGAATATACATCTTCGATCTCTTTGAAGAATCCCGATACTTGTGACACCTGGTTCTCTACTTTATTCTTATACCCACAACTTCTCAAAACTTAGACCTTGTATTTCTACGAAACACTTGTCTAAATACTAGAGAAGTCATAAGTAAACAGAACATAATACGAGGACCTACCCCTTTGTCCTGATGGACACTGGACAATATACAATACTCTGTATAAGTCCGCTGAGTTGAACAACTCATAACCTATGCATCGTAGGTTGAAAATTGTACCCTGGCGATTTCCTCAAATATCACCAATTACAACGAATTCCGATATAATGAGGATGATCACCTAATTCCCAATAACTTACTCCCGCTCATCATCTGTAAAACCATGCAGATATGAGAATGAAACCTGGTAAATACATACCCTTGGAGTAAGTATCTAATCGGGAAAACAGTTTTTCTTTAACAATGCACTGAAACATGAAAATGTTTCGTAGGGGTATCCTGGTATTCATAGCAATGCCTTTTCCATAATCCAATTCACGACTTCAACCGTATATTTTATTGCCATCTCTCCAAATCCTTTTATTTGTCTTTATTCGTTACCTTCTGTATACCATCGTTAGGCTAAATGGTTTTCTTCCTTCCCTACCGTTCGGCACCAGCCTATGATTTGGAAGAAGACTATCCAGTAAGCATAATAGGTGTACCCTCCTAAACCAAGGAGTACTCGCATATTGAGAGAAGGTGATGATAAAAGACAACTGAATAATACCTTATTCTTTTAAAGGTGAAATAGGAGCGGCGATGAAGTACGCGGTTTTGGTCGTGAATGATAACAGTCGCAATTTACTTTGCCCACTTTCTAATCCCTTTATTTTGTCTTTACATATTACCTTCTGCACACCCTACTTAGGCTAATTGGTTTTCTTCATTCCCTACCTTTCGGCACCTGCCTATGGTTTGGAATAAGACTGTCCAATAAGCGTAATAGGTGTACTCTCCTAAACCAAGAGGCCCTCGCAACCTGAGAGAAGGTGATAATAAAAGATAACTGAATAAACCAATTCTATTTCTCCTGAACCTGGATCCATTCTTGAAGAAGTCCCTTCGAGTTCGTATATAATCATACGATGGATCTATCCGAAGGAAGTGGATATCCGTAGTAATACGGGTGTTCTGAGAAATTCAAAGGGTAAAAGAAGGAGTGGCAATGACTTATGCAACTCAGACAATCCAAGAGCCAGTATTTTAAGAAGGTTCGGTCAACCTGGTCACTGAGTCATAGTCTAGGGTCGGTCAAAGGTCGCTGCCAAAGAGAGAGAAAAGAAACACTCTGCGTGCACTCTAACCTAAATCAGAATGGTTATCACTTTATCTAATCCGGAAATGTCCCATTGTCCTGTCAAATTCTCCTCCAAACCTGAAAAAAGAATCAATCAGGATCACCCGAAGAGTAAACCAACTCATCAGTGGGAATCGGGATCCAACTCTCATCGCTTGATAACGTGATGGAATGCATCCACGGTACTCATACTCCAGAAGGTATGCGCATACTTGGCAAGTTTCTGTTTCTTTAGAAACTCCCGATATGATTTTTGCCCCATGCTCTTATAACCTTGGCGTTGGTCAAAATGTCATAAGTCACATGCCAAGTTCTGCCCGTCACTATCTTGTCAATTTGAACCCACCCGCACATGCCCTTGACGTTGGCCAAAATGGCAGAACGACTGTCCCAAACCAACTCATCTATCTATGCAACAATTGAATACCCAGCAGCTACCGAACACTATGCCTTGGCGTTGGTCAAAATATATAACTTGAATACTACTGAATACCCAAAAGAAGTGACGGAGGGCTACGGCTGGTTTTTGGCGAAAAACCTTTAACGTAACGAACTTGATATCGCTGAAGGAACCAGATAGCTTTTTAAAATATAGTGGCGAAAACCTTTTGCTAAAGAGGTCACTCCCGGTGAAGGGATCTCGGCTCTTTCCTCATGGAATGAGATGCAGGATATTTCCACTGAATACCGCGGTACAAAGCAACTTGTAATCGACTATAGTGAAGTTATTACCCTGACGCAAACTTCTGCCCAAGGGGTCAGTCCCGGTGAAGGAATATCGGCCCTTGCCTCGTCGAATGCGGTGCAGGATATTTCACTGAATACCGCTATGCAAAACAAAAGGAAACGTCTTTGCAATAACACTTTTTAAATTTGTTCCAACAACTGTAAACAGGTTTGTTTTACTTTGCATTGATCAGAATCAACGCAGTCCCATCAATCAATCACACCAGAAAAGAACGAAAATAAAATGTACGTATATGCCATCCGCATTCGTCACTGGGTCCCGTCATCACCTGTTAGGTTACTTAACTAACGACAGAGCGGGGACTGGACTAGCGCGGGTGTAAAACATATACAACATCTAATAGTATATAAACCAATATACAATAATCGCTCCAGGCGTGATAATATGCAACATTACAGAAAAGTAATAAGTATCACAGAACAATACAGATAATCTGGGATCCCCGGGTTTCACAGAGCCGCTGCTGAAACCCGACGTTCCCCTGTCGTGTGGATTGCCTGTGTAATGAAACCTAGACCCCTACGGGTGCGGCAAGTTACCCGCCAAAACCTGAAGCGAGGCAGCCCCCTACAGCAAAGTGAATGGACCACCCAGCACTTCACGGAATCCGGTAATCTTAGGCACCCCTCCTTGGGTCAACCTGTACCCCCTATGAGTGCGGCGAATAGTCTGTCAATTCTAGAGAGAGGCCCCTCTGCCTCTCAAAGCCATGAGATGCGGACCCGTTGCCCTCCAGAACCCGACTATCCGTGCACTCCGTCGCGGGGTAAAACTAGTACAGAAATGAAAAATAGTACAACAGGTACATCGACCGCAACCTGGTCGTGCCCCAAAAGAATATTATACAACAGGCAGTGACGGCAGTCCACATGTTGGACGCTCGTCCCGCAATATCAAATGTACAAATAAATCCGAACAGCACTATTATTGCACACTGCTATCCACCACGACAAATCCGCAACATCACAGCACAACACAGAACATCAACGCGAATGTCACGTTCGCAAACCCGTCTAAAAGAACTATAGCAATCAGACGCGGTTTTCCGATCAAATGACATTCCCGGTCGGAGATATAATGTAAGCACTGTAAACTAACATGTTTAAATTTCGATCGATAAAATATCATGAAGTGGGCCCTACGAACAACTGGTGAACAGTAACAAAATCTGGGCCCAAAAGATATATACCAAAAACCCCAATTTCCAGAGAAGAATACACTGTGTAAATTTGGGGGCATGATCTCTCCAAATGGCCGCGGATGCGCGGTCAAACCCTAGTTTTGACCGCGATTCCGCTGCGGTTTGGTCGTATCATTTGCCCAAATTTTAACAGTATTCTTAGATAACCCAGCACAACTTTCTGTGATATGTAGAATAATTTTAGGACCCCTTTAAAAATCGACAGAAACTGTGAACTTAGATTTTGCAGTTTTTTATATCCGGTTCGATCGATGTTTTAAACGCATTAGCACAAGTTAGTATAGCAAAATGGTGAGGCTCTGATACCACTGTAAGTCTACGGTAGCGCCCCGGCCGTCTACAGACGCCAAATGCGGAACAAAAACTTTTTAACTGGCGCTATCGTATACTTTAACCCGGATCTGCCATTATTGCTAAACTAACAAACTGTAAAGAGTGTATAAAGGTTATACCGAACGATCCGAGTCCTTCGTTCTTCAACCATCATCCCACGCTCCGTTGCGGCTGCTCCGATCTCATCGATCTCCAATCTGCTCGTCCAGGTGGCACCACATCATCGATTCTTTAAACGGGCTCCCACCTCTGACTCGAGGCAACTCGGTCGTCAAGTTTGCTAAAAGAGACGACCAAGAATGATGTAGAGAATGAGTAGATGACTTTTTCTCACTTCGTCCAAAACCGTGGACGATCGGTTAATGAAGTTGCCACTCTAATCGGATGATGGAATGAAATGAGCTGTGAAAGTCCATACACCCCAAAATCTATCATATCTTTTTAGCAAATGAAACATCAAGTGAGAGTGTGTGAGAGTGTGGAGGGGCCGGCCATATATATATGGATGGGGGGTGAGTGTAGGAGAGGGGAGAGTGACCACAAGAGAAAATATCAACCACAAATATCCTTCATGCAAACAAAACCTCATTAATGCAAATGGTGATTCATTAACCTAGTCACCATTGCATTAATGGCTCCATTAAAGCATTAATGACTCACCATGCCAAGTCACCCTTTCTAGAACCTTCTAGAAGCATGACTCACCCTCATCCAAGAAAAGATAAATCCGTCTTTAACCGAATGTTAAAAGACGGCTGATAGAAAACTGGAAACTGGCAACTTCCAAAAGTGATCCTAAAACGACTTTCAGGATAACCCCGTAACTGTATAAATATACCCGCATTTGTATTACGACCGAATACAAATGCAACTGAGACAAAGATATTATATCTACTCAATACAATACTCGGATCCGGCTTAAACCAAAGCCGACCAGTATCATCTGCCCGAAAAATAACAAGTGCGTAAACGCACGTGCAATTTCCGAACCCTGCCATAAAACCATACGGCCTCTAGAACGTTTCGCCCGAACTTGGGAAAATGTCTGTGGGGGACTCTAATGACTCATCAGTACCCTGGCAGTGGTTTTAACCACAAACCGTCAGCGGCACTAGCTATGCGTAACGGCTGCCCATGGACTGACCTCAAGGGAGGCCGATGAGCGAACTCATCCGGAAACCCTACTGAGCCTAACAGTGACAATGTATATACAGTCCGGTCCGTTCGTCTATGAGTATCGCATATCTGCTTTGGGGGCTAGTAACGTCAGACCCCCAATAGCAGTATAAGTCATGTCGGAGTGTAGCCCAATAACACCCTGAGATACTACTGGAGTACCTACCAGTAAATCTCCTGCTATAGCCATGGACTTTGTGTAATGGCTCTCCTAGACACAGCACGACCTCGCCCCCAATACCGGAAGAGACGAATCCCCTGCCGATCCGCTCACGTACCTCCATATGGCTCGGGACTGTACCCAAAAACTACCTGTTTGCACGACTCCTTTGAGCCGTGGTAGGGTAGAAATCAAAGCACAGTGGGAACTCACACTAGACAAATGAAGACCTCAGGTCGATGAACTAACCTGTACACATGTCACCAGGGAACTGCTATCTGACGATATGTATAATACCAACTAGCAGATTCCCGGCGAGTCCTGTCCGGTGTACTCTTAACCCAGTGAGCACCTGTATACATCTTAGGTGATCCAACTGACACCAGTGGCTTGTGAGACCGGCCACCGCCCCTCGTCGGGGTCTCGACTGTACACACTAGTCTACTCCGGAGTATCGATGCCCTGTCTCGAAACTCCCACGACTAGGGACCACAATTAAAGATATGCATATAAACCACCCAACTCTCACGTATATGATCGCCATCATACTGTTGGTAGTAAAGCAAGATCCTAAGGGATCTATCAAAGTGTAACATGTAATCAGTCACCTGAACATGTACACGACTGATAAAGGCAAACCAGATAGCATACTATCATCTCGAGTAAGACTGTCCTACCGGTATAGGTCCTCCACAATCATTGCAATCACGTACCAGCGATCCAATAATTGACTCTGAGAGCACTATCTCCAACATGTAGGATATCCAAAAGATTCATATGGTTATCTGTTCTACCACAAAGAGGAACAAAGGGTCTTTGTTTCTCGGAATGCCACATTTTTAGAAAATGAGATTTTTCCAAATAATACTCTATATGGGGTACTAGAAACACAAATTACAAATGACAACTTGGTTGAACCTGATGTTGCAACAGAACTTAATGAACCTCAGCCACTCCGTAGATCTTGTAGGACTTCTCACCTACCGGAGAGATACTATAGTTTTCTCGTTGATGGTGATGGAGAAGACTGCATCATGGATAATGATGACCATACCAGTTTTCAGCAAGCTATCACGAGTGGTGACTCTGTCGAGTGGCTGGATGCCATGAGATCCGAAATGGAGTTTATGTACACCAACAAAGTGTGGACTTTTGATGTTGTACCCTATGGTGTAAAACCCGTAGGGTGCAATTGGATCTTTAAGAGAAAGATAAGTGTAGATGGGCAGGTGGAGACCTATAAGGCAATGCTTGTGGCGAAAGGATTTCGACAAAGATCAGGACTGGACTATGACGAAACTTTCTCTCTTGTAGCCATGCTCAAATCCATTCGGATCCTACTTGCTATTGCTGCTCACTACGACTATGAAATCTGGCAGATGGACGTTAAAACAGCTTTTCAAAATGGTGATTTAGAAGAGTGCATTTATATGGATCAGCGAGAGGGCTTCATCGATAGTGGGAGTAGCGGGAATGCATGTAGGTTGCTTAAATCCATTTATGGATTAAAGTATGCATCATGGAATTGGAACATCAGTTTTGATGATGTTACCAAAGAGTTTGATTTCGTCAAAAATCCAGATGAACCTTGAATTTATAAGAAGATTGTTGGAAGTACTGTCACATTCTTCGTATTGTACGTGGATGACATTCTTCTGATAGGAAACGACGTTCCTATGCTACAATCGGTCAAACTGTTCTTATCACAAAGGTTCTCCATGAAGGACCTAGGTGATGCCTCGTACATATTAGGCATACAGATCTATAGGGATAGATCTAAACGGTTATTTGGATTGTCCCAAACCAGGTACATTAAAACCATCCTAAAGAGGTTTAGTATGGAAGACTCCAAGCGGGGTTCCTTACCCGCTAGTCATGGAGTCGCTCTCTCTAAGGAGTTTTGCCCAAAGACTGCTGAAGAGAGAGCTCGCATGAGCATTATACCCTATGCTTCTCCTATAGGATCTATAATGTATGCGATGTTAGTTACTCGCCATGATGTAGCTTTTGCACTGGGTGTAGTAAGCAGGTATCAATCCAACCCAGGGGAGAATCACTGGACAGCAGTGAAGAACATTCTTAAGTACTTGCGAAGGACTAAAGAAATGTTCTTGGTGTATGATTGGTTATCTGGATGTGGAAGTTCGTCTCGATGCTAGGAGTAGTTCCGACCATTATTGATCCAATACCTTTGTATTGTGATAATAATGGGGCTATGGCGTTGGCCAAACAACCCATGTCCCATCAGTGATCCAGACACATCCTCAGGCAATATCATCTGATCCGGGAGATAGTTGATTGCGCGAGATCGAGATTCGGAAATTAGATACAAAACATAACACCGTGGATCCACCGACCAAAGCCTTCCCTTTGCCGCAGCATGAGCGACTTTTTGAGAGGTTGGGTATGAGATACTCCAATAATTGGCCTTAGTGCAAGTGGGAGATTGTTGGATACATGTATGCCGTAGAGGCCATTTTATGATAGTGTATGTACCGGTATGTGTGTGTGTGTGTGTATTCAGGGGACATTCTTGCTCGACATGATAGTACGCTATCCGGTTGCACCTTTTATCTTGACATATTCATTTGATCGTGCTTTCATTCATTTGGTACATGTTGATATAGCCCTTAGGATGATGCATGAAAACAGAGGTTATGATACAGATCATACTAGTGGGATATGTGCAGTCTATGAGCATATCTTTGAAATGTTCCTAGTCATGGGTGTGTCGAGACAAGGCATCGATATCACCAGAGTAGACTAGCGTATATGTTACTTGTCCCATATGATGTGTGATGGATGATCCCATATCCATTGGTGTGGTGACACCAAAGATCATATATGGGTGCTCAGTGGAGACTGGGTACACCGAATGGACTCGCCGAGAACTCCTATGTGGTATTATATCTATCGTCGGATAGCAGTTCTCAGGTGACACTGGTACAGGTTAGTCTGTAGACCCGAGATCGTCATAAAGTCTTGTGTGTCTCCCACCGTACTTTGTTCTCCACCCTACCACGGCTCTACTGAGTCATGCAAACAGGTGAATTTTGGGTACAGTCCCGAGGCACATGGAAGCAATAAGCGATAGGAGGGGTTTCGTCTCTCCGGTATTGGGAGTTGATGTTGCACCATGTATGATTGGCTATAAAAGGAAGTCCTTGGCCAGCTCTGCTGAGATTTACTGATATGTGTTATCAGTAGTTTCTCGATCTGTTATAAGCCATTTACCGGCATGACTTACTTGGTTATTGGGGTCGACGATACAATCCGTAGACTCACATATGCAGCATATTTGACGAAGAGACCGGACTGTATGGTAAGTGTTTCCAGTTATCTCGACGGGAGTTTTAGCAGACTTGCTTGTGTTTCTTCTGATCGCTCAATACCTAGGAGCCGTTTGTACTGCTTGTGCCACTGACGGTTTGTGGGCATGTGATGTGATCACTGTCTGCTGCTAGCGTATTGACGAGTCTCAAAGTCCCATAAATGAGTCTCCTAGCTCAGGCGAAATGATTTGGCTTGCATATGTGATATGCGCGGGGGCTCGATTAAATGCGTGTATTGGATACCGTATTTTATTCGGTCGTTTACTATTGGACGGGTCGTATGTGATATTACCGGGTTATTAAATCAAGTGTTGATTTAATAATAAGTCCATTAGCTCATTTATTAAAACCTATTTCTTTTGATGCATGCATGAGTGTATGTATATGTTGATGTGCATGCATACAGGCAAGCATACATGTGTTATGGTTGATGATACATTGGTGCTGGCAATGCAAGACTCACATGGTTATATATTTATACTTATATTTTGTTAATTTGAGATTAAGCAAAATGACAAATAGAATCATGGTTGACTATTCAACTCCCATTTCCTTGTGTTGACAAGTCAAAACCATGGTTTCATTTGCCCATGGTTTTGGCCCATGGTTTTGCTTAAACTCAAATTACAAAATATCTAGATTTTTTGTAACCATAGTTTGGCATGATACTCTCTCTTACTCTCTTGAGTTAAGCAAGGGTTATCATTATCATTATTCTCATTATTCTCATGAGTTTAGCTTGAGCCATCTCCTTCTTCCTCTCTCTCTTCAAAGCTCACCAGGGTTTCAAAAGAAACAGAAAGGATTAAAAAGAATAGGTTTTTAATTAAGATAAAAACCCAAATCACCATTCCACTTTAGTTTAGCCCACTATATTGGAGTGTTTGCTTCTTCTTCTTCATTGATCAAGAGAAGCTTGGAGCTTGGTGGAAAGAGACTTCGTGGTGGATCATGGTGGACTCGGAAGGACACAAGCCATCCGGTTCAAAGCTCTATCGATCCAAAGAGTCTAGGAGGAGGTCTACAAAGGTCGCATTCTCTCCTATTTAGTGTTAGAAACTTTTAGTATATGATACTATCATGTTGTTACTCTATCCTTCTAGTTCGATTCATGGTTAGAATTGTTTAGCACCCTCTAAAATTTTTGTTATATCATGTGTGATGCAACCCTAAACCTAGTGTGTTGTTATTGTTGGTTATAGTGCCCTCAATGCAATTATTATAGTCCTAGGCAGGTAACTATGATGATTGAGGGAGGACCTATACCGATAAAACTGTCTTACTCGAGATGATAGTATGTTATCTGCTTTGTCTTTATCATCATGTACATGTTGATAAAGCCCATAGGATTCTTGCTTGACTACCAACATTATGATAGCGATCATATACGTGTGAGCTGGGGGTTTATAAGCTCATCCTTAAATGCCCCTAGTCGTAGGAGTATCGAGACTGGGAATAGATACTCCAGTTTAGACTGGTGTATACTTATTTAGACCCCGACGAAGGGCGGTGGCCGGTCTCACAAGCCATTGGTGTTAGTTGTTCACCTAAGATAGTATACAGGTGCTCATTAGGTTATGAGTACACTAGACGGACTCGCCGGGAACATGCTAGTAGGTATTATACCTATTGCCAGATAGTAGTTCCCTGGTGACATGTGTAGAGGTTAGTTTGTCAACCAGAGATCGTTATTTGTCTCGTCTGAGTTCCCACTATGCTTTGATTACAACCCTACCATGCTCAAAGGAGACGTGCAAACAGGTTTTAGTTGGGTACAGTCCCGAGCCACATGGAGGCAGTGAGCGGATCGGCAGGGATTCGTCTCTCCCGGTATTGGGGGTTGATGTCGCACAGTGCACGGGTGGCCATCACTAGAAATCCTCGGCCGGGGTAGTGGAGAATTACTGATTTGAATCAGTTGTTTCTCACATGATGATGGGTTCCATACCGACATGAATTATCACGTTATTAGGGGTCTGACTTTATCCACCCCCCTAGACTAGATATGCGATACTCTTAGACTAACGAACCTGACTGTATGGATAGTGTCACTGTTAAGCGCAGTAGGGTTTCTTGATGAGTTCGCTCGTAAGCTTCCTTTTCAACAAATACATAGGCAACCATTACGTACAGCTATTACCACTGACGTGCTTTTGGTTATTGTAAGTCTACGTTAGCGCCCCGGCCGTCTACAGACGCCAAATATGGAACAAAAACTTTTTAACTGGCGCTATCGTATACTTTAACCCGGATCTGCCATTATTGCTAAACTAACAAACTGTAAAGAGAGTAAAAAGGTTATACCGAACGATCCAAGTCCTTCGTTCTTTAACCATCATCCCACGCTCCGTTGCGGCTGCTCCGATCTCGTCGATCTCCGATCTCCTCGTCCAGGTGGCACCACGTCAACGATTCTATAAACGGGCTCCCGCCTCTGACTCGAGGCAACTCGATCGTCAAGTTTGCAAAAAGAGACGACCAAGAATGTTGTAGAGAATGAGTGGAATACTTTGCCTCGCTTCGTCCAAAACCATGGACGAACGGTTAATGAAGTTGCCGTGCGAATCGAGTGATGGAATGAAATGAGCTGTGAAATTCCATACACCGAAAACTATCATAATCTTTTTCTCCAAAGTGAGAGAGAGAGAGAGAGTGGGGAGGGGGCCGGCCACATATATAGAGGTGGGGGGGTGAGTGTAGGAGAGACGGAGGTGACAATAAGAAAATATCTCTAGTGTGAACACAAAGTGTGCACAAAAAGTGTGAACACACAGTGTGAACACAAAGAAAGCAATCTATGAAAACTCAACACCATTCAACCTAGTCACCTCTTCTAGAACCTTCTAGAAGCATCCACACTCTTCCAAAGAAAAGATAAATCTGTCTTTAACCGAATGTTAAAAGACGGCTGATAGAAAACTGGAAACTGGCAACTTCCAAAAGTGATCCCGAAACGACTTTCAGGATAACCCCGTATCTGTATAAATATACCCGCATTTGTATTACGACCGAATACAAATGCAACAGAGACAAAGATATTATATCTACTCAATATAATACTCGGATCCGGCTTAAACCAAAGCCGACCAGTATTATCTGCCCGAAAAATGACACGTGCGTAAACGCACGTGCATTTTCCGAACCCTGCCATAAAACCATACGGCCTCTACAACGTTTCGCCCGAACTTGGGAAACTGTCTGTGGGGGACTCTAATGACTCGTCAGTACCCTGGCAGTGGGTTTAACCATAAACCATCAGTGGCACTAGCTATGCGTAACGGCTGCCCATGGACTGACCTCAAGGGAGGCCGATGAGCGAACTTATCCGGAAACCCTACTAAGCCTAACAGTGACAATGTATATACAGTCCGGTCCGTTCGTCTATGAGTATCGCATATCTCCCTAGGGGGCTAGTAACGTTAGACCCCCAAGAGCAGTATAAGTCGTGTCGGAGTGTAGCCCAATAACACCCTGAGATACTACTGGAGTACCTACCAGTAAATCTCCCGCCACTGCCGTGGGCTCTGTGTAATGGCTCTCCTAGACACAGCACGATCTCGCCCCCCAATACCGGGAGAGACGAATCCCCTGCCGATCCGCTCACGTACCTACATATGGCTCGGGACTGTACCCAAAAACTACCTGTTTGCACGACTCCTTTGAGCCGTGGTAGGGTAGAAATCAAAGCACAGTGGGAACTCACATGAGACAAATGACGACCTCAGGTCGATGAACTAACCTGTACACATGTCACCAGGGAACTGCTATCTGACAATATGTATAAAACCAACTAGCAGGTTCCCGGCGAGTCCTGTCCGGTGTACTCATAACCCAATGAGCACCTGTATACATCTTAGGTGATCCAACTGACACGAGTGGCTTGTGAGACCGGCCACCACCCCTCGTCGGGGTCTCGACTGTATATACTAGTCTACTCCGGAGTATCGATGCCCTGTCTCGAAACTCCCACGACTAGGGACAACAATTAAGGATATGCATATAAACTACCCAACTCTCACGTATATGATCGCCAGCATACTGTTGGTAGTAAAGAAAGATCCTAAGGGCTTTATCAAAGTGTAACATGTAATCAGTCACCTGAACATGTACACGACTGATAAAGGCAAACCAGATAGCATAATATCATCTCGAGTAAGACTGTCCTACCGGTATAGGTCCTCCGCAATCATTGCAATCACGTACCTGCGATCCAATAATTGACTCTGAGGGCACTATCTCCAACAATCTCCCACTTGCACTCAAGGCTAATTATTGCGATGTCGACTACTCATAGCCCGTGTGAAACCGAACATCCAACTCCTCTACTAATCAGTTTCACAAAGCCCGTTTGTAAAACTATTGTGTTCGAAAAATAGCCTCAGTGAGTGGATCCGCCTAGGTGTTTCTTTCTATGTCTCTCTTAATCTCAAGTTCATGGAGAAAGCCATCTCACAAATTGAGTAATACATGTCTTAGAATATGTCTGGATACCTGATGGGACCTACTTCATAAATGAACTCCAAATCCAAACTTCTTAGACTGTATCGATCACTGAACCTAATCAGTATCCTGCACCATGCCTCCCACAGTATCCTCTTGGACCACCTGTCCATAATACTGTCCCTCGTCAGAGGGAAAAACTATAACTCTGACAATCACTCTGTCATCCATGTCACCTTTGAAGCTTGGAATGATAACCGTCTCCCGAAAGAGGCTGCCGTTATCAAATCCGTAGAACATGTACTTATGTTCTAAAACTGCTTCCTTATGTTTCTCCCGGATTGGATTAATACAAACTTATTGCATCTAGTGCAAAAACAACATCTGGTGTGGTACTTGACATCTCACGATTGACTCAATTGCCTAAGCAAGTGATCTGCCAATCATGCACATCCCTCTCCCCTTTAGTCCGTAAGACACCTTTAGAGAGGGTGACTCCATCACCTGCAGGTACACCACCATGCCAGGAGTCATCTATTCTAAAAACCATTAGAATACTGTCAAAGTAACCACATTAGGAAACTACCCAAATCCAGATCTAAAACCATAGATCTAGAAACCAGAATGTCAAGTATTATATCCAATCCTATCTGGAGAAACAACTGTCTGACGACCACAGTACAACCGATCGTAGTATAGGAATTTTACTTCCTACTCCGTGTTTGTCATCCAAATAACATGACATCACACCCTACTACCTTCTTAACAGATCCATCCCCTATTCTGATTGAAGTCAAACCCATGACTGTCACATCAAAAATAGATGATCTATCTCCGCTATATTTGCTCTAGTCTATAAATAGACATAAGCTACTTGCCCACTAAGCTTCTGCTGCTCCCACTGACTATGACAACCCTCCTACCGGGTCTCACAGCCTGGAACAACAGCAGTGTTAAGTCTGGGTAAGCAATAACCTCCCTGTCACCGTCCTTGAGGCTACCGGAGGACCTCTCGGGTGTCTGAGGTTACCCACCATATCTGCGGAGTGACTAATGGAATGTCAAACCTGATTGAATATATAGGTCCTATTAAATTTTCCGTAATCGTTCGCGATTCTGGAATCACTTCAAGTTCTACCATACTCCCACTACTGTTTTCTGAAAAAGATCTATTTTACTAAAACTGTGGCGAGTCAAGAACAATATCACTATTGATCTTCCATATGGTAGAATATCAACCCTCGTCATAGCCAGGGTCAACCCACAAACAGCCATTACAGAAACGTGCCCTGAGTTATCCAGAGTCTGGTTTTAAGCATAAGCTGGACAACTCCCGGTACCTTAGCATCTTTTAAGGTATGAACCATTCTATATCCAATATAGAAACTTTGGCACTTTATTTAATTGGAACCATATTCAAATCATGCAGCTGTCTCCAGTGCATATCACCTTAATGGAAAGAGGATAATCAGCATTACTCAACTTAGGAATCCATCCAATTATGAGTAACCTGAAAGAGAAACACGTTTCTCAAAACCATCACTATCATCTGAATACCAATCACAAGAATCTACATCTTCGATCTCTTTGAAGAATCCCGATACTTGTGATACCTGGTTCTCTACTTTATTCTTATACCCACAACTTCTCAAAATATAGACCTTGTATTTCTACGAAACACTTGTCTAAATAGAGAAGTCATAAGTAAACAGAACATAGTACGAGGACCTACCCCTTTGTCCTGATGGACACTGGACAATATACAAAACTCTGTATGAGTCCGCTGAGTTAAGCAACTCATAACCTGTGCGTCGTAGATTGAAAACTGTACCCTGGCGATTTCCTCAAATATCACCAATTACAACGAATTCCGATATAATGAGGATGATCACCTAATTCCCAATAACTTTCTCCCACTCATCATCTGTAAAACCATACAGATATGAGAATGAAACCTGGTAAATACATACCCTTAGAGTAAGTATCTAATCGGGAAAACAGTTTTCTTTTAACAATGCACTGAAACATGAAAATGTTTCGTAGGGGTATCCTGGTATTTATAGCAATGCCTCTTCCATAATTCAATTCATGACTTCAACCGTATATATTATTGCCATCTCTCCAAATCCCTTTATTTGTCTTTAGTCATTACCTTCTGTACACCATCGTTAGGCTAAATGGTTTTCTTCCTTCCCTACCGTTCGGCACGAGCCTATGGTTTGGAAGAAGACTATCCAGTAAGCATAATAGGTGTACCTTCCTAAACCAAGGAGTACTCACATCTGGAGAGAAGGTGATGATAAAAGACAACTGATTAATACCTTATTCCTTTAAAGGTGAAATAGGAGTGGCGATGAAATACGCGGTTTTGGTCATGAATGATATCAATCGCAACTTACTTTGCCTTCTTTCTAATCACTTTATTTTGTCTTTACATATTACCTTCTGCACACCTTACTTAGGCTAATTTGGTTTTCTTCATTCCCTACCTTTCGACACCTGCCTATGGTTTGGAATAAGACTATCCAATAAGCGTAATAGGTGTACTCTCCTAAACCAAGGAGCCCTCGCAACCTGAGAGAAGGTGATAATAAAAGACAACTGAATAAACCAATTCTATTTCTCCTGAACCTGGATCCATCCTCGAAGAAGTCCCTTTGAGTTCGTATATAACCATACGATTGATCTATCTAATGGAAGTTGATGTCCGTAGTAAAACGGGTGTTCTGAGAAGTGCAAAGGGTGAAAGAAGGAGTGGCAATGACTTATGTAACATAGACAATCCAAAAGCCAGTATTTTAAGAAGGTTCGGTCAACATGGTCACTGATCATAGACTAGGGTCGGTCAAAGGTCGCTGCCAAAGAGAGAGAGAAAAGAAACACTCTGTGTGCACTCTAACCTAGATCAGAATGGTTATCACTTTATCTAATCCGGAAACCTCCCACTGTACTGTCAAATTCTCGTCCAAACCTAAAGAAGAATCAATCGGGATCACCCGAAGTGTAAACCAACTCATCAGTGGGAATCGGGATCCAACTCTCATCGTATGATAACGTGGTGGAATGCATCCACGTTACTCATACTCCAGAAGGTATGCGCATACTTGGCAAATTTCAGTTTCTTTAGAAATTCGCGAAATGATTTTTGCCCCATACTCTTATGACCTTGGCGTTAGGTCAAAATGTCATAAGTCACATGCCAAGTTCTACCCGTCACTATCTTGTTAATTTGAACCCACCCGCACATGCCCTTGGCGTTAGGTCAAAATGGCAGAACGGCTGTCCCAAACCAACTCATCTATCTATGCAACAAATGAATACCCAGCAGCTACCAAACACTATGCCTTGGCGTTAGGTCAAAATACATAGCTTGATTACTACTGAATACCCAAAAGAAGTAACGGAGGGCTACGGCTGGTTTTTGGCGAAAAACCTTTAACGTAACGAACTTGATATCGCTGAAGGAACCTGATAGCTTTTTAAAATATAGTGGCGAAAACCTTTTGCTAAAGAGGTCACTCCCCGGTGAAGGGATCTCAGCTCTTTCCTCGTGGAATGAGGTGCAGGATATTCCACTGAATACCGCGGTTCAAAGCAACTTGTAATCGATTATAGTGAAGTTATTACCCTGACGCAAACTTCTGCCCAAGGGGTCAGTCCCGATGAAGGGATATCGGCCCTTGCCTCGTCGAATGAGGTGCAGGATATTCCACTGAATACCGCTATGCAAAACAAAAGGAAACTTCTTTGCAATAACACTTTTTAAATTTGTTCCAACAACTGTAAACAGGTTTTTTTACTTTGCATTGATCAAAATCAATGCAGTCCCATCAATCAATCACACCAGAAAAGAACGAAAATAAAATGTATGTATATGCCATCCGCATTCGTCACTGGGTCCCGTCATCGCCCGTTAGGTTACTTAACTAACGACAGAGCGGGGACTGGACTAGCGCGGGTGTAAAACATATACAACATCTAATAGTATATATACTAATATACAATAATCGCTCCAGGCATGATAATATGCAACATTACAGAAAAATAATAAGCATCATAGAACAATACAGATAATCTGGGATCCCCGAGTTTCACAGAGCCGTTGCTGAAACTCGACGTTCCCCTGGTCGTGTGGATAGCCTGTGCAACGAAACCTAGACCCCTACGGGTGCGGCAAGTTACCAGTCAAAACCTGAAGCGAGGCAGCCCCCTACAGCAAAGTGAATGGACCACCCAGCACTTCACGGAATCCGGTAATCTTTGGCACCCCTCCTCGGGTCAACCTGTACCCCTACGAGTGCGGCGAATACTGTGCCAATTCTAGAGTGAGGCCCCTCTGCCTCTCAAAGCCATGAGATGCGGACCCGTTGCCCCCAGAACCCGGCTATCCGTGCACTCCGTCGCGGGGCAAAACCTAGTACAGTAATGAAAAATAGTACAACAGGTACATCGACCCAACCTGGTCGTGCCCCAAAAGAATATTATACAACAGGCAGTGACGGCAGTCCACAAGTTGGACGCTCGCCCCGCAATATCAAATGTAGAAATAAACTCAAACTGCACTACCATTGCACACTGCTACCCACCACGACAAATCCGCAACATCATAGCACAACACAGAACATCAACGCGAATGCCACGTTCGCAAACCCGTCGAAAAGAACTATAGCAATCAGACGCGGTTTACCGATCAAATGACATTCCCGGTCGGAGATATAATGTAAGCACTGTAAACTAACATGTTTAAATTTCGATCGACTAATATCACGAAGTGGGCCCCACGAACATCTGTTGAACAGTAACAAAATCTGGGCCCAAAAGATATATACCAAAAACCTCAAATTCCAACATAGAAGCTAATGTGCAAATTTGGGGGCATGATCTCACAGAATGGCCGCGGATGCACGGTCAAACCATAGGTTTGAACGCGATTCCGCGGCAGTCTTGTCGAATCATGTGCCCAAATTTGTACGGTGTTATTATAAAACCCTGCACAGAATTCTTTGATATGTAAAATAATTTTTGGAACCCTTTAAAAATCAACAGAAACTGTGAAAATGAATTTTGCTGTTTTCGATATCCGGTTCGATCGATGTTTTAAACGCGTTAGCACAAGTTAGTAAAGCAAAATGGTGAGGCTCTGATACCACTCTAAGTCTACGTTAGCGCCCCGGCCGTCTACAGACGCCAAATGCGGAACAAAAATTTTTAACTGGCGCAATCGTATACTTTAACCCGGATCTGCCATTATTGCTAAACTAACAAACTGTAAAGAGAGTAGAAAGGTTATACCGAACGATCCGAGTCCTTCGTTCTTTAACCATCATCCCACGCTCCGTTCCGGCTGCTCCGATCTCGTCGATCTCCGATCTCCTCGTCCAGGTGGCACCACGTCAACGATTCTTTAAACGGGCTCCCGCCTCTGACTCGAGGAAACTCGATCGTCAAGTTTGCAAAAAGAGACGACCAAGAATGTTGTAGAGAATGAGTGGAATACTTTGTCTCGCTTCGTCCAAAACCATGGACGAACGGTTAATGAAGTTGCCGTGGGAATCGGGTGATGGAATGAAATGAGCTGTGAAATTCCATACACCGAAAACTATCATAATCTTTTTCTCCAAACTGAGAGTGAGAGAGAGTGGGGAGGGGTCCGGCCACATATATAGAGGTGGGGGGTGAGTTTAGGAGAAGGGGAGGTGACAATAAGAAAATATCTCTAGTGTGAACACAAAGTGTGAACACACAGTGTGAACACAAAGAAAGCAACCAATGAAAACTCAACACAATCAACCTAGTCACCTCTTGTAGAACCTTCTAGAAGCATCCACACTCTTCCAAAGAAAAGATAAATCCGTCTTTAACCGAATGTTAAAAGACCGCTGATAGAAAACTGGAAACTGGCAACTTCCAAAAGTGATCCCAAAATGACTTTCAAGATAACCCCGTATCTGTATAAATATACCCGCATTTATATTACGACCGAATACAAATGCAACAGAGACAAAGATATTATATCTACTCAATATAATACTCGGATCCGGCTTAAATCAAAGCCGACCAGTATTATCTGCCCGAAAAATGACACGTGCGTAAACGCATGTGCATTTTCCGAACCCTGCCATAAAACCATACAGCCTCTACAACGTTTCGCCCAAACTTGGAAAACTCTCTGTGGGGGACTCTAATAACTTGTCAGTACCCTGGCAGTGGGTTTAACAACAAACCGTCAGCGGTACTAGCTATGCGTAACGGCTGCCCATGGACTGACCTCAAAGGAGGCCGATGAGCGAACTCATCCGGAGACCCTACTGAGCCTAACAATGATGATGTATATACTGTCCGGTCCGTTCGTCTATGAGTATCGCATATCTGCCTAGGGGGCTAGTAACGTCAGACCCCCAATAGTAGTATAAGTCGTGTCGGAGTGTAGCCCAATAACACCCTGAGATACTACTGGAGTACCTACCAGTAAATCTCCTGCCATGGCCATGGGCTCTGTGTAATGGCTCTCGTAGACACAGCACGATCTCGCCCCCAATACCGGGAGAGACGAATCCCTGCCGATCCGCTCACGTGCCTCCATATGGCTCGGACTGTACCCAAAAACTACCTGTTTGCACGACACCTTTGAGCCGTGGTAGGGCAGAAATCAAAGCACAGTGGGAACTCACACGAGACAAATGATGACCTCAGGTCGATGAACTAACCTGTACAC